>OX940963.1:19996100-20614562 GCA_954870475.1 Euphrasia confusa | reverse complement strand
CGCTATTTTCGCTTCAATCGCGTCCTCAAGCCTGCACACTACACAAAACATCAAAACACACCGAAACCAAGAGGATGACACACATAAACGACTCAAAACGACACAACTCACACAAAAAGAATCCAAGAAAAACTACACAAAAACGTTTAAATCAACTCCCCCACACTTAGCATTTTGCTTGTCCTCAAGCAAACAATCACGGTACACAATACGAACCAAACATCGACTAAGCTCAAGGCAAATAATCAACCATAAGGGAATTCAAGGCATTCACATTCGAAAAATCAAAATCAACTAACGAGTGTCCCTCAAATATTCAAATTCCCATAGTTCGAATCATGACTCCACTCCACCAATATCAACAACGAGCATAAGTAAACAAAACCATGAAAATGTCTAGCCGAGTCAACTAGGTGAGGCAATATTCACTAGGTGTAAACAGTCGAGGGTCACTCGCGTATCCTAGCGTGGTTTCCCATACTCATCGTTCTCGTACAAGCAGTGTGGCTGCTCTTCTAATATTAATACTTATACTAATTTTTTTTCTTTTTTCTTTGGATATATATATATATATATATATATATATATATATATATATATATATATATATATATATATATATATATATATATATATATATATATTCTCTCGGCAACGAGATTTTTCGAACCATTTTATCAAAGTAGAATCCTCGTGTATAACCCGACCAAACAATCGATGAACTCGATCTACTTAATACTCGTGTCTAACCGATGTCATGAAAGTCACGATTCTCCCTATGTAGCAAATCATAAGTGTAGGACCCACAATTAATCAACTCGTCATTATCTTCCTGATGAAGCCCATAATTCAATTATATGTAAATCGAAGCCTATATTTCCTAAAACATGCTTCTAACAACTATACCGCAATTGTGTCAAATGGGGAGGGGTGATCGACACGACAAAACATAGCAAAAGACACAAAATAAACGACGTTTGAAGACTACCATAACCCCAACAAACCTCGCGAAACAACGGGTTACCCTAGAACATGCAAAGCTACCCCCCACACTTGATAGACACATTGTCCTCAATGTAAAACATATAATCAAATAAATCTCAGGCAAGGGAGAAACAAAGCATGTCCACACAAATAAAAAGAACAAACTAAAGAAAGATAATACACAGAACAAGCCTAAAAGAGGAAGGGTAAGTAGGTGCAAACAATGATGTCGACTCCTTCGGTCTTCTCGATTCAGCCCGTATGAAATCGTGGGAAGGCCCCCACGTGGCGCTCATTTTGGTACCCGAAAGAGCAGCACGGTCCGTGGACACATCTCAACACGACGCTCGTTTAACGTCTTGAGCATGACTCACCTTCCATCAATAAGGAGACTCAATGAGGCTCATCATCTCAGGTGTCATCTCTTCTATATAAACATATTTCCATTGTTTTGATAACACCTTCAGCTCTAAATTTGGTGGAGGTGATTCATTTTCATCGTCACTCTCGAGTACCTCGATCACCCCCACACTATCTTTTACATGCACGTCTTGCTTGGCTGTTGGAAATCGATCACCCGGAGTCGTCGTAAAACCGATTCCGATCGACATCCCGGAAACAACGACCATACAGCCCGGAGCCACCGTCCGTGGAGCGCACGATCGAGCCCTAGCAGCGGCGAAGCCGCGACCACTCGATCGCTCCCCACGGGGCGATCGACCGCGCACGGGCGAGATGTGGGCTACCCAGCCGAGGGCTTCCTCGCGGTGATCCGTCCAGCCGGGTCCTCGAGTCGCTGGCGGTCCGACGGTCCACGACCGCCACCTCCCGACTCTTCCCGGTTTGGATCCCCGTTTGTCGGATCTTGTTTTTCGATAATTATTTCAATGAATTAAATAGCGGAAATATATAATTCACCTTTAGATTCGTTGTGCGGAGAAACGAGATCTTATAGAAGACCTTGAGACCTTCCCACGTATTCCTCGCACTCGTTCGAACGTCGGGTGGGCGACGATCCTCCGAACTCTATGGATCTCCTTCTCTTCTTTCTCTCTCTAGAATTGTGTGCTTCAAGTATGAGAATAGAGAAGACCATGTAGTGCTTTTATAGGCTACGTAGGGGATCTAAAGGAGGTGGAATATTGGGCTTCCAATAATAGTGATTAAATTGAGCCCAAGCTCAAATCTATTAATCCTTACTATTATTAATTATATTTATTTTCCACTATATAAATATAATTGCACTCCCAATATTATACCATATTATATCAAATAATATTCTCTCCGTATTATTATTTATTCCGTGCGTTTAAGATAGAAATGTCCATGAATAAATTATATTTATTGCTAATTAATTTATTCATCTCTTGAATCCGAGACTAGTACCATTCAACTTTAATTATTATGCGAAACAAATCCACCTGCAGGGTTTACATAATAATTTCTTATGAACTCATCTCGGGGACATTATCAACCCTTATCGGGACACACTTTCCCATCAAGAATTCACAGCATGTCATACACAAAATACAGTGACCCAACTTTGCCGGTAATCGACCGGTTGTTCTAATCAGTCAATTCCTTTGGAAAATCAAAGTCACTAATATTAAATGCACACACCCGCAATAATATCAGGGATTAAGAATAAAATACACTGAGATTTAAATCGATTATCTAAGGCAATCCTAATCGATAAATCTCAAGCGATCCGCACAATACACCAAGTGTACAAGTATGATAAAATAATTAAGACAAATTATTTTCTCTCTCATACAACGACTATACTGATGGATTGATCCTTGTCCATCTAGGTCGTGAGCAACTGTTCGATTATATACGAGTAACCGATAGTATGATCTTCCGTGTGAAGTCGCACACCATACTAACTACAACGTATATAATCTAGGACTATAATTTGCATATATTTAATTAAAATAATTAAAAACAAATAATTTTTTATTTAATTAAATAGATTAGTGGCAATGGATCGGGAGTTCATATCACTTAAATCTAAACATTAAGTATACAACTCCATCAATCTCCCACTTATACTAAGGTCTAGTCTTTTCTTCCAAACTCCCGACTCCCATACTCTTCACGTGCTTACTATGCACTTCCAAGGAGTGCCTTGTGACAGAGTAATCTTGATTATCGTTCTGAAGTTCTCTTGGTGACTACAACGTCGTCTTCCATGACGATGACTCGTATCAGGTGGTACTTGCGATCTATGTGTTATCTTACACTTATGGACTTGTGATTTCTTATAGTTTGCCATCGCACCGCTTTTTACATAACCTTTGGTAAACTAAGAATCACATCTAAGTCCCAGAGGTAATCCCGGAGCCACACCAAAACTTCCGCTGCCTCTGAGGCCGCTGTTGGAGTTATGTACTTAATGTCTAGATTTAAGTAACGGTAAACTCCCGGTCATAGCATTTAATCTATTAAATTAATAAACAATTGTTTGCATTTAATTATTGATAATTAAATATATGCAAAATATAGTCTTGGATTCTATACGTTGTAGTTAGTATGGTGTGCGACGTCACACAGAAGATCATACTATCGGTTACTCGTATTTAATCGAACAGTTGCTCACGACCTAGATGGACACGGACCAATCCATCGGTATAGTCGTCGTGTGAGAGAGAAAATAATTTGTCTTAATTATTTTATCACACTTGTACACTTGGTGTATTGGGCGGATCGCTTGAGATTTATCGATTAGGATTGCCTTGAGATAATCGATTCAAGTCTCAGAGTATTTTATTCTTAATCCCCGATACTATTGCGGGTGTGTATATTTAATATATGTGACTTTGATTTTCCAAAGGAATTAACCGATTTAATTATTGGGTTAATTACCGGTTAAGTTGGGTCACTATATTTTATATATGGCATGCCGTGAATACTTGACGGGAAAGTGTATCCCGGAAGGGTTGATAATATCCCCGAGATGAGTTCATAAGGAATTATTGTGTAAACCTCATGAGTGGATTCATTCCGCACAATAATTAAGGTTGAATGGTACTAGTCTCGGATTAAAGAGATGATAAAATTAATTAGCAATAAATTAATTTTATTCATGGATATTTAAATCTTAAATACACGGAATAAATAATACTACCGGAGAAATATTATTTGATATAATATGGTTTAATATTGGGAGTGCAATTAATTTATATAGTGGAAAATAAATAAATTAATATTAATGGGAGATTAATAGATTTGGGCTTGGGCTCAATTTAATCATTAATATTGGAAGCCCAATATTCCACCTCCTTTAGATCCCCTACGTAGCCTATAAAAGCAGTACATGGTCTTCACTTTTTCATAAGACAAGATTATCATACTTGATAATTCTAGAGAGTTGAAGAGGATCCATAAGCTTGGAAGATCGTCGCCCACCCGACGTTCAAGCTAGTGCAAGGAATACGTGGGAAGATCGTAAGGTCATCAATTGAGTTCGTTTCTCCGCACAACGAATCAAAAGGTAAAATCATAAACTCCCTTCTATGATTTTATGTGAATTGATTGTGATACATACATGAACACACGATCCGGATAAACGACGAACTCCGGGGACGAGGATTCGAGATCCTCGGCGGAGCTCGAGAGGAACCCTCGGCTGGGCGCCGAGGGAGCGATCGAACCTAGGGTTCGATCGCATGCACACGCGAGGAACCCCGGCTGGGAGCCGGGGTGGGCGATCGAGCGCGGTGGTCGATCGCCGGGCAGCCGCGGCTGGAGCCGCGGCGGGTTCGCCGCTGGGCGAACCGCCCTCCTCGGGCGGTGGCGGTGAGTCGCCGGAGTCACCGCCCGGGGCTGCCGGAGCAGCCCCAACGATCGCATGCGTGCGATCGCGAGCCCCACGGTGGGGCTCGGCTAGGGTTTAGCCGCGGGTTCATCCCGCGGCGATGCTCTTGTCGAGCCCGGTTCTTCGTGGTGTTCGTGATCGGTGTCCGGCGATGGGATTTCGGTCGGGGTTATCGGTTCCGCAATTTTTGATACCCCGGGATATCGATTTCCAGCAATTGGTATCAGAGCGTTTGGTTTCATGTTCATGTATGTGTTCAATTGTGTTCTTCCTTGCAGGGATTCCGACTATCATGGTTAATTAATTGATTAATTGTTTAATTAATTTGTTATTTAATTTTACCATGATTATTAAACTCTCGGACATGTCGAGATTCGTTTTGTGTGGATGAATGCTTGTAATAGTAAAAATTCGGGGGTTGACCGAATTTAGATTTATTATTATTGTTCTATGTTTTCCGGAAAGTGTATAGGGTCGATTTCATGTATAGAATCGATACCGGAATTGTAAATTTATTTCTTGTAATTTATTTACGTTGGATCGATGCCGAGACGACCGCCGGAGAACTCATGTGACGAAGGAGATGAAGAGAGGGAGAAAGGACCGAAGGGGTCGATCACCCCATGATCGACCCCATGATCGACCAAAAGGGGAAGGGGGCGTCGCACCCCTTCGGCCGTGGGCTGTCGCCGGCGACGGTGGCGGCTGGCCGGCTGGAGTGGCGGCGGCGGGTGCTCCCTCCCGGTGGTCGATCGATGATGGTGGTGGTGGTGCGGGGATCCCCAACCCGTACTACTCCTACCTAGATTCACTTTCCTAATTAATTCAAGTTTTCCTATTTTGAGTATTCCTAAGTTTGGGAACTCTCATGGAGATAGGAAAAGAATTAATTAATATTATTTATTTCCTTATTCTATTATGGAAGTCTTCTAGAATATTTCAAGTTCTACTTGGAATAGAAATCTAGAGATTTAATAGAATTAGATAGGAAAATAATTAATTAATGAGTTAATTTATTTCTATTTGATTATTCCTATTTTATGGGAATTTTCATAGACATGGAAATTAATTAATCTTGGAAAGTAGAAGAGTCCTAATTTATTTTATTTCCTTATTCTATTATAGAAGTCTTCTAGAATATTCCAAGTTTCACTTGGATGGATTATTCTAGAGATTTAATAGAATTAGATGGGAAAATAAATAAATAAAAATATTAATAATATTTAATTTTATTTTTGATTTATTCGATTGACTTAATTTTCGAATTAAGTATCTTTTGGATTTATTAAAAATAAATATATTTAAATATTGGGATTAATATTCTCGTCACATGGAGCATTCAAGAACGAAGACTGAAGACTAGAAGACGCATACGGAGATGGAATAAAGCCATGATAGTCGGAAAATAATTTTCTAGCATTATTTTGACTATGTGATATGTGCTTTATTACTTGTATGCATGCTTATGTGTTTAATTATGCATTAGATAGCGTATCCCTTTGTTATAAAAAGCTAAGTGGGAGCGGGGATGGAAACATTCCCATGGTCTCCATTACTGTTCTCTTGGTGACATTTATGAGCTTTCGAAGTTCATATAGATATGTCATTGGAGGAGAATTCTTGTAATTCCTTTTACAAGAAACATTGATTAAGTTTATCAAACAATGCCTAATTTGTCTTTCTGAAACTGACTTAAAGTCGACTCATTCTCACCCCGGGGAGTGGAATGGAGCCAAAGCCACTTGGTCATGTGGATGACACAAATTAGAGACATTCGTACCATTCTTTTGAAGATGGATCGTTTGTCTGCTCGGCTCCCTCATCTAATGAGAGATAGGGTTGTTCGCATGGTGAATCACTGGTTAGAAACTTCGAGTTTCACTTATGATTCTCCGCGTCTTGATTCACAAAATCAAATGCTTCAAGTAATTGGATGTCAATTGTAAAAGTCTTTTGGTGTAGTAAACGTCCACACTATCGTGGCTTGCTGCATTGAATGGGATTTTGGAACGATTGATGTAGACAGTTATAGAAGGGAGTGAAGGAAACGTACGTTAACGTAAACGTCCACACTATCGTGGCTTGCGGTAACATGCGAATCTTAAACAAACATCTTAGTACTGAGTAATGGTTTACACTTAGGTACGCTCTATAGTATTCTTCCCATCGAAGTAACGCTATAGTGATGTACGACCGAAGCAAATCTAATTACGAAATCATTTGGATAGGTAAACGTCCACACTATCGTGGCTTGCCATATCTGATGGGATTTTAGATGTGATTAGTAATTTAATGATATTATTTGAGGGAGATAATATCGTATATTAAATTGATTGTTTGTTTAAATGTGCTTATAGGTTTAGAGAATAGCTATGAACCCACTTTCTGTGATACTCAAGGAGCATAAGCTAACTGGTCCCAATTACATTGATTGGAAGAGAAATTTAGACATTGTCCTAACTTCTGAGGAGTACAAGTTTGTACTCCATGAAGTGTGCCCTGCCGAGCCCACGGCTGCCTCAACTGATGAGGAAAAACTGACATATCGGAAGTGGAAAAAGGCTGATGAAATGGCTAGGTGTTATATTTTGGCTTCCATGTCAAATGTACTCCAAACCCAACATGAGCCGATGGACACTGCCTATGATATGATGTTTAACCTCAAGGAGATGTTTGGGGAGCAAGATCGTGCGGCTAGGCAAGAAGCCATGAGAGTCCTCATGTCGACTACTCAATCTGAAGGAACGCCCGTTGGGGAGCACGTTCTTAAGATGATGAGTTTGTTGAATGAACTTGAGGTCCTAGGAGCTTCTATTGATGCTGAGACGCAAGTCGACATCATACTCCAGTCTCTGACCCCTAGTTTTGAGCAGTTTCGTATGAGCTATAATATGGGTAAACTATCTTATACTCTTGCGCAACTCCTGACTGAACTAAAGGCGGCAGAGGGGATCTACAAGAAGGGCAAGTCTCAAGCGCTTGTAGCTACCAAGTCCAAGGGCTTGAAGCCTGTTGGAGGTAGGGGCAAGAAAAGGAAGCAAGCCTGGAAACCCAGTGGTGCCAAGAGGAGTGGACCACGAGTTGGGGCTGCAAAGCCAAGAGGCAAGTGCTTCCGATGCAATAAGACTGGACACTGGAAGTCTGAATGTCCTCTCAAAGGTACGAATTTTTCTTTAGTCGTAAAAACATAGTCAGCGGTATTATCTACCAGAAATCTGGTGTGTAGATATGGAACCACTGACGGTATGTGCATTTTAAATGCAGGGGTTCCAGAAAACCCGGCGACTTAGAGAAGAAGAGTTCGAGTCTACACGGGCGAAAGCTGTAGAGGAGGCAGCTGTTGCAGTGGAAGACATTTATCTGCTTTAGTAGTTAAATAGGATTTCATTTCAAGTTTATTGCATTATGTACCCTTTATTTTAGAAAGAACTTTTGTTCTGGATTTCTATTATTTATGAATGGATATTTTATTTCTTTAATCATGGTGATGATTTTGATAAGAAATAATGGGCATTATCTATTCTGGTACATTAGATAGCAATATGTGAATGATGAATCCTTAGTCTACCACGATGCAACAAACCGTTCTATAACTTGTTTTGCTATTTAGATATATTTCTTGTTAAATCATTATACTTGTGAATTCTTATACTTAGTAGTATTTATTCAAATAAGATTCAAAAGGTCGAAATTGATTTGATCAATTATAGTTGAAGGAATGGACCTTCCGACCTAAGAATCAAGTTTGGAAGATAATGCAACTAAGCATACCTTTTGGTAAAAGATAGAATTCGGACAAGTATTAAGAATGATCAATGATATGTGTAAGGTGCGAGTAGTTCTTTTAAGAATACTCGTTGATGGATTAGAATGCTTGATGTGCCATAAAAGCGAAGTGTTTTAGTCACAAAGCAATTATGGGGAACCTTCAAAGTATATCCATTGGAAGCCTGCGACTTAGTCGCGGAGGCTACCACGTAACACAATCAAAGATTGAGATTAAGTCTCGAAAGACTACACCATACACTTACGTGTAGAGATGGTGAGTCAGTAAGAAATAGAATTCTAATAGTGAAAGAACAAGTTGTTCGGAACTACCTATGTTCTATGGATATTCCTGGAGACAACGGCATATTCAATATGGTTGTAGGATATCCTAGATGAACAAAGTATTGTGTGTTCTATAGTACTATGAACCAGAAGGACGTGTAACGCCCGGTTCTTAGAGAAAGACTATTAGAAGAACCACAAAGCCCGAACTGACGCAATACCTTGGAATGAGAAAAGGGACAAAGACTAGGAACCAGCCAAACCGAGTAGAGGTACACCGCACACTGCACCTACTGTTATTACTGTTATACACCGGGACGCCGTTGCAGTGGGAGGTTATTGAACAACCAGAGATGTTCATAAGACTAGAAGAGTTTCGGACTCTGGATCTAGTAAAGATGAAATCGATCCCTAGCTCTGCACAAAGGCAGTACTAGATCTAAATGTGCCGGCTTGGAAAACAATAAGGATTATTGTTAAGAGGCAAGATCATTTAGAGTACAAGCTTAGTAAATCCATTTATGGATTGAAACAAAGCTATAAATCGTGGAACTTGCGAATTGATGGGATAATCCATTTGATGGATTCATCAAAAGGCATAGACGATAGGTGTATTGGAGATGTAATAGAAACAAGGTGGTGTTTCTCGGAGATTTTATGTAGATGACAATTTCATCATTGGCAACAATGTAGAAAATGTTGTCAGACATAAGATAATGGTTGTCTAAATGAATCGAGATATAAGATTGAGTAGAAGTTAGAGCATGTTCTTGAGATCTTTCGATCTAAGGATAAGAACATTGTACTTCTCCTAGATATCTTATACGATTATGGTTTGTTTTAAACATGCATACTTCTGAGAAAGGTTATTGCCTTTCAGAGACAGAATATACATCTATCTAAAGGGTATGTGTTCGAACACATGAAGGAGATAGATGAGGACAAAGCAGTTTCCTATACTTCAAGTATGGAAAGCTTTATAGATGCAATGTTGTAAAACAAGAACCTGATATCAACTATGCGGTTTGCGTAGTGGGAGGATATCAAGGTAATCTAGACAAGAGATTTTCGGATGCTGTAATAGTACTTGCGAAGTACTGGATTATTGAGCAAGACGAAATCTTCTTTGATTACAAATTCTCAGATCTTAAATCAGAGGAGGACCAGTGCAAGTCGATATCAGACTATGTGTTCACTTTTAGAAAGAGGTGGAACCATGAAGTGAAAGAGTGATAAGCAGGACGCTTCTCAGACTCTCTCATAACCGAATAAGCAGCCTCAGAGGCAGCGGAAGTTTTGGTTAGGTTCCGGGATAACCTCTTGACTTAGATATGACTCTTAGTTTACCAAAGGCTATTGGATAGCGGTGCAGGGTAAACTGGAAGAAGTCATAAGTCAAAAGTGATGTTAACACATAGAGAAAGTACCATCTGATACGAGTCATCGTCAAGGAAGACGATGCAGTAGTCACCAAGATAACTTCAGAGCGGCAACCTAGAATGCTCATTCACATAGTACTTCTTGGAAGTACAACTCAAAGCACGTGATGAGTATGGGAGTCGGGAGTTTGGAGGAAATGACTAGACCTTAGTACAAGTGGGAGATTGTTGGAGTTATGTACTTAATGTCTAGATTTAAGTAACGGTAAACTCCCGGTCATAGCATTTAATCTATTAAATTAATAAACAATTGTTTGCGTTTAATTATTGATAATTAAATATATGCAAAATATAGTCCTGGATTCTATACGTTGTAGTTAGTATGGTGTGCGACGTCACACAGAAGATCATACTATCGGTTACTCGTATTTAATCGAACAGTTGCTCACGACCTAGATGGACACGGACCAATCCATCGGTATAGTCGTCGTGTGAGAGAGAAAATAATTTGTCTTAATTATTTTATCACACTTGTACACTTGGTGTATTGGGCGGATCGCTTAAGATTTATCGATTAGGATTGCCTTGAGATAATCGATTCAAGTCTCAGAGTATTTTATTCTTAATCCCCGATACTATTGCGGGTGTGTATATTTAATATATGTGAATTTGATTTTCCAAAGGAATTAACCGATTTAATTATTGGGTTAATTACCGGTTAAGTTGGGTCACTATATTTTATGTATGGCATGCCGTGAATACTTGACGGGAAAGTGTATCCCGAAAGGGTTGATAATATCCCCGAGATGAGTTCATAAGGAATTATTGTGTAAACCTCATGAGTGGATTCGTTCCGCACAATAATTAAGGTTGAATGGTACTAGTCTCGGATTAAAGAGATGAATAAATTAATTAGCAATTAATTAATTTTATTCATGGATATTTAAATCTTAAATACACGGAATAAATAATACTACCGGAGAAATATTATTTGATATAATATGGTTTAATATTGGGAGTGCAATTAATTTATATAGTGGAAAATAAATTAATTAATATTAATGGGAGATTAATAGATTTGGGCTTGGACTCAATTTAATCATTAATATTGGAAGCCCAATATTCCACCTCCTTTAGATCCCCTACGTAGCCTATAAAAGCACTACATGGTCTTCACTTTTTCATAAGACAAGATTATCATACTTGATAATTCTAGAGAGTTGAAGAGGATCCATAAGCTTGGAAGATCGTCGCCCACCCGACGTTCAAGCTAGTGCAAGGAATACGTGGGAAGATCGTAAGGTCATCAATTGAGTTCGTTTCTCCGCACAACGAATCAAAAGGTAAAATCATAAACTTCCTTCTATGATTTTATGTGAATTGATTGTGATACATACATGAACACACGATCCGGATAAACGACGAACTCCGGGGACGAGGATTCGAGATCCTCGGCGGAGCTCGAGAGGAACTCTCGGCTGGGCGCCGAGGGAGCGATCGAACCTAGGGTTCGATCGCATGCACACGCGAGGAACCCCGGCTGGGAGCCGGGGAGGGCGATCGACCGCGGTGGTCGATCGCCGGGCAGCCGCGGCTGGAGCCGCGGCGGGTTCGCCGCTGGGCGAACCGCCCTCCTCGGGCGGTGGCGGTGAGTCGCCGGACTCACCGCCCGGGGCTGCCGGAGCAGCCCCAGCGATCGCATGCGTGCGATCGAGAGCCCCATGGTGGGGTTCGGCTAGGGTTTAGCCGCGGGTTCATCCCGCGGCGATGCTCTTGTCGAGCCCGGTTCTTCGTGGTGTTCGTGATCGGTTTCCGGCGATGGGATTTCGGTCGGGGTTATCGGTTCCGCAATTTTTGATACCCCGGGATATCGATTTCCAGCAGCCGCTATATTTGATTACCCATGGTAGAGTCCGAAAAAGCATCGTGCTTATCACTCTTCCATGTTAAAGCTCCACCTCCTTTAATAGTGAACACATAGCCTGATATCGACTTACACTTGTCCTTATCTGATTAGAAATCTGAGAAAATGTAATCCAAAGGAAAAACTCGCCTGCTCATTACAGCATAGTCTCCAGTACTTCGAAAGTACTTTAAATGTTCATTACAGCAGTCGAATATTTCTTTCCAAGATTACCTTGATATCCTCCCACTATGCTTACCGCATAGCAGATATCAGGTTCTCGTTTTCAACATTGCATTTGTTAAGCTTTCCACACTCAAGGTGTAGGAAACCGCTTTCATTGCTTCTATCTCCTTTTGTGTTTCAAAAAACATATCTTTAGATAGATGCATTCCGTATCTGAAAGGTAACGACCCTTTCTCGGAATCTTGCATGTTAAAACCAACCACAATCATATCTATGTAAGATGTCCAGGAGAAGTATAATGTTCTTTCCTAGAGATCCAAGATCTCAAGAATATGTCCAACTTCTTCCTTTATCTTTCATATTGAAAATCTAGACAACCATCATTTTATGTCTGACAACATCTTTACATTGTTGCCAATGATAAGAGTGTCATCTACATAAAACCCTAGAAACACCACCTTGTTTCCATCACGTTTCCAATACACTTGATTCGTCTATGCCTTTGATGAATCCATTAAATGGACTATCTCATCAATTCGCAAGTTCCACGATATCTAGCTTCGTTTCAATCCATTAATGGATTAACTTAGCTTGTACTCTAAATGATCTTGCCTCTTTGCAATAATCCTTTGGATTCCATTGCTTTCTAAGAAGGCACATTTAGATCTGGTACTGCCTCCATGTAGATCCAGGGATCGATTTCATGTATACTAGGTCCAGAGTCCGAAGACTCCCCTAGTCTTATGAATATCTCCGGTTGTTAAACAACCTCCCACTACAATGGCATTCTAGTGTATTAACCGTAATAACAGTAGGTGCAGTTAGTGGTGTACCACTACTCGGTTCGGCTGGTTTCCAGTCTTCTTCGTTTTCTCTCATTTCAAAAGTATCACATCTCTTTGGGCTTGTGGTTCATCATATAGTCTTCTTCTAAGAACCGGGCGTTAGAAAATAACGTCCTTCTGGTTCATAGTACTATTTGAACACACATCTTTTGTTCTTCTAGGATATTCAACAACCGCATTTGAATACGCTGTTGTCTCCAAGACATATCCATAGAACATAGGTAGTTCCGTATAACTCATGCTTTTACTATTTCTATAAGAGTTCCATTTCTTTTTTCCGACACACCATTTCTACAGAGGACTGTATGGTGTAGTCTGTTGGGATCTAATCCCAAGTTCTGGTTATACATCAGAGTCAATCAATTCTAATACTTGTCCGGATCTTATATCTTATATCCATAAAGGATTGCTTAGTCTTATTATCTTCCAAATTAGATTCTTAGGTCGGAAGGTCCACTCCTTCAACTTAATTGATCTTACTATCAATTTTCGACCTTTGAACTTCTTATTTGAATAAATATAACTTAGCATAAGAATCCACAAGTATAAATGATTTAATAAAGAAATCTCTTATTAGTAAAACGAGTTACATAAAACGGTTCGTTGCATCGTGGTGGACTCAGGATTCATCATTTATATTTATTGCTAACTAATGTACCAGAATAGATAATATCATTATTTCTTCCCTTAACCATTAAATGATTAAAAGAAATAAAATATCCATTCATTAAAATTTAGAAATCCAGAACAAAGTTCTTTCTAAAATAATAGGGTACATAAAGCAATATTTCAAAATGGAATCCTATAATATATGTCCTCCACTGCAACAGCTGCCTCCTCCACAGCATTGCCCATGTAGACTACGATTTCTTCTTCTCCAAGTCGTCGGGTTTTCTGGAACCCTTGCATTTAGAATGCACATACCGTCAGTGGTTCCATATCTACAAACCAGGTTCTGGTAGATAATACCACTGACTATGTTTTACGACTAAAGAAAATTTCGTACCTTCTTTGAGAGGATAATCAGACTTCCAGTACCCAGACTGTTTGCATCGAGAATACTTGCCTCATGGCTTTCTCGTCCCATCTCGTGGTCTAAGTAACTTAGGTCCACTGGGTTTCTTTGCTTGCTTTTCCTTACCCTTTGGTTCAAAACCTTTGGTATTGGGTACAAGAACTTGCGATTTCTGTCTCAACTCGTCCAAAAGGTCCATCATCTCAAAAACGTGTTCAAGCGTTTCCTTGAAGTGACTGGCCTTTATGAGTATCCTCATCGCTTCTTGTCTAGCCGCTACGTCATGTCTAAACATTTGCTTGAGTTTGAACATGATATCATAATCAGTGGTCATTGCATAAGCATTTTCCCACTTCTTAAAATCAGTCTTTCCTCATCAGTTGAGACATTAATAGGCTCGGGAGGACAAAGCTCACTGAGTACAAACTTGTACTCTTCAACAGTTTGGGCAATGTCCAGATTTCTATTCCAAGCATTACATTCAGGGACTAGTGAGTTAAATTCCTTAAGTATCACAGAAAGTGGGTTCAAAGCCATTTCCTAATCTATAAGAACATATAACAACAAACAATTCAAATTGGAGTCTCCAATGTTTGTTCAGAAACCGATAATGCTCACTCATCAGAACTATTCAAATTGGAAAGCTAAAGTTTCAACGAGAATCAAAGGTCATGACTCGCGTGCGTGGATGGCGGTGCTAGAAGGATGGGAGTGTCCGTACACCGAAGATGTTGAAGGGATAATAAGTCCAATACCCGAACGAAGTTGGACAAGAGAAGAGCATGACTTGTCTACTGCTAACAGCAAAGCTCTTCTTCTTATTTGCGAATGACTGGAGCTCGACATGTATCAGCTGGTGAAAAACTGCACCTCTGCTAAAGACGCATGGGAAACTCTTCAGAGGACCTGTGAAGGAAATCATGCTGTCAAACGATCTAAAATCCGAACTATCACTGCTCAATTCCATAACTCCGTATGAGAGAAGATGAGGATATAGATGAACATTTGGATAAGATCATGAGATATGTCAATGAAGTGTGCGAACTTAGTGAAACCTTTCCAGCTGTCATGATCTACGAGAAAATTATGAGTAGCGTAAACTCCAGATTTGAAAGAAAAGTGCTAACGCTCGAAGCATGTGAAGAGAAGGAACAAAAATGCGATTATGCTGACCTGATGGCTGATTTGAGAAACTATGACTTGACTCTCAAAGTACAAAGCAACCCAGACATGTCTCTTGTCTATGAACCAATGACTGCTCATAAGATTTCTGAAAAAGGAAAGAGCTCAAGAAATGTGAACTCTCGAAAATCTCATGTGAAAAATGAGAAAACTGAAAATAGTTTTTCTGCCGATTTGGATGAATCTGATGATGAGGAGGCTGAGGATATTGAGAGATTGATGAACTCCAATAATCCTGACAAACTTGCTGCACTGACTGAAATAGTCACTTACCTTGTGAAACAAGAGTTTAAGAGAAAGAACCGTGCCCGAAATTTTCGAAAATTTCAGAAAATTTCAAACTCATACCCAAGTACTCCTGACAACCGAAATCAGGGATCGTCTTCGGACAAGAAGTTTAAAGGCACAAAAATATCACCATATACTTCGACAAGCAAGGACGTCTCAAAAATGCAATGCTATGAGTGTAAGGGTTTTGGACACATAAAAAATGAATGTCCTAACTTACATCGAAAGAAGAAGCTTCCTGTCAGCTACGTGGTGATAGATGATGAGAATGTGATCTCTGAAAATGATGAGTCTGAGGTCGAAAACTCAGATGACGATGAGGACAATGCTCTGGTTGTCACTTTTGATGAAAATTTTGATCTTGGAAACTTCGAAGTTGAAAACTTTGAACTTGATGCTTTTCTGAAAGATACTGCAACGGCCGACAATATCTTTTGTTTGGCATCTGAAAATCGACTTTTGTGTGATGAAGAAATGTTTTCAGACGATGAGTCTGTGTCTGAGTCTGATAAGAAAGAAATGACATCTGAAGTGTCTCAAACTGAGGTTGAGTCTGCTGAAATGCTTAATCTGAAAGAGAGTCACTCTGAACTCCAAAAGTTATATGACTTAGCTATTTCTGAAAATGGTACACTCGAAGTATCTCTGATGTTTTTGAAAGAATCTTTTGATGAAATTTCTGAAGTGAACCATAAACTGTCTGACGAGGTTGTTGAGACGAGAGAATTGATTGAGAAGACAGACTCTGATTGTCTGATGGTTAAAAATTCTCTAAAAATTCTAAGAACTAAATTTGATGATCTTTTCGAAGAAAAGCATAAACTCTTCAAGGAAGTAGTTGAACTGAGAGACTCATGTGAGAATTTTGTTGGAGTTGTGTACTTAATGTCTAGATTTAAGTAACGGTAAACTCCCGGTCATAGCATTTAATCTATTAAATTAATAAACAACTGTTTGCATTTAATTATTGATAATTAAATATATGCAAAATATAGTCCTGGATTCTATACGTTGTAGTTAGTATGGTGTGCGGGCCCACACAGAAGATCATACTATCGGTTACTCGTATTTAATCAAACAGTTGCTCACGACCTAGATGGACACGGACCAATCTATCGGTATAGTCGTTGTGTGAGAGAGAAAATAATTTGTCTTAATTATTTTATCACACTTGTACACTTGGTGTATTGGGCGGATCGCTTGAGATTTATCGATTAGGATTGCCTTAGATAATCGATTCAAGTCTCAGAGTATTTTATTCTTAATCCCCGATACTATTGCGGGTGTGTATATTTAATATATGTGACTTTGATTTTCCAAAGGAATTAACCGATTTAATTATTGGGTTAATTACCGGTTAAGTTGGGTCACTATATTTTATATATGGCATGCCGTGAATACTTGACGGGAAAGTGTATCCCGTATGGGTTGATAATATCCCCGAGATGAGTTCATAAGGAATTATTGTGTAAACCTCATGAGTGGATTCGTTCCGCACAATAATTAAGGTTGAATGGTACTAGTCTCGGATTCAAGAGATGAATAAATTAATTAGCAATAAATTAATTTTATTCATGGATATTTAAATCTTAAATACACGGAATAAATAATACTACCGGAGAAATATTATTTGATATAATATGGTTTAATATTGGGAGTGCAATTAATTTATATAGTGGAAAATAAATTAATTAATATTAATGGGAGATTAATAGATTTGGGCTTGAGCTCAATTTAATCATTAATATTGGAAGCCCAATATTCCACCTCCTTTAGATCCCCTACGTAGTCTATAAAAGCACTACATGGTCTTCACTTTTTCAATAAGACAAGATTATCATACTTGATATTCTAGAGAGTTGAAGAGGATCCATAAGATTGGAAGATCGTCGCCCACCCGACGTTCAAGTTAGTGCAAGGAATACGTGGGAAGATCGTAAGGTCATCAATTGAATTCGTTTCTCCGCACAACGAATCAAAAGGTAAAATCATATACTCTCTTCTATGATTTTATGTGAATATGATTGTGATACATACATGAACGCACGATCCGGGAAAACGAGGAACTTCGGGGACGGGGATTCGAGATCCCCGGCGAACGTTCAAAGGACCCTCGGTTGGGAGCCGAGGGGTGGCGATCGAAGCCCTAGGGCATCGATCGCCGACAGCCGCACGAGGGGAGCCCTGGTTGGACGCCGGGGCGAGCAATCGACCTAGGGTCGATCGCTGGGGGCTGCCGCGGCTTCGCGCCGCGGCTGGGCGCTCCCTCCCCGGTCGGTGGTGGCGGTGAGTCGCCGGACTCACCGCCGGGGGCTGCTAGGCAGCCCCATGCGATCGACATCGATCGCGAACCCCACGGAGGGGTTCGGCTAGGGTTTAGCCGCGGGTTCATCCCGCGGCAATGCTCTTGTCGAGCCCGGTTCTTCGTGGCGTTCGTGATCGGTTTCCGGCGATGGGATTTCGGTCGGGGTTATCGGTTCCGCAATTTTTTGATACCCCGGGATATCGATTTCCAACAAATGGTATCAGAGCGTTTGGTTTCGTGTTCATGTATGTGTTCAATTATCGTTCTACCTTGCAGGGATTCCGACTATCATGGTTAATTAATTGATTAATTGTTTAATTAATTGTTATTTAATTTTACCATGATTATTAAACTCTCGGACATGTCGAGATTCGTTTTGTGTGGATGAATGCTTGTAATAGTAAAAATTCGGGGGTTGACCGAATTTAGATTTATTATTATTGTTCTATGTTTTCCAGAAAGTGTATAGGGTCGATTTCATGTATAGAATCGATACCGGAATTGTAAATTTATTTCTTGTAATTTATTTACATTGGATCGATGCCGCGACGACCACCGGAGAACGCGTGTGACGGAGAAGACGAAGAGGACGAAAAACCGGGGGGTCGATCAACCCCATGACCGAAGCCATGGGGAGGGGTCGATCGCCCCTCGGCTGGGGCTGCCGCCGGCATGGTGGTGGCCGGCCGGCTGGAGTGGCGGCGGCGGTGCCCTCTCCGGTGATGGTGGTCGGCGGTGGGGGTGGTGTGGGGATCCCCAACCCATACTACTCCTACCAAGATTCACTTTCCTAATTGATTCAAGTTTTACTATTTTGAGTATTCCTAAGTTTGGGAACTCTCATGGAGATAGGAAAAGAATTAATTGGAATTAATTTATTTCCTTATTCTATTATGGAAGTCTTTTAGAATATTCCAAGTCCTACTTGGAATAGGAATCTAGAGATTTAATAGAATTAGATGGGAAAATAATTAATTAATAAATTGATTTATTTCTTATTTGATTATTCCTATTTTATGGGAATTTTCATGGACATGGAAATTTATTAATTTAGGAAAGTAGAAGAGTCCTAATTTATTTTATTTCCTTATTCTATTATAGAAGTCTTCTAGAATATTCCAAGTTTTACTTGGATAGATTATTCTAGAGATTTAATAGAATTAGATAGGAAAATAAATAAATAAAAATATTAATAATATTTAATTTTATTTTTGATTTATTCGATTGACTTAATTTTCGAATTGAGTATCTTTTGGTTTTATTGAAAATAAATAGATTTAAATATTAGGATTAATATTCTCGTCACATGGAGCATTCAAGAACGAAGACTGAAGACTAGAAGATGCGTACGGAGATGGAATAAAGCCATGATAGTCGGAAAATAATTTTCTAGCATTATTTTGACTATGTGATATGTGCTTTATTACTTGTATGCATGCTTATGTGTTTAATTATGCATTAGATAGCGTATCCCTTTGTTATAAAAAGCTAAGTGGGAGAGGGGATGGAAACATTCCCATGGTCTCCATTACTGTTCTCTTGGTGACATTTATGAGCTTTCAAAGTTCATATAGACATGTCATTGGAGGAGAATTCTTGTAATTTTTTTTACGAGAAACATTGATTAAGTCTATCAAACAATGCCTAATTTGTCTTTCTGAAACTGACTTCAAGTCGACTCATTCTCACCCCGGGGAGTGGAATGGAGCCAAAGCCACTTGGTCATGTGGATGACACAAATTAGAGACATTCGTACCATTCTTTTAAGATGGATCGATTGTTTGCTCGGCTCCCTCATCTAATGAGAGATAGGGTTGTTCGCATGGTGAATCACTAGTTAGAAAATTCGAGTTTCACTTATGCTTCTCCGCGTCTTGATTTACGAAAATCGAATGGATCAAGTAATTGGGAGTCAACTATAAAAATCTTTTGGTGTAGTAAACGTCCACACGAACGTGGCTTGCTATACTGAATGAGATTTTGGAAATAGTTTATGTAGACAGTTATAGGGAATTGTAAAGGATTGTGAGTTATCGTAAACGTCCACACTAACGTGGCTTGCGGTGACGTAGCAATTCCAAATTATTTACCTTAGTACTGAGTAATGGTTTACACTTAGGTACGCTTTATAGTATTCTTCCCAACGAAGTAACGCTATAATGATGTACGACCGAAGCAAATCTAATTACTAAATCATTTGGGTGGGTAAACGTCCACACGAACGTGGCTTGCCTTACCTGATGGGATTTTAGATGTAATTAGTAATTTAATTATATTATTTGAGGGAGATAATATCGGATATTAAATTGATTGTTTGTTTAAATGTGCTTATAGGTTTAGAGAATAGCTATGAACCCACTTTCTGTGATACTCAAGGAGCATAAACTCACTGGCCCCAATTATATTGATTGGAGGAGAAATTTAGACATTGTCCTGACTTCTGAAGAGTACAAATTCGTACTCCATGAATTGTGCCCTGCTGAGCCCACGACTGCCTCAACTAATGAGGAAAGAGAGGCATATCGGAAGTGGAAAAAGGCTGATGAAATGGCTAGGTGTTATATTTTGGCTTCCATGTCAAATGTACTCCAAACCCAACATGAGTCGATGGCCACTGCCTATGATATGTTGTTTAACCTCAAAGAGATGTTTGGGGAGCAAGATCGTGCGGCAAGGCAAGAAGCCATGAGAGTCCTCATGACAATTACTCAGTCTGAAGGAACGCCCGTAGGGGATCAAGTTCTTAAGATGATGAGTCTGTTGAATGAGCTTGAGATCCTAGGAGCTCAAATTGATGCTGAGACGCAAGTCGACATCATACTCCAGTCTCTGACCCCAAGTTTTGAGCAGTTTCGCATGAGTTATAATATGGGTAAACTATCTTATACTCTTGCGCAACTCCTGACTGAACTAAAGGCGGCAGAGGGGATCTACAAGAAGGGCAAGTCTCAAGCGCTTGTAGCTACCAAGTCCAAGGGCTCGAAGCCTGTTGGAGGTAGGGGCAAGAAAAGGAAGCAAGCCTGGAAACCCAGTGGTGCCAAGAGGAGTGGACCACGAGTGGGGGCTGCAAAGCCAAGGGGCAAGTGCTTCCGATGCAACAAGTCTGGACACTAGAAGTCTGAATGTCCTCTCAAAGGTACGAATTTTTCTTTAGTCGTAAAAACATAGTCAGCGGTATTATCTACCAGAATTCTGGTGTGTAGATATGGAACCACTGACGGTATGTGCATTTTGAATGCAGGGGTTCCAGAAAACCCGACGACTTAGAGAAGAAAAGTTCGAGTCTACATGGGCAAAAGCTGTAGAGAAGGCAGCGGTTGCGGTGGAAGACATTTATCTGCTTTAGTAGTTAAATAGGATTTCATTTCAAGTTTATTGCATTATGTACCCTTTATTTTAGAAAGATCTTTTTGTTCTGGATTTCTATTATTTATGAATGGATATTTTATTTCTTTAATCATTTGATGATTTTGATAAGAAATAATGGGTATTATCTATTCGGGTACATTAGATAGCAATATATGAATGATAGATCCTTAATCTACCACAATGCAACAAACCGTTCTATAACTTGTTTTACTTATTAGATATATTTCTTGTTAAATCATTATACTTGTGAATTCTTATACTTAGTAGTATTTATTCAAATGAGATTCAAAAGGTCGAAATTGATTTGATCAATTATAGTTGAAGGAATGGACCTTCCGACCTAAGAATCGAATTTGGAAGATAATACAACTAAGCATACCTTTCGGTAAAGGATAGAATTCGGACAAGTATTGAGAATGATCAATGGTATATGCAGACATATGTGTAATTAGAAAGGTGCGAGTAGTTGAATACTCGAAAAATGGATTAGGATGCTTGATGTGCCATAAAAGCAAAGTGTTTTAGTCACAAAGCAATTATGGGGAACCTTCTAAGTATATCCATTGGAAGCCTGCGACTAAAATCGCGGAGGCTATCACCTATCTGAATAACACATAGCATAATCAAAGATTGAGATTAAGTATCAAATGACTGCACCATACACTTACGTGTAGAGATGGTGAGTCAATAAGAAATAGAATTCTAATAGTAAAAGAACAAGTTGTTCGGAACTACCAATGTTCTATGGATATTCCTGGAGACAACGGCATATTCAATGTGGTTGTAGGATATCCTAGATGAACAAGATATTGTGTGTTCTATAGTACTATGAACCATAAGGACGTATATCGCCCGGTTCTTAGAGGAAGACTATTAGATGAACCACAAAGCCCGAACTGACGTAATACCTTGGAATGAGAAAAAGGACAAAGACTAGGAACCAGCCAAACCGAGTAGTAGTACACCACTAACTGCACCTACTGTTATTACTGTTATACACCGGGATGCCGTTGCAGTGGGAGGTTGTTGAACAACCAGAGATGTTCATAAGACTAGAAGAGTTTTAAACTCTGGATCTGGTAAAGATGAAATCGATCCCTAGCTCTGCATAAGGGCAATACTAGATCTAAATGTGCCTGCTTGGAGAACAATAAGGTTTATTGTTAAGAGGCTAGATCATTTAGAGTACAATCTTAGTAAATCCATTTATGGATTGTAACAAAGCTATAAATCGTGGAACTTGCGAATTGATGGGATAGTCCATTTGATGGATTCATCAAAAAGGCATAGACGAAAGGTGTATTGGAGACGTAATGGAAACAAGGTGGTGTTTCTCGGAGATTTTATGTAGATGACATTTTATCATTGGCAACAATGTAAAGATGTTGTCAGACATAAGATGATGGTTGTCTAAATAAATCGGGATATAAGATTGAGTAGAAGTTAGAGCATGTTCTTGAGATCTTATGATCTAGGGATAAGAACATTGTACTTCTCCTAGACATCTTATACGATTATGGTTTGTTTTAAACATGCATAATTCTGATAAAGGTTATTGCCTTTCAGAGACAGGATATACATCTATCTAAAGGGTATGTGTTTCGAACACATGAAGGAGATAGATGAGGACAAAGCAGTTTCCTATACTTCAAGTGTGGAAAGCTTTATAGATGCAATGTTGTAAAACGAGAACCTGATATCAACTATGCGGTTTGCGTAGTGGGAGGATATCAAAGTAATCTGGACAAGAGATATTCGAATGCTGTAAAAGTACTTGAATGTACTAGATTAAGCAAGACGAAATCTTCTTTGATTACAAATTCTCAGATCTTAAATCAGAGAAGGACCAGTGTAAGTCGATATCAGGCTATGTGTTCACTTTTAAAAAGAGGTGGAACCATGAAATGAAAGAGTGATAAGCAGGACGCTTCTCAGACTCTCTCATAACCGAATAAGCAGCCTCAGAGGCAGCGGAAGTTTTGGTTAGGTTCCGGGATAAACCTCTTGACTTGGATATGACTCTTAGTTTACCAAAGGCTATTGGATAGCGGTGCATGGTGAACTGAAAGAAGTCATAAGTCAAAAGTGATGTTAACACATAGAGCAAGTACCACCTGATACGAGTCATCGTCGAGGGAGACGACGCAGTAGTCACCAAGATAACTTCAGAGCGGCAACCTAGAGTGCTCATTCACATAGTACTTCTTGTAAGTACACTTTAAGCACGTGATGAGTATGGGAGTCGGGAGTTTGGAGGAAATGACTAGACCTTAGTACAAGTGGGAGATTGTTGGAGTTGTGTACTTAATGTCTAGATTTAAGTAACGGTAAACTCCCGGTCATAGCATTTAATCTATTAAATTAATAAACAATTGTTTGCATTTAATTATTGATAATTAAATATATGCAAAATATATTCCTGGATTCTATACGTTGTAGTTAGTATGGTGTGCGGGCCCACACAGAAGATCATACTATCGGTTACTCGTATTTAATCAAACAGTTGCTCACGACCTAGATGGACACGGACCAATCCATCGGTATAGTCGTTGTGTGAGAGAGAAAATAATTTGTCTTAATTATTTTATCACACTTGTACACTTGGTGTATTGGGCGGATCGCTTGAGATTTATCGATTAGGATTGCCATAGATAATCGATTCAAGTCTCAGAGTATTTTATTCTTAATCCCCGATACTATTGCGGGTGTGTATATTTAATATATGTGACTTTGATTTTCCAAAGGAATTAACCGATTTAATTATTGGGTTAATTACCGGTTAAGTTGGGTCACTATATTTTATATATGGCATGCCGTGAATACTTGACGGGAAAGTGTATCCCGTATGGGTTGATAATATCCCCGAGATGAGTTCATAAGGAATTATTGTGTAAACCTCATGAGTGGATTCGTTCCGCACAATAATTAAGGTTGAATGGTACTAGTCTCGGATTCAAGAGATGAATAAATTAATTAGCAATAAATTAATTTTATTCATTTAAATCTTAAATACACGGAATAAATAATACTACCGGAGAAATATTATTTGATATAATATGGTTTAATATTGGGAGTGCAATTAATTTATATAGTGGAAAATAAATTAATTAATATTAATGAGAGATTAATAGATTTGGGCTTGGGCTCAATTTAATCATTAATATTGGAAGCCCAATATTCCACCTCCTTTAGATCCCCTACGTAGTCTATAAAAGCACTACATGGTCTTCACTTTTTCAATAAGACAAGATTATCATACTTGATATTCTAGAGAGTTGAAGAGGACCCATAAGCTTGGAAGATCGTCGCCCACCCGACGTTCAAGCTAGTGCAAGGAATACGTGGGAAGATCGTAAGGTCATCAATTGAATTCGTTTCTCCGCACAACGAATCAAAAGGTAAAATCATATACTCTCTTCTATGATTTTATGTGAATATGATTGTGATACATACATGAACGCACGATCCGGGAAAACGAGGAACTTCGGGGACGGGGATTCGAGATCCCCGGCGAACGTTCAAAGGACCCTCGGCTGGGAGCCGAGGGGTGGCGATCAAAGCCCTATGGCATCGATCGCCGGCAGCCGCACGAGGGGAGCCCCGGCTGGACGCCGGGGCAAGCGATCGACCTAGGGTCGATCGCTGGGGGCTGCCGTGGCTTCGCGCTGCGGCTGGGCGCTCCCTCCCCGGTCGGTGGTGGCGGTGAGTCGCCGAACTCACCGCCGGGGGCTGCTAGGCAGCCCCATGCGATCGACTTCGATCGCGAACCCCACTTAGGGGTTCGGCTAGGGTTTAGCCGCGGGTTCATCCCGCGGCGATGCTCTTGTCGAACCCGGTTCTTCGTGGCGTTCGTGATCGGTTTCCGGCGATGGGATTTCGGTCGGGGTTATCGGTTCCGCAATTTTTTGATACCCCGGGATATCGATTTCCAACAAAGTTGAGTACTGAGAACTCAAAACTGAAAACTTCTCTGAAAAAGGAAACTGCTGAAGTTAAGAAACTTAAAATCTTGTTTAAAAACTCAGATGCTGAAAACGATGAGCTTAAGTCATCACTGATGAAATCACAAACTGACCTTGCCATGACTGACAAGGAGCGTTATGTTTTGAAAGAAAAACTTCATATGACTGATGAACTGTTGAGGAAGATGAACACGAATTCTTCGGTGTTTGACAATGATGTGTCGTATATGAATCCTAACCGATATGGACTTGGATTTCAAAAAGTTTTTGAGTCGATATACTCTACACCTGAGAAGAAGGAAGTGACATTCGTCAAAGCCTCAAATGATCAGCCAGAGGATAAAAGTAAGGATGATGCTGAACAATCAAAACGGAAGGAAATTGCTGAAGGAAAGAAAGTTGTTGTGTCTCCGTAATCTAAAACTCAAAAGTTGAACTCAACTGCTTGCTCTAAATCCGAGACTTATCAATTTCCTAAAAACATTGTGAAACATCCTCGAGGAATATTACCATATGAAGCGACTCTACTTAAGAAACTTGACAAACCCATCAACTCAAGATCGAATGTGAAAAATTCTCAGACTAAGTCTGGCATGATAAAACCCTCCACTATTGTAGAACTTGGATTCTTGAATCTTGAAATCTTGAATTTTTGATTCTTGAATCTTCGAATCTTGAATCTTCAGTTTCAAAAACAGACTTCAATTCAATCTTGACTCCATAGATCTCAATTCTTCATCTTCAATTTCTCGTAAAAATCTCTAAGTGTTGAAGCTTCGAATTTCATCGTCTTCATAGTCGTCGATATCATTGAAGTAGTAAACATCGGAACCAGTCTTCATTTTCTTGATTTGAGTACTTAGTGAATAAGGAGTCACGTTGAAAGTACTCAATGCATTAGTTGTCGGTTCCATAGTTGCAAGGTAAGAGTCGGTGTCGCCGTTTCCATGTCAAGAGGCAAAACCGGCGACTCCAGTCGCCGGATTCCACGCAACACAAAACCAGCGACTCCTGTCGCTGGAATTCGACCAGTTCCCAAACCGGCGACTCCAGTCTCCGGTTTTTTGTCTTCGCCAACTCACACCACAAACGGCGACTCTAGTCGCCGTTCCACACTTCACCAAAAACGGCGACTGCAGTCGCCGTTTCCAAGTCACACCAAAAGCGGCGACTGTTGTCGCCGTTTCCGCACCCGCGCAATTACGGCGACTCGTGTCGCCATTTCCATGTAGTTCAAAAAGCGGAGACTCCAGTCTCCGTTTCCATGCGCGAGGTTGTTGACTTCGAATTCCTAACCTGTAGTCCTGGAATCAAACACAAATACGTTGTCGCCAAAATCAACATTTACAATCTGCGACCGACCTAAGAGCATCTCCATTTGTGTACCTCATGTTGAGGTACAATTTAGATGACACATTATAAAATAATTGTACCTATCAAATTGTACCTCACCATCCCAATGGTTTGAGGTACAATTTTTTCTCTTTATACATGTGGAATCCACTAAATAAGACACACAATAATTTGTACCTAATATCAAAACTTTGATACTATTGTTTCTCTCTCTGAAATTGTACCTATCACCCCAATGGTGTACTTAGGTACAATTCCACCCCACATAGAAATTGTACCTACCATTGGGATGCTCTAAACATCCAACGGAACCTCGTATCTAGCACAATTAATTATTGTTTGACATATTATATTATAGAATTAATTGCTTATTTTTTAGTACAAATTTAAAAAAATAAACACTCCAATATTTTAAATATATAATAAAGTATGATAAATATAATTTGAGTATTTTATCATTACAAATTTAAGAAATGTTTCATTAAAAATAAAGTTAGGTTCTTATTCTGATAGTAATTCATCTGTTTCATAAAATATGATTATTATTTTTTTTATAATTATCAAGGGAAAAATGAGTTATATTTTCAGAGACAGAGAATATAATTTATGTTTTTTTAACATAAAAAATTAAGAAAAATAATACTCTATATTTTATATTTATATCAAAATATGATAAAATTTATTGAGATATTTTATTGTTATTGATAGATAAAATACTAAAATAGAGTAATGAAATATGTTATGGACCTACATTTTCTTATATTGAAAATTTTATTAATAGTATTACTTCTTGATGGAGTTATATTCTAAATGTCTAGTTTAGTGACAATATGGAACTCCTTATCTGTGTTTTATTATCTATTAATCAAACAGTCTGCATTTTGTCTATTATGTACTTTATGCCATAGTCCTAGATATATACGTTGTAGGCAGTATGGCGTGAGGAGACACGCAGAAGATCATACTGTCGGTTACTCGTATACTATTGAACAGTAGCTCACGACTTAGATGGACAGGGACAATTCATCGGTACGTCGTAGTGTGACTGGTAAATAGTCGATCTTGACTATTATGATACACTCGTACACTTGGTGTATTGAGTAGGACCACGGGAGGGCGTTCGATTTATACTAGTCGCAGTAATCGAACTAGAACTCAGATATTACGGATATATGAATTCCTAATCCCTATATAATTATAGGTGCGTGTGTCCAATTCTCGGTTCTTTGACTTGCTAGTGAGTGAGACTAACTGACTAGTCAATATTCTCAGTAAATTGGGAATCGGAATTGTACACACGGCATGCTGTAGATTATAGACAGGAAACCGTGTACCATTTATTGGGTTGATAATGTCCCCGAGATGAGCTCATAAAGTTTATCATGTAAACCCTGCATGTGGATTCGTTCCACATGATAATAAGGATGAGTGGTACTAGTCTCGGATAATAAGAAATGAATTAATTTAATTATTAGTAATTAAAGTTAATTCATGGACATTCGATATCTTAAACACGGGGAAAGTCATTTATGTAATTCGGCGAAAATATTATTGTTGATATAATATTAAATTAATTTCGGGAATTCAATTATTATTTTTTAGTGGAGTGAATAATAATTAAAATTGAAATTGATTAATTAAGGTTTTCTTTTTAAGGATTCCAAGTTAATTAATATTTCAATTTAGCCCTAAATTAATTTATCTAAGAGGTCCCTAGCGTAGCTCTATTTAAACCCCCGCCTTGCCCTCTCTAAACCTACCGCAATAATTATTTCTCAGAGAAATATAAAAGCTTGGGCAATTATTTCTTTTCTCTGCTGAAATAATAATTAACGCAGTTATTTTTTCTCTAAGAGAGAAATAAATTCTTACGCTGGTTTGAGAAGAGAGAGCATAATAATTAACGCAGTTATTTTTTCTCTAAGAGAGAAAAATAAATTCTTACGCTGGTTTGAGAAGAGAGAGCAGAAAAGGGAGAACTCCAGCGGATCGTTGCCCACACAACGGTTGGAGACGGGATCAGAGACATACGCTAGAAACGTCTAAGGTCTCAACAATCGATCGAGAAGGTATGAGATCGATTTCTTTTTCCGCACTTTTCGATCTCTATATTGCGCTAACCATACAACGAACCAACGATTGGTTTACGTGGCTTGGATTTGATGTTCTCGGACTTCTGGTGTTGGAATTCGATCACCCGGAGTTGTCGGAATTGCGGAACATGACAACTCCGATCAAAAACCCTTCGCCGGAGATCACGCGAAGACCACCGCACGCGCCGGAGCACGACCGAGGACACGACGCACCCGAAGGCACGCCGCTGCCCCAGCCGAGCCCCCGCGAGCGGGGCTCCATGTGATTACCGATCGCATCGATCGATCGATTGGGGTGGTGCTGCCCAGCAGCCCCCGCGGCGAGTCCGGCGACTCGCCGCCGCCTGGAGGGGGCCCACCTTCACGGTGGGGAGGGGCGGCACCAGCCCGCGCCCTCCGCGATCGATCCAAGTGATCGATCGCATGCCCTCGGCCCAGCCGAGGGTTCGACCCTCTCGCCCCATGCGAAACCCTAGGCGCGATCGCCGTGGTCCGGCGATCCTAGATCGCCACCACGCGTTCGTCCTCTAATCCGGGGTTCGATCCTAGGATCTTGTTTTTCGATAATTGATTCAATAAACTTGAATTAAATTGCGGAGATTTAATTCACCTTTCGATTCGTTGTGCGGAGAAACGAGATCTTATGATGACCTTGAGATCTTCCCACGTATTCCTTGCACTAGCTCGAACGTCGGGTGGGCGACGATCTTCCGAACTCTATGGATCTCCTTCTCTACTTTCTCTCTCTAGAATTGTGATCTTCAAGTTATGAGAATAGAGAAGACCATGTAGTGCTTTTATAGGCTACGTAGGGGATCCTAAGGAGGTGGAATATTGGGCTTCCAATAATAGTGATTAAATTGAGCCCAAGCCCAAATATATTAATCCTTACTATTATTAATTAATTTATTTTCCACTATATAAATTAATTGCACTCCCAATATTAAACCATATTATATCTAATAATATTTCTCCGGTAGTAATATTTATTCCGTGTATTTAAGATATAAATATCCATGAATAAAATTAATTTATTGCTAATTAATTTATTCATCTCTTATATCCGAGAATAGTACCATTCAACCTTAATTATTATGCGGAACAAATCCACCTGCAGGGTTTACATAATAATTCTTTATGAACTCATCTCGGGGATATTATCAACCCTTACGGGATACACTTTCCCGTCAAGTATTCACGGCATGTCATATATAAAATATAGCGACCCAACTTAACCGGTAATTGACCCAATAATTAAATCGGTCAATTCCTTTGGAAAATCAAAGTCACTTATATTAAATATACACACCCGCAATAGTATCGGGGATTAAGAATAAAATACACTGAGACTTAAATCGATTATCGCCGGCAATCCTAATCGATAAATCTCAAACGATCCGCTCAATACACCAAGTGTACAAGTGTGATAAAATAATTAAGACAAATTATTTTCTCTCTCACACAACGACTATACCGATGGATTGGTCCGTGTCCATCTAGGTCGTGAGCAACTGTTCGATTAAATACGAGTAACCGATAGTATGATCTTCTGTTTGGGCCCGACACACCATACTAACTACAACGTATAGAATCCAGGACTATAATTTGCATATATTTAATTATAAATAATTAAATGCAAATAATTGTTTATTTAGTTAAACAGATTAGTGGCAATGGATCGTGAGTTTCCGTTACTTAAATCTAGACATTAAGTACACAACTCCAACAATCTCCCACTTGTACTAAGGTCTAGTCATTTCCTCCAAACTCCCGACTCCCATACTCATCACGTGCTTAAGTTGTACTTCCAAGAAGTAATATGTGAATGAGCAATCTAGGTTGCCGCTCTGAAGCTATCTTGGTGACTACAGCGTCGTCTCCCTCGACGATGACTCGTATCAGGTGGTACTTGCTCTTTGTGTTATCTTACACTTATGGACTTGTGATTTCTTACCATTTGCCATTGCACCGCTATTTACATAGCCTTTGGCAAATTAAGAATCACATCTAAGTCCCAGAGATTATCCCGGAGTTATACCAAAACTTCCGCTGCCTCTGAGGCCGCGGTTTGGTTTCCCATGGCAGAGTCCGAAAAGCATCGTGCTTATCACTCTTCCATGTTAAAACTCCTTCTCCTTCAATAGTGAAACACATAGCCTGATATCGACTTACACCGGTCCTCATTTGATTAGAAATCTAAGAGAATGTAATCCAAAGGAAATGCTCGTCTGCTTCGTAGTTTAGAACAGTACTTCGAAAGTACTTCTACAGCAGTCGAATATTCCTTTCCAGGATTACCTTGATATCCTCCCACTATGCTAACTGCATAGCCGACATCAGGTTCTCATTTTCAACAATGCATTCATTAAGCTTTCCACACTCAAAGTGTAGGAAACTGCTTTCATTGCTTCTATCTCCTTTTGTGTTCCAAAACACATATCCTTAGATAGATGCATTCCGTCTCTGAAAGGTAACGAACCTTTCTCGGAATCTCGCATGTTAAAACGAACCATAATCATATATATGTAAGATATCCAGGAGAAGTACAATGTTCTTTTCTTGAGATCCTAGATCTTAGGAACATGCTCTAACTTCTTCTTTATCTTATATATCGATTTTTCTAGACAACCATCATTTTATGTCTGACAACATCTTTACATTGTTACCAATGATAAAATGTTATCTACGTAAAACCTCCGAGAAACACCACCTTGTTACCATTACGTTTCCCATACACACGATTCGTCAATGCCTTTTGATGAATCCATCAAATGGACTTTCTCATCAATGCGCAAGTTCCACGAACTCTAGCTTTGTTATAATCCATAAATGGATCAACTAAGCTTGTACTCTAAATGATCTCGCCTCTTAACAATAATCCTTATTGCTTTCCAAGAAGGCACATTTAAATCTAGTACTGCCTTCATGTAGATCAAGGGATCGATTTTATGTATACTAGGTCCAGAGTCCGAAGACTCGCCTAGTCTTATGAATATCTCTGGTTGTCATACAACCTCCCACTACAACGGCATTCCGGTGTATAAACAGTAATAACAGTAGGTGCAGTTAGTGGTGTGCCGCTACTCGGTTTGGCTGGTTCTCAGTCCTTATCGTTCTCTCTCATTTCAAAGTATCACATCACTTTGGGCTTGTGGTTCATCACATAGTCTTCCTCTAAGAACCGGGCGTTAGAACTTATAACGTCCTTCTGGTTAATAGTACTATCGAACACACATCTTTTGTTCTTCTAAGATATTCTACAACCGCATTGAAATGCGTCGTTGTTTCCAAGACATATCTATAGAACATAGGTAGTTCCGTATAACTCATGCTTTTACTATTTCTATAAGAGTTCCATTTCTTATTTCCGACACACCATTTCTACACAAAAGTGTATGGTGTAGTCATTTGGGATCAAATCCCAATCTCTGATTAGTATGCCATGCATTCCTCAGACAGGTACTTGCGTCCGCGATCAAATCGCAGGCTACAAATGGATATACCTTGATGGTTCTCCACAATTGCTTAGTGTCCATTGACTTGTCAAAACACTTGCTTTTGTGGCACATCAGGTATTCTAATCCATTTCTCGAGTAATCATCAAATGAAGTACTCGTACCTTATTATCTGAGTAGACATAGGTCTGCATACATCAGAGTCAATCAATTCTTATACTTGTCCGGATCTTATATCTTATATCCATAAAGGATTGCTTAGTCGTATTATCTTCCAAATTAGATTCTTAGGTCGGAAGGTCCACTCCTTCAACTTAATTGATCTTACAATCAATTTTCGACCTTTGAACTTCTTATTTGAATAAATATGACTTAGCATAAGAATCGACAAGTAAAATTGATTTAACAAGGAAATCTCTTATTAGTAGAACGAGTTATATAAAACGGTTCGTTGCATTGTGGTGGATTTGGGATTCATCATTTATATATTGCTAGCTAATGTACCAGAATAGATAATATAATCATTTCTTCTTATAACCATCAAATGATTAAAAGAAATAAAATATCCATTCATTAGAAATCCAAAAAAAAGTTCTTTCTAATATGAAAGGTACATAAAAGCAATAACTCAAAATGAAATCCCATAAAATGTCCTCCACTGCAACTGCTGCCTCCTCCACAGCATTGCCCATGTAGACTACGATTTCTTCTTTTCTAAGTCGTCGGGTTTCCTGGAACCCTTGCATTTAGAATGCACATACCGTCAGTGGTTCCATATCTACACACCAGAATTCTGGTAGATAATACCGCTGACTATGTTTTTACGACTAAAGAAAATTTCGTACTTTTGAGAGGATAATCAGACTTCCAGTACCCAGACTGTTTGCATCGAGAACACTTGCCTCATGGCTTTCTCGTCCCATCTAGTGGTCCAAAAGGAACCACTGGGTTTCTTTGCTTGCTTTTCCTTTTTCCCCGATCTTGCCCTTAGGTTCGAAACCTTTGGCATTGGCTACAAGAGCTTGCGATTTCCGTCTCAACTCGTCCAAAAGGTCAATCATCTCAAAAACGTGTTTAAGCGTTTTCTCGAAGTGACTGGCCTTTATGAGTATCCTCATCGCTTCTTGTCTATCCGCCTATGTCAATAGGCTCGGGAGGACAAAGCTCACTGAGTACAACCTTGCACTCTTTAACAGTTTGGGTAATGTCTAGATCTCTATTCCAATCATTACATTTAGGGACCAATGAGTTTAAAATCCTTACGTATCACAGAAAGTGGGTTCAAAGCCATTTCCTAATCTATGAGCACATATAACAACAAACAATCGATTTAATCTCCGATATTATCTCCCTCAAATAATATCATTAAATCACTAATCACATCTAAAATCCCATCAGATATGGCAAGCCACGTGGTGTGGACGTTTACCTACCCAAATGATTTAGCAATTAGATTTTCTTCGGTCATACATCACTTATAGCGTAACCTCGTGGGTCGGAATATTATAATGCGTATCTAAGTGTAAACCATTACTCAGTACTAAAGTAAATCGTTTGGAACCGCTACATCACCGCAAGCCACGTGGTGTGGACGTTTACGATGATTTCACAATTCTTCACAATTCCTTATAACTGTCTACATCAATTAATCCAAAATCCGTTAGTATAGCAAGCCACGTGGTGTGGACGTTTACTACACCAAGAGAATTTTATAATTGACTCCCAATTACAAGAACCATTCGATTTTCGTAAATCAGGACGCGGAGAATCATAAGTGAAACTCGAAGTTTCTAACCAGTGATTCACCATGCGAACAACCCTATCTCTCATTAGATGAGGGAGCCGAGCAGACAATCGATCCATTTCTAGAAATGGTACGAAGGTCTCTAATTTGTGTCATCCACATGACCAAGTGGCTTTGGCTCCATTTCACTCCCCGGGGTGAGAATGAGTCGACTTGAAGTCAGCTTCAGAAAGACAAATTAGGCATTGTTTGATAAACTTAATCAATGTTTCTCGTAAAAGGAATTACAAGAATTCTCCTCCAATGACTTGTCTATACGAACTTCAAAAGTCCATAAAAGTCACCAAGAGAACAGCAATGGAGACCATGGCAATGTTTCCATTCCCTCTCCCACTTAGCTTTTTACAATAAAGGGATACGCTATCTAATGCATAATTAAATACACATAAGCATAATAACAAACATACATTTCATGCAAGTACGTACACAAATAATCAAATAATTGCTCAAGTAAAATTATTTCTCGACTATTCGTACCTTGATGAATTCCTGCATGCTTGTCTTGAGTCTTCATTCTACGTCTTGAATACTTTGCCGAGCGACGGAAAAATTCTTTGATTTTCATATTTAATTTATTTTAAATAAAATCCAAGATTCCAATTCAAAATAAATTTGAATCAATCTAATGATTTTAAATAAAATACTCCAATTAAATAAAATCAATTCCATTGATTTCCATATTTAATTCTATTTTAAATAAAATCCAAGATTTTCCAATTCAAAATAAATTTTGAATTAATCTAATGATCTTAAATAAAATACTTAAATTAAATAAAATCAATATTATTAAAATTCATTGATTTCCATATTTAATTGTATTCTAAATAAAATCCAAGATTTTCCAATCCAAAATAAATTTTGAATTAATCTAATGATTTTAAATAAAATACTTAAATTAAATAAAATCAATATTATTAAAATCCATTGATTTCCATATTTAATTCTATTCTAAATAAAATCCAAGATTTTCCAATCCAAAATAAATTTTGAATTAATCTAATGATTTTAAATAAAATACTTAAATTAAATAAAATAAATATTTTAATAATTTCTCAATCCTATTTAGATTAGATCTCAAGAATCCTAATCAAAATCGAATTTTGATTCTTCTTAAGACTTCTAATCCAAGTAGGTATAGGATATCTAGAGAAACTAGGATTTTCTTTCCTAATTTAACTCTCCATTTAATTCCATTATTTAATTCCATAATTAAGAAATCTAATCCAAATAGAATTTGAATTAATTCCAAAATAAAATTAAATAATATTAGAAAGATTAAATTATTTCCGGAAAGATCGGATTTACCGGGACGAACCGAAAACAATTCCGGTCGACCCAAAATCCCAATCGAACCAACTGGACCAACTAAACCAAGAATTAATCCCATGCATGCAATAACATGCACACCATGCGCATACTAGCATATGCACAACAGCACATGCACGTCCACCATAATTACATGAATTAATTCATTCAGCGGAAGGCCAAAACGATCGTCTTCAACGGCCGATTGTATTCTTCAACAGCGGTCTGGTCGATCTCGGCATGGCGTCTCCACTGACGACACATGCCATCGACCCACCGCACGAGCAGCCCGCACAGCAGCCCGCACAGCAGCCCGCTCCGAGTACACAGCCGAAGCCGCGACCCACGAGCCGCCGCGCGTAGCGGCTGAACCGCTTGGCCTCACGGCAGCGGTCGACCTCCGGCGACGACCACCACTGGTGGTTGATGCCGTCGACCTCCAGCCGCCATACAGCCCGGACCCGCTACAAGCCCTCGTCCGATCGATCCGGTTCGATTTCCGAAAACCCTCGATTTTTAATATATTTTTCCGTCGATTTTTAATTTAATAAAAAATCACAAGATTCATACGAGAGAGAATATAAAGACGTAGAACAATATAGCACAATAATTTAACAAATTAAATTAATCTATGGCCATATACATCGAGAATCTATTATCGAAACAATTAACGAAAAACGTAACCGTACGCTCTGATACAAATTGTTGGAATTCGATCACCCGGAGTTGTCGGAATTGCGGAACATGACAACTCCGATCAAAAACCCTTCGCCGGAGATCACGCGAACACCACCGCACGCGCCGGAGCACGACCGAGGACACGACGCACCCGAAGGCACGCCGCTGCCCCAGCCGAGCCCCCGCGAGCGGGGCTCCATGCGATTACCGATCGCATCGATCGATCGATTGGGATGGGGCTGCCCAGCAGCCCCCGCGGCGAGTCCGGCGACTCGCCGCCGCCTGGAGGGGGCCCACCTTCACGGTGGGGAGGGGCGGCACCAGCCCGCGCCCTCCGCGATCGATCCAAGTGATCGATCGCATGCCCTCGGCCCAGCCGAGGGTTCGACCCTCTCGCCCCATGCGAAACCCTAGGGGCGATCGCCGTGGTCCGGAGATCCTAGATCGCCACCACGCGTTCTTCCTCTAATCCGGGGTTCGATCCTTGGATCTTGTTTTTCGATAATTGATTCAATAAACATGAATTAAATTGCGGAGATTTAATTCACCTTTCGATTCGTTGTGCGGAGAAACGAGATCTTATGATGACCTTGAGATCTTCCCACGTATTCCTTGCACTAGCTCAAACGTCGGGTGGGCGACGATCTTCCGAACTCTATGGATCTCCTTCTCTACTTTCTCTCTCTAGAATTGTGATCTTCAAGTTATGAGAATAGAGAAGACCATGTAGTGCTTTTATAGGCTACGTAGGGGATCTTAAGGAGGTGGAATATTGGGCTTCCAATAATAGTGATTAAATTGAGCCCAAGCCCAAGCCCAAATCTATTAATCCTTACTATTATTAATTAATTTATTTTCCACTATATAAATTAATTGCACTCCCAATATTAAACCATATTATATCAAATAATATTTCTCCGGTAGTATTATTTATTCCGTGTATTTAAGATATAAATATCCATGAATAAAATTAATTTATTGCTAATTAATTTATTCATCTCTTATATCCGAGAATAGTTACATTCAACCTTAATTATTATGCGGAACAAATCCACCTGCAGGGTTTACATAATAATTCTTTATGAACTCATCTCGGGGATATTATCAACCCTTACGGGATACACTTTCCCGTCAAGTATTCACGGCATGTCATATATAAAATATAGCGACCCAACTTAACCGGTAATTGACCCAATAATTAAATCGGTCAATTCCTTTGGAAAATCAAAGTCACTTATATTAAATATACACACCCGCAATAGTATCGGGGATTAAGAATAAAATACACTGAGACTTAAATCGATTATCGCCGGCAATCCTAATCGATAAATCTCAAACGATCCGCTCAATACACCAAGTGTACAAGTGTGATAAAATAATTAAGACAAATTATTTTCTCTCTCACCCAACGACTATACCGATGGATTGGTCCGTGTCCATCTAGGTCGTGAGCAACTGTTCGATTAAATACGAGTAACCGATAGTATGATCTTCTGTGTGGGCCCGACACACCATACTAACTACAATGTATAGAATCCAGGATTATAATTTGCATATATTTAATTATAAATAATTAAATGCAAATAATTGTTTATTTAGTTAAACAGATTAGTGGCAATGGATCGTGAGTTTCCGTTACTTAAATCTAGACATTAAGTACACAACTCCAACATCTGGGAGGTCTCTGACCTCCGGCGCGGTGGTCGGATCGAGAAAATCGCGTCGGAACAGCCAGAACGGGCGCGACCCGCTGCTGGAATCGCGACGCTGTCGGCCGACACAGTTTCGGCCGACACAGCCCTGTCGGGCAACAGCCTTCTGGCGTCGGCCGACAGACAGGGCAGCAGGCCCCGTTTCGTGCGGTTTCACCTTCGGTGCGATGGCTGGGCGTGTTTTGTGCCTGGGGCTTCATGCTAAGTGCAGTAGGGACGCCGGGGGTCGACTGGGCTTGTCCGGATGTTCGAGTAGTCGAACGGACATGTCCCGGGTAGTCGATTTCCAACAATTGGTATCAGAGCCGGTTTATCGGTTCGTTGTATTTTTGCGCGTGTTACCTTGCAGGTTGAACCCGATTATTATGGCCAATTTATTTACGTTATATTTTGTTGTATGTGTGTGATTGATTAAACTCTCGGGCTTGTCGAGATCGTTTTATTTTTTGGAAAGTTGCTTGTTTGTAATATATAAAAACGACGGGTTGAGTCGTTAGTTTTATTTATTTTTCGTTTGGATCCGGGACATGTATAGGATCGATCACCATGTATAGGATCGATGCCAGAGTTAGTAGAATTTTTTTTTTGTAATTAATTTCTGCTATTGGATCGAGAGGAGATCGAAGCCCGGAGGAACGAGAATCGAAATCGAGACGAGCAACGAGTTCGAGTTCCAAGAGACGTGCATTCAAGATTTTAAGGCCATAATAATCAGGCCACGTTAATTGCTTTTTATGTGATTTACGTGCTTTATTATGCTTATTATTTTATGCATGCTTATCCCTCAATCGTAAAATACTAAGTGGGAGAGGGATCGGAAACAATCCCGCGGTCTCCATTCTCTGTTTTGAAAGTGTTGTGTATCGACTTACGAGTTGGCTTTAGTGTCATCCTCCCTATCGGATAAAGTCGGTACACGAACATCACTTGATCAAAATTCGAATTAAATTCCAATTATAGAATTGAACAATTATATTTCTCAAAGAAATGCCTAATCTGTCTTTCAAAGACTAATTTCAACTCGACTCATTCTCACCCCGGGGAGTGGAATGGAGCCAAAGCGCTTGGTTATGTCGATGACACAGATTAGAGACATTCGAGTCATTCGATGACTAGATCGATTGTCTGATTGGCTCCCTCACCTTGTGAGAGATAGGGCTCAATTGCATGATTGATCGTTGGTTAGAAACTTCGAGTTTCACTTACGAGACATCAAGCTTAGATTAATAAAAATTGTGAAATTTAATAAATGGAAACAGAACTTTGGTTAATTGAGGCTCGACAGTTATAGGAAATCGTAAAGGGACCGATGTCAACGTAAATGTCCACACTAACGTGGCTTGCGGTGGATATATAGTTCCCAAGCGGTTAACTTAGTACTGAGAAATGGTATACACTTAGGTACGCTTTATAGTATCCTCCCCATCAGAGTCACTGCTATAATGATGTACGACCGAAGTAAAAGTCCAGTTATAAAATCGTTTGGATTAGTATACGTCCACATGAACGTGGCATGCTAGTCTGACGGGATTTTAGGATTGATTGGTAAATTTAATGATATTACTTGAGGGAGTTAATATCGAATTAAATTTGACTGTTTGATTTGTCTCTTTTTATAGATATGGCACTCAACCCACTGTCTATGATACTGAAAGAAAACAAACTCATTGGTCCGAACTATATTGATTGGAAGCGAAACTTGGACATTGTCCTAACTGCTGAGGAGTACAAGTATGTACTCCAAGTCGATTGTCCTGCTGAACCAACTGATACCTCAACTGATGAGGAAAAGGAATCATTTAGGAAGTGGATCAAGGATGATCAGATGGCGCGGTGTTACATTTTGACCTCTATGTCAAATGTGTTGCAACATCAGCATGAAGCCATGGCCACTGCCTATGATACGATGCTTAACCACAAGGAGATGTTTGGTCATCAGGACAGGGCAGCCAGGCAAGATGCTATGAGGCAACTAATGACGACCACCATGTCCGAAGGAACGCCCGTGAGGGATCACGTTCTTAGGATGATGGGCTATCTGAATGAGATAGAGATTCTAGGAGCATCTGTCGATGGGGAAACCCAGATCGACATTATACTCCAGTCTCTGCCAAGAAGTTTTGAGCAGTTCCGCCTGAACTATAACATGAATAAGAGGTTATATACGTTGGCGGAGCTCCTGACTAAACTTCAGGCGGCAGAGGGAATCTTTAAGAACTCTCTGTTGGTATATGTCCTTAGATCCTACGTGTGCAATCGATAAAGTCATAAGTTCGTCAATTAGATGTTAAATGATTAGTCGATAATATTGTTTATTGCTATGAGCAATATAATATTGATCGATAATCATACCTACAGGGTCACACACGAATTTGATGATGTACTATGTAGCTTGTTAATTATATTGATTTAGAATCAATATTTACGTGGATTAATACATGCATGGGATGCATAGCTTGCATGGAATGCATGTCACATAGTGTGACATGGCATGCCACACAAGCAAGTGGGACCACATGTCATGATTTGGCATGATTATGTGGAGGTGTCTTTTCATCTCCCCATTAACCACCATTACTTGTGCATTATGATGCACATAATGGGGGGGGGGGGGGGGGGGGGGGGGGGTTACATGGAGTGGTAAATGGACATGAAATAGACATGAAAATCTGATTTTCATGTCACTTGATGCTTACCCACGAAATTCACACCAAAAGGAGAGAATAGAGAGTGTTCTTGGAGAACCACTTCAAGCAAGCAAGGTATTCATCATCCGGGTTCGTGTGCAACACGTAGAGGCCGGGCCATTTGTGCGGCTTAAACATCCGGACGATCCAAAGGCGTGACGAGGTCATTCACAAGGAGAGCATCTAGTAGTTGATCCATTAAGGTGGTTCAATCGACTCAACACCACTTTAACCAAAGTCAACGATCACCAAAAGTAAGAAATCGTTGAACCTTATATATATATATATATATATATATATATATATATATATATATATATATATATATATATATATATATATATATATATATATATATATATATATGTGTGTGTGTGTGTGTGTTTATATGTGTTCTTATACACATTAAGTGTGCACTAAGATCATGACATAGTAGATCTATCGCTTTACACGCTTCTGCGCACACGGTATATCGATTGGATCGGGGTACCGATTCCATCAATTGGTATCAGAGCCTAGGGCTCGTGCACACTTTTGTGTTGGACACAATGGTTTAAATCACATAATTGGCTTAATTTTTTTTTCTGTGATTATCTGATTAGATGTAAGGCCGGCCACCGTTAGTGGTCGGGTGAATGAATTCGTCGTTTTTTACGTTTCGATTGGTCGTAGTTTTTGAGGGCTGCGTCCCTTGGAATCATTTGTAAAAGATAGGTTTTCTATTTCAATATGTATTGTTCAATTTGTAAGCAATGGATTGATTCCATGGATCGACGTTGGATCTTGGCTCTCCGGCGAAAACGAGAAGAAACGAAGCAAAACGAAGCAAACCGAGCAAAACCGGGGCTGCTGGAGTAAAACGGCGGGCGCCGTTTGTGCTTTGGCGGGCGCCGTTTTGATTCGGCGGGCGCCGTTTTGATTCGGCGGGCGCCGTTTTGGGAACGGCGACCGCCGAAAGGTCTTTTTTGGGTCAGACGGGTTTTTTGTCCTTTCGGCGGGTGCCGTTTTGGAAACGGCGACCGCCGTTGGTGTTAGGCGACCGCTGGTTGTTAAACGGCGGGCGTTGTTCGTGGTTTTTGGGGTACGGACTTGGTTTGACCAAAATCGGCGGGCGCGGACCAGTCCAGAAGATGTTCAAGGCCTTTTTTGTTGCTTTTAATCTTTTCTTTGGAGAGTTGTGAGGTTCTAGGGGCCTTTCGAATACGTATTTACGTGATTTGCTAGTTCTAGGTTGATTATGTTATAAATGTTCAACCAACGTACATACAAACCTTAACATGCATGTCCCGATAATAATGAGTAAAATGTCTTGTCCAAAACATCACACCCATGAAAGCCCTCGATCATAAGTTGATAGGCTCGCCTCAGCGGGGTATCACTTGTTATCTTGGGATAAGTGGGAGTAAAGGTTAGACCTTTACACGTGAGTTTGGTTTTCTCATCGATAGATCCACTGCAGGCGTGGCTATCGAGACATGAGATGAGAATGGGATTCTCATCGACCGAGAGTGATATTAGATATCATTGACATGGGTATGTCTACCTATCTTGAAATACTTAAGTGCGGACTCAGTCGACTTAAAGATTTGCAAGATGAGGATCTCGGGATCGTTTTGTTCTAAGGGACAATGATATTGGATATCAATTGAACAAAATGAAATAAATAAGTACAATTGTTAGACAACCTTATTTATTTACCGCTTTGTGGATGTTTACATACTTTAGTTATCTTTCTTTTATAGTTTATCATGTCAAATATCAACTCAATTCAAGTTTGGTTCAATTCTTGATTATGAAAAAATTGAACAAATTTTCTTGATTCACAACGTAATTTGAGGATGGTCCTCAAATACGAAGACAAGGAAAATGTGTTAGAAAACCACATCCTAAGATATCATTGAACAACTCAATAGCATGTTCAGGGAATATGCTAAGATTGAGCAGTTCTGAATGACCAGGGTCATCGCTTCAGCTAGGCTGAATAAGAGAAACCTATAGGGACCACATGTGCAGCAAATGATTGGATTAATTGCTTTAAGTGATATCCTAATTTTTTTTAAGATGATGAGTCGTGAATTAAAAAGGGACCCTGAGAGGGATATTCTTATAAGGGATGAGGTATTCAAAAGAGCATGGGCAAGAAGGCTACTAGGGTTCCTAGGGAATCTGAATGCATCTACTGCAAAAGGTGTTGGACACTAATTGCAAATATGTAGAAGATCATATTTTATTCAATTTCAAAATAAATGCCTAATTTTTCTTTCATATGATGGATTCTAAAGTTAGGATTATTTTCACCTCGGGGAGTGATCTAATCCAAAACACTTAGTTCATTAATGACATAAATTAGAGACTTTCGAGCCATGGGATGGCGTGATTCGATTGTCTGGTTGGCTCCCTCATATTTTATGAGAGATAGGACTTCAATTGCATGATAATATCGCTGGTTAGAAAACTTCGACTTTTCACTTACGATTTATCAAGTTTTGATATTGGGATAATTTTGAACGAGATTTCGAATAAAAAACAGTTATTGGGAATAATTGAACTTGCCCAAAGTTCAAAGAAGATGTGAAGAACGAGGTTGCTTCATCTTCAGGTATTAATGTTATAGACATTAGATTTCGCAAATTTTACTTCTTGGGTATTGGATGACATTTGTGGTTCTCACAATTGTAAGTGAAGGAACTACACAGAAGTAGGAGTTTGGAAAGTAGAAATGTCGATCTACGGGCTGGAAAAGGAGCGAAGGTCGCTGCACTAGCCGTATGATCATATGATGTTGTTATGCCTTAGGGCCTTTTTTTAAGTATAATAACTATGTATTTTTCGTACCTTCAATAAACAATGAATATTGGTTCAGTATTGGATACTGATGGATTAGTTTTTCACTATTTAAATAGTTTGATAACTATTTTAATTGTGAACTATTCTTTGTTTTGGTACGATTATTACATTATTTATGTATACTTTAAACTCAACAAATCATATGTAACATTAACACCAAAGGCCGAATCGAATAAGTCTCAATGAGACATAACTGTTGATGGAGTTGTATTCTAAATGTCTAGTTTAGTGCAAATACGGAACTCCTTATCTATACCTTAATTCGATATATGATTCAAGCATGATTGCATTTAATGCAATAGTCCTTGATGTATACGTTGTAGACAGTATGGCGTGAGGAGACACGCGGAAGATCATACTGTCGGTTACTCGTATACTATCGAAGAGTAGCTCACGACTTAGATGGACAGGGACAATCCATCGGTACGTCGTAGTGTGACTGGTAGATAGTCGGTCTTGACTATCATGTTACACTCGTACACTTGGTGTATTGAGCAGGACCACGGGAGGGCGTTCGATTTATACTAATCGATGTAATCGAACTAGACCTCAGATATTGCGGATATGCGAATTCCTAATCCCTATATAATTATAGGTGCGTGTGTCCAATCCTCGGTTCTTTAATCTACCAATGAGTGAGACTAATTGATTAGTCGAGATTCTCGGTAAATTGGGAATCGGAATTGTACACACGGCATGCTATAGATTATAGACAGGAAACCGTGTCCCATTTATTGGGTTGATGATGTCCCCGAGATGAGCTCATAAAGTTTATCATGTAAACCCTGCAGGTGGATTCGTTCCACATGATAATAAGGATGAGTGGTACTAGTCTCGGATAATAAGAAACGAATTAATTTAATTATTAGTAATTGAAATTAATTCGTGGACATTCGATATCTTAAACACGGGAAAGTCGTATATGTAATTTCGGCGGAAATATTATTGGTAAAATAATATAGATTAATTAATTGGGAATTCAATTATAATTTTATAGTGGAATTAATTATAATTAAAATTGGATTTAATTAAAGGTTTTCTTTTAAGGACACCGGTTTAATTAAATTACAATTTAGCCTAATTAATTAATTGTCCTAAGGTCACTAGTGTGGCCTATATATACCCCTCAATCTCTCTTCTCTTAACCTACGAAACGCCGCTATAATTAATTCTGTGGAGAAATTATTTTGCTAGCGCAATTATTTTCTTCTCTGCTTAATTAATTTAGATTAGCGCAGTGTTTTTATTTCTGTAGAAATTAATTTGCTAGCGCAAATATATTTCTGGAGACAGAATAATTATTTCTGTAGAAATTAATTTGCTAGCGCAAATATATTTCTGGAGACAGAATAATTAAATCGTGAGAAAGAGGGTTTGAGAGAGAAGAAGAAGAGAAGACTCCGGTGGATCGTTGCCCACACAACGTCCGGCGTCGAGGGCTAGGATACACACTAGAAGATCTCAGGGTGTTCGCCTATTCGGCTTCTCCGAATCACGCTTCAAAGGTATAAGAAATCGAAACCCTATTTCCGCTTTTATTCGATTTCTTTCTCGTTGAAAATACATCGGATGTAAGATCGGGTTCCGGATCTCGTGGATCGTACTCCTCGACTACTGGGGGTTCTAGGACCTCCGGTTCGGTAGTCGGATGAGGAAAAACGACCCGGAAACGAGCCCGGAACAGCAACGTCGCGTTGCTGTTCGCGGACAAACGGCGGTCGCCAAAGGGCAAACGGCGGTCGCCGTTTGCAGTTCCTTTCAGCGACCGCTGGACTGCTTTCGGCGGTCGCCGAATTGATGCAGTCCAGTCCCGTTTCGCGCGGTTGTCCTTCGGGGCGATGGCTGGGCGTGAATCGGGTCACGGGGTGTCTTGCGAACGAAGTAGCGACTTCGGAGGTCGACTGGGAGCGTTCGGATGTTCGAGCGATCGAACGAACGCCTCCCGGGTAGTCGATTTCCAACAATTGGTATCAGAGCCGGTTTTGTCGATTCGTTGTATTTTTGCGAGATTTGTTTTGCAGGTTCGAACCCGGTTATTATGGCCAACGTTGTGATTGTATGTTGTGCTTTAATTTGTGGTTTTGATTAAACTCTCGGGCTTGTCGAGATTGTTTTTGTTTTGGAAAAACGATGCTTGTTTGTAATAGATAAAAACGACGGGTTGAGTCGTTAGGTTTATTTATTTTTCGTTGTATCCGAGACATGTATAGGGTCGATCACCTTGTATAGGATCGATGCCGGATTTAGTAAGTTTATTCTTGTAATTTTTCTTACTAATTTTGGTGGATCGAGACGAGATCAAAACCCGGAGAAACGAGGATCGAGGAGAGCGAACCGGCAACGGGCAGCCATCGAACACACCCCGTGTTCGCGACGGGCAGCAGCGGGGCTGGGGTTCGTTCGACCCCACGGACGACTCAACGAGGCTCGAGAAGAGGCTCCAGTGGGAGGAGTTCGTCTCTTGACCCTCGAGCGAGTCGGTGGTGGACCGAGATCGAGACGAGCAATGAGATGAAGTTCCAAGAGACGTGCATTGGAAAATATTTAAGGCCATAATAATCGGGGCCACGTTAATTGCTTTTTATGTGATTTACGTGTTTATTATTATGCTTAAATTATTTATGCATGTTATCCCTTATCGTAAAATACTAAGTGGGAGAGGGATTGGAAACAATCCCGCGGTCTCCATTCTCTGTTTTGAATGTGATGTGTATTGACTTACGAGTTGGCTTTAGTGTCATCCTCCCTATCGGATAAAGTCGATACACGGATATCACTGGATCAAAATTCGAATTTAAAATCCACTTATAAAATTGAACAATTATATTTCTCAAAAGCAATGCCTAATCTGTCATTCAAAGACTAATTTCAACTCGACTCATTCTCACCCCGGGGAGTGGAATGGAGCCAAAGCGCTTGGTTATGTCGATGACACAGATTAGAGACTTTCGAGTCATTCGATGACTAGATCGATTGTCTGATTGGCTCCCTCACTTTGTGAGAGATAGGGCTCAATTGCATGATTGATCGCTGGTTAGAAACTTCGAGTTTCACTTACGAGATATCAAGCTTTGATTAATAAAATTGTGAAATTTAATAAATGTAAGAGTCAATTAACAAAGTTGTTTGTTTTAGTAAACGTCCACACTATCGTGGCTTGCTAAATAGAAACGGTACTTTGGGTTAATTAAGATTCTATGAAATTTAAATAAGTGAGATTCAATTAATAAAGTTGTTTGTTTTAGTAAACGTCCACAAGAACGTGGCTTGCTAAATGGAAACGGAACTTTGGGATTAATTGAGGCTCGACAGTGCTGGGATTCGATGTCCTGGGCTATCAAAAATGCGGAACCGATAACCCGACCGAAACCCTATCGCCGGAGACCGCACGAACACCAACTCATCCGCAGGAGTCCGACCTTTGGAGACTACGTATCCGAAGACACGCAGCCCGCCCCCAGCCGATTTTCTCCCACGAGTCGGATCTACGAACGCGAACCACACGCGAAGAACCGGGCTCGACAAGAGTGTCGCCGCGGGATGAACCCGCGACTAAACCCTAGCCGAACCCCATCCGCGGGGTTCGCGATCGCCGTGCATGGCGATCGCTGGGGCTGTTCGGAACAGCCCCCTGGCGGTGAGTCCGGCGACTCACCGCCGCCATCCGACGGGAGGGGGACCACCAGTCGCGGCGCGAAGCCGCGACGGTCCCCGGCGATCGAGCTAGGGCTCGATCGCCCCAGCCGCGGCGTCCAGCCGCGGCCTTCTCCTCTTGCGCGCACCACCGGCGGAGGGAGGCCGGGGGGTTCGATCCGCCGTGGCTCCAGCCCACGGCCGAACCCCCAGCGATCGACTTCACGTCGATCGCTCGCCCCGGCGTCCAGCCGGGGCTCCCCTCACGCCCGCGCGCCGGCGGTCGAACCCTAGGGTTCGGCCGCCCCTTCTTCGATCCCGACGGGGATCACGAGATCCCCGTATCCCGGTCTCGACGTTCCCGGATCGCGTCGTTCATGTATACATCACAATTATTCAACGCACATATAATCAAAGAGGGGGATTCTCGATTATTACCTTGATTCGTTGTACGGAGAAACGAATCGTTGATGACCTCGTGATCTTCCCGCGTATTCCTTGCACCTCGTCCGAACGTCGTGTGGGCGACGATCTATCGGATTCCTATGGATCTTCCTCACTCTCAAGATTTTATGATTGGCGTAGGTCAATTAATTCTCTCTTGCAAAGTGAAGACCATGTAGTGCTTATATAGGCTACGAAGGGGATCATAAGGAGAATAAATATTGGGCTTCAATATTGAAAATTAAATTGGGTCCAACCCAAATCTATTAATTCTTATCAATATTAATTTTATTTATTTTCCACTATATAAATAAAATTGCACTCCCAATATTATTCCATATTATATCAAATAATATTTCTCCATCTTAGTATTATTTATTCCGTGTATTTAAGATTTAAATATCCATGAATAAATTTATTTATTGCTTAATAAATTATATTCATCTCTTGAATCCGAGACTAGTACCATTCAACCTTAATTATTGTGCGGAACGAATCCACTCATGAGGTTTACACAATAATTCCTTATGAACTCATCTCGGGGATATTAACAACCCTTCCGGGATACACTGCCCCTTCAAGAATTCACGGCATGCCATATACAAAATATAGTGACCCAACTTAACCGGTAATTAACCCAATTATCAAACCGGTTAATTCCTTTGGTAAATCAAAGTCACTTATATTAAATATACACACCCGCAATTATTTCAGGGATTAAGAATAAAATACTCCGAGTCTCAAATCAATTATCGCCGAGCAATCCTAATTGATGAGTCTCAATCGATCCGCCCAATACACCAAGTGTACAAGTGTGATAAAATAATTAAGATAAATTATTTTCTCCCTCACACAACGACTATACCGATGGATTAGTTCGTGTCCATCTAGGTCGTGAGCAACTGTTCGATTAAATACGAGTAACCGATAGTATGATCTTCTGTGCGCCCATGCAGCACCATACTAACTACAACGTATAAAATCCAGAACCATGATTTGCATATAATTAAATGCAAATAATTGTTTATTAATTAAATAGATTAAATGCTATGATCGGGAGTTTACCGTTACTTAAATCTAGACATTAAGTACACAACTCCAACAATCTCCCACTTGTACTAAGGTCTAGTCATTTCCTCCAAACTCCCGGTTCCCATACTCATCACGTGCTTTAAAGTGTACTTCCGAGAAGTACTATGTGAGTGAGCAATCTAGGTTGCCGCTCTGAAGTTATCTTGGTGACTACTACGTCGTCTCTCCTGACGATGACTCGTATCAGGTGGTACTTGCTCTATGTGTTAACATCACTTTTTGACTTATGACCTCTTCTAGTTCACCATGCACCGCTATCTAATAGCCTTTGGTAAACTAAGAGTCATATCCAAGTCAAGAGGTTATCCCGGAACCTAACCAAAACTTCCGCTGCCTCTGAGGCTGCTATTCGGTTATTAGAGTCTCTGAGAAGCGTCCCGCTTATCACTCTTTTACTTCATGGTTCCACCTCTTTCTAAAAGTGAACACATAGCCTGATATCGATTTTCACTGGTCCTTTTCTGATTCTTGGATCTGAGAATCTGTAATCTAAGAAGATTTCGTCTTGCTCAAGCCAGTACTATGAAAGTACTCTTGCAGCATTCGAACATCCCTTATCCAGATTACTTTGATATCCTCCCACTACGCAAACCGCATAGTTGATATCAGGTTCTTGTTTTACAACATTACATCTATAGAGCTTTCCATACTTGAAGTATAGGAAACTGCTCTGTCCTCATCTATCTCCTTCATATGTTCAAACACATACCCTTTGGATAGATGTATGTTCTGTCTCTGAAAGGCAATAACCTTTCTCAGAAGTATGCATGTTTAAAACAAACCTTAATCACATAAGATGTCTAGGAGAAGTACAACGTTCTTATCTCTAGATCATAAGATCTTAAGAACATGCTCTAACTTCTTCTCAATCTTATATCTCGATTTATTTAGACAACCTCTATTTTATGTCTGACAACACTTTTACATTGTCGCCAATGATGAAATGTTATCTACATAAAATCTCCGAGAAACACCACCTTTGTTTCCGTCACGTCTCTAACACACCTTCTTTGCTAATCCTATGCAGACCTAGGGATCGATTTCATGTATACTGGATCCAGAGTTCAAAACTCCTCCAGTCTTATGAACATCTCTAGTTGCTTAACAACCTCCCACTGCAATGGCGTCCCGGTGTGTAACAGTAACAACATTAGGTGCAGTTAGTGGTGTACTACTACTCGGTCAGGCTGGTTCTCAGTCTTTCCCTTTCCTCATTTTAAAGTATTTTGTCAATTAGGGCATTGCAGTTCATCTAATAGTTTTTCCTCTATGAACCGGACGAGACGTCCCTCTGGTTCATAGTACTATAGAACACACAATACTTCGTTCATCTAGGATATCCTACAACCATATGGAATATGTTGTTGTCTCCAGGAATATCCATAGAACATAGGTAATTCCGAACAACTTGTTCTCTTACTATTAGATTTCTATTTCTTTACAACGCACCATCTCTACACGTAAGTGCACGGCTCGTCTCTTTGGGAATTAATCCCAATCTTTGATTATGCTATGTGTTATCTAGATAGGTTATGGCCTCCGCGACCGAGTCACAGGCTTCTAATGGATATACTTTGATGGTTCCCCATAATAGCTTTGTGTCCATTGACAAGTCAAAACACTTTGCCTTTATGGCACATCAAGCATTCTAATCCATCACTGAGTATTCTTTGAAAGAATTACTCATACCTCTCTAATATACACATATGTCTGCATATCTAATCATTTCCAATACTCTTCTGAATTCTATCCTTTTTCCGGAAAGGTTTGCTTAGACGTATTATCCTCCAAATTCAATCCTTAGGTCGGAAGGTCCATTCCTTCAACTATAATTGATCAAATCAATTTCGACCATATGAATTTTATTTGAAAATACTACTAAGTATAAGATTTCATAAGTATAATGATAAAGAAATATCTAATAAGTAAAACAAGTTATATATAACGGTTTGTTGCATCGTGGTAGACTAAGGATTCATCATTCACATATTGCTATCTAATGTACCATAATGAATATCACCATTATTTCTTATCCAAACCATCCAATGATTAAAGAAATAAAATATCCATTAATAAAGAAAACCAGAACGAAGTTCTTTTCAAAATAAAGGGGTACATAAGCAATAACTTAAATGAAAACTTAAAACAGATAAATGTCTTCCACTGCAACCGCTGCTACCCCAACAGCTTCGCCCATGTAGACTCGAATTCTTCTTCTCTAAGTCGCCGGGTTTTCTGGAACCCCTGCATTTAAAGTAATGCACATACCGTCAGTGGTTCCATATCTACACACCAGAATTCTGGTAGATAATACCGCTGACTATGTTTTTACGACTAAAGAAAGATTCGTACCTCTGAGAGGACATTCAGACTTCCAGTGTCCCATCTTGTTGCATCGGAAGCACTTACCCTTTGGCTTTGCAGCCCCCACTCGTGGTGCAGTCCTCTTGACACCACTGGGTTTCCAGGCTTGCTTCCTTTTCTTGCCCCTACCTCCATCAGGCTTAAAGCCTTTGGACTTGGTAGCTACAAGCGCTTGAGACTTGCCCTTCTTGTAGATCCCCTCTGCCGCCTTCAGTTCAGTCAGGAGTTGCGCAAGAGTATAAGATAGTTTACCCATATTATAGCTCATACGAAACTGCTCAAAACTAGGGGCCAGAGACTGGAGTATGATGTCGACTTGCGTCTCAGCATCAATAGAAGCTCCTAGGACCTCAAGTTCATTCAACAAACTCATCATCTTAAGAACGTGCTCCCCAACGGGCGTTCCTTCAGATTGAGTAGTCGACATGAGGACTCTCATGGCTTCTTGCCTAGCCGCACGATCTTGCTCCCCAAACATCTCCTTGAGGTTAAACATCATATCATAGGCAGTGTCCATTGGCTCATGTTGGGTTTGGAGTACATTTGACATGGAAGCCAAAATATAACACCTAGCCATTTCATCAGCCTTTTTCCACTTCCGATATGCCAGTTTTTCCTCATCAGTTGAGGCAGTCGTGGGCTCGGCAGGGCACACTTCATGGAGTACATACTTGTACTCTTCCGAAGTTAGGACAATGTCTAAATTTCTCTTCCAATCAATATAGTTGGTGCCAGTGAGCTTATGCTCCTTGAGTATCATAGAAAGTGGGTTCATAGCTATTCTCTAAACCTATAAGCACATTTAAACAAACAATTAATTTAATATCCGATATTATCTCCCTTAAATAATATCATTAAATTACTAATCACATCTAAAATCCCATCAGGTAAGGCAAGCCACGTGGTGTGGACGTTTACCCACCCAAATGATTTAGCAATTAGTTTTTCTTTGGTCATACATCGCTTATAGCGGAACCTCGTGGGGAGGAATACTACAAGGCGTATCTAAGTGTAAACCATTACTCAGCACCAAAGTGAATCGTTAGGAATTGCTACATTACCGCAAGCCACGTGGTGTGGACGTTTACGACAACTTCACAACTCTTCACAATTCCTTACAACTGTCTACATCAATTAATCCAAAATCCGTCAGTGCAGCAAGCCACGTGGTGTGGACGTTTACTTCACTAAGAGACTTTTATAATTGACTCCCAATTACCAGATCCATTAGATTTTCGTAGATCAAGACGCGGAGAATCATAAGTGAAACTCGAAGTTTCTAACCAGTGATTCACCATGCGAACGACCCTATCTCTCATAAATGAGGGAGCCGAGCAGACAAGCGACCCATCTATCAAAGAATGGCACGGAAGTCTCTAATTTGTGTCCTCTACATGACCAAGTGGCTCTGGCTCCATTCCACTCCCCGGGGTGAGAATGAGTCGACTTGAAGTCAGTTTCAGAAAGACAAATTAGGCATTGTTTGATAAACTTGATCAATGTTTCTTGTAAGAGGAATTACAAGAATTCTCCTCCAATGACACGTCTATACGAACTTCAAAAGTCCATAAGAGTCACCAAGAGAACAGTAATGGAGACCATGGGAATGTTTCCATCCCCTCTCCCACTTAGCTTTTTATAACAAAGGGATACGCTATCTAATGCATAATTAAACACATAAGCATGCATGAAAGCAATAAAGCACATAGCACATAGTCAAAAATAATGCTAGAGAAATTATTTTTCCCCGACTATCATGGCTTTATCTTCATATGCATCTTCTAGTCTTCAGTCTTCGTTTCTTGAATGCTCCATGTGACGAGAATATTAATCTCTAATATTTAAATCTATTTATTTTCAATTAATCCAAAAGTTACTTAATTCGAAAATTAAGTCAATCGAATATATCAAAAATAAAATTAAATATCATTAATATTTTTATTTATTTATTTTCCTATCTAGTTCTTTATTAAATCTTTAGAATAATCTATCCAAGTAAAACTTGGAATATTCTAAAAGATATCTATAATAGAACAAGGAAATAAAATAAATAAATTAGGACTACTACTTTTAAATTTATTTTTATTCCTAATCCATGAATATTCCCATGAGTAGGAATAATCAAATAGGAAAAATAAATTTAGTACTAAATTAATTAAATTTCTAATCTATGAATATTTCCATGAAGGAAATAAATCAATAGAAAATAAAATTAATTTAAATTAATTCTTTTCCTAATCCATGAGAGTTTCCAAAAAAAAGAAAGTACTCAAATAGGAAAAATCTGAATTAATTGGGAAAGTAGATTTTTGTAGGAATAGCACGGGATTAGGAGATCCCACGCCATCCCCACGATGATGGATCGGCCGGCCACTCGGGAGGAGCGCCGCCGCCGCCTAGCCACCGCCGGCTAGGCCATGGGTCGATCACCACCATGTGATCGATCCCAAGCCCTTGTCTTCTCGTCACTTCTTCGTCTTCCGGCGATCGTCTCAACATCGAACCAACGTAATTAAAATTACAAAATTTAAATTACAATTCCGGTATCGATTCTATACATGAAATCGACCCTATACATTTTCCGGAAAATAAAGTACGTAATAATAAATCCTAAATTCGGTCAACCCCCGAATTTTTACTATTACAAACATTCAACCACACAAAAACGAATCTCGACATGTCCGAGAGTTTAATAATCATGATAATTAATTAAAAAAAATTAATTAAATCCAACCATGATAGCCGGAAATCCTGCAAGGTAAAACAATAATCGAACATATACATGAACACGAAACCAAACGCTCTGATACCATTTGCTGGGATTCGATGTCCCGGGCTATCAAAAATGCGGAACCGATAACCCGACCGAAACCCTATCGCCGGAGACCGCACGAACACCAACTCATCCGCAGGAGTCCGACCTTTGGAGACTACGTATCCGAAGACACGCAGCCCGCCCCCAGCCGATTTTCTCCCACGAGTCGGATCTACGAACGCGAACCACACGCGAAGAACCGGGCTCGACAAGAGTGTCGCCGCGGGATGAACCCGCGACTAAACCCTAGCCGAACCCCATCCGCGGGGTTCGCGATCGCCGTGCATGGCGATCGCTGGGGCTGTTCGGAACAGCCCCCTGGCGGTGAGTCCGGCGACTCACCGCCGCCATCCGACGGGAGGGGGACCACCAGTCGCGGCGCGAAGCCGCGACGGTCCCCGGCGATCGAGCTAGGGCTCGATCGCCCCAGCCGCGGCGTCCAGCCGCGGCCTTCTCCTCTTGCGCGCACCACCGGCGGAGGGAGGCCGGGGGGTTCGATCCGCCGTGGCTCCAGCCCACGGCCGAACCCCCAGCGATCGACTTCACGTCGATCGCTCGCCCCGGCGTCCAGCCGGGGCTCCCCTCACGCCCGCGCGCCGGCGGTCGAACCCTAGGGTTCGGCCGCCCCTTCTTCGATCCCGACGGGGATCACGAGATCCCCGTATCCCGGTCTCGACGTTCCCGGATCGCGTCGTTCATGTATACATCACAATTATTCAACGCACATATAATCAAAGAGGGGGATTCTCGATTATTACCTTGATTCGTTGTACGGAGAAACGAATCGTTGATGACCTCGTGATCTTCCCGCGTATTCCTTGCACCTCGTCCGAACGTCGTGTGGGCGACGATCTATCGGATTCCTATGGATCTTCCTCACTCTCAAGATTTTATGATTGGCGTAGGTCAATTAATTCTCTCTTGCAAAGTGAAGACCATGTAGTGCTTATATAGGCTACGAAGGGGATCATAAGGAGAATAAATATTGGGCTTCAATATTGAAAATTAAATTGGGTCCAACCCAAATCTATTAATTCTTATCAATATTAATTTTATTTATTTTCCACTATATAAATAAAATTGCACTCCCAATATTATTCCATATTATATCAAATAATATTTCTCCATCTTAGTATTATTTATTCCGTGTATTTAAGATTTAAATATCCATGAATAAATTTATTTATTGCTTAATAAATTATATTCATCTCTTGAATCCGAGACTAGTACCATTCAACCTTAATTATTGTGCGGAACGAATCCACTCATGAGGTTTACACAATAATTCCTTATGAACTCATCTCGGGGATATTATCAACCCTTCCGGGATACACTGCCCCTTCAAGAATTCACGGCATGCCATATACAAAATATAGTGACCCAACTTAACCGGTAATTAACCCAATTATCAAACCGGTTAATTCCTTTGGTAAATCAAAGTCACTTATATTAAATATACACACCCGCAATTATTTCAGGGATTAAGAATAAAATACTCCGAGTCTCAAATCAATTATCGCCGAGCAATCCTAATTGATGAGTCTCAATCGATCCGCCCAATACACCAAGTGTACAAGTGTTATAAAATAATTAAGATAAATTATTTTCTCCCTCACACAACGACTATACCGATGGATTAGTTCGTGTCCATCTAGGTCGTGAGCAACTGTTCGATTAAATACGAGTAACCGATAGTATGATCTTCTGTGCGCCCATGCAGCACCATACTAACTACAACGTATAAAATCCAGAACCATGATTTGCATATAATTAAATGCAAATAATTGTTTATTAATTAAATAGATTAAATGCTATGATCGGGAGTTTACCGTTACTTAAATCTAGACATTAAGTACACAACTCCAACAGACAGTTATAGAAAGTCGTGGAGGACCGCATGTCAACGTAAACGTCCACAAGAACGTGGCTTGCGGTGGACATGTAGTTCCCGAGCGGTGGACTTAGTACTGAGAAATGGTATACACTTAGGTACGCTTTATAGTATCCTCCCCATCGGAGTCACTGCTATGATGATGTACGACCGAAGTGAAATCCAATCATAAAATCATTTGGACTGGTAAACGTCCACAAGAACGTGGCTTGCTATGTCTGATGGGATTTTGGAAATATTTGGTAGTTTAATGATATCACTTGAGGGAAATGATATCGAATTAAACTCATTGTTTGTTTTATATGGTATTATTCCCATTAAAAGTCAACAAACTCACTGAACCTGATTTTATAGATTTGAAAAGAAACTTGGACATTGTCCTAACTGCAGAGGAGTACAAATATGTACTCCAAGTCAATTGACCTGCTGAACCAAATGATGCTTCCACTACCGAGGAAAGGAAGCTCATTGGAAATGGATCAAGGCTATGAGATGACGCGGAGCAACATTATGACTTTCATGTCAAATGTGCTGCGACATCAGGATCATGCCATGACTATTACCTATGATATGATGCTTAAGCTCAAGAAGTTTTTGGTTATCAGGGCAGGACAGCCAGACAAAGTGAAATGAGGCAACTCATGACGGCCATCATGTCGGAAAGAACGCCCGTGAGGGATCACGTTCTTAGAATGATGGGCTATCTTAATGAGATAGAGATTCTAGGAACAATTATCAATGGGGTAACCCAGGTTGATTTTGTGCTCCAGTCTCTGCCGAGAAGTTTTGAGCAGTTCCGCCTAAAATATAACATGGATAAGAGGTCTTATTCAATGGCGGAGCTCCTGGTTGAACTTCAAGCGGCTGAGGGAATCTTTAATGGCTCTCAAAACACTTGTGGCTGAGAAATTGGCTCTTCCTAGGCCTTCGGGCGGCAAAAGGAAGAAGAAGAAAATACGGAAACCCAGTGGGCCTAATATATCTGGACCACGGAATGGGAAAAGCAAGCCCAAGGGGTAAGTGCTTCCGTTGTAAGCAGTTTGGATACTGGGAGTTTGATTGTCCTCTCAAAGCAACTAGAAGTTAACTTCTCCTTAGTCACCGAAACATGTTTAGTGGTGTTATCTACCAGTACCTGGTGTGTGGATACGGAAACCACTAATCATGTCTGCATTTAAATGCGGGGGTTCCAGGAAACCCGGAGACTTAGAAAGGAAGAAGTAGTAACCTACATGGGCAATAATGTTAAGGTAACAGCCGTTGCAGTGGGAGATGTTAAATGTTTTAACGGTAGGATTTTAGTTCTAATAAATTGTCTTTATGTGCCGGCATTTAGAAAGAAATTTCATTTCGGATTTCTAAGTTGGCTTAGAATAGATATTCCGTTTCTTTAGGAAATGGGGATATTATCTATTCTGGTATATTGATAGACAATTTAATACTAAATCCGTATTCTTCCACGATGCAACAGACCGGAGCTAATAACACAATGTCGAACCCCAATAAGAGTAAAGATCCTTCTAGGATAAATCAAATGTACTTATGGAATCTTAGGATAGATCATTTTAACTTGAGTACGATTCAAAGGGTGAAAGCTGATGGACCACTCAGCCAGGTTGAAGGAAAGGACCTTCCAACCTTCGAATCATACTTGGAAGTTTTAATGACCGAGCAACCCTTTACGGTTAAAGGGAAAAGATCCAAGAAAGTACTAGAGTTGATTCGCTCTGATATATGCAGACCTCTTTGAGGAGTAAGGCATACTTATCAGAAAATGGGATTAACTCCCAACAGACTACACCATTTATGCCTCGGCAAAATAATGTGTTGTAAAGAAGGAATAGGACTCTTATAGATATGGGAAAGTAGACATTCGGAGTTACCTAAATCGTTTTTGGGATATGGCTTGGAAACAGCGGCGTTTATCCTGAACTTGATTCCTTTGGAAACTTGTACTGATATTCGGCTGTTTATAGGATACCCTAAGAAAACGAATTGAGATATGTAATATAGTCCAAAGGACCAGATGTTCATTGATTGCATCAATGTTCGGTTCTTAGACATGGACTATATATATGCAAGATCACAAGCCAAGAGTAGAGTAATACTTAATGTGCTTAGAGGGACTGATCAAGACTTAGAACCAACCTAACTGAGTAGTTCACTACTATAATCTTTAGTCACTAAAGATACACCGGAGCGTTGTCGTAGTGGGAGGGTTGTTAGACAACCCAACAGGTTCATGTTTATAGGTGAGTCTTCGGACTTGTTACCTGGAGAACATGAAGCCGAACCCTGGATCTATGACGAGACGCTGAAAGATCAAGATGCTCAGTCTTGGCAAAAGTCGATCAGGATTCTTTTGTCTTCACATGGAAGATGGAAGTCAAGACAGATTTCCTAAATCGAAGTCTTGACGGGGCCATCTGTGTGGGACAACCAGAGAGATTCATCGAAAAGAGCCAAGAGCATTCGGTAAGCAAGCTTAATCAATCTTAGGATTGAAGGAAGCTTCAAGATCTTGGACACATGCGGACCTATGAGAAAATCCATTTCATGGATTCATTCAAGGCATGTTTAGGTCCTGAGTGTAATAAAGAAGTGACAGAAAAGATGTGGTGTTTTCTCATTCTTTATGTAGACGACATCCTTCTAAATTGGCAACAATATGAAAGATGTTATCGGACATAAAGGGATGGTTGTCCGAGTAATTCAATGTAAGAGACTTAGGAGAAGTCGGGAATGTTCTTGGGATCAAAGTAATAAATGATCGCCAGAAAAGAACATAGAACTTATCTCGAGCCTCATACATAAATACAATTCTTACTCGTTGCAGCATACAGAATTCCAAGAAAGGTCTTCACCTTTTAAATGTGGAATTCGTCTATCTAAAGTTTTGTGTCCGACACAATAAAGGAGATAGATGAAGAGTAAGCAGTTCCCTGCACCTTAATGGTGGGAAGCTTAATGTATGTAATGCTATGCACGAGACTGATATCTACTATGCCGTGGGCATGGTGGTGAGATATCATAGTAATCCTGGAAAGGATCACTCGACTGATGTAAAGAACATGTTTAGGTTCCTGCAGAGGACCAGGAATTATGTTCTGAGTTACAAAGCAGTCAAGTTGTTTCTTTTGGATTACATAGAATTGGATTTCCAAATCAAACAGGGACAGTCGAAAGTCGAAGTCAGGCTATGTGTTCTCACTGTGAAGTGGAGCAGTCACATGGAAGAATGTAAAGCAGCGATGCATTACGGACTCTACCATGGAAACTGAAAGGATAACGGCCTCTGAGGCAGTTAAAAGGTCAGTGTGGCTCCAGAACTTCCTAAGGGACTTAGATGTGGTTTCTTGTTTACCCAAAGCTATTTTGAATAGTGGTATTGGCAAACTTGAAATGCCACGAGTCCACAGTGGGAGATAACACGTAGAGCGCAAGTACCACCTGATTCGAGAGATCGTCTAGTAAGACGATGCAGTTGTCAACTAGATAGCATCGAGAGGATTGCCTGGTAAACCCGTTCACAGAGGCACTTCCAGCGAAAGCGTTGGGTAGGCGTGATGAGGTTATGGGAATCTGATGTTTGGGAGAGGGCGACTAGACTTTTAGTATAAGTGGGAGATTGATGGAGTTGTATTCTAAATGTCTAGTTTAGTGCAAATACGGAACTCCTTATCTATACCTTAATTCGAGATATGATTCAAGCATGATTGCATTTAATGCAATAGTCCTTGATGTATACGTTGTAGACAGTATGGCGTGAGGAGACACGCGAAAGATCATACTGTCGGTTACTCGTATACTATCGAAGAGTAGCTCACGACTTAGATGGACAGGGACAATCCATCGGTACGTCGTAGTGTGACTGGTAGATAGTCGGTCTTGACTATCATGTTACACTCGTACACATGGTGTATTGAGCAGGACCACGGGAGGGCGTTCGATTTATACTAATCGATGTAATCGAACTAGACCTCAGATATTGCGGATATGCGAATTCCTAATCCCTATATAATTATAGGTGCGTGTGTCCAATCCTCGGTTCTTTAATCTACCAATGAGTGAGACTAATTGATTAGTCGAGATTCTCGGTAAATTGGGAATCGGAATTGTACACACGGCATGCTATAGATTATAGACAGGAAACCGTGTCCCATTTATTGGGTTGATGATGTCCCCGAGATGAGCTCATAAAGTTTATCATGTAAACCCTGCAGGTGGATTCGTTCCACATGATAATAAGGATGAGTGGTACTAGTCTCGGATAATAAGAAACGAATTAATTTAATTATTAGTAATTGAAATTAATTCGTGGACATTCGATATCTTAAACACGGGAAAGTCGTATATGTAATTTCGGCGGAAATATTATTGGTAAAATAATATAGATTAATTAATTGGGAATTCAATTATAATTTTATAGTGGAATTAATTATAATTAAAATTGGATTTAATTAAAGGTTTTCTTTTAAGGACACCGGTTTAATTAAATTACAATTTAGCCTAATTAATTAATTGTCCTAAGGTCCCTAGTGTGGCCTATATATACCCCTCAATCTCTCTTCTCTTAACCTACGAAACGCCGCTATAATTAATTCTGTGGAGAAATTATTTTGCTAGCGCAATTATTTTCTTCTGTGCTTAATTAATTTAGATTAGCGCAGTGTTTTTATTTCTGTAGAAATTAATTTGCTAGCGCAAATATATTTCTGGAGACAGAATAATTATTTCTGTAGAAATTAATTTGCTAGCGCAAATATATTTCTGGAGACAGAATAATTAAATCGTGAGAAAGAGGGTTTGAGAGAGAAGAAGAAGAGAAGACTCCGGTGGATCGTTGCCCACACAACGTCCGGCGTCGAGGGCTAGGATACACACTAGAAGATCTCAGGGTGTTCGCCTATTCGGCTTCTCCGAATCACGCTTCAAAGGTATAAGAAATCGAAACCCTATTTCCGCTTTTATTCGATTTCTTTCTCGTTGAAAATACATCGGATGTAAGATCGGGTTCCGGATCTCGTGGATCGTACTCCTCGACTACTGGGGGTTCTAGGACCTCCGGTTCGGTAGTCGGATGAGGAAAAACGACCCGGAAACGAGCCCGGAACAGCAACGTCGCGTTGCTGTTCGCGGACAAACGGCGGTCGCCAAAGGGCAAACGGCGGTCGCCGTTTGCAGTTCCTTTCAGCGACCGCTGGACTGCTTTCGGCGGTCGCCGAATTGATGCAGTCCAGTCCCGTTTCGCGCGGTTGTCCTTCGGGGCGATGGCTGGGCGTGAATCGGGTCACGGGGTGTCGTGCGAACGAAGTAGCGACTTCGGAGGTCGACTGGGAGCGTTCGGATGTTCGAGCGATCGAACGAACGCCTCCCGGGTAGTCGATTTCCAACAACTGTAACATTGTTGATTAGATCAAAATCTAAACATGTAACGAATCTTCTTTTAGAAGGCATTCTAGAATCATTTGACTTGGAGTCATTTGATACATGTGAATGATGTTTGATGGACAAAGATAACAATGTCATTTTTCTTGGAGAAAGGAGAACATGTGAGTGATTAATTAGGGATGATCCATACTGATGTATGTGGAACCTATCAGTTCACAAGCACATGAAAGTTATGTTTCGGAAAAGAGAAAACAAACTATATTAGATATAGTTCGACCATTCGATGAGAGGTCTAAATGAACTACTGGTCTCTTTTGGGAACACACAATTCTTGACTTCAACTTATACACTAAATAGGACGCTGTCAAAAGCTGTTGATAAGACACCATACTAGGTATGGAAAGGGAGGGTCCCTAAATTGTTTTCATCAAAATTTGAGTTTCTAAAAGCTTCTCTGACGAGATTTATCTCTATAGAGATGGGATAAAAGTTTCTTTATGGTATCCATAAGAAACTCGAGGGTACAACTTCTACGATCTATCTGAGAACAATATTTTGTTGCTCGAGATAGTGATTTTCTTGAAAAGAGTTATCTTTCCTAGAAATTCAGTGGGAGCTCGGTTGTCTTGAACGAGGTTCAAGTGAAACAACCAATGATGAATACTCAAGACTGGGTTGAGAGTATTCTTATGGTTTTGGAAGCCATACCAGCCCTCGTAGGTCCGAAAGTCATAAATCTATCTCTATTATTCAAATACTTAGATATTGTGACCAATGAGAGATATGAATTCATGCTTTTGGAAAGCGGTGAACCTTCGACCTAATTCAAAGCTATGACGAGTCCAGCTACTGAAAATTGGCATGGTGCCATGAAATCTGAGATGATATCAATATCTGATAATCAAGTTTGGAACTTGATATATTTGACTCACGGGGTTAGACCCAATGAATGCTAATAGATCTTTAAGATCTAAACAGACAGATGGAAAACCTAGGGTTTTCAAAGCAAGGTTGATGGTAAAAGTTTTATTCACGTGGTGGATTATGGAAAAACTTTCACCTGTTGCTTTGATTAAATCATTCAGATTATCTTAGCCTATGCTACTCATCTTGATAATGAGTTATGGTAATATTGGATGTTAAAACTAACTTCTTGAATTAGATTCTAGAAGAGAATGTGTTTTGACACAGCCAAAGAGTTTTATCGATCCTAAAAAGGCTGAGAAATTATGCAATCTTATAATTCCATTTATGGAATAAAGCAAAGCATATCGGAGTAGCAATCTTCAGTTCAATGAATCCATACTGGGTTTTGGATTTCAGATGAACTCGGAAGAGTCTTGTTTTACAAGAAGAACAGTGGGAGTTACGTTATATACATTGTATTGTATGTCGATGACATACTCCTTATTGGAAACAATGTTGCTATGCTTAATTCTATTAAAGAATGGCTTGGAAATTGTTTTTCAATAAAGGATCTTGGAGAAGCACATTACATATTGGGCATCAAGATCTGTCGGAACAGATCAAAAAGGATGTTTGGACTTAGTAAAGCGACCTATATTGATAAGGTGATTGATAAGTTCAGAATGAAAGACGCCAGAAAGGGTCTTATTCCAATAACTAATGGCACATCTCTTAGCAAGATGCAATGTCCTACATGACCTGATGAGCAAAAGAAGATGGAAAACATTCCTTATGCTTCGGCAATAGGATCATAATGTACGCCATGATATGTACACGACTGGACGTATCGTATGCTTTGAGCATGACGATTCGGTTTCAAGGAAACCCAGGTGAGGCGCATTAGACTGCGGCCAAGAATATTCTTATGTATCTTAGATGGACTAAAGAATATTTTGTTGTCTTTGGAAGACAAAAGGAGTTGATATTAACAAGCTGTTTGAATGCTAACTTCAAAACAGACTAAGATAATTTCCGATTTTAATCTGGTTATATCTTTTGTTTGGTTAGAGGTGAAATTTGCTGGAATAGTTCCATGCAATGCAATATAGATGATTAAACTATAGAAGCTGAGTACAGTATTGCATTGGATGCAGTAATGTTGGCAGTTAAGATTTGAAAGTTCTTGAATGAACTAGGTGGCGTAGCTAGCTCAGCCCATCCGATAGTTCTCTATTTATAGTAGAGTTATCACGCAAGCCAATGAGCTAGGAAGCACCACAAGTCTAAAACTGGTGCTCAGGAAGTTCCACATTATCTGGGAGATAGTTTTGTGGAGACATCGAGATAATAAAGTTGCAACTTTTGGTAAGGTTGCAAACCCGCTTTCTAAACCTCTCCAGCAGTTTAAGCTTGAGGCTTTCACGACTGCAATAGAGATCAGACATCTTAGAGATGGGTTGTGATTTCTATTACTGTATTAGATACTTTTGGAGATTTGGTAAACATTCACTCATATGTATAATACATATTTCTTCATATAAATATGGTTTAATTTATATGAATTGTCCACATGATTAAGTGATATAAATTGGGTTATGAGATCGACTTACCGCATAATGAAGTCCCAATGGTTGAACTGATATACTTGAATCATATAGTTGTTCCTGGTTCGTACAATCGAGTACGGACAAACCGATAATACAATGAACTAGATTGTAATGTGTACTATAACTCTGCTTCATGGGCTAGTGATGTGGGACATCAAGTACAATTACATAGATATTAGTTGGGAGCTAATGATCGAACAGACCCGACTGGAATAGTATTTAAGATTTCGAGTCATAATACTATTTCATTGACTGTCGAGCAATTTCCTCTGACCTGAGTAGTCCAGAGTGACTCCATTGTGAAATGGTATACTTTGATACAAGTAAATGCCTTTCGTAAAAGGAGGTTATAAAACTTGTTATTGGGTATATCAGGAAGCAAGTGGGAGAGCTTGGATTGACAAGATGGGATTCTCCTCCATTTTTATAATGGGATATATGTCTTACCGGCCACTTGGAGAGTCGAGACTGTGGAAAATACGTGGCCACGTCCAGATTCATATCATAGTGATAAATCTGGTTTTACAGTCTGTCTCAAAGTCCAAGAAAGGTTTGAACCGATTGAGGATCACTCGAGTCTTGCCTCAAGTTCGAATTTTGACATAAAGTGACAACATGAAATTGGCAGCACACTGGCTCTGAAGGCCAAGTGAGAGATTGTTGGTATATGTCCTTAGATCCTACGTGTGCAATCGATAAAGTCATAAGGTCGTCAATTAGATGTTAAATGATTAGTCGATAATATTGTTTATTGCTATGAGCAATATAATATTGATCGATAATCATACCTAAAGGGTCACACACGAACTTGATGATGTACTATGTAGCTTGTTAATTATATTGATTTAGAATCAATATTTACGTGGATTAATACATGCATTGGATGCATGGCTTGCATGGAATGCATGTCACATAGTGTGACATGGCATGCCACACAAGCAAGTGGGACCACATGTCATGATTTGGCATGATGATGTGGAGGTGTCTTTTCATCTCCCCATTAACCACCATTACTTGTGCATTATGATGCACATAATGGGGGGGGGGGGGGGGGGGGGGGGTTACATAGAGTGGTAAATGGACATGAAATAGACATGAAAATCTGATTTTCATGTCACTTGATGCTTACCCACGAAATTCACACCAAAAGGAGAGAATAGAGAGTGTTCTTGGAGAACCACTTCAAGCAAGCAAGGTATTCATCATCCGGGTTCGTGTGCAACACGTAGAGGCCGGGCCATTTGTGCGGCTTAAACATCCGGATGATCCAAAGGCGTGACGAGGTCATTCACAAGGAGAGCATCTAGTGGCTGATCCATTAAGGTGGTTCAATCGACTCAACACCACTTTAACCAAAGTCAACGATCACCAAAAGTAAGAAATCATTGAACCTTATATATATATATATATATATATATATATATATATATATATATATATATATATATATATATATATATATATATATATATATATATATATATATATATATTGGATGTGTATATATATATGTTTATATGTGTTCTTATACACATTAAGTGTGCACTAAGATCATGGCATAGTAGATCTATCGCTTTACACGCTTCCGCACACACGGTATATCGATTGGATCGGGGTATCGATTCCATCACTCTCAAGCACTTGTGGCTGTGAAATCGACTCTTCCTGGCCCTCCGGGGATTAAGAGGAAGAAGAAGCAAGGACGGAAACTTAGTGGACCCAGAAATGGTAGACCACGGAATGGAGTGAACAAGCCCAAGGGCAAGTGTTTCCGTTGCAAGCATTCTGGACATTGGAAGTCTAATTGTCCTCTCAGACAAGGAGGTATGAACTTTTCCTTAGTCACTGAAACATTTTTAGCGGTGTTATCCACCAGCACCTGGTGTGTGGATACGGGAGCCACTGATCATGTCTGCAATTCTTTGCAGGGGTTCCAGAAAACCCGGCGGCTTAGAGGGGGAGAGATCACCATCTATATGGGCAACACTACGAAAGTGGCGGCGGTTTCAGTGGGAGATGTTTATTTATCTTTTAATAATAAAGTTTTTGTATTGAATAATTGTCTTTATGTACCAAATTTTAGAAAGAACCTTGTTTCGGTTTCTAAGTTGGTTTTGAATGGATATTCAGTTTCTTTTGATAATTCTGTTATTGTCAAGAAGAATGGTAATTATATTTGTTCTGGTACATTGATAGGCAACTTATATATACTGAATCCTAATTATTCCACGATGCAACGAGTTGAGTCGTTTAATACATCTAGTACCAATAAGAGAAAGGAGCCTTCTAGAATGAATCAAAAGTAATTATGGCATCTAAGGCTAGGTCATATTAACTTGAGCAGGATTCAAAGATTGATAACTGATGGAATACTCAGTGATGTGAAAGATGAGGACTTTCCAATCTGCGAATCATGCTTAGAAGGAAAAATGACCAAGCGACCCTTTAGTGATAAGGGGTATAGATCCAAGGAAGTACTGGATTTGATTCACTCTGATTTGTGCGGGCCTTTATCTGTCCAAGCGAGAGGAGGTTATGAATATTTCGTAACCTTCACTGATGATTACTCAATGTATGGATTCATATACCTGATGCGCCGCAAGAGCGAGTGCTTTGACAAGTTCAAGGAGTACAAAGCTTTTGTGGAGAACCTTCATGGTAAAACCATAAAGACTCTACGATCTGATCGTGGAGGAGAGTACCTCTCGGGAGAGTTTAAGGCGTACTTATTAGAGAATGGGATTGACTCCCAGATGACTGCACCATACACGCCCCAGCAGAATGGTGTAGCAGAAAGAAGGAATAGGACTCTTATGGAAATGGTAAGATCTATAATGAGTTATTCAGACTTACCAGTTTCGTTCTGGGTATATGCCTTGGAAACAGCGGCGTATATCCTGAACTTAGTTCCTTCTAAAATAGTCCCTAAGACACCCTCGGAATTGTGGACCGGGCGTAAGCCAAACTTGAAACACATTCGGATCTGGGGTAGTCCAGCACATGTGCTGAAGCATGGGGCTGATAAGTTGGAATCACGTTCAGATATTCGGTTGTTTATAGGATATCTTAGAGGAACGAAAGGTGGTTTATTTTATAGTCCTAAGGACCAGAAGAGCGTTGTTAGCACCAACGTTCGGTTCTTGGAAGAGGATTATGTAATAGACCACAAGCCCAAGAGTAAGATAATACTTAATGAACTGAGAGGGGACGATCAAGGCTTAGATCCAACCCAACCGGGTGATACGCCACCACAGTCTGCACCTGTAGTCACTGAGATTACACCGGAGCGTCGTCGTAGTGGGAGGGTTGTTCGACAACCCGATAGGTTCATGTTTATAGGTGAGTCTTAGGACTTGTTACCTGGAGAACATGAAGTCGACCCCTGGACCAATGACGAGGCGGTAAAAGATCATGATGCTCGGTCTTGGCAAAAGGCGATGAAATCTGAGATTGAATCAATGGATTCAAATCAGGTCTGGGATCTTGTAGCACCGCCCAAAGGTGTAAAAGTCATTGGTTGAAAATGGGTGTACAAGAGGAAAAGAGGGTCTGACGGGAAGGTGGAAACCTTCAAGGCTAGGCTTGTTGCGAAAGGGTACATTGAGAAAGAAGGGATCGATTATGAGGAAACCTTTTCGCCGGTAGCTATGCTAAAGTCGATCCGAATTCTTTTGTCTATAGCATCTTATATGGATTATGAGGTGTGGCAAATGGACGTCAAGACGCCATTCTTGAATGGGAATCTTGACGATACAATTTATATGAGACAGCCAGAAGGTTTCATCAAGAAAGGCCAAGAGCATCTAGTGTGTAAGCTAAAGCGATCCATTTATGGATTGAAGCAAGCTTCTAGATCTTGGAACATGCGGTTTGATGAGGTTATCCAGTCTTATGGATTCATTCAAAGTATGGACGAGTCGCGTGTATACCGGAGAAGTGACGGAAATAGTGTGGCGTTTCTCGTGCTTTATGTAGACGACATCCTTCTAATTGGCAACAATGTGAAGATGTTATCGGACATAAAGGGATGGTTGTCCAAGAAATTCGATATGAAAGACTTAGGACAAGTTAGGCATGTTCTTGGGATCAAGGTTATACGAGATCGCCAGAAAAGAACATTGAGCTTGTCCCAGGCTTCATATATTGATACGATTCTGGTTCGTTTCAACATGCAGAATTCCAAGAGATGTTCTCAACCATTCTGTCATGGAATTCATCTATCCAAAGACATGTGTCCCAAAACACAAAAGGAGATAGATTACATGAAGACATTTCCTTATGCTTCGGCAGTAGGAAGTCTAATGTATGCTATGTTGTGCACGAGGCCTGATATCTGCTATACCGTAGGCATGGTAGCTAGATATCAGAGTAACCCTGGACAGGGTCACTGGACTGCTGTAAAGAACATACTTAAGTACCTGCGAAGGACTAGGAATTATGTTCTGAGTTACAAAGCGTCCGAGTTGATTCCTATTGGTTACACAGACTCGGATTTCCAATCGGATAAGGACAAGCGAAAGTCTACATCAGGCTATGTTTTCACATTGGGAGGTGGATCAGTTTCATGGAAGAGTGTTAAGCAGAAATGCATTTCAGACTCTACCATGGAAGCCGAATATGTAGCAGCCTCTAAGGCAGCTAAAGAATCGGTGTGGTTCCGAAACTTCCTTATGGACTTAGATGTGGTTCCTGATTTGCCTAGAGCTATCACAATTTATTGTGACAATAGCGGTGCAGTGGCAAATGCGAAGGAACCACGAGCCCACAATGCGAGTAAACACATAGATCGCAAGTACCACTTGATTAAAGACATTGTCAAGAGAGGCGATGCGGTTGTCACCAAGATTGCATCAGCGGATAACCTGGCAGACCCCTTTACGAAGGCACTTCCAGCGGAAGCGTTCAAGAGACACGTTAAGGGGATGGGTATCGGATGTATGGGAGAGGGCAACTAGTCTTTTTAGTATAAGTGGGAGATTGCTGGAGTTATATTCTAAATGTCTAGTTTAGTGACAATATGGAACTCCTTATCTGTGTTTTATTATCTATTAATCAAACAGTCTGCATTTTGTTTATTATGTACTTTATGCCATAGTCCTAGATATATACGTTGTAGACAGTATGGCGTGAGGAGACACGCGAAAGATCATACTGTCGGTTACTCGTATACTATCGAACAGTAGCTCACGACTTAGATGGACAGGGACAATCCATCGGTACATCGTAGTGTGACTGGTAAATAGTCGATCTTGACTATTATGTTACACTCGTACACTTGGTGTATTGAGCAGGACCACGGGAGGGCGTTCGATTTATACTAGTCGCAGTAATCGAACCAGGCCTCAGATATTACGGATATATGAATTCCTAATCCCTATATAATTATAGGTGCGTGTGTCCAATTCTCGGTTCTTTGACTTGCTAGTGAGTGAGACTAATTGACTAGTCAATATTCTCTGTAAATTGGGAATCGGAATTGTACACACGGCATGCTGTAGATTATAGACAGGAAACCGTGTCCCATATATTGGGTTGATGATGTCCCCGAGATGAGCTCATAACGTTTATCATGTAAACCCTGCAGGTGGATTCGTTCCACATGATAATAATGATGAGTGGTACTAGTCTCAGATAATAAGAAATGAATTAATTTAATTATTAGTAATTAAATTTAATTCGTGGACATTCGATATCTTAAACACGGGGAAAGTCATTTATGTAATTTGGCGGAAATATTATTGTTGATATAATATTAAATTAGTTTCGGGAATTCAATTTTATTTTTTAGTGTAGTGAATAATAACTAAAATTGAAATTGATTAATTAAGGTTTTCTTTTAAGGATTCCAAGTTAATTAATATTTCAATTTAGCCTTAAATTAATTAACTAAGAGGTCCCTAGCGTAGCTCTATTTAAACCCTCGCCTTGCCCTCTCTAAACCTACAGAACGCCGCAATAATTATTTCTCAAAGAAAAATAAAAGCTTGCGCAATTATTTCTTTTCTCTGTTGAAACAATAATTAACGCAAAAATAAATTCTTACGCTGATTTGAGAAGAGAGAGCAGAAAAGGGAGAACTCTGTTGGAAATCGATATCCCGGGGTTAACGGAATTGCGGAAACATAACCCCGATCAAAATCCCTTTGCCGGAAAAACATCGCAAACCACCACAAGAGCCGGAGCACGGCCCGAGCGCACCGCCGCGAGCAAGCCCGCGGCTAGCCCTAGCCGCACCCCCATGTGGGGTTTGCGATCGCGTTGAGCGATCGCATGGAGATGCGCGACCGCATCCCCGGGGCTGTTCGGAACATCCCCCGGCGGTGAGTCCGGCGACTCACCGCCATCGCCGGAGGGGCCCTCGTCCGCCCAGCGGACTGCCGCGGCTCCAGCCGCGGCTTCCCCCGGCGATCGATCGCATGATCGATCGCCCGCCTCGGCGACCAGCCGGGGCTGCTCCTTCGCGCCACCGCGATCGAGCCCTAGCTCGATCGCACCCCTCGGCGTCCAGCCGAGGGTTCGATGCTCTCGATCCCGGCGGGGCTCGCTTGACAGCCCGCGGTCCGGTGATCTCGGATCACCACCGCGCGGTCAAACCCAATCCCCGAGTTCGTCCCTCGGATCTTCGTTCATATGCATATACGAATTAATTATTAAAATCATCGAAGGGGGTTCAACGATTTTACCTTTTTTCTCGTTGTACGGAGAAACGAGATCTATGAAGACCTTGAGACCTTCCCACGTATTCCTTGCACTAGCTCGAACGTCGGGTGGGCGACGATCTTCCGAACTCCATGGATCTCCCTCTCTACTTTCTCTCTCTAGAATTGTGATCTTCAAGTTATGAGAATAGAGAAGACCATGTAGTGCTTTTATAGGCTACGTAGGGGATCTTGAGGAGGTGGAATATTGGGCTTCCAATATTGAAGATTAAATTGAGCCCAATGCTCAAGTCCATTAATCCTTATCAATATTAATTAATTTATTTTCCACTATATAAATTAATTGCACTCTCAATATTAAACCATATTATATCAAATAATATTTCTCCGGTAGTATTATTTATTCCGTGTATTTAAGATATAAATATCCATGAATAAAATTAATTTATTGCTAATTAATTTATTCATCTCTTATATCCGAGACTAGTACCATTCAACCTTAATTATTATGCGGAACAAATCCACCTGCATGGTTTACATAATAATTCCTTATGAACTCATCTCGGGGATATTATCAACCCTTACGGGATACACTTTCCCGTCAAGTATTCACGGCATGTCATATATAAAATATAGCGACCCAACTTAACCGGTAATTAACCCAATAATTAAATCGGTTAATTCCTTTGGAAAATCAAAGTCACTTATATTAAATATACACACCCGCAATAGTATTGGGGATTAAGAATAAAATACACTGAGACTTAAATCGATTATCGCCGGCAATCCTAATCGATAAATCTCAAACGATCCGCTCAATACACCAAGTGTACAAGTGTGATAAAATAATTAAGACAAATTATTTTCTCTCTCACACAACGACTATACCGATGGATTGGTCTGTGTCCATCTAGGTCGTGAGCAACTTTTCGATTAAATACGAGTAACTGATAGTATGATCTTCTGTGTGTCCATACAACACCATACTAACTACAACGTATAAAATCCAGGACTATAATTTGCATATATTTAATTATAAATAATTAAACGCAAATAATTGTTTATTCATTAAATAGATTAATGGCAATGGATCGTGAGTTTCCGTTACTTAAATCTAGACATTAAGTACACAACTCCAACAATCTCCCACTTGTACTAAGGTCTAGTCATTTCCTCCAAACTCCCGACTCCCATACTCATCACGTGCTTAAGTTGTACTTCCAAGAAGTACTATGTGAATGAGCACTCTAGGTTGCCGCTCTGAAGTTATCTTGGTGACCACCGCGTCGTCTCCCTTGACGATGACTCGTATCAGGTGGTACTTGCACTATGTGTTATCTTACACTTATGGACTTGTGATTTCTTACCATTTTCCATCGCACCGCTATTTACATAGCCTTTGGCAAATTAAGAATTACATCTAAGTCCCAGAGATTATCCCGGAGTTATACCAAAACTTCCGCTGCCTCTGAAGCTGCTATTTGGTTACCCATGGCAGAGTCCGAAAAGCATCGTGCTTATCACTCTTCGATGTTAAAACTCCTTCTCCTTTAATAGTGAAACACATAGCCTGATATCGACTTACACCGGTCCTTATTCGATTAGAAATCTAAGAGAATGTAATCCAAAGGAAATGCTTGCTTGCTCCGTAATCCAGAACATAGTCTCCAGTACTTCGAAAGTACTTAAAATGTTCATTACAGCAGTCAAGTATTCTTTTCCAGGATTACCTTGATATCCTCCCACTATGCTAACCGCATAGCCGATATCAGGTTCTTGTTTTCAACATCGCATTTATTAAGCTTTCCACACTCGAAGTTTAGGAATCCGCTTTCATTGCTTCTATCTCCTTTTGTGTTCCAAAACACATATCCTTAGATAGATGCATTCCGTATCTGAAAGGTAACACACCTTTCTCGGAATCTTGCATGTTAAAACGAACCATAATCATTTATATGTAAGATGTCCAGGAGAAGTACAATGTTCTTTTCTAGAGATCCAAGATCTCAAGAACAGGTCCAACTTCTTCCTATATCTTTCATAATGATTTATCCAGACAACCATCATTTCATGTCTGATTACATCTTTACATTGTTGCCAATGATAAAATGTTATCTACATAAAACCCGAGAAACACCACCTTGTTTCCATCACGTTCCCCATACACACGATTCGTCAATGCCTTTTGATGAATCCATCAAATGGACTATCTCATCAATGCGCAAGTTCCACGAACTATAGCTTTGTTACAATCCATAAATGGATCAACTAAGTTAGTACTTAAATGATCTCGCCTCTTAACAATAATCCTTATTGCTTTCCAAGAAGGCACATTTAGATCTAGTACTGCCTCCATGTAGATCCAGGGATCGATTTCATGTATACTAGGTCCAGAGTCCGAAGACTCACCCAGTCTTATGAATATCTCCGGTTGTCACACAACCTCCCACTACAACGGCATTCCAGTGTATTAACAGTAATAACAGTAGGTGCAGTTAGTGGTGTACCGCTACTCGGTTCGGCTGGTTCTAAGTCTTAATCTTTCTCTCTCATTTCAAAGTATCACGTCACTTTGGGCTTGTGGTTCATCACATAGTCTTCCTCTAAGAACCGGGCGTTAGAACTTATAACGTCCTTCTGGTTCATAGTACTATTGAACACACATCTTTTGTTCTTCTAGGATATTCTACAACCGCATTTGAATGCACTGTTGTTTCCAGACATATCCATAGAACATAGGTAGTTCCGTATGATTCATCTTTTACTATCTCTATAAGAGTTCCATTTCTTATTATCGACACACCATTTCTACACAACAGTGTATGGTGTAGTCATTTGGGATCATCCCAACCTCTGATCAGTATGCCATGCATTCCTCAGACAGGTACATGCCTCCGCGATAAAATCGCAGGCTACAAATGGATATACCTCGATGGTTCTCCACAATTGCTTAGTGTCCATTGACTTGTCAAAACACTTGCTTTTGTGGCACATCAGGTATTCTAATCCATTTCTCGAGTAATCATCAAATGAAGTACTCGTACCTTATTGTCTGAGTAGACATATGTCTGCATACATCAGAGTCAATCAATTCTTATACTTGTCCGGATCTTATGTCTTATATCCATAAAGGATTGCTTAGTCATATTATCTTCCAAATTAGATTCTTAGGTCGGAAGGTCCACTCCTTCAACTTAATTGATCAAAAATCAATTTTCGACCTTTGAACTTCTTATTTGAATAAACATGACTTAGCATAAGAATCCACAAGTGTAATCGATTTAATAAAGAAATCTCTTATTAGTAAAACGAGTTTTATACTACGGTTCGTTGCATCGTGGTGGACTCAGGATTCTTCATTTATATATTGCTAGCTAATGTACCAGAATAGATACTATCTTTATTTCTTCTTATAACCATCAAATGATTAAAAGAAATAAAATATCCATTTATTAGAAATCCAGAACAAAGTTCTTTCTAAAATGAAAGGTACATAAAAGCAATAACTCAAAATGAAATCCTAAAATATCCTCCATTGCAACAGTTGCGTCCTCTACAGCATTGCCCATGTAGACTACGATTTCTTCTTTTCCAAGTCGTCGGGTTCCTGGAACCCTTGCATTTAAAATGCACATACCGTCAGTGGTTCCATATCTACACACCAGGTTCCGGTAGATAATACCACTGACTACGTTTTATGACTAAAGAAAATTTCGTACTTTCTTTGAGAGGATAATCAGACTTCCAGTACCCAGACTGTTTGCATCGAGAATACTTGCCTATTGGCTTTCTCGTCCCATCTCGTGGTCTAAGTAACTTAGAACCACTGGGTTTCTTTGCTTTCTTTTTCTTTCCCCCGATTCATGCCTTTAGGTTTGAAACCTTTGGCATTGGCTACAAGAGCTTGCGATCTCCGTCTCAACTCGTCTAAAAGGTCAATCATCTCAAAAACGTGTATAAGCGTTTCCTCGAAGCGACTGGCCTTTATGAGTATCCTCATCGCTTCTTGTGTAGCCGCCTATGTCAATAGGCTCGGAAGGACAAAGCTCATTGAGTACAACCTTGTACTCTTCAACAGTTTGGGTAATGTCTAGATCTCCATTCCAATCTTTACATTTAGGGACCAGTGAGTTTAAAATCCTTACGTATCACAGAAAGTGGGTTCAAAGCCATTTCCTAATCTATGAGCACATATAATAACAAACAATCGATTTAATCTCCGATATTATCTCCCTCAAATAATATCATTAAACCACTAATCACCTCTAAAATCCCATCAGATAAGGCAAGCCACGTTCGTGTGGACGTTTACCTATCCAAATGATTTAGCAATTAGATTTGCTTCGGTCGTACATCAATTATAGCGTTACTTCGTTGGGAAGAATACTATAAAGCGTACCTAAGTGTAAACCATTACTCAGTATCTAAGAAGATTGTTTGGGACACGTATATTCACCGCAAGCCACGTTCGTGTGGACGTTTACGTTAACATACGCTCTTTTACTCCCTTCTATAACTGTCTACATCAATCGTTCCAAAATCCCATTCAATGTAGCAATCCACGTTCATGTGGACGTTTACTACACCAAAAGACTTTTACAATTGACTCCCAATTACTTGAATCATTTAATCTTGTAAATCAAGACGCGGAGAATTATAAGTGAAACTCAAAGTTTCTAACCAGTGATTCACCATGCGAACGACCCTATCTCTCATAGAATGAGGGAGCCGAGCAGACAATCGATCCACCTTCAAAAGATGGTACGACTACCTCTAATTTGTGTCCTCGACATGACCAAGTGGCTTTGGCTCCATTCCACTCCCCGGGGTGAGAATGAGTCGACTTGAAATCAGCTTTGGAAAGACAAATTAGGCATTGTTTGATAAACTTAATCAATGTTTCTTGTAAGAAGAATTACAAGAACTCTCCTCCAATAACTTATCTATATAAACTTCAAAAGTTTATAAAAGTCACCAAGAGAGCAGCAATGGAGACCATGGGTATGTTTCCATACCCTCTCCCACTTAGCTTTTTACAATAAAGGGATACGCTATCTAATGCATAATTAAATACACATAAGCATGCATACATGAAATAAAGCACATACTATTATCACATAGTCAAAATAATACTAGAATATTATTTTCCGACTATTATGGCTTTATCGCATCTCCGTACGCATCTTCTAGTCTTCAGTCTTCGTTCTTGAATGCTCCATGTGACGAGAATATTAATCCCAATATTTAAATCTATTTATTTTCAATTAATCCAAAAGTTACTTAATTCGAAAATTAAGTCAATCGAATATATCAAAAATAAAATTAAATATTATTAATATATTCATTATTTTTATTTTCCTTTCTAACTTCATTAAATCTCTAGAATCCTATTCCAAGACCCACTTGGAATATTCTAGAAGATCTCCATAATGAAATAAGGAAATAAAATAATTTAGGACTCCTAATCCTTCCAAATTAATTCTTTTCCTAATCTATTAAAAAATTCCATAAAGGAATAATTAAATAGGAAAAATTAATTAAGGACTTTCAAAACTTTCCAAATTAATTATTTTCCTAATCCATTAAAAAATTCCATAAAGGAATAATTAAATAGGAAAAATAAATTAATTCCAAATTAATTATTTTCCTAATCCATGAATATTTAAAAAAGAATAATCAATTAGGAAGACCAAATTAATTTTAAATTTATTCCTTCCTTATCCATGAAAATTCCCATACTAGGAATAATCAATAAGGAAATAAATTTATTCTAAATTTATTCTTTTCCTATTTCCATGAGAGTTCCCAAAAAATAGGAATACTCAAAATAGGAAAAACGAATAATTTAGGAAAGTTGGATCTTGGCGGAAGAGTACGAGATCACGAGGACCTCGCGCCCCCCACCACCATCGATCCCCTGCCGAGGAGGAGCGCCGCCGCCACCCTAGCCCACGCGCCACCACCGCCGGTGGCCGGCGTGGCCGAGGAGTCCCGCGGGCAGCCCCCGCCTCTAGGGCTCGATCGATCCTTCATGGATCGATCATGATGATCGATCCCTCGTCCTATCGTCTCCTCCGTCACACGTCTTCTCCGGCGGTCGTTTCGGCATCGATCCAACGTAAAATAAATTACATGAATTTAATTACAATTATCCGGTATCGATTCTATACATGAAATCGACCTTATACATTTTCCGGAAAAATAGAACGTAATAATAAAACCTAAATTCGGTCAACCCCCGAATTTTTACTATTACAAGCATTCACCACACATAAAACGAATCTCGACATGTCCGAGAGTTTTATAAAATTATGACAATAATTAACGAAGAATTATATCTAGCCATAATAGTCGGAAACCCTGCAAGGTAGAACAATTTATCGTATATACACATTAACTAGAACCAACGCTCTGATACCAATTGTTGGAAATCGATATCCCGGGGTTAACGGAATTGCGGAAACATAACCCCGATCAAAATCCCTTCGCCGGAAAAACATCGCAAACCACCACAAGAGCCGGAGCATGGCCCGAGCGCACCGCTGCGAGCAAGCCCGCGGCTAGCCCTAGCCGCACCCCCATGTGGGGTTTGCGATCGCGTTGAGCGATCGCATGGGGATGCGCGACCGCATCCCCGAGGCTGTTCGGAACAGCCCCCGGCGGTGAGTCCGGCGACTCACCGCCATCGCCGGAGGGGCCCTCGTCCGCCCAGCGGACTGCCGCGGCTCCAGCCGCGGCTTCCCCCGGCGATCGATCGCATGATCGATCGCCCGCCCCGGCGACCAGCCGGGGCTGCTCCTTCGCGCCACCGAGCCCCAGCTCGATCGCACCCCTCGGCGTCCAGCCGAGGGTTTGGTGCTCTCGATCCCGGCGGGGCTCGCTTGACAGCCCGCGGTCCGGTGATCTCGGATCACCACCGCGCGGTCAAACCCCATCCCCGGGTTCATCCCTCGGATCTTCGTTCATATGCATATACGAATTAATTATTAAAATCATCGAAGGGGGTTCAACGATTTTACCTTTGTTCTCGTTGTACGGAGAAACGAGATCTATGAAGACCTTGAGACCTTCCCACGTATTCCTTGCACTAGCTCGAACGTCGGGTGGGCGACGATCTTCCGAACTCCATGGATCTCCCTCTCTACTTTCTCTCTCTAGAATTGTGATCTTCAAGTTATGAGAATAGAGAAGACCATGTAGTGCTTTTATAGGCTACGTAGGGGATCTTAAGGAGGTGGAATATTGGGCTTCCAATATTGAAGATTAAATTGAGCCCAATGCTCAAGTCCATTAATCCTTATCAATATTAATTAATTTATTTTCCACTATATAAATTAATTGCACTCCCAATATTAAACCATATTATATCAAATAATATTTCTCCGGTAGTATTATTTATTCCGTGTATTTAAGATATAAATATCCATGAATAAAATTAATTTATTGCTAATTAATTTATTCGTCTCTGACCTCTGGCGCGGTGGTCGGATCGAGAAAATCGCGTCAGAACAGCCAGAACGCGCGCGACCCGCTGCTGGAATCGCGACGCTGTCGGCCGACAGCCATATTGTTGGAATTCGATATCCCGGGCCATTAAAATTGCGGAAACCATAGCCCGATCAAAAACCCATCGCCGGAGATCACACGAACACCACGTACGAGCCGGAGCACGAGCCGAACGCACGACGCGGCCGAAGCCGCGCGCACGCCCAGCCCGAGCCCCTCGCGCGATCGAAGGACCGATCGCATGAAGAGATCGATCGGGGAGGGGCTGCCCAGCAGCCCCCGCGGCGAGTCCGGCGACTCGCCGCCGCCTGGAGGGCTGGCCCGCCTCCAGCAAGGCCGCCGCGGGTCACAGCCCGCGGCCAGCGATCGATCGTGATGATCGATCGCACCCCCGGCGTCCAGCCGGGGTTCGCCCTCCACGCCCGTGCGAAACCCTAGCCCAGGCGATCGCCCGTGGTCCGGTGGCTTCGCCACCACCACGCGATCGTCCGCCGTTCATGGTTTCGTACCTTTCGATTCGTTGTTCGGAGAAACGAAATCAAGATGACCTTTGAATCTTCCCACGTATTCCTTGCACTAGCTTGAACGTCGGGTGGGCGACGATCCTCCAAGCTCTATGGATCTACTTCTCTCTCTACTTTCTCTCTCTAGAAGAATTATGATCTTCAACTTATGAGAATAGAGAAGACCATGTAGTGCTTTTATAGGCTACGTAGGGGATCTAAAAGAGGTGGAATATTGGGCTTCCAATATTAATGATTAAATTGAGCCCAAGCCCAAGTCTATTAATCTCCCATTAATATTAATTAATTTATTTTCCACTATATAAATTAATTGCACTCCCAATATTAAACCATATTATATCCAAATAATATTTCTCCGGTAGTATTATTTATTCCGTGAATTTAAGATTTAAATATCCATGAATAAAATTTATTTATTGCTTAATAAATTTATTCATCTCTTATATCCGAGAATAGTACCACTCAACCTTATTTATTATGCGGGAACAAATCCACTCGCGGGGTTTACATAATAAATCCTTATGAGCTCATCTCGGGGATATTATCAACCCTTCCGGGATACACTGTCCCTTCAAGAATTCACGGCATGCCATATATAAAATATAGTGACCCAACTTAACCGGTAATTAACCCAATAATTAAATCGGTTAATTCCTTTGGAAAATCAAAGTCACATATATTAAATATACACACCCGCAATTGTATCGGGGATTAAGAATAAAATACACTGAGTCTCAAATCAATTATCGCCGAGCAAACCTAATTGGTGAGTCTCATTCGATCCGCTCAATACACCAAGTGTACAAGTGTGATAAAATAATTAAGACAAATTATTTTCTCTCTCACACAACGACTATACCGATGGATTGGTCCGTGTCCATCTAGGTCGTGAGCAACTGTTCGATTAAATACGAGTAACCGATAGTATGATCTTCTGTGTGACGTCGCACACCATACTAACTACAACGTATATAATCCAGGACTATAATTTGCATATATTTAATTAACAATAATTAAAAGCAAATGAATGTTCATTATTAATAGGTAAATGAAAGTGTACAAGGAGTTCAGAATACTCAAATCTAGACATTAAGTATACTACTCCAACACATATGTGTCGGCCGACACAGCCCTGTCGGGCGACAGCCTTCTGGCGTCGGCCGACAGACAGGGCAGCAGGCCCCGTTTCGCGCGGTTGCACCTTCGGTGCGATGGCTGGGCGTGTTTCGGGTCTGGGGCTTCGTGCTAAGTGCAGTAGGGACGCCGGGGGTCGACTGGGCTTGTTCGGATGTTCGAGTAGTCGAACGGACATGTTCCTTACTGTTTGCCATTGCACTGCTATTATCACAATAAATTGTCATAGCCTTTGGCAAACTCGGAATCACATCTAAGTCCTGGAGGAAATTAAGGAACCAAACTGACTCTTTCGCTGCCTCTGAGGCTGCAACATATTCAGCTTCCATGGTAGAGTCCGAAATGCACTTTTGCTTAACACTCTTCCATGATATGGCTCCACCTCCCAAAGTGTACACATAGCCTGATGTCGACTTACGCCGGTCCTTATCAGCTGGAAATCCGAATCTGTGTAACCCAAAGGAATCAGATTGTCTGCCCCGTAACTCAGAACATAATCCTTAGTATTTCGCAAATACTTGAAAATGCTCTTTACGGCAGTCCAATGAGCCTTTCCAGGGTTACTCTGATATCTCGCTACTACGCCAACTGCATAGCAGATATCAGGCCTCGTGCATAACATTGCATACAATAAGCTTCCCACAGCCGAAGCGTAGGGAACCGCTTTCATTTCATCTTTCTCCTTCTGTGTCTGAGGACACATCTCCTTAGAAAGATAAGTTCCTTTACTGAAGGGTAGTTCACCCTTCTTGGAATCTTGCATGTTAAAACGAGCCAGAATCGTGTTTATGTAAGATTGCTGGGATAGGTACAATGTTCTATTCCGGCGATCCCTTATAACTTTGATCCCTAGAACATGCCCGACTTCTCCCAAATCTTTCATATCGAATTGTCTAGACAACCATCCCTTTATGTCTGATAACATCTTTACACTGTTGCCAATGAGAAGAATGTCGTCTACATAAAGCACGAGAAACACCACCTTCTTCCCATCACGTTTCCAATACACACACGATTCGTCCATGCTTTGACTAAATCCAAAAGATTGGACTACTTCGTCAAACCGCAGGTTCCACGATCTCGAGGCTTGTTTCAATCCATAAATGGATCGATTAAGCTTGCACACTAGATGATCTCGCCCCTTAGCAATGAATCCTTCTGGTTGTTTCATATAAATCGTCTCGTCAAGACTTCCATTTAGGAAAGCTGTCTTGACATCCATTTGCCACACCTCATAGTCCATATGAGCTGCTATGGATAAGAGAATCCGGATCGACTTTATCTTGGCTACCGGCGAAAAGGTCTCCTCATAATCGATTCCTTCTTTCTGAGTATATCCTTTCGCAACAAGCCGAGCTTTAAAGGTTTCAACCTTTCCGTCAGATCCTCTCTTTCTCTTGTAGACCCATTTACACCCAATTGGCTTTACGCCGCTTGGTGGTTCTACAAGATCCCAGACTTTATTAGAATCCATAGATTCAATTTCGGATTTCATCGCTTTCTTCCAAGAAGGCGCATCTATATCTTGTACCGCCTCATCATAGGTCCAGGGATCGATTTCATGAACTCCAGGTCCAGAGTCCGAAGACTCACCCTGTCCAATCCATCGGTCTGGTTGCTTAACAACCCTCCCACTACGACGGCGTTCCGGTGTATTAACAGTGACAGTGTCAGGTGCAGATTCTAGTGGTGTATCTATACTCGGTTCGGCTGTATCTAAGTCTTCCTTGTTACCTCTCAATTCATCAAGTATTACGTCACTTTTGGGCTTGTGGTCCATGACATAGTCTTCCTCTAAGAACCGATCGTTAGTACTTATAACGATCTTCTGGTCCGTAGGACTATAGAACATGCCACCCTTAGTTCCTCTAGGATATCCTATAAACAACCGCACTTCAGTACGAGGTTCTAATTTATCGGCACCTACCTTCAACACATGTGCAGGGCACCCCCAGATCCGAACGTGTCTCAAGCTAGGCTTGCGCCCGCTCCATCGTTCCATGGGTGTTGAAGGAACCGTTTTAGATGGAACCAAGTTCAGAATGTGCGCCGCTGTTTCTAAGGCATATCCCCAGAACATGATAGGTAAGTCCGAGTAACTCATCATTGATCGCACCATTTCCATAAGAGTCCTATTCCTTCTTTCTGACACACCATTTTGCTGGGGAGTATATGGTGATGTCATTTGGGAATCAATCCCATTCTCTGCCAAGTATGCCTTGAATTCTCCAGACAGGTACTCGCCTCCGCGATCAGATCGCAGGCATTTAATGGATTTACCTTGAAGGTTCTCCACAAGAGCCTTGAACTCCTTGAACTTGTCAAAGGATTCGCTCTTGCGGCGCATCAGGTATACAAATCCATACCTTGAGTAATCATCAGTGAAAGTGATGAAATACTCGTACCCTCCCCTTGCCTGAGTAGACATAGGTCCGCATACATCAGAGTGAATCAAATCCAACACTTGTTCAGCCCTTCGTCCTTTACCAGAAAAAGAACGCTTGGTCATTTTTCCCTCTAAACAGGATTCGCAGGTTGGAAGGTCCTCTCCTTCAACACCACTGATGAGACCATCAGCTTTCAACCTTTGAATTCTATTTGAGTTAATATGACCTAGCCTTAAGTGCCACAAGTATAATTGATTCATCCTAGAAGGTTCCTTTCTCTTATTGGTGTTCGTAGATGTGTTATTACTCTCGGTTAGTTGCATCGTGTTAGACTCAGGATTTAGCACATACAAATCGTCCACCAATGACCAGAACAGATAATCTCACTGTTTCTTCTTATGATCACAGAGTGGTCAAAAGAAACAGAATATCCATTCACAATAAGTTTAGAAACCGAAATTAAATTCTTTCTAAAGTTGGGTACATAAAGACAATTATGTAAAACTAAAACCCTATCACTACTAAAGCGTAAGTGAACGTCTCCCACTGCAACGGCCGCCACCTTCGCAGCATTGCCTATGTAGACCACGATTTCTCCCTCTCTAAGTCTCCGGGTTTCCTGGAAACCCTGCAATGAATTGCAGACATGATCAGTGGCCCCCGTATCTACACACCAGGTGCTGGTAGATATCACCACTGACAATGTTTCGGTGACTAAGGAAAATTTCGTACCTTTGATGAGAGGACAATCAGACTTCCAGTGCCCAGTCTGCTTGCATCGAATGCACTTGCCTCGCGGCTTGCTCCTCCCAATCCGTGGTTCAAAACCACTGGGCTTCTTTGCTTGCACTTCCAACTTGGCCACTAGAGCTTGTGATTCTCTGATCATACTTATCAGTTCATTTCTTTTGAAATCGTTTTTAAGCGATTCCTCAAGAGGACTGAACTTAACGAGTATGTCAATCACCTCTAGTCCGGCTTCCTTACTATGTCCTAACATCTCCTTGAGGTCATTTTCAATGTCCTCATTAGTTGGGACAATAGTGGATTCAGAAGGCTCAACAGTCTGAACATTGTCCAGATATCCTTCCCAAACATTACTATAGGGAACCAGTGAGTTTTCATCTTTAAGTATATCACAAAGTGGGGTCACAGTCATTCTTAACCTATAAGCACATAAAAAAACAAACAATTTAATATCCGATATTATCTCCCTTTAATAATATCATTAAATAACTAATCGCCTCTAAAATCCCATCAGGTAAAGCAAGCCACGATAGTGTGGACGTTTACTCACCCAAATGATTTAGCAATTAGATTTCCTTTGGTCGTACATCATCAATAGCGTTACCTCGATGGGAGGGATACTATGAAGCGTACCTAAGTGTTAACCACTGCTCAGTACTAAGAAGTTTGTTTGGGACTCGCATATCGCCGCAAGCCACGATAGTGTGGACGTTTACGTTGACACACGGATCCTTCACTCCCTTCTATAATTGTCTACATCAATCGTTCCAAAGTCCCATTCAGTGCAGCAAGCCACGATAGTGTGGACATGTTGGAATTCGATATCCCGGGCTATTAAAAAAAAATTGCGGAAACAATAGCCCGAACGAAAACCTCGATTGCCGGAGAAATCACGAGTCCACGCGAGCCGGGGCTCGACCGAACGCACAACGCGCACGAGGACGCGTGCGGGCCCAGCCGCACCCCCGCGGGAACCCGCGATCGCTCCCAGCGATCGCACGGGATGCCTCGTGGCATCCCCGCAGCGGATCCGTTGATCCGCTGCTCGCATGGCTGGGGCTCGTCCCCAGCGACCCGCTGCGGGTAACCCCGCAGCTCGCTACGATTCGCTGCGGGTAACCCCGCAACTCCCAGCGATCGGCCCCGTAGGGGTCCGATCGATCCTCGGCTCCCAGCCGAGGATTTCCGTGCGCGATCCCCACGCGGGATCCACGAGCCGCCGGCGGTCCGGTGGTTCAACCACCACCGCCCGGCTCGACCCTCGTTCCGGGATTCGATCCTCGGATCTTCGTTCTACGGTATTCTCGATAAATCCAAAACGAATAAATCAAGGGCGTTTAGATTTTTACCTTTCGATTCGTTGTTCGGAGAAACGAATTCAAGACGACCTTTTGAATCTTCCCACGTATTCCTTGCACTAGCTTGAACGTCGGGTGGGCGACGATCCTCCAAGCTCTATGGATCTACTTCTCTCTTTACTTTCTCTCTCTAGAAGAATTATGATCTTCAACTTATGAGAATAGAGAAGACCATGTAGTGCTTTTATAGGCTACGTAGGGGATCTAAAGGAGGTGGAATATTGGGCTTCCAATATTAATGATTAAATTGAGCCCAAGCCCAAATCTATTAATCTCCCATTAATATTAATTAATTTATTTTCCACTATATAAATTAATTGCACTCCCAATATTAAACCATATTATATCCAAATAATATTTCTCCGGTAGTATTTATTTATTCCGTGTATTTAAGATATAAATATCCATGAATAAAATTTATTTATTGCTTAATAAATTTATTCATCTCTTTTATCCGAGACTAGTACCACTCAACCTTATTTATTATGCGGAATTAAATCCACTCGCGAGGTTTACATAATAAATCCTTATGAGCTCATCTCGGGGATATTATCAACCCTTCCGGGATACACTGTCCGGTCAATTATTCACGGCATGCCATATATAAAATATAGTGACCCAACTTAACCGGTAATTAACCCAATAATTAAATCGGTTAATTCCTTTGGTAAATCAAAGTCACTTATATTGAATATACACACCCGCAACAATATCGGGGATTAAGAATAAAATACACTGAGTCTCAAATCAATTATCGCCGAGCAATCCTAATTGATGAGTCTCAATCGATCCGCTCAATACACCAAGTGCACAAGTGTGATAAAATAATTAAGACAAATTATTTTCTCTCTCACACAACGACTATACCGATGGATTGGTCCGTGTCCATCTAGGTCGTGAGCATCTGTTCGATTAAATACGAGTAACCGATAGTATGATCTTCTGTGTGACGTCGCACACCATACTAACTACAACGTATAGAATCCAGGACTATATTTTGCATAATTTTAATTAACAATAATTAAAAGCAAATGAATGTTCGTATTTAATAGGTAAATGAAAGTGTACAAGGAGTTCAGAATACTCAAATCTAGACATTAAGTATACTACTCCAACAATCTCCCACTTATACTAAGGTCTAGTCTTATCCTCCAAACTTCTGACTCCCAAACCCTCCAAGTGCTTGAAATAAACTTCCTTAGGAAGTATCTTGGTGAAAGGGTCCGCTAGGTTGTCCTCCGAAGCTATCTTGGTGACTATCGCATCGCCCCTCTTGACGATGTCTCGAATCAGGTGGTACTTGCGCTCTATGTGTTTCATAGCACTATGGGACCGTGGTTCCTTACTGTTTGCCACTGCACCGCTATTATCACAATAAATTGTCATAGCCTTGGGCAAACTCGGAATCACATCTAAGTCCTGGAGGAAATTAAGGAACCAAACTGACTCTTTCGCTGCCTCTGAGGCTGCAACATATTCAACTTCCATGGTAGAGTCTGAAATGCACTTTTGCTTAACACTCCTCCATGATACGGCTCAACCTCCCATAGTGTACACATAGCCTGATGTCGACTTTCGCCGGTCCTTATCAGCTTGGAAATCCGAATCCGTATAACCCAAAGGAATCAGATTTTCTGCCCCGTAACTTAGAACATAATCCTTAGTATTTCGCAAATACTTGAAAATGCTCTTTACGGCAGTCCAATGAGCCTTTCCAGGGTTACTCTGATATCTCGCTACTACGCCAACTGCATAGCAGATATCAGGCCTCGTGCATAACATTGCATACATTAAGCTTCCCACAGCCGAAGCGTAGGGAACTGCTTTCATTTCATCTTTCTCCTTTTGTGTCCGAGGACACATTTCCTTAGAAAGATAAGTTCCTTTACTGAAGGGAAGTTCACCCTTCTTGGAATCTTGCATGTTAAAACGAGCCAGAATCGTGTCTATGTAAGATTGCTGGGATAGGTACAATGTTCTATTCCGGCGATCCCTTATAACCTTGATCCCTAGAACATGCCCGACTTCTCCCAAATCTTTCATATCGAATTGTCTAGACAACCATCCCTTTATGTCTGATAACATTTTCACACTGTTGCCAATGAGAAGAATGTCGTCTACATAAAGCACGAGAAACACCACCTTCTTCCCATCACGTTTCCAATACACACATGATTCGTCCATGCTTTGACTAAATCCAAAAGATTGGACTACTTCGTCAAACCGCAGGTTCCACGATCTCGATGCTTGTTTCAATCCATAAATGGATCGATTAAGCTTGCACACTAGATGATCTCGCCCCTTAGCAATGAATCCTTCTGGTTGTTTCATATAAATCGTCTCGTCAAGACTTCCATTTAGGAAAGACGTCTTGACATCCATTTGCCACACCTCATAATCCATATGAGCTGCTATGGATAAGAGAATCCGGATCGACTTTATCTTGGCTACCGGCGAGAAGGTCTCCTCATAATCGATTCCCTCTTTCTGAGTATATCCTTTCGCAACAAGCCGAGCTTTAAAGGTTTCAACCTTTCCGTCAGATCCTCTCTTTCTCTTGTAGACCCATTTACACCCAATTGGCTTTACGCCGCTTGGTGGTTCTACAAGATCCCAGACTTTATTAGAATCCATAGATTCAATTTCGGATCTCATCGCTTTCTTCCAAGAAGGCGCATCTATATCTTGTATCGCCTCGTCATAGGTCCAGGGATCGATTTCATGAACTCCAGGTCCAGAGTCCGAAGACTCACCCAGTCCAATCCATCGGTCTGGTTGTTTAACAACCCTCCCACTACGACGGCGTTCCGGTGTATTAACAGTGATAGTGTCAGGTGTAGATTCTAGTGGTGTATCTATACTCGGTTCGGCTGTGTCTAGGTCTTCAGTGTTACCTCTCAATTCATCAAGCATTATGTCACTCTTGGGCTTGTGGTCCATGACATAGTCTTCCTCCAAGAACCGAGCGTTAGTACTTATAACGATCTTCAGGTCCTTAGGACTATAGAACATGCCACCTTTAGTTCCTCTAGGATATCCTATAAACAACCGCACTTCAGTACGAGGCTCTAATTTATCGGCACCTACCTTCAACACATGTGCAGGGCACCCCCAGATCCGAACGTGTCTCAAGCTAGGCTTGCGCCCGCTCCATCGTTCCATGGGTGTTGAAGGAACCGTTTTAGATGGAACCAAGTTCAGAATGTGCGCCGCTGTTTCTAAGGCATATCCCCAGAACATGATAGGTAAGTCCGAGTAACTCATCATTGATCGCACCATTTCCATAAGAGTCCTATTCCTTCTTTCTGATACACCATTTTGCTGGGGAGTATATGGTGATGTCATTTGGGAATCAATCCCATTCTCTGCCAAGTATGCCTTGAATTCTCCAGACAGGTACTCGCCTCCGCGATCAGATCGCAGGCATTTAATGGATTTACCTTGAAGGTTCTCCACAAGAGCCTTGAACTCCTTGAACTTGTCAAAGGATTCGCTCTTGCGGCGCATCAGGTATACAAATCCATACCTTGAGTAATCATCAGTGAAGGTGATGAAATACTCGTACCCTCCCTTTGCCTGAGTAGACATAGGTCCGCATACATCAGAGTGAATCAAATCCAATACTTGTTCAGCCCTTCGTCCTTTACCAGAAAAAGAACGCTTGGTCATTTTTCCCTCTAAACAGGATTCGCAGGTTGGAAGGTCCTCTCCTTCAACACCACTGATGAGACCATCAGCTTTCAACCTTTGAATTCTATTTGAGTTAATATGACCTAGCCTTAAGTGCCACAAGTATAATTGATTCATCCTAGAAGGTTCCTTTCTCTTATTGGTGTTCGTAGATGTGTTATTACTCTCGGTCAGTTGCATCGTGTTAGACTCAGGATTTAGCACATACAAATCGTCCACCAATGTACCAGAACAGATAATCTCACTGTTTCTTCTTATGATCACCGAGTGGTCAAAAGAGACAGAATATCCATTCATAATAAGTTTAGAAACTGAAATTAAATTCTTTCTAAAGTTGGGTACATAAAGACAATTTTGTAAAACTAAAACCCTATCACTACTAAAGCGTAAGTGAACGTCTCCCACTGCAACAGCCGCCACCTTCGCTGCATTGCCCATGTAGACCACGATCTCTCCCTCTCTAAGTCTCTGGGTTTCCTGGAACCCCTGCAAAGAATTGCAGACATGATCAGTGGCCCCCGTATCTACACACCAGGTGCTGGTAGATAACACCACTGACAATGTTTCGGTGACTAAGGAAAATTTCGTACCTTTGATGAGAGGACAATCAGACCTCCAGTGCCCAGACTGCTTGCATCGAAAGCACTTGCCTCGCGGCTTGATCTTCCCAATCCGTGGTTCAAAACCACTGGGCTTATTTGCTTGCACTTCCAACTTGGCCACTAGAGCTTGTGATTCTCTGATCATACTTATCAGTTCAGTTCTTTTGAAATCGTTTTTAAGCGATTCCTCAAGAGGACTGAACTTAATGAGTATGTCAATCACCTCTAGTCCGGCTTCCTTACTATGTCCTAACATCTCCTTGAGGTCATTTTCAATGTCCTCATCAGTTGGGATAATAGTGGATTCGGAAGGCTTAACAGTCTGAACATTGTCCAGATTTCTTTTCCAATCAGTACTATATGGAACCAGTGAGTTTTCATCTTTAAGTATATCACAAAGTGGGGTCACAGTCATTTCTAACCTATAAGCACATAAAACAAACAAACAATTTAATATCCGATATTATCTCCCTTAAATAATATCATTAAATCACTAATCACATCTAAAATCCCATCAGGTAAGGCAAGCCACGATAGTGTGGACGTTTACCCACCCAAATGATTTAGCAATTAGATTTCCTTCGGTCGTACATCATCAATAGCGTTACCTCGATGGGAGGAATACTATGAAGCGTACCTAAGTGTTAACCATTACTCAGTACTAAGAAGTTTGTTTGAGATTCGCATATCACCGCAAGCCACGATAGTGTGGACGTTTACGTTGACACACGGATCCTTCACTCCCTTCTATAACTGTCTACATCAATCGATCTAAAGTCCCATTCGATATAGCAAGCCACGATAGTGTGGACGTTTACCATACCAAAAGACTTATACAATTGAAATCCAATTACTTGACCCATTCGATCTTGTAAATCAAGACGCGGAAAATCATAAGTGAAACTCGAAGTTTCTAACCAGTGATTCACCATGCGAACAACCCTATCTCTCAGAAATGAGGGAGCCGAGCAGACAATCGATCCATCTATCAAAGAATGGTACGACTGCCTCTAATTTGTGTCCTCGACATGACCAAGTGGCTTTGGCTCCATTCCACTCCCCGGGGTGAGAATGAGTCGACTTGAAATCAGCTTTGGAAAGACAAATTAGGCATTGTTTGATAAACTTAATCAATGTTTCTCGTAAGGGGAATTACAAGAACTCTCCTCCAATAACTTATCTATATAAACTTCAAAAGTTTATAAAAGTCACCAAGAGAGCAGCAATGGAGACCATGGGTATGTTTCCATACCCTCTCCCACTTAGATTTTTACAATAAAGGGATACGCTATCTAGTGCATAAAAGTAAACACATATAGCATGCATACATGTAATAAAGCACATAGTATTATCACATAGTCAAAATAATTACTAGAATATTATTTTCCGACTATTATGGCTTTACTCCATCTCCGTACGCATCTTCTAGTCTTTAGTCTTCGTTCTTGAATGCTCATGTGACGAGAATATTAATTTCCAATATTTAAATCTATTTATTTTTAATAAATCCAAAAGATACTTAATTCGAAAATTAAGTCAATCGAATAAATCAAAAATAAAATTAAATATTATTAATATTTTTATTTATTTTATTTTCCCTTTCTACTTCATTAAATCTCTAGAATAATCTATCCAAGACCCACTTGGAATATTCTAGATGATTTCCATAATGAAATAAGGAAATAAAATAATTTAGGACTCTTCTACTTTCCAAGATTAATTAATTTCCATTTCTATGAAAATTCCCATAAAATAGGAATAATCAATTAGGAAATAAATCAAATCTTAATTAACTTTTATTCCTTTCCAATTCTATTAAATCTCTAGGATCTTATTCCAAGTAGAACTCGGAATACTCTAGAAGACTTCCATAATAGAATAAGGAAATAAAATTAATTCCAATTAATTCTTTTCCTAATCCATGAGAATTCCCAAAAATAGGAATTCTTAAATAGGAAAAACCCGAACTAATTAGGAAAGTGGATCTACCGGTAGGAGTAGCATGGGTTGGGGATCCCCACGCCACCCTCACCTCGTCCGACCGCCGCCTAGGGCATGCCACCGCCGCCCGGCCCACGCGCCACTACCACTGGTGGCCGGCGTGGTCGAGGCTCCCGCGGACAGCCCACCTTCGGCCGTGGGTCGATCGATCCCCTCGGGATCGATCATGGGGATTGATCGATCCCCGGTCCTTCACCCTCACGTCGTCTCCTTCGTCACGCGTCTTCTCCGGCGGTCGTTTCGGCATCGATCCAACGCAAAATAAATTACAAAATAAATTTTACACTATCCAGTATCGATTCTATACATGAAATCGACCCTATACATTTTCCGGAAAAAGGTAGAACGTAATAATAAATCCTAAATTCGGTCAACCCCCGAATTTTTACTATTACAAGCATTCACCACCAAAAACGAATCTCGACATGTCCGAGAGTTTAATCAATCCAACATACATGACAAAATAAATTAAACGAATAATAAATTAAGCCATAATAGTCGGAACCCTGCAAGGTAGAACAATTTTTATCGAAAATACCGCGAACGTAAACCACGCTCTGATACCAATTGTTGGAATTCGATATCCCGGGCTATTAAAAAAAATTGCGGAAACAATAGCCCGAACGAAAACCTCGATTGCCGGAGAAATCACGAGTCCACGCGAGCCGGGGCTCGACCGAACGCACAACGCGCACGAGGACGCGTGCGCGCCCAGCCGCACCCCCGCGGGAACCCGCGATCGCTCCCAGCGATCGCACGGGATGCCTCGTGGCATCCCCGCAGCGGATCCGTTGATCCGCTGCTCGCATGGCTGGGGCTCGTCCCCAGCGACCCGCTGCGGGTAACCCCGCAGCTCGCTACGAGTCGCTGCGGGTAACCCCGCAGCTCCCAACGATCGGCCCCGTAGGGGTCCGATCGATCCTCGGCTCCCAGCCGAGGATTTCCGTGCGCGATCCCCACGCGGGATCCACGAGCCGCCGGCGGTCCGGTGGTTCGACCCTCGTTCCGGGATTCGATCCTCGGATCTTCGTTCTACGGTATTCTCGATAAATCCAAAACGAATAAATCAAGGGCGTTTAGATTTTTACCTTTCGATTCGTTGTTCGGAGAAACGAATTCAAGACGACCTTTTGAATCTTCCCACGTATTCCTTGCACTAGCTTGAACGTCGGGTGGGCGACGATCCTCCAAGCTCTATGGATCTACTTCTCTCTTTACTTTCTCTCTCTAGAAGAATTATGATCTTCAACTTATGAGAATAGAGAAGACCATGTAGTGCTTTTATAGGCTACGTAGGGGATCTAAAGGAGGTGGAATATTGGGCTTCCAATATTAATGATTAAATTGAGCCCAAGCCCAAATCTATTAATCTCCCATTAATATTAATTAATTTATTTTCCACTATATAAATTAATTGCACTCCCAATATTAAACCATATTATATCCAAATAATATTTCTCCGGTAGTATTTATTTATTCCGTGTATTTAAGATATAAATATCCATGAATAAAATTTATTTATTGCTTAATAAATTTATTCATCTCTTTTATCCGAGACTAGTACCACTCAACCTTATTTATTATGCGGAATTAAATCCACTCGCGAGGTTTACATAATAAATCCTTATGAGCTCATCTCGGGGATATTATCAACCCTTCCGGGATACACTGTCCGGTCAATTATTCACGGCATGCCATATATAAAATATAGTGACCCAACTTAACCGGTAATTAACCCAATAATTAAATCGGTTAATTCCTTTGGTAAATCAAAGTCACTTATATTGAATATACACACCCGCAACAATATCGGGGATTAAGAATAAAATACACTGAGTCTCAAATCAATTATCGCCGAGCAATCCTAATTGATGAGTCTCAATCGATCCGCTCAATACACCAAGTGCACAAGTGTGATAAAATAATTAATACAAATTATTTTCTCTCTCACACAACGACTATACCGATGGATTGGTCCGTGTCCATCTAGGTCGTGAGCATCTGTTCGATTAAATACGAGTAACCGATAGTATGATCTTCTGTGTGACGTCGCACACCATACTAATTACAACGTATAGAATCCAGGACTATATTTTGCATAATTTTAATTAACAATAATTAAAAGCAAATGAATGTTCGTATTTAATAGGTAAATGAAAGTGTACAAGGAGTTCAGAATACTCAAATCTAGACATTAAGTATACTACTCCAACAGGACATTTACTACACCAAAAGACTTTTACAATTGACTCCCAATTACTTGATCCATTCAATCTTGTAAATCAAGACGTGGAGAATCATAAGTGAAACTCGAAGTTTCTAACCAGTGATTCACCATGCGAACAACCCTATCTCTCATAAATGAGGGAGCCGAGCAGACAATCGATCCATCTATCAAAGAATGGTACGACTGCCTCTAATTTGTGTCCTCGACATGACCAAGTGGCTCTGGCTCCATTCCACTCCCTGGGGTGAGAATGAGTCGACTTGAAATCAGCTTTGGAAAGACAAATTAGGCATTGTTTGATAAACTTAATCAATGTTTCTCGCAAGAGGAATTACAAGAACTCTCCTCCAATAACTTATCTATATAAACTTCAAAAGTTTATAAAAGTCACCAAGAGAGCAGCAATGGAGACCATGGGTATGTTTCCATACCCTCTCCCACTTAGTTTTTTACAATAAAGGGATACACTATCTAGTGCATAAAAATAAACACATATAGCATGCATACATGTAATAAAGCACATAGTATTGTCACATAGTCAAAATAATACTAGAATATTATTTTCCGACTATTATGGCTTTACTCCATCTCCGTACGCATCTTCTAGTCTTTAGTCTTCGTTCTTGAATGCTCCATGTGACGAGAATATTAATTTCCAATATTTAAATCTATTTATTTTTAATAAATCCAAAAGATACTTAATTAAAAATAATTAAGTCAATTGAATAAATTAAAAATAAAATTAAATATTATTAATATTTTTATTTATTTTATTTTCCCTTTCTACTTCATTAAATCTCTAGAATAATCTATCCAAGACCCACTTGGAATATTCTAGATGATTTCCATAATGAAATAAGGAAATAAAATAATTTAGGACTCTTCTACTTTCTTAATTAATTAGATTCCTAATCCATGAATATTTCCATAAAATAGAAATAATCAATTTAGGAATCCTAATTAATCCCAAATTGATTCTTTTCCTAATCCATGAGAGTTCCCAAAAATAGGAACACTCAAATAGGAAAAACCCGAACCAATTAGGAAAGCGAATTACCGGACCGGGATAGCACGGGGTGGGGATCCCCGCGCCACCCCTCGACTGCCGCCTTCAAGCAGCCGCCGTCCAGCCCACGCGCCACCTCTCTTGGTGGCAGGCGTGGCCGGAGCTCCCGCGGGCAGCCCCTTTTGGGCGTGGGTCGATCGTCCTCGTGGGATCGACCATGGGGCGGTCGATCCGAGCCCTTCACCCTCACAATCATCTCCTTCGTCACACGTCTTTTCCGGCGGTCGTTTCGGCATCGATCCAACGCAAAATAAATTACAAATTTAATTTTACACTATCCGGTATCGATTCTATACATAAAATCGACCCTATACATTTTCCGGAAAAATAAAACAATAATAATAAACCTAAATTCGGTCAACCCCCGAATTTTTACTATTACAAGCATTCACCACCAAAAAACGAATCTCGACATGTCCGAGAGTTTAATCAAACCAACAATCACATGACAAAATAATTAAACGAATAATCATCAAGCCATAATAGTCAGAACCCTGCAAGGTAGAACAATTTTATCGAAAATACCGCGAACGTAAACCACGCTCTGATACCAATTGTTGGAATTCGATATCCCGGGCCATTAAAATTGCGGAAACCATAGCCCGATCAAAAACCCATCGCCGGAGATCACACGAACACCACGTACGAGCCGGAGCACGAGCCGAACGCACGACGCGGCCGAAGCCGCGCGCACGCCCAGCCCGAGCCCCTCGCGCGATCGAAGGACCGATCGCATGAAACGATCGATCGGGGAGGGGCTGCCCAGCAGCCCCCGCGGCGAGTCCGGCGACTCGCCGCCGCCTGGAGGGCTGGCCCGCCTCCAGCAGGGCCGCCGCGGGTCACAGCCCGCGGCCAGCGATCGATCGTGATGATCGATCGCACCCCCGGCGTCCAGCCGGGGTTCGCCCTCTACGCCCGTGCGAAACCCTAGCCCGGGCGATCGCACGTGGTCCAGTGGCTTCGCCACCACCACGCGATCGTCCCCCGTTCATGGTTTCGTACCTCGGATCTTTGTTCTACGGTATTCTCGATAAACCAAAAACCGAATAATATCAAGGGCGTTTAGATATTGTACCTTTCGATTCGTTGTTCGGAGAAACGAAATCAAGATGACCTTTGAATCTTCCCACGTATTCCTTGCACTAGCTTGAACGTCGGGTGGGCGACGATCCTCCAAGCTCTATGGATCTACTTCTCTCTCTACTTTCTCTCTCTAGAAGAATTATGATCTTCAACTTATGAGAATAGAGAAGACCATGTAGTGCTTTTATAGGCTACGTAGGGGATCTAAAGGAGGTGGAATATTGGGCTTCCAATATTAATGATTAAATTGAGCCCAAGCCCAAGTCTATTAATCTCCCATTAATATTAATTTATTTATTTTCCACTATATAAATTAATTGCACTTCCAATATTAAACCATATTATATCTAAATAATATTTCTCCGGTAGTATTATTTATTCCGTGTATTTAAGATTTAAATATCCATGAATAAAATTTATTTATTGCTTAATAAATTTATTCATCTCTTATATCCGAGAATAGTACCACTCAACCTTATTTATTATGCGGGAACAAATCCACTCGCGAGGTTTACATAATAAATCCTTATGAGCTCATCTCGGGCATATTATCAACCCTTCCGGGATACACTGTCCCTTCAAGAATTCACGGCATGCCATATATAAAATATAGTGACCCAACTTAACCGGTAATTAACCCAATAATTAAATCGGTTAATTCCTTTGGAAAATCAAAGTCACATATATTAAATATACACACCCGCAATTGTATCGGGGATTAAGAATAAAATACACTGAGTCTCAAATCAATTATCGCCGAGCAAACCTAATTGATGAGTCTCATTCGATCCGCTCAATACACCAAGTGTACAAGTGTGATAAAATAATTAAGACAAATTATTTTCTCTCTCACACAACGACTATACCGATGGATTGGTCTGTGTCCATCTAGGTCGTGAGCAACTGTTCGATTAAATACGAGTAACCGATAGTATGATCTTCTGTGTGACGTCGCACACCATACTAACTACAACGTATATAATCCAGGACTATAATTTGCATATATTTAATTAACAATAATTAAAAGCAAATGAATGTTCATTATTAATAGGTAAATGAAAGTGTACAAGGAGTTCAGAATACTCAAATCTAGACATTAAGTATACTACTCCAACACATATGTGTCGGCCGACACAGCCCTGTCGGGCGACAGCCTTCTGGCGTCGGCCGACAGACAGGGCAGCAGGCCCCGTTTCGCGCGGTTGCACCTTCGGTGCGATGGCTGGGCGTGTTTCGGGTCTGGGGCTTCGTGCTAAGTGCAGTAGGGACGCCGGGGGTCGACTGGGCTTGTTCGGATGTTCGAGTAGTCGAACGGACATGTCCCGGGTAGTCGATTTCCAACACTTTTTACCATCTTAAAAAACAAAAATTTGTGATTGAGACACCTGAAATAGATCGCATAAAATTTATGTTGAGACGAAATAATTTTTGTTTTTCACACCTATTTGATTAATTTCGGCACAAAAATTAAGAACTATATTATTTTGTTATCATTATGAGTTTGTGTTATTGTAATTATTGATACGGTGGGTTTGTTTGTTGGTAAATATTGAGTGCAACCATTCGATGTTAATTATTAATTTATTTTAAGATTTTTTATTAAAAAATAACTAAAAAAAATTATCCCGAATTAAAAAATAAATTTTTTTTGGTGAATGTCAATTTTATAAATAAAAAATGTAGTCGTACAACAAAAGTCGTTCCACACGAGATAATAGATTATCTCTTCAAACAACCAAATGCAACATATAGCAGTACTAATAATAATATATTGAAAATTTACCATGCCAAACTTTTTTCAGTGCCAGTGCTTGAAAAGAGTTCGGGAGTCGTAACGTGATGATCCAGTCACGAAAAAAAATAAATGTCTTTGTATATAAAATTAAACAAAAACTTATGTTTTATTGGCTTTTTGATTTAAACTAAGAGTAAAAGTATATTTAAATTTAATAAGTTATGTAACTATTAATAAAATTAAAAAAAATTAATCAAAATGTAAGAAAAAAATTATTTTTTTTTTGATGAAAAATACTAGTTGTGCTTTTTTTTTTTTTAACAATTGTTTGTATCGAAATAAAAAGAAAATTCTGTCTCTTTTTATTGAAAATGTATTGATAAAATTACCTTTTTTTTAACCCTGTTTTTAATTACTGTACTTACTATACTTTTATTCTATAAATAAAACCCCTTCCAAGTTGAGTTTATTAAATAGGGTAAACAAACATCCCCTTGCCTTTTGTGCTTGCCTTCCGCCATGGAAACAATGCTGCTCAAAACCCTCTTCTCTTTCCTCTTCCTCACCACCGTTCTCATTTCAGGTAACTTCTAATTCTACTTTTCTTAATTATAATGTATGTAAATCGTAGTCTCGTAGACGACATTATAACCTTAATTAATTTTCCGGATCTATTTTCGCCGTAGATGCTTCAGCCACAAAGATGACGCTCTACAACAAATGCCGCTTCCCCGTTTGGCCCGCCATCCAGCCGGGCTCCGGTCAGCCGGTCCTGGAAAACGGCGGATTCAAGCTGCCTCCGCGCCGGACCCACACGCTCCAGCTCCCCACCGGCTGGTCGGGGCGCGTGTGGGGCCGCCAGGGCTGCTCCTTCAACTCCGCCGGCCACGGCCGTTGCGAAACCGGCGACTGCGGCGGAGCTCTCTCCTGCAACGGCATCGGCGGGACACCCCCCGCAACCCTCGCCGAGATAACCCTCGGGAATGAGCAGGACTTCTACGACGTCAGCCTCGTCGACGGCTACAATCTCGCCATTTCCATCACCCCCATCCGCGGCTCCGGTAACCCCCATGTTTTAATTTACTCTGCAAAAATGTAGACCGGATCTGGGAATAAAAAATGAGTCTGGGGTTTGATTTTTTTATTTTTTTTATCAATTAATTAATTGTGCAGGAAAATGTAGCTATGCTGGATGTGTGAGCGACCTGAACCTGATGTGCCCGGTGGGGCTTCAGGTGAGGTCTCGCGACAAGAGGAGAGTTATCGGGTGTAAGAGTGCGTGCTTTGCCTTCAACTCTCCGAAGTATTGCTGCACTGGGGACTATGGCAACCCTCAAACCTGCAAGCCCACGGCTTACTCCAGGATTTTCAAGACGGCTTGCCCCAATGCCTACTCTTACGCTTATGACGACCCCACGAGCATCTCGACTTGCACTGGCGGAAGCTACTTTCTCACCTTCTGCCCTTGATTATCTTAGCTGCATTTGTCTTATGAGTGTTTGTCTTTATTGTTATCGGTTAGATTGTACGTTGTATGAATTGCTTGGAGGGGCTGGAAATGAGATGTTGAATGTTCATTTCAGTCGCACCCCTCTGATCTCTGTAGGAGAGGAAGAGTGATTTGTAACTCGATTGATCAGTAAGCATATTTTCTTGGTATTAATATGCAGTTGAGTAGCAGTTTCCTATTGTGTTGTGTTCAACTAATAACTCTCTGATCTTGTTAGCTTAACCTGGCTACAAAACTATGGGGTAAAAGTTTCGCTACGTAAATATACATCTTATATTTAAATTGGTGGACGAAAAACACAAGTGAATGAAGAGTCTCTATTTCTTGTTCACTGCACCTTCTACTTGCATCTTAGAGTGCACACTGAGGAATACCTTAGCTTGGTCCATTTGTTGTTAGGTACTACTTAGGTAGTGATGAAGAAAATTAACCATACCATATGTATATGTATTTTAGGCTATATCAATTACAACCTTTAATGCAAAAATAATATAAAAGATGATTATTTCTAAAAATAAAATAACAATCTATAACAGGTTGATGTAGACGATTTCTTTTGCTCCCCTCAAGTTGGCTCCTAAACCCTTCGAAAAAACATCAACATGTTGCCTCGTTGAAATTTTACGTGGAATAATGTATGTTGGTTCAAGTATTTCGCGAACAAAATAAAAATTCATTTGGACGTGTTTTGTTCGTTAATGAAAAACGAGATTGTTTGCAATTTGTGTATGTATTAATATTTAAATTTTAGTATTAATGCAACTTTTTTTTTAATGTGTGAAGCATATAGTCTAGAAAGAGCAAAAATTTATCGTGTCTTTCATAAGGAATATACGCAACATTTTGTGGAGTTATCTTGCGAGGGATAAATATTTGTTTGTTTGGTTTATTCTTGGATTTAGTTCCAAGTACATTGAAACATCTATACACTCGAATTAATAATCTCTTTAAATTAATAAAAAAATTTGTCATGTAGTATTTTAAATGAAAAAAATACACTCGATAAATTAATAACTTCATTAAATTAATAAAATTTCGCAGATGTTATTAATTTATAGAAGTTTTACTATAGTTACATTTTTTTTTTATTTAACCTCACGTAGTCTAAAAATTGCGTCAATTTAATCATTTTTGCCGGAAAATTCAATTTTAACCGTCAAATGCTTACAAGAACAACAAAATTGGTTACTTTTGAAATTTTTGGTCAGTTATCAGAAATTCATAATTTTTCTGTCCATGCAAGTATTTGATCGATTAAAATTGAATTTTTCTGACGAAAATAACTAAATTGACACAATTTATAGAAAATGTGCAACTTAATAAAAAAAATGTAATTACTTGAGACTAAATCGAAAATGACATCTTGACTAAACAAATATTTTCTTATTGCGAAATAGGTCTCACGGATGGCCGTGGGTAGAGCTGCACAAGAGTGTGGGTTGAGCCCAGCCCGCCCGGCCCCGCCCGCTTACCAGGTTGGAATTAGCCCTGCCCGTTCGACGCACCTCCAAACCCGCACAGCCCATCTAAGCCTCGGGCCGGGCCCAATTTCAGATTTTCAAACCCAATGACCCGCACAGCCCGATCCACTAATGTAACCCGCACAGCTCAAGACCCGAGCACAGCCCGTATGCCCAACCCACACAGCCCCAATGCCCAATGACTTTTAAATTTCAATAATACTTTTGATATATAAATAACCTTCCTGTAGGATAGGCTAGTGATTCAGTGAAGGCCCAAATTGGGCAAATTCGACCCTGGAGCAATGGGTTGTGCCTAGACATGGCTAGATGGGCGACATGTGTCCCACTCACTACTCTCTACTTTAATTTATTTCGTGCTCTTTATTTGCCTACCTATTTTAATTATATACCGTATAATATTATTTATTTATATTATTATTGGTAAATAATTTTATGTAAATAATTTCAAATAATTATTAATATAAATTTATAAGAATAAATAAATAACTATTTATTTATTAAAAAATATTATATGTGTTTATAAAAATTACTTCTTGGATCCCTCAAAAATTTGTTAAACTTTTTTTTGGATTGTTACTTCAAACATTACATTGTATAGTCATAAATAAAAAGTTTTTTACAATTTTATTTTTCTAATACTCATTTATTTATTTTAATACCATTACTTTTTCATTTAACTCATTCATTACTTAGCCAACAATACTCATTATACACTTAATTTATATTATTTAATACATAAAAACAATTTTTTTTTAAAATTTACTGTTATTTAATTTATGTTATTTAATTTTTTTTTAAGTAAAGTGTTGGGGATGGAGACAGTATAAATATAAATTTATTTATTTATTTAAATTAAATAATCATGCAAATATTATATATTTATAATTTTTTTATTTATTTAATTTCTCAACTTAATATGTATATTCTTACAAAATTAAATAATTTTTTTATTTTTTTTATTTTAAAATACTATTTTAACTTTATTTTTTATCATATTTTTAAAATTTACACAGAATTATTTTATTTTTTAATATAAAAATATTTTTTATCTTTTATTTCTTAATAAAATAAGCAAAAGTTAACATTTTTCTTAATATAAATTTAATGAAGTCTCCAATATAGAGTAAATATATAATTTTATATTTTTTGTGCTAGCGTTTGAAATATATATTTTTCTCGATAAGAATAGTCACACTTCTTTTGTTATTTTTAAAGGAAGTGTGATTATTCTTATCAGATAGAAGTATTATATTTTTTTTACTATTTTTAAAATTAATATTTCTGAAATATGTTGCTCATTTTTTTATTCATTATTTTTTTTTTAATTTATTTGATATTAATTATAGTAAATTGCAATTTGAAATCAAAATTAAACATGCCTTTATTATGTTACGTTCCAAGGGTGGCCCTAAATATCCATATTATAAATAACCATAATTCAACTTTATGGTTTTTATTTACTTTTTTAACCTTTTGCCCAATTAACTAGTTTTACATTTTCTTTTTCCATTGGTTTTGAAACAAGCATATTAATTGCATAATTTATTTATTTTTGCATTAATTATTATAAATATCCACAATTCAACTTTATGGTTTTTATTTACTTTTTTAACCTTTTGCCCAATTAACTAGTTTTACATTTTTCGCAACTTAACTTTTTGCTTTTTCCATTGATTTTGAAACAAGCATATTAATTGCATAATTTATTTATTTTTGCATTAATTTCAAAGCACATTAAATTCAATATATAATAAGTGTCGTTTTAGCCATTTGCACAACTTTTTTTCCACTAATTAACCTCCCTTTTTTTTGTCTATGTCAATTGCAGTGTCTTGGGATTCGAATTAAAGACCTCAAGTCCCCAATTCAAGTGCTCAACTAACTGAGCTAACAACCCTCGACGGTTTAATGGTACCTTTAATGGTATAACTTGTCTTTTCCCTAATTAACCTCCCTTTAATGGTCCCTTTAATGGTATAAGTTCGTCTTCTCTCCCATTTCTTAACAGATGCTCATCCATGATTTAGAAGAATAATGTATTTACAAAAAAAAAAAAAACAGAACCACAAACAAAAAATCTAAAATCAAAAAAATTCCAAATTCAGAGGTGATCCCACCGATTTTCACCAGTCATAAATCCCATGCGCAAAAAATCTATCTATCAAGTGAGAGATTGAGGCAAAAAACTAAAAAAAATAAATAACGCGATTTGGAGAAGACAGGTAGAGTTTTATTTAAAACAAATCATCGATTTAATTTTCTATTCTTATCTTGTTTTCCCAATTTGGAGAAGAATGTAGAATTTTATAAAAGGAGAGAACAGGATTTAGGGAATTCAAGAAAAAAATATTAATTATCATAATTAATGAAAAAATAAAATTGAAGGGTAAATGGGGGAAATATTTTTAGAACGACAAGTATAATGAAAAAAAATAAAAAGTTAGAACTGTTATAAAGTAAAGAGAGTTGAGAGAATTGAGAGAGAATTGAATGAATTTATTAATGAGGGGAGATCCCTTTATATAAGATACAATCTAGGGTTTCTGACTTAGCCAACAAGTCATTCACTATAATATATATATATTTATAACACTCCCCCTTGAATGACTGTTTATAGGATTGCTGTCTCGTTAAAACCTTGTCAGGAAAACCCAGTGGGACAAAACCTGAACGAAGGAAAAAGAGTATAGCTTGCTCCCCTGATTTAGATTACTGAACATCCTTGAGTCGACGCATACCAATTCCATTGACTAGTTTCTTGAAAGTGGTAGTTGGTAATGACTTCGTGAATAGGTCGGCTAAGTTGTCAATTGATCGTACTTTTTGAACTTCAATTTCGTCATTCTTCTGAAGCTCGTGTGTATAGAAGAACTTTGGAGAGATGTGCTTTGTTTTGTCTCCTTTGATGTAGCCTCCTTTGAGTTGTGTTATGCAAGTGACATTGTGTTCGTATAGTATTGTTGGACCATCCTTTGTAGAGCCAAGGTCACATGATGATTGAATGTAGTGAGTCATATTCCTTAGCCATACGCACTCTCGACTTGCTTCGTGAAATGCAATAATTTCAGAATGATTTGAAGATGTTGCCGTCAATGTTTATTCACGAATCTCCATGATATGGCAATTCCTCCACGAGTAAAAAAGTATCCCGTTTGTGATTTTGCTTTATGTGGATCTGAAAGATAACCTGCATCTGCATATCCAACTAAAGAAGATCCCAAAATTTGTGAATAGAATAAACCTAAGTCAATGGTACCCTTTAGGTATCGCAGTATGTGCTTAACACCATTCCAATGTCTTTTAGTGGGTGCAGAGCTATATCTCACGAGGAGATTAACAGAAAATGCTATATCAGGCCGAGTGCAATTAGCAAGATAAGTTAATGCACCAATTGCACTTAAGTATGGTACTTCAGGACCAAGAATTGTTTCCCCATCTTCAAGTGGACGAAATGGATCATTTTTCACATCAAGTGAACGAACAATCATTGGTGAATCCAATGAGTATGCTTGATCCATATTAAATCGTTTTAGCAATTTTTCTGTATACGACGATTGATGAACAAATAATCCATCTTTGATATGCTCAATTTGCAAACCCAGACAAAACTTAGTTTTCCCTAAATCTTTCATCTCGAATTCATTTTTCAAGTAATTTGCAGTTTTGTTGAGCTCTTCAGAAGTTCCTATCAAATTTAAATCATCAACATAAACTGCAATGATTGCAAATCCAACATTTGTTTTCTTTATGAAAACGCAAGGGCATAGGTCGTCATTTTTATATCCCTCTTTCAGCAAGTATTCACTAATACGATTGTACCACATTCGCCCGGATTGTTTTAATCCATACAGGGATCTTTACAACTTGATTGAGAACATAGTTCTAGGGCATGTATCATTTGCTTGTGGTATTTTAAGTCCTTCAGAAACTTTCATGTAAATGTCACTATCGAGTGAACCATACAAATACGCAGTTACTACGTCCATAAGGCGTATATCGAGCTTTTGTGACACGGTCAGACTTATTAAAAATCTAAATGTTATAGTGTCCATTACTGGAGAATATGTCTCCTCGTAATCAATTCCTGGCCTTTGTGAGAAGCCTTGGGCTACAAGTCGAGCTTTGTATCTTGTAATTTTATTATCTTCATTTCTTTTTCTTACAAAAACCCATTTGTACCCTACAGGGGTTACATTTTTAGGAGTTCGGACTACATGTCCAAAAACTTTTCGTTTTTCCAATGAATTTAACTCTGCTTGTATGACTTCTTTCCATTTTGGCCAATCACTTCTAACTTGACAATCTTTCATAGATTGTGGTTCAAGATCCTCATTTTGCATTATTTCAAGTGCCATATTAAAGGCGAATATGTTATCCATGACAACATTAGTTCGCTCCCATAATTTATGAGATGATAAATAATTAATTGCGATCTCATTATTTTCGGGCACTAACGGTTCTTCAGGAACGACTTCATTTTCATTTGATTGATCAATCACTATCTTATCCATAGCTTGAGTATGAGTTTTCTCTTGTACATGTACTTTTCTCTTCCTCGGTACAATATCTTTTGCACCGGGTGGTCGACCACGCTTTTGGCCTATTTGAGACTCATTTGCTATGTTAATTTGCCCTTCAGGGACATCAATTTTCGCAGGAGTATTTACTGCTGGTATATGTGACTTTGTCACTTTTGTTGTATCAACAAACGCATCGGGAAGTTGATTTGCGATTCTTTTCAATTAATGATATCTACAACTTCCTCTTCACACAACTTATTTCGAGGATCAAAGTGTGACAACGTTTTTTCATTCCAAGAGATAATACGATGATTCTCAGTATTCAATTTTGTTCCACCCAAAGTGGGAAAAGTCATTTCATCAAAATGACAATCTGCAAATCTTGCAGTAAATTTCAAGTCTCCATTGGGGACCCATCTTTGTACATTTTGGGGGTGAAATCGGAACTTGGACCGCACAACCAAATATCTTTAGGTGTGATATATTAGGTTCTTGACCAACTGCAAGTTGTAAAGGCGAATACTGGTGATAATGTGTAGGTCTTATACGAATCAGCGAAGCAGCATGCAGTATAGCATGTCCCCAAACAGATTGTGGGAGCTTTGTTTTCATAAGTAATGGTCTAGCAATTAACTGGAGACGTTTTATAAACGATTCAGCTAAACCATTTTGTGTGTGAACATGAGCTACCGAATGTTCAACTTCAATTCCAATTGACATACAATAGTTATCGAATGCTTCCGACTTGAATTCGGCAGCATTGTCAAGACGAATTTTCTTGATTGAGTATTCAGGGAATTGTGCTCGTAATTTTATCATTTGAGCAAGTAATTTAGCGAATGCTGCGTTTCTTGTAGAGAGCAAGCAAACATGCGACCATCGTGTGGAAGCATCAATCAACACCATGAAATAACGAAAAGGTCCACATGGTGGATGTATTGGTCCACAAATATCTCCTTGAATTCTTTCTGAGAATGTTGGACATTCTGCATTAACCTTCGTAACAGAAGGTCTAATAATTAACTTGCCTTGCGAACACGCACTACATGTATATTCATTCGCTAATAGGATCATCTTATCCTTTAGTTGGTGCCCATTTGAATTACCAATGATTCGACGCATCATAGTTGTCCCAGGATGCCCAAGTCGATCATGCCAAAGCATTAAAGCTTGTGAATTAATGAACTTCTGGTTCATTACATTATTTGCTTCAACTGATTTTATCACAGTACCATACATGCCAGATGGAAGTGATTGCAGTTTTTCTTTTATCTGTTTTCTTCCAGATTCAAAAGAAGTTATGCACAGATATTCAATATGATTTTCATGCATTGTTTCTATGTGATATCCATTACAACGAATATCTTTAAAACTTAGCAAATTCCGTCTCGATTTGCTAGAATACAATGCATCTATAAAAATAAAATAGTTTTAAAATTTATTTTAAAAAGATAAACAAAGTACGATAAATTATTAAAATGATCTAAACATTTTGATCATAACGAAAATGCTTGAAAATAAACTAATCAATGTTTTCCAATACGCCATTGCCAATCAGATTATCAATATTGCCATTCGGGTCCTCAAAGAAGTCAGAGGTCTCCAATTTTGTGATGTCAACTGGGCCATCATAATCCTCAAAGATTGAGTCATTGTAATCAGCAAGATTGACCTCTACTTTACCTTTTCCTTTGATAGAATTCTGGTAGAGCTCAACAAGGTGTTTAGCCGTGCGACATGCACGACTCCAATGCCCCACAATTCCACATCTATAACATTTTTCTTCGCGCACCTTGTTCTTGTTTGGCTTATGCCTTTTGAAGCTACTACCTTGCTGATTAATTTGCCAATTATTTCGCCCATGAGACCTCCCACGGCCACGTCCTTATTCGTATCCACGTACACGTCCTTGTTCGTATCCACGTACACGTCCTCGCCCATTACCACGGCCACGTCCACGTTCATTAACATTTGCTTCAGGCAACGGTGTGGATCCAGTTGGTCGTGTTGGAAATCGATATCCCGGGGTATCAAAATATTGCGGAACCGATAACCCCGACCGAAATCCCATCGCCGGAAACACGCGAACCACCAAACGGAGCCGGGCCCGACGAGAGCATCGCCGCGGGATGAACCCGCGGCCGAAACCCTAGCCGAGCCCCCGCCGGGGCTCACGATCTCGATCGATCGCATGGGGCTGCTCCGGCAGCCCCGGGGCGGTGAGTCCGGCGACTTCACCGCCCACGCCGTCGGGAGGGGCGCCAGCCACGGCACCAGCCCGCGGCAGCCCCAGCGATCGAGCCTAGCTCGATCGCTCGCCCCGGCGTCCAGCCGTGGCTCCCTTCGCGCGGATCGCCGCGATCGAACCCTAGGTTCGATCGCCCCTCGGCTCCCAGCCGAGGGCTCTACTCGTCCTTCGCCGGGGATCTCGAATCCCCATCCCCGAAGTCCGTCGTTTTCTCGGATCGTGCGTTCATGTATATATTACAATTAATACACATAAAATCATACAAGGGAGTTTATGATTTTATCTTTGATTCGTTGTGCGGAGAAACGAAATCAATTGAAGACCTTTGAATCTTCCTACGTATTCCTTGCACCTTGTTCGAACGTCGTGTGGGCGACGATCCTCCGAACTCCTTATGGATCTTCTTCTCTCTACTTTCTCTCTCTAGAAGAATTATGATCTTCAAGTTATATTGTTATATGTGTCAGAATAGTGAAGACCATGTAGTGCTTTTATAGGCTACGTAGGGGATCTAAAGGAGGTGGAATATTGGGCTTCCAATATTGATGATTAAATTGAGCCCAAGCCCAAATCTATTAATCCCATCAATATTAATTAATTTATTTTCCACTATATAAATTAATTGCACTCCCAATATTAAACCATATTATATCAAATAATATTTCTCCGGTAGTATTATTTATTCCGTGTATTTAAGATTTAAATATCCATGAATAAAATTAATTCATTGCTAATTAATTTATTCATCTCTTATATCCGAGACTAGTACCATTCAACCTTAATTATTATGCGGAACAAATCCACTCATGAGGTTTACATAATAATTTCTTATGAACTCATCTCGGGGATATTATCAACCCTTCCGGGATACACTTTCCCGTCAAGTATTCACGGCATGTCATATATAAAATATAGTGACCCAACATAGCCGGTAATTAACCCAATAATTAAATCGATTAATTCCTTTGGAAAATCAAAGTCACTTATATTAAATATACACACCCGCAATAGTTTCGGGGATTAAGAATAAAATACTCTGAGACTTGAATCAATTATCAACGGCAATCCTAATTGGTAAGTCTCAAGCGATCCGCTCAATACACCAAGTGTACAAGTGTGATAAAATAATTAAGACAAATTATTTTCTCTCACACACAACTGTTGGGATATGTCCTTCGATCCTACGTGTGCAATCGATAAAGTCATAAGGTCGTCTATGGATGTTAAATGATTATTTGATAATATTAATTGTTGGGAACAATATAATATTGATCAATTAAATCATACCTACAGGGTCACACACGGACTCAAAGATGATGTACGTTGCTTGATAAATATATTGATTTAGAATCAATATTTACGTGGAATTAATTAACATGCATGGGATGCATGGCTTGCATGGATGCATGTCACATAGTGTGACATGGCATGCCACACAAGCAAGTGGGACCACATACAATGCATAGTGGCATGTGTATGTGGCATGACCTTTCACCTCCTTTGTAACCCCTTTGCATGATTATGGTGTTGGGATATGTCCTTCGATCCTACGTGTGCAATCGATAAAGTCATAAGGTCTTCTATGGATGTTAAATGATTATTTGATAATATTAATTGTTGGGAACAATATAATATTGATCAATTAAATCATACCTACAGGGTCACACACGGACTCAAAGATGATGTACGATGCTTGATATATATATATTGATTTAGAATCAATATTACGTGGATTTAATTCACATGCATGGGATGCATGTCTTGCATGGATGCATGTCATATAGTGTGACATGGCATGCCACACAAGCAAGTGGGACCACATACAATGCATAGTGGCATGTGTATGTGGCATGACCTTTCACCTCCTTTGTAACTCCTTTTGCATGTTAATGGTGCATAATGATGCCCATTATGTATGAGGTTACAATGGGGTGTTATGGCATGCATAATGAGGCTAATATATGGATGAAAATCAGATTTTCATCACATATCATCTTTACCCACGAAATTCACACCAAAGAGAGAGAGGAGAAAGTGTTCTTGGAGAACCGACTCGATCAAGCAAAGTGTTCGTCATCCGGGTTCGTGTGCAACACGTAGAGGCCGGGCCATTTGTGCGGCTTCAACATCCGGGCGATCTAGACAAGAGGAGTGACGAGGTCATTCACAAGGAGAGCTTCGAGAGGCTGATCCATTTGAGGTGGTTCAATCGACTCAACACCACCTCAACGACATCAACGAATCACTTCGTCACCATAAGTAAGTAATCGTTGAACCTTATATATATATATATATATATATATATATATATATATATATATATATATATATATTGGATGTGTATATATATATATATGTTTATATGTGTTCTTATACACATTAAGTGTGCACTAAGATCATGGCATAGTATATCTATTGCTTCCGCACACACGGTATATCGATTGGATCGGTATACCGGAACCTTCAATTGGTATCAGAGCCTAGGGCTCGTGCACACTTTTGTGTTGGACACAATATGTTTAAATCAACATAATTGGCTTAATTGTTTTATGTGATTATGTGATTATATGTTTAGATATAAGGCCGGCCACCGTTAGTGGTCGGGTGAATGGAATTGTCGTTTTTTACGTACGATTGGCCATAGTTTTGGAGGGCTGCGTCCCTTGGAATCTTTTGTAATAGATAGGTTTTTTCTATTCAAAAATGTATTGTTCAATGTGTAAGCAATGGATTGAATCCATGGATCGACATTGGATATCGGCTCTCCGGCGAAAACGAGAATAAACGAAGCAAAACGAAGAGAAACGGGCGAAAACCGGGTTGCTGGAGCAAAACGGCGGGCGTCGTTTGTGCTCCGGCGGGCGCCGAATGGCTCTTTTCAGGTCAGCCCCGATTCTGTACCCTTTTGGCGGGCGCCGTTTTGGAAACGGCGACCGCCGGTGGTGTTCGGCGACCGTCGTTTGTGAAACGGCGGGCGCCGTTCGTGGTTTTTGGGGTACGGACTAAGTTTGACCTAAATCGGCGGGCGCGGAATTGAAACGGCGGGCGTGGACCAGTCCAGAAGATGTTCAAGGCCTATTTTGTTGCTTTTAATCTTTTCGTTTGAGAGTTGTGAGGTTCTAGGGGCCTTTCGATTACGTATTTAATTGCTTTGCTAGTTATAGGATGTTGTATGTTAAAAATGTTCAACTTACATATAAACACCTATGCATGCAAGTTCCCAAAATAATGAGTATAATGTCTTGTCCAAAAACATCACACTCATGAAGCCCTCGATCATAAGTTGGTAGGTCCGCCTCAGCGGGGTACTACTTGTTATCTTGGGATAAGTGGGAGTAAAGGTTAGACCTTTACACGTGAGTTTGGTTTTCTCATCGATAGATCCACTGCAGGCGTGGCTATCGAGACATGAGATGAGAATGGGATTCTCATCGACCGAGAGTGATATTAGATATCATTGACATGAGTGTGTCTACCTATCTTGAAATACTTAAGTGCGGACTCAGTCGGCTTAAAGATTTGCAAGATGAGGATCTCGGAATCGTTTTGTTCTAAGGGACAATGATATTGGATATCAATTGAACAAAATGAAATAAATAAGTACAATTGTTAGACAACCTTATTTGTTTACCGCTTTGTGGATGGTTACATACTTTAGTTATCTTTCTTTTATAGTTTATAATGTCAAATATCAACTCAATTCAAGTTTGGTTCAATTCTTGATTATGAAAAATTGAACAAATTTTCTTGATTCACAACGTAATTTGAGGATGGTCCTCAAATACGAAGACAAGGAAAATGTGTTAGATAACCACATCCTAAAATATCATTGAACAACTCAATATCATGTTCGGGGAATATGCAATGATTGAGCGGTTCGGTGTGACCAAGGCCATCGCTTCAGCTAGGCTGGAGAAAGGGGAACCTAAGGGACCACATGTGCATCAAATGATTGGATTATTTGATTAAAAGTGATTGCCTAGGTTTTTCCTAAGATGATGAGTTGGCAACCGATTTCATACTTCAATCCCATCATGATGGTTATGATGCCTTTAGGCTAAATTTTCCATATGAATGGTTTGAAGAAATCGCTTCGTGAGCTCCACGGGATGCTCAAGGCTGCTGAGCCGGCGATAGAGAAGGACCCTAAGAGGGAAATTCTTATGATATAGGATAAGGTATTCAAAAGAGCATGGGCAAGAAGGCTACTAGGGTTCCTAGGGAATCTCAATGCGTCTACTGCAAAAGTGTTGGACACTACTTGCAAACTTATAAAAGTTCATATTTTATTCAATTTCAAAACAAATGCCTAATTTGTATTTCATTTGATGGATTATAAGGTTATGATTATTTACACCTCGGGGAGTGATTTAATCCAAAACACTTAAGTTCATCAATGACACAAATTAGAGACTTTCGAGCCATTGGATGGCGTGAATCGATTGTCTGGTTGGCTCCCTCATATTTTATGAGAGATAGGGCTTCAATTGCATGATAATATCGCTGGTTAGAAAACTTCGATTTTTCACTTACGATTTATCACGTTTTGACATTGAGATAATTTTGAATGAGAAAGTCGAATATAGATCAATTATTGAGAATAATTGAACTTGCCCAAAGTTCAAAGAAGATGTGAAGAACGGGGTTGCTTCATCTTCGGGTATTAATGTTATAGACATTAAACTTCACAAATTCTACTTCTTGGGTATTGGATGCCAAACGTAGTTCTCACATTTGTATGTGGAGGAACTACATAGAAGTATAAGTTTGGTGAGTAGAGATGTCGATCTACGGGCGAGAAATGGAGCGAAGGTCGCTGCATTAGCCGTATGATCATATGATGTTGTTTTGCCTTAGGGCCTTGTTTTAGTATTATAACTATGTAATTTCGTACCTTCAATAAACAATGAATATTGGTTCAGTATTGGATACTGATTGATTAGTTTTTCACTAATTAAATAGTTTGATAACTATTTTAATTGTGAACTATTCTTTGTTTTGGTACGATTATTACATTATTTATGTATACTTTAAACTCAACAAATCATATATAACATTAACACAAAAGTCCAAATCGAATAAGTCTCAATGAGACATAACTGTAACATTGTTGATTAGATCAAAATCTAAACATGTAACGAATCTTCTTTTAGAAGGCATTCTAGAATAATTTGACTTGGAGTCATTTGATACATGTGAATGATGTTTGATGGACAAAGATAACAATGTCATCTTTCTTGGAGAAAGGAGAACATGTAAGTGATTAATTAGGGATGATCCATACTGATGTATGTGGAACCTATCAGTTCACAAGCACATGAAGGTTATGTTTCGGAAAAGATAAAACAAACTATATTAGATATAGTTCGACCATTCGATGAGAGGTCTAAATGAACTACTGGTCTTTTTTGAACACAAAATTCTTGACTTTAACTTATACACTGAATAGGACGCTGTCAAAAGTTGTTGATAAGACACCATACTAGGTATGGAAAGGGAGGGTCCCTAAATTGTTTTCATCAAGATTTGAGGTTCTAAAGCTTCTCTGACGAGATTTATCTCTATAGAGCTTGAACTCAAATGGGATAAAAGTTTCTTTATGGTATCCATAAGAAACTCGAGGGTACAACTTTTACGATCTATCTGAGAACAATATTTTGTTGCTCGAGATATTGATTTTCTTGAAAAGAGTAATCTTTCCTAGAAATTCAGTGGGAGCTCGGTTATCTTGAACGAGGTTCAAGTGAAACAACCAATGATGAATACTCAAGACTGGGTTGAGAGTGTTCTTATGGTTTTGGAAGCCATACCAGCCCTCGTAGGTCCGAAAGGCATAAATCTATCTCTATTATTCAAATACTTAGATATTGTGACCAATGAGAGATATGAATTCATGCTTTTGGAAAGCGGTGAACCTTCGACCTAATTCCAAGCTATGACGAGTCCAGCTACTGAAAATTGGCATGGTGCCATGAAATCTGAGATGATATCAATATCTGATAATCAAGTTTGGAACTTGATATATTTGCATCACAGGGTTAGACCCAATGAATGCTAATAGATCTTTAAGATCTAAACAGACAGATGGAAAACCTAAGGTTTTCAAAGCAAGTTTGATGGTAAAAGTTTTATTCACGAGGTGGATTGTGGAAAAACTTTCACCAGTTGCTTTGATTAAATCATTCAGATTATCTTAGCCACTGCTACTCATCTTGATAATGAGTTATGGTAATATTGGATGTTAAAACTAACTTCTTGAATTGGATTCTAGAAGAGAATGTGTTTTGACACAGCCAAAGAGTTTTATCGATCCTAATAAGGCTGAGAAATTATGCAATCTTATAATTCCATTTATGGAATAAAGCAAAGCATATCGGAGTAGCAATCTTCAGTTCAATGAATCCATACTAGGTTTTGGATTTCAAAGGAACTCGGAAGAGTCTTGTTTTACAAGAAGATCAGTGGGAGTTACGTTGTATTAATTGTGTTGTATGTCGGTGACATACTCCTTATTGGAAACAATGTTTCTATGCTTAATTCTATTAAAGAATGGCTTGGAAATTGTTTTTCAATAAAGGATCTTGGAGAAGCACAGTACATATTGGGCATCAAGATCTGTCGGAAGAGATCGAAAAGGATGTTTGGACTTAGTAAAGCGACCTATATTGATAAGGTGCTTGATAAGTTCAGAATGAAAGACACCAGAAAGGGTCTCATTCCAACGAGTCATGGCACATCACTTAGCAAGATGCAAGGCCCTACGGTACTTGATGAGCAAAAGAGGATGTAAAACATTCCTTATGCTTCGGCAATAGGGTCTATAATGTACGCCATGATATGTACACGACTGGACGTATTGTATGCTTTGAGCATGACGATTCGGTTTCAAGAAAACCCAGGTGAGACGCATTAGACTGCGGCCAAGAGTATTCTTATGTACCTTAGATGGACTAAAGAATATTTTGTTGTCTTTGGAAGACAAAAAGAGTTGATATTAACAAGCAGTTTGACTGCTAACTTCAAAACAGACTAAGAAAATTTCCGATTTTAATCTGGTTATATCTTTTGTCTGGTTAGGGGTGAAATTTGCTGGAATAGTTCCATGCAATGCAATATAGCTGATTAAACTACAGAAGCTGAGCACAGTATTGCATTGGATGCAGTAATGTTGGCAGTTAAGATTTGAAAGTTCTTGAATGAACTAGGTGGCGTAACTAGCTTAGCCCATCCGATAATTCTCTATTTATAGTAGAGTTATCGCGCAAGCCAATGAGCTAGGAAGCACCACAAGTCTAAAACCGGTGCTCAGGAAGTTCCACATTATCTGGGAGATAGTTTTGTGGAGACATCGAGATAATAAAGTTGCAACTTTTGGTAAGGTTGCAAACCCGCTTTCTAAACCTCTCCAGCAGTTTAAGCTTGAGGCTTTCACAACTGCAATAGAGATCAAACATCTTAGAGATGGGTTGTGATTTCTATTACTGTATTAGATACTTTTGGAGATTTGGTAAACATTCACTCATATGTATAATACATGTTTCTTCATATAAATATGGTTTAATTTATATGAATTGTCCAAATGATTAAGTGATATCAATTGGGTTATGAGGTCGACTTACCGCATAATGAAGTCCCAATGGTTGAACTGATATACTTAAATCATATAGCTGTTCCTGGTTCGTATAATCGAGTACGGACAAACCGATAATACAAAGAACTAGATTGTAATGTGTACTATAGCGCCGCTTCATGGGCTAGTGATGTGGGACATCAAGTACAATTACATAGATATTAGCTGGGAGCTAATGATCGAACAGACCCGACTGGAATAGTATTTAAGATTTCGAGTCATAATACTATTTCATTGACTGTCGAGCAATTTCCTCTGACCTGAGTAGTCCAGAGTGATTCCATTGTGAAATGGTGTACTTTGATACAAGTAAACGCCTTTCGTGAAAGGAGGTTATAAAACTTGTTATTGGGTATATCAGGAAGCAAGTGGGAGAGCTTGGACTGACAAGATGGGATTGTCCTCCATTTTTATAATGGGATACATGTCTTACCGGCCACTTGGAGAGTCGAGACTGTGGAAAATACGTGGCCACGTCCAGATAATTATCATAGTGATAAATCTGGTTTTACAGTCTGTCTCATAGTCCAAGAAAGGTTTGAACCGATTGAGGATGACTCGAGTCTTGCCTCAAGTTCAAACTTAGACATAAAGTGACAACAGGAAGTTGGCAGCACACTGGCTCTGAAGGCCAAGTGGGAGATTGTTGGGATATGTCCTTCGATCCTACGTGTGCAATCGATAAAGTCATAAGGTCTTCTATGGATGTTAAATGATTATTTGATAATATTAATTGTTGGGAACAATATAATATTGATCAATTAAATCATACCTACAGGGTCACACACGGACTCAAAGATGATGTACGATGCTTGATATATATATATTGATTTAGAATCAATATTACGTGGATTTAATTCACATGCATGGGATGCATGTCTTGCATGGATGCATGTCATATAGTGTGACATGGCATGCCACACAAGCAAGTGGGACCACATACAATGCATAGTGGCATGTGTATGTGGCATGACCTTTCACCTCCTTTGTAACTCCTTTTGCATGTTAATGGTGCATAATGATGCCCATTATGTATGAGGTTACAATGGGGTGTTATGGCATGCATAATGAGGCTAATATATGGATGAAAATCAGATTTTCATCACATATCATCTTTACCCACGAAATTCACACCAAAGAGAGAGAGGAGAAAGTGTTCTTGGAGAACCGACTCGATCAAGCAAAGTGTTCGTCATCCGGGTTCGTGTGCAACACGTAGAGGCCGGGCCATTTGTGCGGCTTCAACATCCGGGCGATCTAGACAAGAGGAGTGACGAGGTCATTCACAAGGAGAGCTTCGAGAGGCTGATCCATTTGAGGTGGTTCAATCGACTCAACACCACCTCAACGACATCAACGAATCACTTCGTCACCATAAGTAAGTAATCGTTGAACCTTATATATATATATATATATATATATATATTGGATGTGTATATATATATATATGTTTATATGTGTTCTTATACACATTAAGTGTGCACTAAGATCATGGCATAGTATATCTATTGCTTTACACGCTTCCGCACACACGGTATATCGATTGGATCGGTATACCGGAACCTTCATATGGTGCATTATGATGTCCATTATGTTGTAGGTTACAAAGGGGTGTAATGGGATGCATAATGATGCACTTATATAGATGAAAATCAGATTTTCATCACACAAGAGCATCAGCCACAAAATTCCACTCAAATAGAGAGAAAAGAGGTGATCTTGGAGATTCATTCTCAAGCAAGCAAGGTGTTCATTATCCGGGTTTGTGTGCAACACGTAGAGGCCGGGCCTTTTGTGCGGCTTCCACATCCGGACGATCTAAAGGAGTGACGAGGTCATTCACAAAGAGAGCTTCGAGTGGCTGATCCATTTGAGGTGGTTTAATCGACTCAACACCACCTCAACGACATTAACCAAAGTCAACGATCACCAAAAGTAAGTAATCGTTGAACCTTATATATATATATATATATATATATATATATATATATATATATATATATATATATATATATATATATATATATATATATATATATATATATATATATATATATATATATATATATATATATATATATATATATATATATATATATATATATATATATATATATATATATATATATATATTGGATGTGTATATATATATGTTTATATGTGTTCTTATACACATTAAGTGTGCACTAAGATCATGGCATAGTAGATCTATCGCTTTACACGCTTCCGCACACACGGTATATCGATCGGATCGGTATACCGGTACCTTCAATTGGTATCAGAGCCTAGGGCTCGTGCACACTTTTGTGTTGGACACAAGAAGTTTAATCAACATAATTGGATTAATTGTTTAATTGTGATTATGTGATTAGATGTAAGGCCGACCACCGTTAGTGGTCGGGTGAATGAAATTGTCATTTTTTACGTACGATTGGCCATAGTTTTGGAGGGCTGCGTCCCTTGGAATCTTTTGTAATAGATAGGTTTTTTTCTATTCAAAAATGTATTGTTCAGTGTGTAAGCAATGGATTGAATCCATGGATCGACGTTGGATATCGGCTCTCCGGCGAAAACGAGAAGAAACGAAGCAAAACGAAGCAAAACGGGCAAAACCGGGGCTGTCAGAGAAAAATGACGACCGTCGTTTTTATTTGACGACCGTCGTTTTGATTTGACGACCGTCGTTTTGGAAACGACGACCGTCGAAATGCTGATTTTGGGTCAGATTGGTTTTTTACCCTTTCGGCGGGCGCCGTTTTGGAAACGGCGACCGCCGGTGGTGTTCGGCGACCGCCATTTGTGAAACGGCGGGCGCCGTTCGTGGTTTTATGGGTACGGACTAAGGTTGACCTAAATCGGCGGGCGTGGACAAGTCCAGAAGATGTTCAAGGCCTATTTTGTTGCTTTTAATCTTTTCGTTTGAGAGTTGTGAGGTTCTAGGGGCCTTTCGATAGGTTGTTTTATGTTATAAATGTTCAACTTACATATAAACAAACTTATGCATGCAAGTTCCCAAAATAATGAGTATAATGTGTTGGAATTCGATATCCCGGGCTATTAAAATTGCGGAAACCATAGCCCGATCAAAAACCTTTCGCCGGAGTTCACGCGAGCATCACCACGCGAGCCGGGATACGACCGAACGCACAGCGGTGCCCGAAGGCACGCGCACGCCCAGCCGCACCCCCGCGGGTGCGTGCTCACGATCGCACCCGATCGCTTTGAGCGATCGGTTGGGGCTGCCCGGCAGCCCCCGTGGCGAGTCCGGCGACTCGCCGCCGCCTGGAGGTCCCCACCGTCCAGGTGGGTGGGGTGCGGCACCAGCCCGCGCCCCCTTGCGATCGATCGTGAGATCGATCGCATCCCCGCGGCCCAGCCGCGGGTCTCCTCCGTGCGTACCGAAACCCTAGCCGGGTTGATCCCACGCGGTCCGGTGGTTTCACCACCACCGCGTGATCGTCCGTCTACTCCGGGGTTCGATCCTTGGATCTTGTTTTTCGATAATTGATTTCAATAATACAAGAATTAAATAACGTATTTAATTCACCTTTCGATTCGTTGTGCGGAGAAACGAGATCTTATGATGACCTTGAGATCTTCCCACGTATTCCTTGCACTAGCCCGGACGTCGTGTGGGCGACGATCTACCGAACTCCATGGATCCTCCTCTCTACTTTCTCTCTCTAGAATTGTGATCTTCAAGTTATGAGAATAGAGAAGACCATGTAGTGCTTTTATAGGCTACGTAGGGGATCTTAAGGAGGTGGAATATTGGGCTTCCAATATTGAAGATTAAATTGAGCCCAATGCTCAAGTCCATTAATCCTTATCAATATTAATTAATTCTATTTTCCACTATATAAAATTAATTGCACTCCCAATATTAAACCATATTATATCAAATAATATTTCTCCGGTAGTATTATTTATTCCGTGTATTTAAGATATAAATATCCATGAATAAAATTAATTTATTGCTAATTAATTTATTCATCTCTTATATCCGAGACTAGTACCATTCAACTTTAATTATTATGCGGAACGAATCCACCTGCAGGGTTTACATAATAATTCCTTATGAACTCATCTCGGGGATATTATCAACCCTTCCGGGATACACTTTCCCGTCAAGTATTCACGGCATGTCATATATAAAATATAGTGACCCAACTTAACCGGTAATTAACCCAATAATTAAATCGGTTAATTCCTTTGGTAAATCAAAGTCACTTATATTAAATATACACACCCGCAATAGTTTCGGGGATTAAGAATAAAATACACTGAGACTCGAATCGATTATCGCCGGCAATCCTAATCGATGAATCTCAACGATCCGCTCAATACACCAAGTGTACAAGTGTGATAAAATAATTAAGATAAATTATTTTCTCTCTCACACAACGACTATACCGATGGATTGGTCCGTGTCCATCTAGGTCGTGAGCAACTGTTCGATTAAATACGAGTAACCGATAGTATGATCTTCTGTGCGCCCATGCAACACCATACTAACTACAACGTATAAAATCCAGGACTATGATTTGCATATATTTAATTATAAATAATTAAACGCAAATAATTGTTTATTTAATTAAATAGATTAGTGGCAATGGATCGTGAGTTTCCGTCACTTAAATCTAGACATTAAGTACACAACTCCAACATAATGTCTTGTCCAAAACATCACACCCCTAAAGCCCTCGATCATAAGTTGGTAGGTCCGCCTCAGCGGGGTACTACTTGTTATCTTGGGATAAGTGGGAGTAAGGGTTAGACCTTTACACGTGAGTTTGGTTTTCTCATCGATAGATCCACTGCAGGCGTGGCTATCGAGACATGAGATGAGAATGGGACTCTCATCGACCGAGAGTAACATTAGATGTTATTGACATGGGATGTCTACCTATCTTGGACTTCTTAAGTGCGGACACAGTCGGCTTAAGAATTTGCAAGATGAGGGTCTTGGGATTGTTTTGTTCAAGAGAACAAAGATATTAGATATCGATTGAACAAAATGGAATAAATAAGTAGCTTGTTAGACAACCTTATTTGTTTACCGCTTTGTGGATTTTTACATACTTTATTTATCTTTCTTTTGTAGTTTATCATGTCTAATATCAACTCAATTCAAGTTTCGTTCAATTCTTGATTGTGAAAAATTGAACAACATAAATTTTCTTGATTAACAACGTAATTTGAGGATGGTCCTCAAATACGAAGACAAGGAAAATGTGTTAAATAACCACATCATAAGATATCATTGAACAACTCAATAGCATGTTCGGGGAATATGCTAAGATTGAAAAGTTCTGAATAACCAGGGTCATCGCTTCAGCTAGGCTGGAAAAGAGAAACCTATAGGGAACACATGTACAACAAATAATTGGATTATTTGTTTTAAGTGATCTTCTAAATTTTTCTAAGATGATGAGTCGTCAATTAAAAAGGACCCTGAGAGGGATATTCTTATGATAAGGGATGAGGTATTCAAAAGAGCATGGGCAAAAATGCTACTAGGGTTCCTAGGGAATCTCAATGCGTCTACTGCAAAAGTGTTGGACAATACTTGCAAATATGTAGAAGTTCATATTTATTCAATTTCAAAACAAATGCCTAATTTGTCTTTCAATGATGGATTCTAAAGTTAGGATTATTTTCACCTCGGGGAGTGATTTAATCCAAAACACTTAGTTCATCAATGACACAAATTAGAGACTTTCGAGCCATGGGATGGCGTTAGTCGATTGTCTGGTTGGCTCCCTCATATTTTATGAGAGATAGGGCTTCAATTGCATGATAATATCGCTGGTTAGAAAAGTTCGACTTTTCACTTACGATTTATCACGTTTTGACATTGAGATAATTTTGAATGAGAAATTTGAATGAGACTCAATTATTGGGAATAATTGAATTTGCCCAAAGTTCAAAGAAGATGTGAAGAACGGGGTTGCTTCATCTTCAAGTATTAATGATATAGACATTAAACTTCACAAATTCTACTTCTTGGGTATTGGATGCCAAATGTGGTTCTCACATTTGTATGTGGAGGAACTACATAGAAGTGTAAGTTTGGTGAGTATAGATGTCAATCTACGGGCAAGAAATGGAGCGAAGGTCGCTGCATTAGCCGTATAATCATATGATGTTGTTTTGCCTTAGGGCCTTGTTTTAGTATTATAACTATGTAATTTCGTACCTTCAATAAATAGTGAATATTGATTCAGTATTGGATACTGATGGATTAGTTTTTCACTATTAAATAGTTTGGTAACTATTTTAATTGTGAATTATTCTTTGTTTTGGTACGATTATTATATTGTTTATGTATACTTTAAACTTGACAAATCATATATATCATTAAGACCAAAGGCCAAATCGAATAAGTATCGATGAGACATAACTGAAACATTGTTGATTAGATCAAATCAAAATCTAAACATGTAACGAAGCTTCTTTTAGAAGGAATTTTAGAATCATTTGACTTGGAGTCATTTGATACATGTGAATGATGTGTGATTGAAAAGATAACAATGTCATCTTTCTTGGAGAAAGGAGAACATGTGAGTAATTAGGGATGATCCATACTGATGTATGTGGAACCTATTAGTTCACAAGCACATGAAGGTTATGTTTCGGAAAAGAGAAAACAAACTATATTAGATATAGTTCGACCATTCGATGAGAGGTCTAAATGAACTACTGGTCTCTTTTGGGAACAAACAATTCTAGACTTCAACTTATACACTGAATAGGAATCTGTCAAAAGCTGTTGATAAGACACCATACTAGGTATGGAAAGGGAGGGTCCCTAAATTGTTTTCATCAAAATTTGAGGTTCTAAAAGCTTCTCTGACGAGATTTATCTCTATAGAGCTTGAACTCAAATCGGATAAAAGTTTCTTTATGGTATCCATAAGAAACTCGAGGGCACAACTTCTACAATCTATCTGAGAACAATATTTTGTTGCTCGAGATAGTGATTTTCTTGAAAAGAGTTATCTTTCCTAGAAATTCAGTGGGATCTCGGTTGTCTTGAACGAGGTTCAAGTGAAACAACCAACGATGAATACTCAAGACTGGGTTGAGAGTATTCTTATGGTTTTGGAAGCCATACCAGCCCTCGTAGGTCCGAAAGGCATAAATCTATCTCTATTATTCAAATACTTAGATATTGTGACCAATGAGAGATATGAATTCATGCTTTTGGAAAGCGGTGAACCTTCGACCTAATTCTAAGCTATGACGAGTCCAGCTACTGAAAATTGGCATGGTGCCATGAAATCTGAGATGATATCAATATCTGATAATCAAGTTTGGAACTTGATATATTTGCATCACAGGGTTAGACCCAATGAATGCTAATAGATCTTTAAGATCTAAACAGACATATGGAAAACCTAGGGTTTTCAAAGCAAGGTTGATGGTAAAAGTTTTATTCACGAGGTGGATTATGGAAAAACTTTCACCAATTGCTTTGATTAAATCATTCAGATTATCTTAGCCATTACTACTCATCTTGATAATGAGTTATGGTAATATTGGATGTTAAAACTAACTTCTTGAATTGGATTCTAGAAGAGGCTGTGTTTTAACACAGCCAAAGAGTTTTATCGATCTTAATAAGGCTGAGAAATTATGCAAACTTATAGTTCTATTTATGGAATAAAGAATGCATATCGGAGTAGCAATCTTCAGTTCAATGAATCCATACTGGGATTTGGATTTCAGATGAACTCGGAAGAGTCTTGTTTTACAAGAAGATCAGTGGGAGTTACGTTGTATTAATTGTGTTGTATGTCGGTGACATACTCCTTATTGGAAACAATGTTTCTATGCTTAATTCTATTAAAGAATGGCTTGGGAATTGTTTTTCAATGAAGGATCTTGGAGAAGCACGGTACATATTGGGCATCAAGATCTGTCGGAACAGATCGAAAATGATGTTTGGACTTAGTCAAGTGACCTATTTTGATAAGGTACTTGATAAGTTCAGAATGAAAGACGCCAAAAAGGGTCTCATTCCAATGAGTCATGGCATATCTCTTAGCAAGATGCAAGGACCTACGGGACTTGATGAGCAAAAGAGGATGGAAAACATTCCTTATGCTTTGGCAATATGGTCTATAATGTATGCCATGATATGTACACGACCGGACGTATCGTATGCTTTGAGCATGACGAGTCAGTTTCAAGGAAATCCAGGTGAGGCGCGTTAGACTGCGACCAAGAATATTCTTATGTACCTTAGATGGACAAAAGAATTTTGTTGTCTTTGGAAGACAAAAAGAGTTGATATTAACAAGATGTTTGAATGCTAACTTCAAAACAAACTAAGATAATTTCCGATTTTAATCTAGTTATATCTTTTGTCTGGTTAGAGGTGATATTTGCTGGAATAGTTCCATGCAATGCAATATAGCTGATTAAACTACAAAAGCTGAGCACAGTATTGCATTGGATGCAGTAATGTTGGCAGTTAGGATTTGAAAGTTCTTGAATGAACTAGGTGGCGTAACTAGCTCAGCCCATCCGATAGTTCTCTATTTATAGTAGAGTTATCGCGCAAGCCAATGAGCTAGGAAGCACCACAAGTCTAAAACTGGTGCTCAGGAAGTTCCACATTATCTAGGAGATAGTTTTGTGGAGACATCGAGATAATAAAGTTGCAACTTTTGGTAAGGTTGCAAACCCGCTTTCTAAACCTCTCCAGCAGTTTAAGCTTGAGGCTTTCACGACTGCAATAGAGATCAGACATCTTAGAGATGGGTTGTGATTTCTATTACTGTATTTGATACTTTTGGAGAATTGGTAAACATTCACTCACATGTATAATACATAATTCTTCATATAAATATGGTTTAATTTATATGAATTGTCCAAATGATTAAGTTATATCAATTGGGTTATGAGGTCGACTTACCGCATAATGAAGTCCCAATGGTTGAACTGATATACTTGAATCATATAGTTGTTCCTGGTTCGTATAATCGAGTGCGGACAAACCGATAATACAAAGAACTAGATTGTAATGTGTACTATAGCGCCGCTTCATGGGCTAGTGATGTGGGACATCAAGTACAATTACATAGATATTAGCTGGGAGCTAATGATCGAACAGACCCGACTGGAATAGTATTTAAGATTTCGAGTCATAATACTATTTCATTGACTGTCGAGCAATTTCCTCTGACCTGAGTAGTCCAGAGTGATTCCATTGTGAAATGGTGTACTTTGATACAAGTAAACGCCTTTCGTAAAAGGAGGTTATAAAACTTGTTATTGGGTATATCAGGAAGCAAGTGGGAGAGCTTGGATTGACAAGATGGGATTGTCCTCCATTTTATAATGGGATACATGTCTTACCGGCCACTTGGAGAGTCGAGACTGTGGAAAATACGTGGCCACGTCCAGATTCGTATCATAGTGATAAATCTGGTTTTATAGTCTGTCTCAAAGTCCAAGAAAGGTTTGAACCGATTGAGGATGACTCGAGTCTTGCCTCAAGTTCAAACTTAGACATAAAGTGACAACAGGAAATTGGCAGCACACTGGCTCTGAAGGCCAAGTGGGAGATTGTTGGGATATGTCCTTCGATCCTACGTGTGCAATCGATAAAGTCATAAGGTCGTCTATGGATGTTAAATGATTATTTGATAATATTAATTGTTGGGAACAATATAATATTGATCAATTAAATCATACCTACAGGGTCACACACGGACTCAAAGATGATGTACGTTGCTTGATAAATATATTGATTTAGAATCAATATTTACGTGGAATTAATTAACATGCATGGGATGCATGGCTTGCATGGATGCATGTCACATAGTGTGACATGGCATGCCACACAAGCAAGTGGGACCACATACAATGCATAGTGGCATGTGTATGTGGCATGACCTTGTTGGAAATCGACTACCCGGGATGCGTTCGTTCGATCACTCGAACATCCGAACGATCCCAGTCGACCTCCAGGTCCGTTACTCCGTTCGCGTGCCCAGCCCGTGCCCCGATTCACGCCCAGCCATTGCCCCGAAGGACAACCGCGCGAGCCGGAGCGGGCTGCCTGAAAAACAGCGAAACGGCGGTCGCCGTTTAGGAAACGGCGGTCGCCGTTTGTCCTTCAGCAGCGCGAACAGCAGCGCGACCTGCTGTTCCGGGCTCGTTTCCGGGCCGTTTTTCCTCTTCCGACTACCGAACCGGAGGTCCTAGAACCCCCAGTAGTCGAGGAGTACGATCCACGAGATCCGGAACCCGATCTTACATCCGATGTATTTTCAACGAGAAAGAAATCGAATAAAAGCGGAAATAGGGTTTCGATTTCTTATACCTTTGAAGCGTGATTCGGAGAAGCCGAATTGTTGAGACCACGAAGCCTTCCGGTGTATGTCTCTATCCCCGACGTTCAGCCGTTGAGTGGGCAACGATCCGCTGAACCTTCCTCTTCTCCTTTCTCTCTTGAACCCACCGTAGGAATAATATCCTCTGTCTCAGAAATATATTTGCGCAAGCAAAATTATTTCAACAGAATTATTACTGCGCTAATCTAAATTAATTAAGCAGAGGAAAATTAATTGCGCAAGCTTTTATTTTCTCTGCAGAATTAATTATAGCGGCGTAAGTTTTGATCTTCTGTCTCAGAAATATAATTGCGCTAGCAATCAATTTCTCTTCAGAATTAATTATAGCGGCGTAAGATAATTGCGCTAGCAATCAATTTCTCCAGAAAATAATAACAGCGCTAATCTATTTATTTTTACAGAAAAATAATTGCGCAACAATTTATTTTTCTCCGCAAAAATAAAATAGCTGCGTTTCTTAGGTTTAGAGAAAGAGAGGGTGAGGTATTTATAGAGCTACACCAGGGACCTTATGGAAATTAATTATTAGGCTAAATTGCAATTTAATTAACTCGGCGTCCTAAAAGGCAAACCTTAATTAAATTCCACAATTTTAATTATAATTAATTCCACTATAAAATTATAATTGAATTCCCAATAATTAATTTATATTATTTCAACAATAATAATTCCGCCGAATTACATATACGACTTTCCCCGTGTTTAAGATATCGTATGTCCACGAATTAACTTTAATTACTAATAATTAAATTAACTCGTTTCTTGTTATCCGAGACTAGTACCACTCATCCTTATTATCATGTGGAACGAATCCACCTGCAGGGTTTACATGATAAACTTTATGAGCTCATCTCGGGGACATCATCAACCCAATAAATGGGACATGGTTTCCTGTCTATAATCTATAGCATGCCGTGTGTACAATTCCGATTCCCAATTTACCGAGAATATTGACTAATCAATTAGTCTCACTCACTAGTAAGTCAAAGAACCGAGAACTGGACACACGCACCTATAATTATATAGGGATTAGGAATTCGTATATCCGTAATATCTGAGGTCTAGTTCGATTACTGCGATTAGTATAAATCGAACGCCCTCCCGTGGTCCTGCTCAATACACCAAGTGTACGAGTGTAACATGATAGCCAAGACCGACTATCTACCAGTCACACTACGACGTACCGATGGATTGTCCCTGTCCATCTAAGTCGTGAGCTACTGTTCGATAGTATACGAGTAACCGACAGTATGATCTTCCGCGTGTCTCCTCACGCCATACTGTCTACAACGTATACATCAAGGACTATTGCATTAAATGCAATCATGCTTGAATCATATCTCGAATTAAGGTATAGATAAGGAGTTCCGTATTTGCACTAAACTAGACATTTAGAATACAACTCCATCAATCTCCCACTTATACTAAAAGTCTAGTCGCCCTCTCCCAAACATCAGATTTCCATAACCTCATCACGCCTACCCAACGCTTTCGCTGGAAGTGCCTCTGTGAACGGGTTTACCAGGCAATCCTCTCGATGCTATCTAGGTGACAACTGCATCGTCTTACTAGACGATCTCTCGAATCAGGTGGTACTTGCGCTCTACGTGTTATCTCCCACTGTGGACTCGTGGCATTTCAAGTTTGCCAATACCGCTATTCAAAATAGCTTTGGGTAAACTAGAAACCACATCTAAGTCCCTTAGGAAGTTCTGGAGCCACACTGACCTTTTAACTGCCTCAGAGGCCGTTATCCTTTCAGTTTCCATGGTAGAGTCCGTAATTCATCGCTGCTTTACATTCTTCCATGTGACTGCTCCACTTCACAGTGAGAACACATAGCCTGACTTCGACTTTCGACTGTCCCTGTTTGATTTGGAAATCCAATTCTATGTAATCCAAAGGAAACAACTTGACTGCTTTGTAACTCAGAACATAATTCCTGGTCCTCTGCAGGAACCTAAACATGTTCTTTACATCAGTCGAGTGATCCTTTCCAGGATTACTATGATATCTCACCACCATGCCCACAGCATAGTAGATATCAGTCTCGTGCATAGCATTACATACATTAAGCTTCCCACCATTAAGGTGCAGGGAATTGCTTACTCTTTATCTATCTCCTTTATTGTGTCGGACACAAAACTTTAGATAGATGAATTCCACATCTAAAAGGTGAAGACCTTTCTTGGAATTCTGTATGCTGCAACGAGTAAGAATTGTATTTAGGTATGAGACTCGAGATAAGTTCTATGTTCTTTTGTGGCGATCATTTATTACTTTGATCCCAAGAACATTCCCGACTTCTCCTAAGTCTCTTATATTGAATTACTCGGACAACCATCCCTTTATGTCCGATAACATCTTTCACATTGTTGCCAATTTAGAAGGATGTCGTCTACATAAAGAATGAGAAAACACCACATCTTTTCCGTCACTTCTTTGTTACACACAGGACCCAAACATGCCTTGAATGAATCCATGAAATGGATTTTCTCATAGGTCCGCATGTGTCCAAGATCTTGAAGCTTCCTTCAATCCTAAGATTGATTAAGCTTGCTTACCGAATGCTCTTGGCTCTTTTTGATGAATCTCTCTGGTTGTCCCACACAGATGGCCCCGTCAAGACTTCGATTTAGGAAATCTGTCTCGACTTCCATCCTCCATGTGAAGACAAAAGAATCCGGATCGACTTTTGCCAAGACTGAGCATCTTGATCTTTCAACGTCTCGTCATAGATCCAGGGTTCGGCTTCATGTTCTCCAGGTAACAAGTCCGAAGACTCACCTATAAACATGAACCTGTTGGGTTGTCTAACAACCCTCCCACTACGACGACGCTCCGGTGTATCTTTAGTGACTAAAGATTATAGTAGTGAACTACTCAGTTAGGCTGGTTCTAAGTCTTGATCAGTCCCTCTAAGCACATTAAGTATTACTCTACTCTTGGGCTTGTGATTCTTGCATATATAGTCCATGTCTAAGAACCGAACGTTGATGCAATCAACGAATACCTGGTCTTTTGGACTATATTACATATCTCAATTCATTTTCTTAGGGTATCCTATAAACAGCCGAATATCTGTACAAGTTTCCAAAGGAATCAAGTTCAGGATAAACGCCGCTGTTTCCAAGGCATATCCCAAAACCGAATTAGGTAACTCCGAATAACTCATTGTCTACTTTCCCATATCTATAAGAGTCCTATTCCTTCTTTACAACACATTATTTTGCTGAGGCATAAATGGTGTAGTCTGTTGGGAGTTAATCCCATTTTCTGATAAGTATGCCTTACTCCTCAAAGAGGTCTGCACATATCAGAGCGAATCAACTCTAGTACTTTCTTGGATCTTTTCCCTTTAACCGTAAAGGGTTGCTTGGTCATTTACACTTCCAAGTATGATTCGAAGGTTGGAAGGTCCTTTCCTTCAACCTAGCCGAGTGGTCCATCAGCTTTCATCCTTTGAATCGTACTCAAGTTAAAATGATTTAGCCTAAGATTCCATAAGTACATTTGATTCATCCTAGAAGGATCTTTACTCTTATTGGGGTTCGACAATGTGTTATTAGCTCCGGTCTGTTGCATCGTGAAAGAACACGGATTTAGTATTAAATTGTCTATCAATGTACCAGAATAGACAATATCCCCGTTTCCTACTCTGAAAATTGTGAAACTATCAGAAGAAACGGAATATCCATTCTAAACCAATTTAGAAATCTGAAATGAAATTTCTTTCTAAATGCCGGCATATAAAGACAATTTATTAGAAATAAAATCCTACAGTTTAAAACCATTTAACATCTCCCACTGCAACGGCTGTTACCTTAACATTATTTCCCATTGTAGGTTACTACTTCTTCCTTTCTAAGTCTCCGGGTTTCCTGGAACCCCTGCATTTAAGTGCAGACATGTTTAGTGGTTCCCGTATCCACACACCAGGTACTGGTGGATAACACCACTGAGCATGTTTCGGTGACTAAGGAAGAGTCAACTTCTTGTTGCTTGAGAGGACAATTAAAACTCCCAGTATCCAAACTGCTTACAACGGAAGCACTTGCCCCTTGGGCTTGCTTGTCCCATTCCGTGGTCCAGATATATTAGTCCCACTGGGTTTCCGTGTTTGCTTCTTCTTCCTTTTGCCGCCCGAAGGCTTAGGAAGAGCCAATTTCTCAGCCACAAGTGTTTTTGAGAGCCCTTAAAGATTCCCTCAGCCACTTGAAGTTCAACCAGGAGCTCCGCCAATGAATAAGACCTCTTATTCATATTTTAGTTCAGGCGGAACTGCTCAAAACTTCTCGGCAGAGACTGGAGCATAAAATCAACCTGGGTTACCCCATTGATAATTTCTCCCAGAATTTCTATCTCAATGTGATAGCCCATCATTCTAAGAACGTGATCCCTCACGGGCGTTCTTTTCGACATGATGGCCGTCATGAGCTGCCTCATTTTACTTTGCCCGGCTGTCCTGTCCTGAAAACCAAAAACTTCTTGAGGTTAAGCATCATATCATAGGTAATGGTCATGGCATGATCCCGATGTCGCAGCACATTTGACATGAAAACCAAAATGTTGCTCCGCGTCATCTCATAGCCTTGATCCATTTCCAATGAGCTTCCTTTCCTCAGTAGTGGAAGCTCCATTTGGCTCAGCAGGTCAGTTGACTTGGAGTACATATTTGTACTCCTCTGCAGTTAGGACAATGTCCAAGTTTCTTCTCTTATCCATACAATCAGGTTCAGTGAGTTTGTTGACTTTAATGGGAATAATACCATATAAAACAAACAATGAGTTTAATTCGATATCATTTCCCTCAAGTGATATCATTAAACTACCAATCATTTCCAAAATCCCATCAGACATAGCAAGCCACGTTCTTGTGGACGTTTACCAGTCCAAATGATTTTATGATTGGATTTTTACTTCGGTCGTACATCATCATAGCAGTGACTCCGATGGGGAGGATACTATAAAGCGTACCTAAGTGTGTACCATTTCTCAGTACTGAGTCCACCGCTCGGGAACCACATGTCCACCGCAAGCCACGTTCTTGTGGACGTTTACGTTGACATGCGGTCCTCCACGACTTTCTATAACTGTCGAGCCTCAATTAATCCCAAAGTTCCGTTTCCATTTAGCAAGCCACGTTCTTGTGGACGTTTACTAAAACAAACAACTCTATTAATTGAATCTCATTTATTTAAATGTCATAGAATCTTAATTAACCCAAAGTACCGTTTCCATTTAGCAAGCCACGATAGTGTGGACGTTTACTAAAACAAACAACTTTGTTAATTGATTCTTACATTTATTAAATTTCACAATTTATTAATCAAAGCTTGATATCTCGTAAGTGAAACTCGAAGTTTCTAACCAGCGATCAATCATGCAATTGAGCCCTATCTCTCACAAAGTGAGGGAGCCAACCAGACAATCGATCTAGTCATCGAATGACTCGAAAGTCTCTAATCTGTGTCATCGACATAACCAAGCGCTTTGGCTCCATTCCACTCCCCGGGGTGAGAATGAGTCGAGTTGAAATTAGTCTTTGAATGACAGATTAGGCATTGCTTTTGAGAAATACAATTGTTCAATTTTATAAGTGGATTTTAAATTCGAATTTTGATCTAGTGATATCCGTGTGTCGACTTTATCCGATAGGGAGGATGACACTAAAGCCAACTCGTAAGTCAATACACATCACATTCAAAACAGAGAATGGAGACCGCGGGATAGTTTCCAATCCCTCTCCCACTTAGTATTTTACGATAAGGGATAACATGCATAAATAATTTAAGCATAATAATAAACACGTAAATCACATAAAAAGCAATTAACGTGGCCCCGATTATTATGGCCTTAAATATTTTCCAATGCACGTCTCTTGGAACTTCATCTCGTTGCTCGTCTCGATCTCGGTCCACCACCGACTCGCTCGAGGGTCAAAAGACGAACTCCTCCCACTGGAGCCTCGTCTCGAGCCTCGTTGAGTCGTCCGTGGGGTCGAACGAACCCCAGCCCCGCTGCTGCCCATCGCGAACACGGGGTGTGTTCGATGGCTGCCCGTTGCCGGTTCGCTCTCCTCGTTTCTCCGGGTTTTGATCTCGTCTCGATCCACCAAAATTAGTAAGAAAAATTACAAGAATAAACTTACTAAATCCGGCATCGATCCTATACAAGGTGATCGACCCTATACATGTCCCGGATACAACGAAAAATAAATAAACCTAACGACTCAACCCGTCGTTTTTATCTATTACAAACAAGCATCGTTTTTCCAAAACAAAAACAATCTCGACAAGCCCGAGAGTTTAATCAAAACCACAAATTAAAGCACAACATACAATCACAACGTTGGCCATAATAACCGGGTTCGAACCTGCAAAACAAATCTCGCAAAAATACAACGAATCGACAAAACCGGCTCTGATACCAATTGTTGGAAATCGACTACCCGGGATGCGTTCGTTCGATCACTCGAACATCCGAACGATCCCAGTCGACCTCCAGGTCCGTTACTCCGTTCGCGTGCCCAGCCCTTGCCCCGATTCACGCCCAGCCATTGCCCCGAAGGACAACCGCGCGAGCCGGAGCGGGCTGCCTGAAAAACAGCGAAACGGCGGTCGCCGTTTAGGAAACGGCGGTCGCCGTTTGTCCTTCAGCAGCGCGAACAGCAGCGCGACCTGCTGTTCCGGGCTCGTTTCCGGGCCGTTTTTCCTCTTCCGACTACCGAACCGGAGGTCCTAGAACCCCCAGTAGTCGAGGAGTACGATCCACGAGATCCGGAACCTGATCTTACATCCGATGTATTTTCAACGAGAAAGAAATCGAATAAAAGCGGAAATAGGGTTTCGATTTCTTATACCTTTGAAGCGTGATTCGGAGAAGCCGAATTGTTGAGACCACGAAGCCTTCCGGTGTATGTCTCTATCCCCGACGTTCAGCCGTTGAGTGGGCAACGATCCGCTGAACCTTCCTCTTCTCCTTTCTCTGTTGAACCCACCGTAGGAATAATATCCTCTGTCTCAGAAATATATTTGCGCAAGCAAAATTATTTCAACAGAATTATTACTGCGCTAATCTAAATTAATTAAGCAGAGGAAAATTAATTGCGCAAGCTTTTATTTTCTCTGCAGAATTAATTATAGCGGCGTAAGTTTTGATCTTCTGTCTCAGAAATATAATTGCGCTAGCAATCAATTTCTCTTCAGAATTAATTATAGCGGCGTAAGATAATTGCGCTAGCAATCAATTTCTCCAGAAAATAATAACAGCGCTAATCTATTTATTTTTACAGAAAAATAATTGCGCAACAATTTATTTTTCTCCGCAAAAATAAAATAGCTGCGTTTCTTAGGTTTAGAGAAAGAGAGGGTGAGGTATTTATAGAGCTACACCAGGGACCTTATGGAAATTAATTATTAGGCTAAATTGCAATTTAATTAACTCGGACCAGGGACCTTATGGAAATTAATTATTAGGCTAAATTGCAATTTAATTAACTCGGCGTCCTAAAAGGCAAACCTTAATTAAATTCCACAATTTTAATTATAATTAATTCCACTATAAAATTATAATTGAATTCCCAATAATTAATTTATATTATTTCAACAATAATAATTCCGCCGAATTACATATACGACTTTCCCCGTGTTTAAGATATCGTATGTCCACGAATTAACTTTAATTACTAATAATTAAATTAACTCGTTTCTTGTTATCCGAGACTAGTACCACTCATATAGATGTCCATTATGGTGCATTATGGTGCAAAGGGGTGTAATGGTGCATTATGATGTCCATTATGTTGTAGGTTACAAAGGGGTGTAATGGGATGCATAACGATGCACTTATATAGATGAAAATCAGATTTTCATCACACAAGAGCATCAGCCACGAAATTCCACTCAAATAGAGAGAAAAGAGGTGATCTTGGAGATTCATTCTCAAGCAAGCAAGGTGTTCATTATCCGGGTTCGAGTGCAACACATAGAGATCGGGCCTTTTGTGCGGCTTCCACATCCGGACGATCTAAAGGAGTGACGAGGTCATTCACAAAGAGAGCTTCGAGTGGCTGATCCATTTGAGGTGGTTTAATCGACTCAACACCACCTCAACGACATTAACCAAAGTCAACGATCACTAAAAGTAAGTAATCGTTGAACCTTATATATATATATATATATATATATATATATATATATATATATATATATATATATATATATATTGGATTTGTATATATATATATGTTTATATGTGTTCTTATACACATTAAGTGTGCACTAAGATCATGGCATAGTAGATCTATCGCTTTACACGCTTCCGCACACACGGTATATCGATCGGATCGGTATACCGGTACCTTCAACAACGACTATACCGATGGATTGGTCCGTGTCCATCTAGGTCGTGAGCAACTGTTTGATTAAATACGAGTAACCGATAGTATGATCTTTTGTGTGGGCCCGCACACCATACTAACTACAACGTATAGAATCCAGGACTATATTTTGCATATATTTAATTATCAATAATTAAATGCAAACGATTGTATATTAATTAAATAGATTAAATGCTATGATCGGGAGTTACCGTTACTTAAATCTAGACATTAAGTACACAACTCCAACAATCTCCCACTTGTACTAAGGTCTAGTCATTTCCTCCAAACTCCCGACTCCCATACTCATCACGTGCTTCAGTTATCAATAATTAAATGCAAACGATTGTATATTAATTAAATAGATTAAATGCTATGATCGAGAGTTACCGTTACTTAAATCTAGACATTAAGTACACAACTCCAACAATCTCCCACTTGTACTAAGGTCTAGTCATTTCCTCCAAACTCCCGACTCCCATACTCATCACGTGCTTCAATTGTACTTGCAAGAAGTACCATTTGAATGAGCAATCTAGGTTGCCGCTCTGAAGTTATCTTGGTGACTACAGCGTCGTCTCCCTCGACGATGACTCATATCAGGTGGTACTTGCTCTATGTGTTATCATCACTTTTTGACTTATGACTTCTTCCAGTTTACCGTGCACCGCTATACAATAGCCTTTGGTAAACTAAGAGTCATATCCAAGTCCAGAGGTTATCCCGGAACCAAAACTTCCGCTGCCTCTGAGGCAGCTATTCGGTTATGATTAGACATGCCCAGAACCGGCCCGGAGACCGTGAACCGGACCGGAAACCGCCGGTTTAGGACCGGCTCAGCCGGGTCCAGAACCGGGACCCGTGCAACCGGTCCGAAACCGGACCGAGAACCGGGTTAAACCGGTCCGGTCACGGGTCCGGATGAAGAGAGACCGGCGGTTCCCGGTTCACCCGCCGAGTCCCTATATAAAAAAAAAAATTAAATCAGTCGTCTTCCAATTGCCTCTACCGTGTTTCGTCATCAGCCCTCGCCCATTTGTAGTCTTCTTTGATTTTCCTCCACCGTGCTTCTAGATCTACCGTCGTCTCCGTTTAGCTCTGTTATTTCTAGATCTATCACCCGCACTGCCTTTGCCTTTACTAAACCCCTAATTACCACCCAGGCCTAATCAATATATATAATGGGCTATGAATACTAAATTATTAAAAAAAATCTTCCTTAATATAATCCAATCAAATCTTCCGGTGGTTAATTATTATGAATACTAAATTACTAAAAATTATCTTCCTAAATATATTCCAATCAAATCTTTCGGTGGTTAATTATTATAAATACTAAATTACTAAAAATTATATTCCTAAATATATTCAAATCAAATCTTTGTGGTTAATTATTATAAATACTAAATTACTAAAAATTATATTACTAAATTTATTCCAATCAAATCTTCCTAAATATATTCCTAATTATTATAAATACTAAATTACTAAAAATTATATTCCTAAATATATTCCAATCAAATCTTCGTGGTTAATTATTATAAATACTAAATTACTAAAAATTATATTCCTAAATTTATTCCAATCAAATCTTCCTAAATATATTCCGAGAATCAAATCTTCCTAAAAAATTTGGAATCAAATCTCAGTACATTCTAATATATATAATTAAAATATATTTAAGAAAAAAAATATATAATTACCCGCCGGACCGGACCGGGATCCGGCGGCGCCGGGACCGCCGGTTCAGGGAACCGGGGACCGGTTTTGGCCGGTCCGGGTCCGGTTCCGAGATTTCCGATCCGGGACCCGCCGGACCCGGGAACCGGCGGTTCAGACCCGGCTGAGCATGTCTAGTTATGATAGAGTCTGAGAAGCATCCTGCTTATCACTCTTTCATTTCATGGTTCCACCTCTTTCTAAAAGTGAACACATAGCCTGATATCGACTTACACTGGTCCTTCTCTGATTTGAGATCTGAGAATATGTAATCCAAGAAGATTTCGTCTTGCTTAGTAATCTAGTACTTCCAAGCATTCGAATATCTCTTGTCCAGATTACTTTGATATCCTCCCACTACGCAAACCGCATAGTTGATATCAGGTTCCCGTTTTACAACATTGCATCTATAAAGCTTTCCACACTTGAAGTGTAGGAAACTGCTTTGTCTGTATCTATCTCCTTTATGTCTTCGAAACACATACCCTTTAGATAGATATATATTATGTATTTGAAAGGCAATAACCTTTCTCAGAACTATGCATGTTTAAAACAAACCATAATCGTATAAGATATCTAGGAGAAGTACAATGTTCTTATCCTTAGATCGAAAGATCTCAAGAACATGTTCCAACTTCTACTCAATCTTATATCCCGATTCATTTAGACAACCATCATTTTATGTCTGACGACACTTTTACATTGTTGCCAATGATAAAATGTTATCTACATAAAAATTCCGAGAAACACCACCTTGTTTCCATTACGTCTCCAATACACCTTTCGTCTATGCCTTTTGATGAATCCATCAGATGGACTATCTCATCAATTCGTAAGTTCCACGATTTACAACCTTGCATCAATTCCATAAATGGATTGAGTTGTACTCTAAATGATCTTGCCTCTTAACAACAATCCTTTATTGTTTTCTAAGCAGGCACATTTAGATCCAGTACTTTCCTTGTGCAGAGCTAGGGATCGATTTCATCTTTACTAGATCCAGAGTTGGAAACTCTTCTAGTCTTATGAACATCTCTGGTCGTCTAACAACCTCCCACTGCAATGGCATTCCGGTGCATAAACAGTAATAACAGTAGGTGCAGTTAGTGGTGTACTCCTACTCGGTTTGGCTGGTTCTAAGTCTTTGTCCTTTTTCTCATTCCAAGGTATTACTTCAGTTAGGGCTTTGTAGTTCATCTAATAGTCTTCCTCTAAGAACCGGGCGTTAGAGCTTATAACGTCCTTCTGGTTCATAGTACTATAGAACACAATATTTTGTTCATCTAGGATGTCCTACAACCACATTGAATGTGCCGTTGTTTCTAGAAATATCCATAGAACATAGGTAGTTCCGAACAACTTGTTATTTTACTATTAGAATCCCATTTCTTATTACTGCCACACCATTTCTACACGTGAGTGTATGGTGTAGTCATTTGAGACTTAATCTCAATCTTTGATTATGCTATGTGTTATTTAGATAGGTGGTAGCCTCCGCGACTAAGTCGCAGGCTTCCAATGGATATACTTTGAAGGTTCCCCATAATTGCTTTGTGACTAAAAAACTTTGCTTTTATGGCACATCAAGAATTCTAATCCATCTTCGAGTATTCTTAAAAGAACTACTCGCACCTTACACATATGTCTGCATATACCATTGATCATTCTCAATACTTGTCCGAATTCTACCCTTTACCGAAAGGTATGCTTAGTTGTATTATCTTCCAAATTTGATTCTTAGGTCGGAAGGTCCATTCCTTCAACTATAATTGATCAAATCAATTTCGACCTTTTGAATCTTATTTGAATAAATACTACTAAGTCTAAGAATTCACAAGTATAATGATTTAACAAGAAATATATCTAATAAGTAAAACAAGTCATAGAACGGTTTGTTGCATCGTGGTAGACTAAGGATTCATATTATTGCTATCTAATGTACCAGAATAGATAATGCCATTATTTCTTATCAAAATCATCAAATGATTAAAGAAATAAAATATCCATTCATAAATAATAGAAATCCAGAACAAAATTTCTTTCTAAAATTAAAGGGGTACATAAAGCAATAAACTCGAAATGAAATCCTTTAACTACTCATAGATAAAGCCTCTATTGCAACAGCTGCCTCCTCCACAGCACTTCCCTTGACCATTCCTCCATTTCCAAGTCTTTGGGTTTCCTGGTGCCCCTGCATCTTAAATGCATACATACCGTCAGTGGTTCCATATCTACCAACCAGGCTTCTGGTAGATAACACTGCTGACTCTGTTTTTAAAGACTAAGGAGAGAATCTTATACCTTCTTGAGGAGAAAATACAGACTTCCAGTCCCCAGAATGTTTTCTTTGAGAATGACTGCCCAAAGGCTTTCTCACCCTATTGCGTGGTCCAAGTGCTTTAGGACTATAGGGCTTCTTTGTCTGCTTCTCCATCCCTTGGTCTATGCCCTTAGGTTCAAAACCTTTGGCTTTGGCCATAAGAGCTTGCGATTGTCTCAACTCATCCAAAAGGTCCAACATCTCGAAAACGTGTTCAAGCGTTTCCTCGAAGCGACTGACCTTTATGAGTATCCTCATCGCCTCTTTTCTAAACATTAGCTTGAGTTTCAGCATGATATCATGATTAGTGGTTAATGCAAAAGCATTGTTCCATTTCTCAAAATCAGCTTTTTCCTCAACAGTTGAGACACATGTAGGTTTAGGAGGACAAAGTTCATTGAGTACTAACTTGTACTCAACAACAGTCTGGGTAATGTCTAATTCTTTATTCCATCCAACACAGTATGGAACCAGTGCGTTGAATTCCTTGAGTCTCACAGAAAGTGGATTCATAGCTATTCTCTAAACCTATAAGCACATTTAAACAAACAATCAATTTAATATCCGATATTATCTCCCTCAAATAATATCATTAAATTACTAATTACATCTAAAATCCCATCAGGTAAGGCAAGCCACGTGGTGTGGACGTTTACCCACCCAAATGATTTAGAAATTAGATTTTCTTTGGTCATACATCACTTATAGCGTAACCTCGTGGGGAGGAATACTATAATGCGTATCTAAGTGTAAACCATTACTCAGCACTAAAGTAAATCATTTGGAATTGCTACATCACCGCAAGCCACGTGGTGTGGACGTTTACGATAACTTCACAATTCTTCACAATTACTTATAACTGTCTACATCAATTAATCCAAAATCCGTTAGTATAGCAAGCCACGTGGTGTGGACGTTTACTACACCTAGAGAATTTTATAATTGACTCCCAATTACAAGATCCATTCGATTTTCGTAAATCAAGACGCGGAGAATCATAAGTGAAACTCGAAGTTTCTAACCAGTGATTCACCATGCGAACAACCCTATCTCTCATTAGATGAGGGAGCCGAGCAGACAATCGATCCACCTTCAAAAGGATGGTACGAATGTCTCTAATTTGTGTCATCCACATGACCAAGTGGCTTTGACTCCATTCCACTCCCCGGGGTGAGAATGAGTCGACTTGAAGTCAGTTTCAGAAAGACAAATTAGGCATTGTTTGATAGACTTAATCAATGTTTCTCGTAAAAAGAATTACAAGAATTCTCCTCCAATGACATGTCTATATGAACTTCGAAAGCTCATAAATGTCACCAAGAGAACAGTAATGGAGACCATGGGAATGTTTTAATCCCCTCTCCCACTTAGCTTTTTATAACAAAGGGATACGCTATCTAGTGCATAAAGTAAACACATATAGCATGCATACAAGCAATAAAGCACATAGTATCACATAGTCAAAATAATACTAGAAAATTATTTTCCGACTATCATGGCTTTATTCCATCTCCGTACGCATCTTCTAGTCTTCAGTCTTCGTTCTTGAATGCTCCATGTGACGAGAATATTAATCCCAATATTTAAATCTATTTATTTTTAATAAATCCAAAAGATACTTAATTCGAAAATTAAGTCAATCGAATAAATCAAAAATAAATTTAAATATTATTAATATTTTTTATTTATTTATTTTCCTTTCTAATTCTATTAAATCTCTAGAATCCTATCCAAATAAGACTTGGAACATTCTAGAAGATTTCTATAATAGAATAAGGAAATAAAATAAATTAGGACTCTTCTATTTTCCAAAATTAATTAATTTCCATGTCCATGAAAATTCCCATAAAATAGGAATAATCAATTAGGAAATAAATTAATTTATTAATTAATTATTTTCCTTTCCAATCTATTTAATATATAAATCCAGACTTTGCTGATCCCACGTGGACAATGTGAACACAAAAATATACACTACAAAAAATGAGCATTTTCACACTACGTGGCACAAAAAATACTTTCATTGGTCAATATTTTCTTATGTGGCTTTTATTTATCAATATTAATTATGACGTGGCTTTTAATTGGATAATTTAATAATAACAATGACAAATTCAATAAATTATTCAATGTCCATATTTAACAATAATCGAATTAATAATAATTGACAGATTTACATATATAATTAATTATGATGCCATATTTCATTTAAAGTAAAATCGTATTTGATTTATTATTTAATGTCATCAATAATATTAATTGTCGATTTCAAATTATAATTAATCTATTTGATTTGTTACTTAATCTCATCCATTCTATTACTTTTTTGACCATGTATATCAATCTACAATATAGAATAAAATCGGTCAAAATTTATTAAATAGATGGTAATAAACAAATCAAATTATATTTTTATATTTTCTTATTAATATAGTTACACGCATTTCTTTTTATTATTCTCCCTAAAATTAGTATAATTTATTAAGTATAAAATTCGCATAATTTATATGGTTTTTAATTATAATTTAAATATTTATGATGATTTATTAATTCAATTCGGCAATATACAATTATCTTCTATTAATTAGCTATGTAAATGGTAATATACATTCTTTACCTACTTAATTAGCGTGACTCGCACGCCCTCGCACGCCTCGCTACGGGTGAACCCGTAGCGCATACGAGGCAGCTACGGGTCATCTCGTAGCACGCCCGCGATCGAGCTCACGGGCTCGATCGCCCCTCGGCTCCAGCCGAGGGCTTCGCGCGGTACGCGCCTCCGACGACGGCGGCTGAGGTCCGCCACGGCACCAGCCCGTGGCACCTCGGCGATCGACGGAAGTCGATCGCATGCCCCGGCGTCCAGCCGGGGCTCGCCCTTCGTCGCGCGTTGCGGCGGTCCGAACCCTAGGGTTCGACCGTCGCGTTCGATCCTCGCCGGGGATCTCGAATCCCCGTCCCCGAGGTTCGTCGTTTTTCCCGGATCGCGCATTCATGTATATATCACAATTAATACGCACATATAATCAAAAAGGGGTTTATGATTATTACCTCGAATCGTTGTACGGAAAAACGAATTCGGTTGACGACCTTGCGATCTTCCTACGTATTCCTCGCACCTCGTCCGAACGTCGTGTGGGCGACGATCTATCGGATTCCTATGGATCTTCCTCACTCTCAAGACTTTATGATTGGCGTAGGTCAATTAATTCTCTCTCTTGAAAAGTGAAGACCATGTAGTGCTTATATAGGCTACGTAGGGGATCATAAGGAGAATAAATATTGGGCTTCTAATATTGAAAATTAAATTGGGTCCAACCCAAATCTATTAATTCTTATCAATATTAATTTTATTTATTTTCCACTATATAAATAAAATTGCACTCCCAATATTATTCCATATTATATCAAATAATATTTCTCCGATTAGTATTATTTATTCCGTGTATTTAAGATTTAAATATCCATGAATAAATTTATTTATTGCTCAATAAATATTATTCATATCTTATATCCGAGACTAGTACCGTTCAACCTTTTTTATTGTGCGGAACGAATCCACTCATGAGGTTTACACAATAATTCCTTATGAACTCATCTCGGGGATATTATCAACCTTTCCGGGATACACTTTCCCGTCAAGTATTCACGGCATGTCGTATATAAAATATAGCGACCCAACTTTACCGGTAATTAACCCAATAATTAAATCGGTTAATTCCTTTGGAAAATCAAAGTCTCTAATATTAAATATACACACCCGCAATAGTATCGGGGATTGAGAATAAAATACTCCGAGATTTAAATTGATTATCCAAGGCAATCCTAATCAATAAATCTCAAGCTGATCCGCCCAATACACCAAGTGTACAAGTGTGATAAAATAATTAAGATAAATTATTTTCTCTCTCACACAACGACTATACCGATGGATTAGTTCGTGTCCATCTAGGTCGTGAGCAACTGTTCGATTAAATACGAGTAACCGATAGTATGATCTTCTGTGCGCCCATGCAGCACCATACTAACTACAACGTATAAAATCCAGAACTATGATTTGCATATATTTAATTATAAATAATTAAATGCAAATAATTGTTTATTAATTAAATAGATTAAATGCTATGATCGGGAGTTTACCGTTACTTAAATATAGACATTAAGTACACAACTCCAACATCCTGAAGGTCGGGAGAGCGGACAGTATCTTCCCCGACTCGAGCGGGATTCCCAGCAGCAAACAGACGACGAATGTTTCCCTGCGGTTTTAATAAAAATAAATGAGAACAGAAGACAGAATTCAGAATCACGACCCAAACGAAACAGAGTAAAAAATATAGTTGAATTCAGTATAAGAAAGAGTAGAACTCACTATATAACCGAGTAGAACTATAAAAATAGATTTCAAACTATAGCTTCATTTTTCTGTACAAGAAGTCTTCAATTTTCACCCAACATGCACTATACACAAAATACACCAAAAATACTTATATACATGTTCTAATGTCAGTTTTTTTAAGAGAATGTAAAGCAATATGGCACCAATCAAATTAACTAGCCAAAATCATATCATGTCACCAATTATTTACCGTGTTAATCGGTCATAAGAAGAATTCTTGGGACAACCAGTTGCTATTTCGGACATGGATTGCGTCTGTGATGTGAGGGCAGCTCTTGATACATAGAACTTGAAAATTTGGGCACCTGAAGTAGAGTAGATTAACAACTAACAAAACAAACCATTCGATTAAAAATTGATACGAAAAGAGACCTGTAAGCCTGAGCCATCAGAGTAAATAGCACAACAAAAAAGTCTGAACAAACGGTTCAGCCCAATTAGACAACATAATTGAAGTTCCTAAACCAACAAGTTAGTATGAAAACCCAAGTAACATAAGAAATGCCCAAAAAGTATTACAGACATAAAAACTAAAGAAATACACACACACATGAACTTGATTACTCTTTGGCACTGATCCTTCCCGTATTCGCCGAAAACAAAGAGAAGCTTGGCGCCTCTAATGGCCTTTGCATTTGTGGCCTCACCTGACCTTGGGTCCACCACTCCCACCTATGTGTGCTGCACCTTCTCTCATCTCATCAAATCAATAAAATTAGACGATTGTGAAAAATAAATTCAATTAAACCCTAATTATGTGATCGAACAATTAGGTTTCTTACCCGTCCGATCGAAGATGTGCTTTCCCCGACGAAATACGACACCGCGACAAATACCGAATTAAACCGTCACAACAACCACAGATTTACGTCATCGCCGTCCGATCGAACGTCTCCGAATCGTCGTCGAATTCGCAGAGATCGCAAGAACGAAGAGGAGATGTCCGTCGCAGAGATCGCGAGAACGAAGAGGAGATGGCCATCTCATGTCGCCGTCGAAGAGGAGATCTCCTTCGTCGTCTGTCCCCAATTAATCGTCGTCGAACGCCGTCAAATATGAGAGTTGGGAGTTTTGTATCCGGTTGTGTGAGGTGCGAGAGAAAAAAGAATGAGAGAGAGAGAAAAAAAAAGAGAAAAAAAGAAGGAAAAAAGGGTTGAAAAAAAAACGAATGGTTTATATATTAAAATGTGGTACCATACTGTTCATATGGTACTAGTACCATGGTATAAATTGACATAGAGAGGCCTTATACTACGGTTACTGGTACCATATGAACAGTATGGTACCGGCCCATATACAAAACCAAATTAGGCCCAATTACTCCCACTACACACGGCCACGGCCCATGACACCAAACATGTTCTGCTCCGTCTCTTCTCACATTCACCCGCCCGCACGAATTCAGAAACCCCCGACCGTCGTCCCGCAACTACCGCGCCGGCACAACAATCGACTTTACCACCGCGCCGCCGCAACCATCAGCCAACAATCGTGAACCGCCGCATCACGCGAAACAATCGTCTTGCTCACCGAATCAATTAGATCTGAACCACCGCAACCATCGTCCGACGCAACAACATCGAAGAACCAATAAAGCGCGCAACCACCGTTCCGTGGCAACAATCGCGAACTGTGCACCGGCATCTCTAATTACAACCCTAGATTCATAAAGATTGGGAATTCCTCCCCTGAATATTTTCGTCCACACAAGGTAACTAACTACAAACCCTATTTTTTTTTAATTTAAATTTCTTATCAAATTGCATCTTGAAAAGTTCGATACATTCCTCTGTATTTGTATCTTATTTTTGGAGAGTACTCATGAGTATATATCCTCACATAATTTGGATTGATAATGATTATTTGCATGTTCAAATAATTTGGATTCATAATGATTATTTTCATGAATTCTTCTGTGTTTGTATGTTGTTTTTAGGGACTACTCATGACTATGTATGTTTGATGCATTCTTCTGTGATTGTTTTGTTCATTTGGTAAATTCTAATGAGTATGTATACTTGAAAAATTATAAACAATAAAAAATGTAAGATCAAAGAGAATCATCACTGTTATACATTAGGCTCTTCACTGAATTTAGATCCATTCTTCTGTGTTTGTATGTTGTTTTTTAGGACTTCTAATGAGTATGTATGCTTGAAAAATAATAAACACTCCAAAAATGTACGATCAAAGATAATCATCACTGTTATTCACTAGGTTCTTCCCTGAATTTAATTTTAATACATTCTTTTGTGTTTACATTTTTTTTGTTGGTTTGATTTATTTCCTTATATTAAAAAAATACTATTTATCTGGTGTTTAGAGCTTCTAATCTCTTTCTTTTTTCCTCTACATCGAAAATTGCTTGAAGTTCTGTTATTAGAGGTGGAACAACATTTATTCAACTTTAAAAAGGGTTTCCTTTTCTTGTTGATGTTTAAGCATGTGTTTTTGTTTGTTGTTTTAAGTTCTGCATTCTCACATTCATTTACTAGCATTACCAGAAATTTAGAAGTTTTAATATTAATTCGCACCATTATTTCAAACTCGCCCCTAACACTAGTGCGATGATTTTTATGTAGCACAAAAAATGGAAACTTGTTGAGTAATTACATGTGTTCTTGTTTGTATTGGTGCGATTAATTTTTTATTAATTCATGAAGAAATAACTATTTCAGTGGGTCACTTGTAGTACATGGCTAATCTAGATGCCAGTACCAGCCCTACTAATGGCTGTTGATGAATGTAGTTTTGGACCACACGAACGATGGAGTGGTGGAGGCTTCCCTCGCGGCTCTGTCGACTCTGTTGGAAGACGAGGGGATCCAAGTCTTGTTTTATGAAGAAGGGATCAAACCAATGCTTGTCCTTTTGCTCGAGAATCGAACAGATAGTTTGAGGAGGAGGGCAGTATGGGCAGCTGAGAGGCTGCTGAGGAATCAGGATATAGCTTTGGAGGTCGCTGAGGATCCGAATATTATGATGGTGCTCGTTGATGCTTTCCAGCACGGTGATAACCGGAAGGGGCAGATTGCCGAGCTTGCGTTGAAGCATGTGGATAAACTACCGAATTTTTCAGTATAAATCAATAAACACTAAAAAATATTTATAATAGAGTAGAACTCAGTATAAAATATAGTAGATATAAACATTAAAAATAGTAGAATTAAAAAAATAAAATTTACTCTATTTATTACAATTTTTTCAATACTGTTTTCTACTCTATGTATTCCAAATATATACTCCATTAATTAGTGAATTCTACTGCATTGGTTAGTGAATTCTACTCTCTTTAGTAGTATATTCTACTACATTTATACCTAAACTATAAACCCTAAATCGTGGGATGCGAACTAGAATCAATTCTACTCTCTTTAGTAGTATATTCTACTACATTTATACCTAAACCCTAAAAATAAACCCTAAACCCTAAAAATCAACCCTAAATCATGGGAGGTGAACTAGGAATCGAAGGTGGCGCCATGTTCTAATGAGTTGTAATGCATTTAGTAGTGAATTTTACTCTCTTTATGTGCATATTTTACTCCATTTATTAATGTCATGTTCTAATGAGTTATACTGCATTCAGTAGTGAATTCTACTCTTTTTATGTACATATTCTGAATGTGTGTGTTCTGTATTTGTGTTTGTGAATGCATTGAGATATAAGAAGGAAAGTCAGAATATCTGAATGTGTGTGTTCTGTATTTGTGTTTGTGAATGCATTGAGATATAAGAAGGAAAGTCAGAATATCTTCACCTCATTCACCTCTTTTTGCTCTTTTGAAAAATCTTATACTGTGAAAAATCTAAAAATCACCACCTAAGTCTATTTGATCTTCAACTGAGTTTGTATTTGAAATTAGAAAGCATGACTTGTATGAATATTTTCTACTCTGATTTCTGAATGATATGCGTAAACAAACAAATAATCACAAGCTGTGTTTTTTACTGTGTTCAAGTCTGAGCTGGCATGTTGAAAATACAATCACAAATATTGTTTGCTTTGTTCAAAACTGATTCAACACAGTAGACTCTGCTGTGATTTCTCAACTCTGTTTGTAACTGATTTAATTATTTTGTAACTGATTTATATTTTGTTTGAACTGTTTCATAGGGAGCTCCTATTTAGAGGGAGGGGTCGGTATGCATATAGAAATGATTTTGAAACCCTTCTTCCTGAGACTTGGGTGGTGAGCAACATCATCGACATCTGGTGCTTCAAGCTTAACCATCAAAATTTCAGAAGAGCACCAGGGGAAAAGAAAAGAGTTTTCTTCACTACGGCTGTATCGGTAAGTAAAAATAATATGTATTTTAAAACAAAGAATTCAGTGGAGACGCATATCTAATTATATTCAAAAAACAGCAACTGATTCAACATCCAAAGGACAATGATGACGATACCCTAAAGTGTTTTGGAAACATTATAGATGATGAGCTCAAATACAATGGAAACATAGACATTGAGGATGCAGACTTGGTAAGTAGACCTTAATAGATGCTTTGTACTCAAATTTAAAACAACATACTAATGTTTTCGAATATTTGAGTGTACAGATATTCTTTGCTGTAATAGACAATGCACATTTCTGGACTTTGTGCTTCAATTTCCAGAACGAGATGGTGGAAATAATTGACAACAAGCCACTCCCAGGCAATATCAAATGCTTAGACCATTATGGAGAAATCAGTGCTGATTTGGTAAATAATCGACAACCACTGATTTGAAATGAATTCTCCTCTATTTCAGATGTTATTTCTTTGATTATAATCAATAGAATTCGGTCAAGGTTTAATTAGTATGCATTGAGTGAATTATAATGTAAAAATGTGAATCTACACAGTATTTGAACATATTCTACACTGAATTGTGATGTACTCTGCTCTGATTCTTATGTTAAATAGTGGTTTGTTATTAATAAGAATTGAATGAATGCTCTGATTCTACAGCAATTCAAGTTTGCTGCCTACCTGAAAAGGAAGAATAAGAAGCTGAACAAGAATGTTGTCAACTTCAAGACAACCAATCTCAAAATGGCATGGCGCTACAAGGACAACTTCAATGACTGTGGTGTTTACTGCATGAGACACATGGAAACCTACAAGGGTGAGCAGAAGTGGGAATGTGGTTTCAGAAAAAACAAGGTAATTTCAATCTCATTCACCTCTATTTGCTGTTTGAATTGTAAATTGTGAATTCTACTGTGAATTGTCAACTTGTATGTCGCTACTGTGATGATTGTATCAAAACGTAATCTGCAGTGTTTATCTTGTGTGAATTTCCATCCGTGTCTATCTTTTTGTGAATTTTGTACCGTGAATTATAGAAGAGTAAAACACATAATTCTCAGTAAAACATGGGAATGATTTGGTAAGTATAAATAATGGAATTCTCAGTAAATCATGGAATTATCAGTGAAATAATGGAATCTATGTTAGGGAACTTTACTAGGAATCACAGTTATTTGATAATTAGTGACTTTGAAAGATTTTGCTAATGTGATGCTTGTATCTACATGTAATTTGCAGTGTTTGCTTTGTTCATCATTAAGTTGAGTTACAAAAAATGCAGATTCAAGAAATGTAACGAGAAAGAGTAATTAAACAATAAATATGATTGATTATGGTCAATACTATTTCTGAAATATTTATTTTATTTTTCAAACAGGATGATGATTTGTTGAAGATCCTTAGAGTGAAATATTGTTCTGCTATCATTATGACAGAGCTGAACGAGGTGAGAAAAGAAGTTGCAAGAAGGGCAAGAGAGAATGCATCTATTGAGTTTGAAGTTATGAAACAAGGATAGAATATTGTAGTGGGATTGGAATTTGAAAAATGGATTATTTCTTTGTACTATCTTTATGAATTCTACACCAGTTAGTAATGTATTCTGCACTAATTATAAACACAGTATCCTCAATTTTTACTAGTACTCTATTTATAAATTACATTGTACTCTGTTTAATAATCGATTATACTATAGTGAATAATATAATCCACCATAAACTCGAAAAATAAACCCATGAAGCCTAATCGAGGGAGGCGAACAATAATCGAGGGAGGCGAAGGCGGCCGTGATCGTTCACCTCCCTCGATTATAAAGGGACACAGTGGAGGGGGGGTCTTGTATCTAAGTGGCAACAATAATTGAGGGAGACAAACAATAATCGAGGTCATTATGTTGTTGTAATGAGGTCTGCTGCATTTAGTAGTCTATTCTACTCTATTCTGTATGATATTCTACTCCATATATTGATGCATTCTACAACAATAAACGAGGGAGGCAACAATAATCGAGGGAGGCAAACAATGATTACGGCCACCTTCGGCGGCTTCAGAATTTTAATAAAGGGATAAAGGGGGGGTCTTGTATCGAAAGGTCTTGTATCGAAAGGTCTTGTATCAAAGTGTCAACAATAATCGAGGAAGGCAACAATAATCGAGAGAGGCAACAATAATCGAAGGAGGCAAACAATGATTACGGCCACCTTCGGCGGCTTCAGAATTTTAATAAAGGGATAAAGGGGGGGTCTTGTATCGAAAGGTCTTGTATCGAAAGGTCTTGTATCGAAGTGGCAACAATAATCGAGACAGAAAACAATAATCGAGGGAGGCAAACAATGATTACGGCCACCTTCGGCGGCTTCAGAATTTTAATAAAGGGATAAATGGGGGGTCTTGTATCGAAAGGTCTTGTATCGAAATGTCTTGTATCGAAGTGTCAACAATAATCGAGGGAGGCAACAATAATCGAGAGAGGCAACAATAATCGAAGGAGGCAAACAATGATTACGGCCACCTTCGGCGGCTTCAGAATTTTAATAAAGGGATAAAGGGGGGTCTTGTATCGAAAGTTCTTGTATCGAAGTGGCAACAATAATCGAGACAGGCAACAATAATCGAGGGAGGCAAACAATGATTACGGCCACCTTCGGCGGCTTCAGAATTTTAATAAAGGGATAAAGGGGGGGGTCTTGTATCGAAAGGTCTTGTATCGAAAGGTCTTGTATCGAAGTGTCAACAATAATCGAGGGAGGCAACAATAATCGAGAGAGGCAACAATAATCGAAGGAGGCAAACAATGATTACGGCCACCTTCGGCGGGTTCAGAATTTTAATAAAGGGATAAAGGGGGGGTCTTGTATCGAAAGGTCTTTTATCGAAAGGTCTTGTATCGAAGTGGCAACAATAATCGAGGGAGGCAACAATAATCGAGGGAGGCAAACAATGATTACGGCCACCTTCGGCGGCTTCAGAATTTTAATAAAGGGATAAAGGGGGGGGTCTTGTATCGAAAGGTCTTGTATCGAAGTGGCAACAATAATCGAGACAGGCAACAATAATCGAGGGAGGCAAACAATGATTACGGCCACCTTCGGCGGCTTCAGAATTTTAATAAAGGGATAAAGGGGGGGGTCTTGTATCGAAAGGTCTTGTATCCAAGTGTGAACAATAATCGAGGGAGGCAACAATAATCGAGAGAGGCAACAATAATCGAAGGAGGCAAACAATGATTACGGCCACCTTCGGCGGCTTCAGAATTTTAATAAAGGGATAAAGGGGGGGTCTTGTATCGAAAGGTCTTGTATCGAAAGGTCTTGTATCGAAGTGGCAACAATAATCGAGACAGGCAACAATAATCGAGGGAGGCAAACAATGATTACGGCCACCTTCGGCGGCTTCAGAATTTTAATAAAGGGATAAAGGGGGGGGTCTTGTATCGAAAAGTCTTGTATCGAAAGGTCTTGTATCGAAGTGTCAACAATAATCGAGGGAGGCAACAATAATCGAGAGAGGCAACAATAATCGAAGGAGGCAAACAATGATTATGGCCACCTTCGGCGGCTTCAGAATTTTAATAAAAGGATAAAGGGGGGTCTTGTATCGAAAGGTCTTGTATCGAAGTGGCAACAATAATCGAGGGAGGCAACAATAATCGAGGGAGGCAAACAATGATTACGGCCACCTTCGGCGGCTTCAGAATTTTAATAAAGGGATAAAGGGGGGTCTTGTATCGAAAGGTCTTGTATCGAAGTGGCAACATTAATCGAAGTGGCAACAATAATTGAGGGAGACAAACAATAATCGAGGTCATTATGTTGTTGTAATGAGGTCTGCTGCATTTAGTAGTCTATTATACTCTATTCTGTATGATATTCTACTCCATATATTGATGCATTCTACAACAATAATCGAGGGAGGCAACAATAATCGAGGGAGGCAAACTATGATTACGGCCACCTTCGGCGGCTTCAGAATTTTAATAAAGGGATAAAGGGGGGGTCTTGTATCGAAAGGTCTTGTATCGAAAGGTCTTGTATCGAAGTGGCAACAATAATCGAGGGACGCAACAATAATCGAGAGAGGCAACAATAATCGAGGGAGGCAAACAAAGATTACGGCCACCTTCGGCGGCTTCAGAATTTTAATAAAGGGATAAAGGGGGGGTCTTGTATCGAAAGGTCTTGTATCGAAATGTCTTGTATCGAAGTGGAAACAATAATCGAGAGAGGCAACAATAATCGAGGGAGGCAAACAAAGATTACGGCCACCTTCGGCGGCTTCAGAATTTTAATAAAGGGATAAAGGGGGGGTCTTGTATCGAAAGGTCTTGTATCGAAAGGTCTTGTATCGAAGTGGCAACAACAATCGAGGGAGACAATAATAATCGTGGGAGGCGAACGATCACGGCTGCCCTTCGGCGGTGAATGATCGAGGGAGGCGATCTATAATCATGGGAGGTGAACTATCGAAGTGGCAACAATAATCGAGGGAGGCAAACAATGATTTCTAAAACCCTAAACCCTAAATTCTAAAACCCTAAACCCTAATTTCTAAAACCCTAAACCTGAATGAATTCTACTACATGTAGTAGTGCATTCTGCTCTATTTATGTTCTTATTCTACTCAATTCATTCATGAATTCTATTGTATTAGTACACAACATCTAATACATTAATAAAAAAAATATCAATACATAATTCTCCACGATATTATAAATGTAATCTCGACATTATACAAATTCTGATCAACGGGAAAATAAAAATAAAACCAAGCACAGAATGTCATCAACACAACATTGTCAACAATAAAAACACAAATGTCATCAAAACATCATTTCCAAATATAGTAAAAACAATCAGGCAACAGAATCATATAACACTGCGGGAAATCTTGAACTTGTATTCGGAGATATAACTTCTAAACGTTGACCTCCAGAAACAGGGTGAACAACGTAACCACCATTGTCATCCTAAAAAAAACACATTAGAAAGGTATTAAAAACAGATTAGAATTCATTATAACATGGAATAAAAATCAGAATTAAAAACAATAAAACACAAAATACAAAACTTTGTTACCTCTAAATTCTGAAGAGCCATTCTGTTTTTTAACTCGTCAGTTTTCGATTTCTTCTTTCTGCCTCTTACTTTATTCCATATCTTCTCCACTGTAGGCTTCTCCCTGGTTCGTCGCTTATACTTCAAGTTTGTACTCTTGGGATTTTGAACAACATCACTCCTTGAAGACGTTTCATCCAAACACCTATCATCGTCTCTTGACCGAACAGCAAGAAGTACATCTTTCTTGATACCCTCAAAACCTGTGTCCCAAATCAACTGAGCATCCTTATTATTTTCACAAGTGGCAATGAAATCCACAGCCTTCCTACTTGCTTGTGTTCTCCACAAAGACGCTGCCATAGAATCTTCATCTGGAGAGGTCAAGGAAGGCACCACCCCTAAACCATAAACCCTAAAAATAAACCCTAAACCCTAAAGGCGAACTAGAATCGAGGGCGGTGTCATGTTCTAATGAGTTCTACTGCATTTTGTAGTGCATTCAACTCTCTTTATGTGCATATTCTACTCATGTAGTCATGATTTCTACTGCATTTGTACACAACATCTAGTACATGTAATCTCGACGTAATAAAAATTCTGTTGAACAGGACAAAAATATAAAAACCTATAATAGAATATCATCAACACAACGTCATCAAAACTAAAAAAACCAATGTCATTAACACAACATTTCCATAAATAAAAAAAAATCAGAGAACAGAATCATTGTATCCTCTATATTCAGAACAACCATTCCGATTTTTAACTCGGCAATTTTCGATTTTTTCTTACTGCCTCTTACTTTATTTCATATCTTCTCTACTGTATGTTGGAGTTGTGTACTTAATGTCTAGATTTAAGTGACGGAAACTCACGATCCATTGCCACTAATCTATTTAACTAAATAAACAATTATTTGCGTTTAATTATTTATAATTAAATATATGCAAATTATAGTCCTGGATTCTATACGTTGTAGTTAGTATGGTGTGTCGGGCCCACACAGAAGATCATACTATCGGTTACTCGTATTTAATCGAACAGTTGCTCACGACCTAGATGGACACGGACCAATCCATCGGTATAGTCGTTGTGTGAGAGAGAAAATAATGTGTCTTAATTATTTTATCACACTTGTACACTTGGTGTATTGAGCGGATCTGCTTGAGATTTATCGATTAGGATTGCCGGCGATAATCGATTTAAATCTCAGTGTATTTTATTCTTAATCCCTGAAACAATTGCGGGTGTGTATATTTAATATAAGTGACTTTGATTTACCAAAGGAATTAACCGGTTTGATAATTGGGTTAATTACCGGTTAAGTTGGGTCACTATATTTTATATATGGCATGCCGTGAATTCTTGAAGGGGCAGTGTATCCCGTAAGGGTTGATAATATCCCCGAGATGAGTTCATAAGGAATTATTATGTAAACCCTGCAGGTGGATTCGTTCCGCATAATAATTAAGGTTGAATGGTACTAGTCTCGGAAATAAGAGATGAATAATTAATTAATTAGCAATAAATTAATTTTATTCATGGATATTTATATCTTAAATACACGGAATAAATAATACTACCGGAGAAATATTATTTGATATAATATGGTGAATATTGGGAGTGCAATTATATTTATATAGTGGAGTTAATCATATAATTAATAATAGTAAGGATTAATAGATTTGGGCTTGGGCTCAATTTAATCACTATTATTGGAAGCCCAATATCCCACCTCCTTAAGATCCCCTACGTAGCCTATAAAAGCACTACATGGTCTTCTCTATTCTCATAACTTGAAGATCACAATTCTAGAGAGAGAAAGTAGAGAGGAGGATCCATGGAGTTCGGTAGATCGTCGCCCACACGACGTCCGGGCTAGTGCAAGGAATACGTGGGAAGATCTCAAGGTCATCATAGGATCTCGTTTCTCCGCACAACGAATCGAAAGGTGAATTAAATTTCCGCAATTTAATTCTAGTTTATTGATCAATTATCGAAAAACAAGATCCGAAGGATCGAACCCGGATTAGACGAGGGACCACGCGGTGGTGGCGAAGCCACCGGACCGCGTGGACCGCACGCCTAGGGTTCGGCGCGCGAAGGAGAACCCTCGGCCTCAGCCGAGGGGGCGATCGCTGGGAGCGATCGCCGGCGGTGACGGGCTGGTGCCGTCACCTCCCCACCTCGACGGTGGGGGCTTCTCCACGGCGGGCAGCAGGTCGCCGGACCTGCTGCTGGGGGCTGCCGGATGCAGCCCCATCGATCGCATGATCGATGCGATCCACGATCGCGCGAACCCCGGCTCGCGGGGGTTCGGGTGGGGGCGGATTACGCGCCTTCGGGTGCGTGGTCTCCAAAGCCCGGACTCCGGCGGATGAGTCGGCGTTCGTATGATCTCCGGCGAAGGGTTCGTTCGGGTTATTGGTTTCCGCAAATTTAAATAACCCGGGATATCGAATTCCAACAATTGGTATCAGAGCGTACGGTTACGTTTTTCGTTAATTGTTTCGATAATCGATTGTCGTTGTTTATAGCCATAGATTAATTTAAATTGTTAAATTATTGTGCTATATTGTTCTACGTACTTGATTTTATCTCTCGTATGAATTGTGTTTGTCGGAAAAATTAATTATTAAAAATCGGGGGTTTTCGGAATTATCGAACCTTGTAAATCGGGGGCTCGAAAGAGGGTTGCGGGTGTTGCTGGACGTGAGCAGGGGCGTGGCTGGGCGTGCCGGCGTGTGCCACCAGTGGTGGTGGTTCGCCGGCAGCCGGCGGTTGTGCTCGGCAGTCGCGTTGGCAGCAACACGCACGCGGCTTCGGATTCAAGCTCGGACGGGATGATCGCTGCTGCTGGTTCGCCAAGGCTTGTAGGCTTGGGGTGCGGGCTGGAGCAGCGGCGAGGTGGCTGGAGCGTAGTCGGCTGCTCCGGCAAATGTCCAGGCGAGCGCCGGCGCGATCGATCGAACGGGGTTTCGCTCAACTTGATCGCGGGCTGCTCGTGCGTGGGCTGTGACGAGGTTGATGGCGTGTGTCGTCGGAGGAGACGCCATGCCGGATATCGACCGGGTTCGTGCACAAGTCTCGCCGAAGAAGACGATCGTCTTTCAATCATGGTCACGCATGCTGTGCGTGAATTGGTGCGTACATGAATTTTAATTCATTCACGATCCCATGCTGTACAAATCAATTGCATGACTTGGTGTTCCACTTGCGTGAATTGGTTTAATTGAATGCATGGCCTTGTGCGTTTTTTGATATGCATGGGTTTTTAGTTGGTGTGCATTTCATGCATGGAACCAACTAAAGCATGGTTCGATTGGGATGACCGGAGTTCTTTTCGGTTCGTCCCGGTAAATCCGATCTTTCCGGAAATAATTTAATCTTTCTAATTTTATTTAATTTAATTTTGGAATTAATTCAAATTCTATTTGGATTATATTTCTTAATTATGGAATTAAATAATGGAATTAGATGGAGAGTTAAATTAGGAAAGAAAATCCTAGTTTCTCTAGATATCCTATACCTACTTGGATTAGAGGTCTTAAGAAGAATCAAAATTCGATTTTGATTAGGATTCTTGAGATCTAATCTAAATAGGATTGAGAAATTATTAAAATATTGATTTTATTTAATTTAAGTATTTTATTTAAAATCATTAGATTAATTCAAAATTTATTTTGAATTGGAAAATCTTGGATTTTATTTAGAATAGAATTAAATATGGAAATCAATGGATTTTAATAAATATTGATTTTATTTAATTTAAGTATTTTATTTAAAATCATTAGATTAATTCAAAATTTATTTTGAATTGGAAAATCTTGGATTTTATTTAGAATAAAATTAAATATGGAAATCAATGGATTTTAATAATATTGATTTTATTTAATTTAAGTATTTTATTTAAAATCATTAGATTAATTCAAAATTTATTTTGGATTGGAAAATCTTGGATTTTATTTAAAATAGAATTAAATATGGAAATCAATGGAATTGATTTTATTTAATTGGTAAGATTAAATATGAGAATCAAAGAATTTTTCCGTCGCTCGGCAAAGTATTCAAGACGTAGAATGAAGACTCAAGACAAGCATGCTGGAATTCATCAAGGTACGAATAGTCGAGAAATAATTTTACTTGAGTAATTATTTGATTATTTGTGAACGTACTTGCATGAAGTGTATGTTTGTTATTATGCTTATGTGTATTTAATTATGCATTAGATAGCGTATCCCTTTGTTATAAAAAGCTAAGTGGGAGAGGGTATGGAAACATATCCATGGTCTCCATTGCTGCTCTCTTGGTGACTTTTATAAACTTTTGAAGTTTATATAGATAAGTCATTGGAGGAGAGTTCTTGTAATTCCTCTTACGAGAAACATTGATTAAGTTTATCAAACAATGCCTAATTTGTCTTTCCAAAGCTGATTTCAAGTCGACTCATTCTCACCCCGGGGAGTGGAATGGAGCCAAAGCCACTTGGTCATGTAGAGGACACAAATTAGAGACTTCCGTGCCATTCTTTGATAGATGGGTCGCTCGTCTGCTCGGCTCCCTCATTTATGAGAGATAGGGTCGTTCGCATGGCGAATCACTGGTTAGAAACTTCGAGTTTCACTTATGATTCTCCACGTCTTGATTTACGAGATTAAATGGATCAAGTAATTGGGAGTCAATTATAAAAGTCTCTTAGTATAGTAAACGTCCACACCACGTGGCTTGCTATGCTGACGGACTTTGGATTAATTGATGTAGACAGTTGTAAGTAATTATGAAGAGTTGTGAAGTTATCGTAAACGTCCACACCACGTGGCTTGCGGTGATGTAGCAATTCCAAGTAATTTACTTTGGTACTGAGTAATGGTTTACACTTAGATACGCATTATAGTATTCCTCCCCACGAGGTTCCGCTATAAGTGATGTATGACCGAAGCAAATCTAATTGCTAAATCATTTGGGTGGGTAAACGTCCACACCACGTGGCTTGCCTTACCTGATGGGATTTTAGATGTGATTAGTGGTTTAATGATATTATTTGAGGGAGATAATATCGGAGATTAAATCGATTGTTTGTTGTTATATGTGCTCATAGATTAGGATATGGCTTTGAACCCACTTTCTGTGATACGTAAGGAATTTTTAAACTCACTGGTCCCTAAATGTAATGATTGGAATAGAGATCTAGACATTACCCAAACTGTTGAAGAGTACAAGGTTGTACTCAATGAGCTTTGTCCTTCCGAGCCTATTGATATAGGCGGCTAGACAAGAGGCGATGTGGATACTCATAAAGGGCAGTCGATTCAAGGAAACGCTTAAACACGTTTTTGAGATGATTGACCTTTTAGACGAGTTGAAACGGAAATCGCAAGCTCTTGTAGCCAATGCCAAAGGTTTCGAACCTAAAGGCATGAATCGGGGGAAAGGAAAAGAAAGCAAAGAAACCCAGTGGTTCTAAGATTACTTGAACCACGAGATGGGACGAGAAAGCCAATAGGCAAGAGTTCTCGATGAAAACAGTCTGGGTACTGGAAGTCTAATTATCCTCTCAAAGAAGGTACGAAATTTCTTTAGTCGTAAAACATAGTCAGTGGTATTATCTACCGGAACCTGGTGTGTAGATATGGAACCACTGGCGGTATGTGCATTCTAAATGCAAGGGTTCCAGGAAACCCGACGACTTAGAAAAGAAAAGATCGTAGTCTACATGGGTAATGCTGTAAGGAGGCAGCTGTTGCAGTGGAGGACATTTTATAGGATTTCATTTTGGATTATTGCTTTTATGTACCTTTCAAATTAGAAAGAACTTTGTTCTGGATTTCTAATAAATGGATATTTTATTTCTTTTAATCACTTGATGGTTATAAGAAGAAATAATGATAGTATCTATTTTGGTACATTAGCTAGCAATATATAAATGATGAATCCTGAGTCCACCACGATGCAACGAACCGTTTTATATATAACTCGTTTTACTAATAAGAGATTTCTTTATTTAATCATTTATACTTGTGGATTCTTATGCTAAGTCATATTTATTCAAATGAGAAGTTCAAAGGTCGAAAATTGATTGTAAGATCAATTAAGTTGAAGGAGTGGACCTTCCGACCTAAGAATCTAATTTGGAAGATAATACGACTAAGAAATCCTTTATGGATATAAGATATAAGATCCGGACAAGTATTAGAATTGATTGACTCTGATTTATGATCAGAGCTTAGGGATTGAATCCCAAGTGACAACACCATACAGTCCTCTGTAAGATTGGTGTGTCGGAAATAAGAAATGGAACTCTTATAGAAATAGTAAAAGCATGAGTTAAACGGAACTACCTATGTTCTATGGATATGTCTTGGCAACAACGGCACATTCGAATGTGGTTGTAGAATATCCTAGAAGAACAAAAGATATGTGTTCGATAGTACTATGAACCAGAAGGACGTTATAAGTTCTAACGCCCGGTTCTTAGAGGAAGACTATTAGATGAACCACAAGCCCAAAATGACATGATACTTCTGAAAAGAGAGAAAACGATAATGACTGGAAGCCAGCCGAACCGAGTAGCGGTACACCACTAACTGCACCTACTGTTATTACTGTTTATACACCGGAACGCCATTGTAGTGGGAGGTTGTATAACAACCGGAGATATTCATAAAACTGGGTGAGTCTTCGGACTCTGGACCTAGTATACATGAAATCGATCCCTAGATCTACATGAAGGCCGTACTAGATCTAAATGTGCCTTCTTGGAGAGCAATAAGGATTATTGCTAAGAGGCGAGATCATTTAGAGTACAAGCTTAGTTGATTCATTTATGGATTGAAACAAAGCATTGAGTTCGTGGTACTTGCAAATTGATGAGATAGTCCATTTTATGGATTCATCAAAAGCATAGACGAATCGTGTGTATGGGTTACGTGATGGAAACAAGGTGGTGTTTCTCGGAGGTTTTATGTAGATGACATTTTATCATTGGCAACAATGTAAAGATGTTGTCAGACATAAAATGATGGTTGTCTAGAAAAATCGATATATAAGATAAAGAAGAAGTTAGAGCATGTTCTTAAGATCTAGGATCTCAAGAAAAGAACATTGTACTTCTCCTGGACATCTTACATATATATGATTATGGTTCGTTTTAACATGCAAGATTCCGAGAAAGGTTCGTTACCTTTCAGAGACGGAATGCATCTATCTAAGGTATGTGTTTTTAAACACATAAAGGTGATAGAAGCAGTAAAAGCAGTTTCCTACACTTGGAGTGTGGAAAGCTTGATAAATGCATTGTTGAAAACAAGAACCTGATATCGGCTATGCGGTTAGCATAGTGGGAGGATATCAAGGTAATCCTGGAAAGGAATATTCGACTGCCGTAAAAGTACTTTCGAAGTACTGTTCTAGGCTACGAAGCAGACGAGTTTTTCCTTTGGATTACATTCTCTTAGATTTCTAATCGAATAAGGACCGGTGTAAGTCGATATCAAGCTATGTGTTTCACTATTAAAGGAGAAGGAGTTTTAACATGGAAGAGTGATAAGCACGATGCTTTTCGGACTCTGCCATGGGTAACCAAATAGCGGCCTCAGAGGCAGCGGAAGTTTTGGTATAACTCCGGGATAATCTCTGGGACTTAGATGTGATTCTTAATTTGCCAAAGGCTATGTAAATAGCGGTGCGATGGCAAATGGTAAGAAGTCACTAGTCCATAAAGTGTAAGATAACACATAGTGCAAGTACCACCTGATACGAGTCATCGTCGAGGGAGACGACGCTGTAGTCACCAAGATAACTTCAGAGCGGCAACCTATAGTGCTCATTCACATAGTACTTCTTGGAAGTACAACTTAAGCACGTGATGAGTATGGGAGTCGGGAGTTTGGAGGAAATGACTAGACCTTAGTACAAGTGGGAGATTGTTGGAGTTGTGTACTTAATGTCTAGATTTAAGTGACGGAAACTCACGATCCATTGCCACTAATCTATTTAACTAAATAAACAATTATTTGCGTTTAATTATTTATAATTAAATATATGCAAATTATAGTCCTGGATTCTATACGTTGTAGTTAGTATGGTGTGTCGGGCCCACACAGAAGATCATACTATCGGTTACTCGTATTTAATCGAACAGTTGCTCACGACCTAGATGGACACGGACCAATCCATCGGTATAGTCGTTGTGTGAGAGAGAAAATAATGTGTCTTAATTATTTTATCACACTTGTACACTTGGTGTATTGAGCGGATCTGCTTGAGATTTATCGATTAGGATTGCCGGCGATAATCGATTTAAATCTCAGTGTATTTTATTCTTAATCCCTGAAACAATTGCGGGTGTGTATATTTAATATAAGTGACTTTGATTTACCAAAGGAATTAACCGGTTTGATAATTGGGTTAATTACCGGTTAAGTTGGGTCACTATATTTTATATATGGCATGCCGTGAATTCTTGAAGGGGCAGTGTATCCCGTAAGGGTTGATAATATCCCCGAGATGAGTTCATAAGGAATTATTATGTAAACCCTGCAGGTGGATTCGTTCCGCATAATAATTAAGGTTGAATGGTACTAGTCTCGGAAATAAGAGATGAATAATTAATTAATTAGCAATAAATTAATTTTATTCATGGATATTTATATCTTAAATACACGGAATAAATAATACTACCGGAGAAATATTATTTGATATAATATGGTGAATATTGGGAGTGCAATTATATTTATATAGTGGAGTTAATCATATAATTAATAATAGTAAGGATTAATAGATTTGGGCTTGGGCTCAATTTAATCACTATTATTGGAAGCCCAATATCCCACCTCCTTAAGATCCCCTACGTAGCCTATAAAAGCACTACATGGTCTTCTCTATTCTCATAACTTGAAGATCACAATTCTAGAGAGAGAAAGTAGAGAGGAGGATCCATGGAGTTCGGTAGATCGTCGCCCACACGACGTCCGGGCTAGTGCAAGGAATACGTGGGAAGATCTCAAGGTCATCATAGGATCTCGTTTCTCCGCACAACGAATCGAAAGGTGAATTAAATTTCCGCAATTTAATTCTAGTTTATTGATCAATTATCGAAAAACAAGATCCGAAGGATCGAACCCGGATTAGACGAGGGACCACGCGGTGGTGGCGAAGCCACCGGACCGCGTGGACCGCACGCCTAGGGTTCGGCGCGCGAAGGAGAACCCTCGGCCTCAGCCGAGGGGGCGATCGCTGGGAGCGATCACCGGCGGTGACGGGCTGGTGCCGTCACCTCCCCACCTCGACGGTGGGGGCTTCTCCACGGCGGGCAGCAGGTCGCCGGACCTGCTGCTGGGGGCTGCCGGATGCAGCCCCATCGATCGCATGATCGATGCGATCCACGATCGCGCGAACCCCGGCTCGCGGGGGTTCGGGTGGGGGCGGATTACGCGCCTTCGGGTGCGTGGTCTCCAAAGCCCGGACTCCGGCGGATGAGTCGGCGTTCGTATGATCTCCGGCGAAGGGTTCGTTCGGGTTATTGGTTTCCGCAAATTTAAATAACCCGGGATATCGAATTCCAACACTGTAGGCTTCTCCCTGGTTCGTCGCTTGTACTTCAAAACATCGAACTTCAAAAACATGGTGCACAATGAAACTACCCTCGCCATCCTAAAAAAACACAGCAAAAAAGTATTAAAAAAAGAGTAGAACTAAGTATAAAACAGAGTAGAACTCTTTAAGACTGTAAATAGCCTCGTGAAGAATCCTGAAGGTCGGGAGAGCGGACAGTATCTTCCCCGACTCGAGCGGGATTCCCAGCAGCAAACAGACGACGAATGTTTCCCTGCGGTTTTAATAAAAATAAATGAGAACAGAAGACAGAATTCAGAATCACGACCCAAACGAAACAGAGTAAAAAATATAGTTGAATTCAGTATAAGAAAGAGTAGAACTCACTATATAACCGAGTAGAACTATACAAATAGATTTCAAACTATAGCTTCATTTTTCTGTACAAGAAGTCTTCAATTTTCACCCAACATGCACTATACACCAAAAATACTTATATACATGTTCTAATGTCAGTTTTTTTAAGAGAATGTATAGCAATATGGCACCAATCAAATTAACTAGCCAAAATCATATCATGTCACCAATTATTTACCGTGTTAATCGGTCATAAGAAGAATTCTTGGGACAACCAGTTGCTATTTCGGACATGGATTGCGTCTGTGATGTGAGGGCAGCTCTTGATACATAGAACTTGAAAATTTGGGCACCTGAAGTAGAGTAGATTAACAACTAACAAAACAAACCATTCGATTAAAAATTGATACGAAAAGAGACCTGTAAGCCTGAGCCATCAGAGTAAATAGCACAACAAAAAAGTCTGAACAAACGGTTCAGCCCAATTAGACAACATAATTGAAGTTCCTAAACCAACAAGTTAGTATGAAAACCCAAGTAACATAAGAAATGCCCAAAAAGTATTGCAGACATAAAAACTAAAGAAATACACACACACATGAACTTGATTACTCTTTGGCACTGATCCTTCCCGTATTCGCCGAAAACAAAGAGAAGCTTGGCGCCTCTAATGGCCTTTGCATTTGTGGCCTCACCTGACCTTGGGTCCACCACTCCCACCTATGTGTGCTGCACCTTCTCTCATCTCATCAAATCAATAAAATTAGACGATTGTGAAAAATAAATTCAATTAAACCCTAATTATGTGATCGAACAATTAGGTTTCTTACCCGTCCGATCGAAGATGTGCTTTCCCCGACGAAATACGACACCGCGACAAATACCGAATTAAACCGTCACAACAACCACAGATTTACGTCATCGCCGTCCGATCGAACGTCTCCGAATCGTCGTCGAATTCGCAGAGATCACAAGAACGAAGAGGAGATGTCCGTCGCAGAGATCGCGAGAACGAAGAGGAGATGGCCATCTCATGTCGCCGTCGAAGAGGAGATCTCCTTCGTCGTCTGTCCCCAATTAATCGTCGTCGAACGCCGTCAAATATGAGAGTTGGGAGTTTTGTATCCGGTTGTGTGAGGTGCGAGAGAAAAAAGAACGAGAGAGAGAGAGAAAAAAAAAGAGAAAAAAAAGAAGGAAAAAAGGGTTGAAAAAAAAACGAATGGTTTATATATTAAAATGTGGTACCATACTGTTCATATGGTACTAGTACCATGGTATAAATTGACATAGATATCATACTTTGCTGGACACAGAGTTTAAAAAAATTATTATTTTTTAATTTTTTAATTAAAAAGTAAAGAGTAAAAATATATTTTAAAAGTGAAAAGTAAAGTAGTTATGAGTAAAGTTTAAAAAGTAGGTTGGGTAAAGTAGAATAAAATTGTATATTAAAATGAAAAAATTAAAATAATTATTTTATTTTTTGAGGTGTGTCAAAACTATTGTTGGACACCAAAAGGGAAAGTATGACAACTTTGGAACGAGGGAGTACTAAATAATTAATAAATCTATTAATTCATTTATAGTATATATCGGCCAAAAATATAAAATTAATAATTATGATTTATTAAATAATGGTAATAAACAAATCAAATCATATTTGTATATTTTTTTAATAATATTGTTCAAATCTCATATATCTAATATTTTTATTAATAATTTTGTTACTTATATTTTTTATTCATTTTTATGAATGAATTCAAAGAATGCTAGCCTCTTAAAGAATTCATCAATTATTATTTTTTGTCAAAAGATTGAATAAAAACAAAAATAAAATTTTTTAAATTTTTTTTTTTTGTACAATAGTACATAAATCATGTAAGTGTATTTAGTGAAAAATACTTAGTAGAGATAATGATTACTCTCTCCATCCCTTTAAAGAGTGCATAGAGAAGATTGCACGTAAAATAAGAAAAAGTAATTTTTTTTGTGTTTAATAATATAAAGTAGGAGTATTATAGGTATTGATGTGTAAAAGCATCTTCATTTGTGTACCTTAACATGAGGTACAATTTAGATGACACATCACAAAACAATTGTACCTATCAAATTGTATCTCATCATCACAATGGTTTGAGGTACAATTTTTATTCTTTATACATGTGGAACCCACTAAATTAGACACAAAACAATTTGTACCTGGTATCAAAACTTTGATATTATTGTTTTTCTCTCCTAAATTGTACCTATCACCCCAATGGTGTACCTAGGTACAATTCAATGCCATGTAGGAATTGTACCTACCATTGGGGATGCTCTAAGTAATAAAGTAGTTAGTTGAAAAAGTAGTGGCATAAGTGTAAATAAATATATATTGAGAGGATAAAGTGGTGAAAAGATATTTCATTTATGGAATCTGCACTGGTTTAAGGGATAGAGGGAGTATGTATCATACTCAATAAATAAAGTTCAAAATTTTTATTTTTTATATTAGTGTAATTTTGATTTATTTTTTAAATAAAAAATATTAAAAATAAATTTAAACTATTTTCATTATTATACAAATAATTAACTATTATATTAATATTAATTAATATTTTTTATTGACCACGGTTTTTTCTATAGTATTAGAGAAAATAATGTAATCAGTCTACTAAATTTTAATTCATTTTTATAAAATTTTAATTATTAACGCGGATATTTTACTTTTTTGCATTCCAAATGTATTATGTATATATAGTAAAACACAAATTAGATTTACAAATATTTAATAAATGTCAATATTAAAATAATATATTAATTCAAAATATCCTTAATTAAAAGGTAATGTTTAAATGTTTGGACTTTTTGATATTCATTTATCTTTTTGCATTCCAAATGTATTATGTATATATACTAAAACACAAATCAGATTTACAAATATTTAAAAAAGGTCAATATTAAAATAATATATTAATTCAAAATATCTTCAATTAAAAAGTAATGTTTAAATGTTTGGACTTTTTTATATTCATTTATTTTACCGCTTAAATAATTATATATTGATATAGAGATTCATGTTTCATTTTAGTTAAAAATTGTGTTATATCATCTAATAATAATTATTATTATAATTATACTTAACAAAAAGTAGTAGAAAGATAACATTAAGGAACTGTTCTTTTAGACTTAGGACCTGTTCTTTTGAACTTAATTAGCTTAAGTTCAGTTCAGTTCAGATCGCTTAAGTTCAGTTCAGTTCAGTTCAGATCGTTTCAGTTCAGTTCAGATCGCTTCAAAATAAATTAAAATAAAAATAATTTCAATCTATAATTTTAAATATATAATCTAATTACTCTCATAATATTATTAATATTTTTAAAAAAATATTTAAAATTTTATATAAATTATTATTATTTTTATAATAAATCATTTCAGTTCAGATCGCTTAAGTTCAGTTCAGTTCAGTCGATTTCAGTCCAAAAGAACAGGTCCTTAATTACGGTTCCTTTATGTTTCATTCCGACCGTTTTAGTTGAATTCAGTTTAGCTTGATTAAGTTTGTTTTAAAATAAATTAAAATAAATTAAAAAATAATTGAAATTGTTAATTTCAAGTATACAATTTAATTTTAGAAAAAATTTAATTTTATAGAATTGTAATTATATATCTCAAACAGATCAAATTTTAGAAGTATATAACGTGACGATAATAATATTACGAAATATCTATCACACGGCCATATAATAAAAATTCTTATATTATAATCTTAATCATATGACTACGGATTTCTGAATCCAATTTAAAAAATCTAAATGAACATATTGATTAATTAAAATTGTTATATAAAATAATGTATTTTTTTCTTAGAATTTATATATCCGCGCATCTGCGCGGGCAGTTATTACTAGTTCTATTAAATCTCTAGAATCCTATCCAAGTTAGACTTGGAATATTCTAGAAGACTTCTATAATAGAATAAGGAAATAAATTAATATTAATTAATTCTTTTCCTATTTCCATGAGAGTTCCCAAACTTAGGAATACTCAAAATAGGAAAACCGAATCAATTAGGAAAGTGAATCTTGGTAGGAGTAGCACGGGTTGGGGATCCCCGCACCACCACCACCATCGACCGCCACCACCACCGGAGGAGGGCACCGCCGCCGCCACCCCAGCCGGCCGACCACCACCATACCGACGGCAGCCCCAGTCGAGGGGCGATCGACCCCTCCCCATGCTTCGTCATGGGGTCGATCGACCCCCCGGTTCTTCGTCCTCTTCGTCTTCTTCGTCACACGTGTTTTTCGGCGGTTGTCTCGGCATCGATCCAACGTAAATAAATTACAAAAAATAAATTTACAATTCCGGTATCGATTCTATACATGAAATCGACCCTATACAATTTCCGGAAAACATATAACAATAATAATAATAAATCTAAATTCGGTCAACCCCCGAATTTTTACTATTACAAGCATTCATCCACACAAAACGAATCTCGACATGTCCGAGAGTTTAATAAACGAATAATCATGGAAAAAATAATTAACAATTAATTAAACCATGATAGTCGGATCCCTGCAAGGTAGAACGATAATTGAACATATACATGAACACGAAACCAAACGCTCTGATACCAATTGTTGGAAATCGATATCCCGGGGTATCAAAAATTGCGGAACCGATAATCCCGACCGAAATCCCATCGCCGGAAATCCAATCGCGAACACCACGAAGAACCGGGCCCGACAAGAGCATCGCCGCGGGATGAACCCGCGGCTAAACCCTAGCCGAGCCTCGCCGTGGGGCTCGCGATCGTGATCGATCGCATGGGGCTGCCTAGCAGCCCCCGGCGGTGAGTCCGGCGACTTACCGCCACCACCGACCGGGGAGGGAGCCGCCAGCCGCGGCGCAAGGCCGCGACGGCTCCCAACGATCGACCCTAGGTCGATCGCTCGCCCCGGCGTCCAGCCGGGGCTCCCCTCGGGATCGCTGCCGGCGATCGATGCCCTAGGGCTTGATCGCCACCCCCTCGGCTCCCAGCCGAGGGTCCTTTGAACCTTCGCCAGGGAACTCGAATCGCCGTCCCCGAAGTTCGTCGTTTTCCCGGATCGTGCGTTCATGTATATATTACAATTAATATCACGTAAAATCACACAAGGGTTTTATGATATTACCTTCGATTCGTTGTGCGGATAAACGAAATCAAGTTGAAGACCTTACGACCTTCCTACGTATTCCTTGCACTAGCTTGAACGTCGGGTGGGCGACGATCCTCCAAGCTTATGGATCTCCTTCAAAAACTCTCTAGAATATCAAGTATGATAATCTTATGGTGTCTTTAATTGTGAAGACCATGTAGTGCTTTTATAGGCTACGTAGGGGATCTAAAGGAGGTGGAATATTGGGCTAATATTGATGATTAAATTGAGCCCAAGCCCAAATCTATTAATCCCATCAATATTAATTAATTTATTTTCCACTATATAAATTAATTGCACTCCCAATATTAAACCATATTATATCAAATAATATTTCTCCGGTAGTATTATTTATTCCTTGTATTTAAGATTTAAATATCCATGAATAAAATTAATTCATTGCTAATTAATTTATTCATCTCTTATATCTGAGACTAGTACCATTCAACCTTAATTATTATGCGGAACAAATCCACCCATGAGGTTTACATAATAATTCCTTTTGAACTCATCTCGGGGATATTATCAACCCTTCCGGGATACACTTTCCCGTCAAGTATTCACGGCATGTCGTATATAAAATATAGTGACCCAACTTAGCCGGTAATTAACCCAATAATTAAATCGGTTAATTCCTTTGGAAAATCAAAGTCACTTATATTAAATATACACACCCGCAATAGTTTCGGGGATTAAGAATAAAATACTCTGAGACTTGAATCAATTATCAACGGCAATCCTAATTGATAAGTCTCAAGCGATCCGCTCAATACACCAAGTGTACAAGTGTGATAAAATAATTAAGACAAATTATTTTCTCTCTAACACAACGACTATACCGATGGATTGGTCCGTGTCCATCTAGGTCGTGAGCAACTGTTTGATTAAATACGAGTAACCGATAGTATGATCTTCTGTGTGGGCCCGCACACAATACTAACTACAATGTATAGAATCCAGGACTATATTTTGCATATATTTAATTATCAATAATTAAATGCAAACGATTGTATATTAATTAAATAGATTAAATGCTATGATCGGGAGTTACCGTTACTTAAATCAAGACATTAAGTACACAACTCCAACATGTTTTCCGACGGTCGTCTCGGCATCGATCCAATGTAAATAAATTACAAAAAATAAATTTACAATTCCGGTATCGATTCTATACATGAAATCGACCCTATACAATTTCCGGAAAATATAAAACAATAATAATAAATCTAAATTCGGTTAACCCCCGAATTTTTACTATTACAAGCATTCATCCACACAAAACGAATCTCGACATGTCCGAGAGTTTAATAAACGAATAATCATGGTAAAAAAAATTAACAATTAATTAAACCATGATAGTCGGATCCCTGCAAGGTAGAACGATAATTGAACATATGCATGAACACGAAACTAAACGCTCTGATACCAATTGTTGGAAATCGATATCCCGGGGTATCAAAATATTGCGGAACCGATAACCCCGACCGAAATCCCATCGCCGGAAACACGCGAACCACCAAACAGAGCCGGGCCCGACGAGAGCATCGCCGCGGGATGAACCCGCGGCCGAAACCCTAGCCGAGCCCCCGCCGGGGCTCGCGATCTCGATCGATCGCATGGGGCTGCTCCGGCAGCCCCGGGGCGGTGAGTCCGGCGACTTCACCGCCCACGCCGTCGGGAGGGGCGCCAGCCGCGGCACCAGCCCGCGGCAGCCCCAGCGTCCAGCCGGGGCTCCCTTCGCGCGGATCGCCGCGATCGAACCCTAGGTTCGATCGCCCCTCGGCTCCCAGCCGAGGGCTCTACTCGTCCTTCGACGAGGATCTCGAATCTCCATCCCCGAAGTCCGTCGTTTTCCCGGATCGTGCGTTCATGTATATATTACAATTAATACACATAAAATCATACAAGGGAGTTTATGATTTTACCTTTGATTCGTTGTGCGGAGAAACGAAATCAATTGAAGACCTTTGAATCTTCCTACGTATTCCTTGCACCTTGTTCGAACGTCGTGTGGGCGACGATCCTCCGAACTCCTTATGGATCTTCTTCTCTCTACTTTCTCTCTCTAGAAGAATTATGATCTTCAAGTTATATTGTTATACGTGTGAGAATAGAGAAGACCATGTAGTGCTTTTATAGGCTACGTAGGGGATCTAAAGGAGGTGGAATATTGGGCTAATATTGATGATTAAATTGAGCCCAAGCCCAAATCTATTAATCCCATCAATATTAATTAATTTATTTTCCACTATATAAATTAATTGCACTCCCAATATTAAACCATATTATATCAAATAATATTTCTCCGGTAGTATTATTTATTCCGTGTATTTAAGATTTAAATATCCATGAATAAAATTAATTTATTGCTAATTAATTTTACTACTAAAAACAGAGTCATAGACATCACGTCATTTAAATCATCTCCAACTGCGCCCGATGTAAATGTAAGTTTTTTAATTGGCTTAAAAAAAACTGATTTAAACGTGAATAAGCATATCCATATAAAATTCAATCGATTTAAATGAGGTCGTTTCAAAAAACAATTACATCACTGTAATATTGTAAGCGATTTAATTGATATATTTAAAAAATCCTCACTCTATAAGATCGATCGTAAACGTAGAACCGATTTAAATGTGATAAAAAAAATTACATAAAATTTTTCTAAGTTATAGCACTGAAAGTATCAACATTTTTATTCTCTCAGTAATCTTTTGTCGCGCACAATCTCTCAGAATTCGTCACCCCAAACCCTTCTCTCTGTGTATTCCCTTCTTCTCCGTTAATTCTCTAGCTCTAATTTCATGAAATCGATCCATTACTAGCGTCCTTTAGTGTTGCCCTAAACCCTAATTTTCTTGTATTGCCCACAGATCGTGCATCACGCGTTCGCCGAGGTTGTAAGATTGTTGGCTTCGACCGTAGGGTGTAATGTTGCTTGCTTCGACTCCATTGAAGATATTTCTTCAGGTATGTCGCAATCCTGCGTGCTAGGGTTGTTGGCTTCGATTTTATCTGTTCGTGACTTCGTCTATTTAATTTTTTACATATCAGGGTGCTAGGGTTTACAGGTTATTGATTTTGTTGTGTAAATTTCAATTTTACTGTGTGAATTTCTTTGGATTTTGAACGATCTCAACGACCTCTGCAGAGACACTTTTACCCCTTCCGCCACCTGCCCACCTTCTTCTCCTGCCATTCAAAACCTCTCCTCTTTATTGGGTGGGTACATTTTTTTTTTCTGCTTTTCAAAAATTGATGATATGTTTCATTTCGGAGCTTATTGAGGAGCTTTCCATCGAGTCTTACCGGGTTTTTTTATTTTGCAATAATATAAATTTTCTGGGTGATTTTCAAATCCTTTTCTTAGGGAAAAGAAAAATGAAAAATTGCAGTTCTTACTTGATATGCCCTGAACATATGAGCTATAGTTATTGTGTATACCTTGATATGATTTTTCCTATTGTCTAGTTACACGACTATTTGTCTATTTCTCCTACGTAGTAAGCAAGAATTAGACAAGGGATGAAATTCTTGCCGATAATACACACAAAAAAAGTTAAAGCTGAAGATTTTGTGTTAATTACATAAGCTGGAACACTGCAACGTATGAAATAGTGTTGGGTAGAACAGCTCCTTAGACACGGAATGGAACATTTTCTCCAATCTTTGATGTCCTATTATCACAACGAATCATATTTTTGTTTGTGCTACCTTTCACAGTTAGTTATCCCCCTCTTTACGATTTCGACAATCATCTTCACATACAACTTAGATAGTCAGTTGTGTTTCCTGAAACTAGCTTGCTTACATGAAATTAATGCTTCATTATGATATTTTCTCCATCAGATTATGAAGCCATGTTTATCTTGCAGATACAGTTAGTCTTGTCGATGTTGGTTTTAGTGATACTAGTAGCAATGAGGATAACAGAGGTCATGGTCCTTTTGAGATCTTTTCGTTCAATAGAGTTGATCGATGGGCCCAACCTATACATTATGTGGACATACATGAGGGAGAAAACTTCACGGTATGCGTTCGTATGTTTTGGATTTTATTTTTATTTTTAGTTTTAGTTAGAACACCATTTGCAATATGCATCTCAATATATTAGTTGATTTTGTCTTGATTTTAGTAATCGTCACACCATTATCTTAAAAGGATTAAATGCTCAAGTCTACTAGAGTACTAGACCTTGCTAAGCTGGGCCCCTAGTTCTGAGCTTGAAGCAAGCCTTTTGTTCAATTTAATATGATACTCTAATTATTACATTGTCCAGACATTATAGTCAATCAGTAATTCCATCCTGTTTCCATAGTTATAGTTTAGCTAATAAGTTTCTGAAGCATTATTGGGATGAGAGATAGAAGTGTATTCTACCAAGTTGTCTGTGCTCTTTAATGAATAGTTAGAAAAGTGGAGTTCTTATCATTTTAGTTTTTGCCTATGGTGTCACCTACACTGCTAAACTCTACTTAGTTATATGTATTTTCATTACGAAGTACATTGGATTTTGGACAAAATTTTTATACTCGTATTTAGGAATTTATTTTTTAATATAAGTAACACCCACCCCATTACAAAGTAAGAACATTGGCAATGTAATCAATAAGAGATGGCAGATAGTTTCTATAGCTGAAGACCAAAAAAGCACTGCCAAGATATAAATTAATAGTTATCGAGAAGACTCTTCAGTCTTCTCATAGAACCTGTAGGTTGGATGGTTTAATATTGGAACATGTGTAATGCAAGACTTCTATATATAGAGTACTTAGTTAATTTTAGTTTATTCATGTATTGTCGCTGAGTATCTTGTTATATGTTGTGCTTGAGTATCTTGTTATATATGTTCAATAGGGTACTCTTGTTGTGTTTTTTGTTGCAAATGACCATTTCCAGCAGTACATATGTTCTATATACAGCTTGTTGTGTTTTGTTGCAATTGCAAATGACCATATCCAGCAGTATATTAGCTTGTTGTGTTTTGTTGCAAATGACCATTTCCGGCAGTATAGTAACTTGTTGTGTTTTGTTGCAAATGACCTTTTCCAGCAGTACTTAATGTATGTCCACTTAATGCAGCAGATATTCCGTTGTGTACGCAGCTGGATACTTCAAGTTTTTGTTGGAACTGCAATTGGCGCGCTCTTATAATTCTGGACATGTTTTGGATATTTATCGACTATTGTAACGTTTATTTTCGATCATATTTTTGTTCGTGTTTGATCGAATGTTTTGGATATTAGTTAATCTTGACAATGTTTAGGATGTTATTGAAGCAAATATTATGGTGTTAATATTTTTATTAATATAATATTTTATATATTTGGTGTGATTTTAGTATTAAAGACATCGTTTGTAAAAGAGTAAAATGATTTATCTACTTGTAAAAGACATCACTTTTTGTTATTAAAAGAGTAAAATGATTTATCTACTTGTAAAAGACATCACTTTTTGTTATTAACTCACTCACAGCGAAATCGGTTAATACTCGATTTCCTATGTGCCCAATTATATCAATTTTCCCAATTAAAACTGATTTAAATATTAATACTAATATCGGTTAATAACCGATTACTGAAATAATTAAAACTGATTTAAATGCATTTACAGAAATCGGTTGCTAACCGATGTCTGAAATATGCCTAGTATAGACATCGACTCCATACACATCGGTCGCATAACTCATTTATATCGGGTAATACCCGATTTCTATGGCTGTTTTTTTAGTAGTGTTTATTCATCTCTTGTATCCGAGACTAGTACCATTCAACCTTAATTATTATGCGGAACAAATCCACTCATGAGGTTTACATAATAATTCCTTAAGAACTCATCTCGGGGATATTATCAACCCTTCCGGGATACACTTTCCCGTCAAGTATTCACGGCATGTCATATATAAAATATAGTGACCCAACTTAGCCGGTAATTAACCCAATAATTAAATCGGTTAATTCCTTTGGAAAATCAAAGTCACTTATATTAAATATGCACACCCGCAATAGTTTCGGGGATTAAGAATAAAATACTCTGAGACTTGAATCAATTATCAACGGCAATCCTAATTGATAAGTCTCAAGCGATCCGCTCAATACACCAAGTGTACAAGTGTGATAAAATAATTAAGACAAATTATTTTCTATCTCACACAACGACTATACCGATGGATTGGTCCGTGTCCATCTAGGTCGTGAGCAACTGTTTGATTGAATACGAGTAACCGATAGTATGATATTCTGTGTGGGCCCGCACACCATACTAACTACAACGTATAGAATCCAGGACTATATTTTGCATATATTTAATTATCAATAATTAAATGCAAACGATTGTTTATTAATTAAATAGATTAAATGCTATGATCCGGAGTTACCGTTACTTAAATCTAGACATTAAGTACACAACTCCAACAGGTCGTTTCTCATGATTTTTCATCAGTAGCTCATTGTTCTGTTCTGCTACTAACAAACATGATATGAGCTCAGAATACTTTTTGGAGCCACGCAGACGGTATTGCTACTGCAGGAGCACATTTGATGCATGAAATGTGTAGAACGTCTTTTCCATCATATCCTCTTCATTGATCTTTTCTCCGCACAAAGTTAATTTTGACGTTATTCTGAATAGTTCAGAATTGTACTCGCTAACAGTTTTGAAATCTTGTAAGCGGAGATGCATCCACTCTTAGCGTGCTTTAGGGAGGACAATGGTCTTTTGGTGATCAAATCTATCAGCCAAATTTTTCCATAAGACGTGGGGATCTTTGACAGTGAGATACTCAACTTTCAATCCTTCATGAATATGATGACGAAGGAATATGAGTGATTTTGCACGATCCTGCGGGGATGACGTGTTTGCTTCTTTTATTGTCTCACCCAAACCCTTGGAGATCAAATGAATCTAAGCATCAAGGTTCCATGATAAATAATTCTTCCCAGATATATGCAGTTCAACGAAATCTAGTTTCGCGATGTTTGCCATGAGTATCTACAAAATAAGATACATCAGATCTCGATTTTCAAATATGTTATTCGAGATAATTAGTATGTAATCAATTTGATATTTCTGCAGGAATATCATATCACATCACGATGTTCTTCAGGAACATTTAATTTTTAGATTTGATATTTCTTCAGGAATATCATATCATAATGTTCTTCAGGAACATTAAAATTTTAATTGATTTACTCAGGATAATTAATTTGATATTACTTCTAGAATATCAAATTATAATGTTCTTCAGGAGCATATGATATTACTTCAGGAATATCAGTTTATATGTTCTTCGGGAACATATTATTTTGTGAAGAAAGTAGAAGAAGTAGATATATTTATAATTATTTAATATAAACAAAATATAAATTATTGCCTTGTACTTCGGATCTTGGATGGGTAGAACTTGGATGAAGAACGCAGTTGAGCTTCTCGTGCTGATAACGTGTTATAAAATAAAGAGAGTAGAGAGAATTGAATGAATTTATTAATGAAGGGAGGTCCCTTTATATAAGATACAATCTAGGGTTTCTGACTTACACTACAAAAAAACCGCGGATCCCCTACGGGGATTCCCTACGGCCTTTTTCCCGTAGGGATTTCCCTACGGCATCCCCTACGGGAGCATATTTTGAGATCCCCTACGGCATTCCCTACGGCTCCAGCCGTAGGGGTGACTCCCGTAGGGGATTCCCGTAGGGGACTGCGCGCGAATTCGCGCGCATACCTTCCCTCCAAGAGGCCCTACGGGGTCCCCCGTAGGGAATAATAAATCCCCTACGGGAATTATTCCCGTAGGGATCCCCTACGGCAAATGCCGTAGGGGAGTATTTTTTTTTTTTTAAATTATATTCAATTAAAGAAATTCCCTACGGGTATTTTTCCCGTAGGGGTCCCCTACGGCAAATGCCGTAGGGAGTTTTTTTTTTTAATAATACAATTAATTTATATAATAATAAATTCATTAAATGTTATTATAAAATTACGTTAAATTGTTTTAAATGTTTTTTTTAAATCAATATTTTACTAGATAATAAAATTACAATTAAAGTTTTTTTAACCATACGCACTACGCAATTACAATTATGCAACTACGCAATTACACAATTTTATAAAAATAGTTAATTATAAAAAATATCAAATTGTTTTAAATGTTTTTTTTAAATCAATATTTTACTAGATAATAAAATTACAATTAAAGTTTTTTTAACCATTTACGCACTACGCAATTACAATTATGCAACTACGCAATTACACAATTTTATAAAAATAGTTAATTATAAAAAATATCGCAATTACGCAAAAATTACGGAAAAATAATAAAAAGGTATTATAGTCTAAACAAATTTCAAAAACTACTACTAAATAATATTTAAATCTACGTAAAACTTGTAAACGCAAAAAAGTTAAAAAATAAAAGACCTTAAATATTAATAAAAAAATATTGAAAGTTCTATTTAATTTAATATATTTAAATTCCATTTTATTTAAAATTACTTTTTTTTTAAATCAATATATATATATATATATATATATATATATATATATATATATATATATAAGTTAATGGTACATATATATTATCTTTTAAGAATTGGACATATAACTCAGATAGCCTAGCGGTTATCATCCTCTTCTTCATTCATAAGGTCAAGGGTTCAAACTCTGGACTATGCAATATAGGAGCTCCCATTTTTAATTAAAACTTATTCCCTACGGGGATAACCCGTAGGGATCCTACGGGAAAGAACGGGCGCGGAAAGCAGTCCCCTACGGCCAGCCCGTAGTGATTTCCGTAGGGGATGCCGTAGGGAACCCTGTTCCCTACGGATTTATGTGGATTTCCCTACGGGAATTGCCGTAGGGAATCTGCGAATTTTTTGTAGTGTTAGCCAACAAGTCATTCACTATAATATATATTTATAACAAGAACGACACTTTAAAACTTATTCCCTACGGGGATAACCCGTAGGGATCCTACGGGAAAGAACGGGCGCGGAAAGCAGTCCCCTACGGCTCTGATCCCTACGGGAAAGAACGGGCGCGGAAAGCAGTCCCCTACGGCTCCCCTACGGCCAGCCCGTAGGGATTTCCCCTACGGCTCCAAAAATCCCGTAGGGGATTGGTTCCCTACGAGGCAACCCTACGGCTCCAAAAATCCCGTAGGGGATTGGTTCCCTACGAGGCAAACCCTACGGCTCCCCTACGGCCAGCCCGTAGGGATTTCCCCTACGGCTCCAAAAATCCCGTAGGGGATTGGTTCCCTACGAGGCAAACCCTACGGCGTGATTTCCGTAGGGGATGCCGTAGGGAACCCTGTTCCCTACGGATTTATGTGGATTTCCCTACGGGAATTGCCGTAGGGAATCTGCGAATTTTTTGTAGTGTTAGCCAACAAGTCATTCACTATAATATATATTTATAACAAGAACGACACTTATAAACAATAGGAGAGAGTATTTTTTTAAAACAAATTAAAAATATGTTACGGGTGATATATACTACTATTATAAAACTCTAAATTCTTTATATTATTTAGGGTGATATGTACTATACACTGTGTTTTTTAAAATAATTATATATTTATATAAATATTTAATCAAACTTATTGAATGAAGATAACAATTTATGACATTTTTTATTTTTGAGAGAATTGATTGATAATATTAATTTTGTTTTCAAATATATTGTACAATTAAATTTGGAATCATTTGTTATACTATTTGTCTTAGAGTATAATATCACGAGTTAAGATATTAAAAAAAAAATCTTTAATCATTCATTTTTTTTATGAATATTGACATTCTCCTATTTTATATACAAACCTATTCCAAAGTACATTAATACATCTATTATTTTATTTATGTTATAACAATTAAACTTAATAATATTTTAAAAAATAAACAATAATAAACTAATAAATATAAAATAAAACTTTAATTGTAAGTAAAATCATTCGTAAATCTATATACATCGCAATTAATCGTTTTATTGTTGTAACTTAGTATAACTAATTATTTTTTCTAAATAAACAATTATCCACATGTCCAAGTTAATTTGCACAATATCAAAATTTGTAGAAAGGATGCCAAAATATTACTCCATAAAAGTAGTTTAAAAATCAAGAGTCTTATTTTTGTTATCATAGATAAACAATTATGTATATTAAAAAAACATTATAAATCTTTTAAGTGAGACAATAATAATAAATATTTAATTATTTATATTTCAAGGAAAGGAGACAGTAATAATGAATATAAATATAATTAAATAACAAAATAAATAATATATTAAGTTAATTACAATTATAGGTATCATTAGAAAAATATGCAATAATATTATCAAAACATACATATATATCACTACTAATAACATAAAATTAAAATTATTTATTGCAAAAACAAGTAAATAATTTGATATGACTAAAAAATAAAAGTGAATAACATAAAATTAAAATTATTTACTGCAAAAACAAGTAAATAATTTAATATGACTAAAAAATAAAAGTGAAGTATTCCTTCCATTTCTAAATTTTTACACTTTGTTATTTCAATTTGTTTTAGTCATACTGATTAAAAGAATTTATTTCACGTTTTGATTTTTTTTACGTTTTGAGTAAATGTAATACTCATACTGGATGGTGAAATAAATGCTTTTGTCAAATCATGTCATTAACAATATCTTTGAAAAATATTGAGATTGGTTTAGTTTTAAAATCTTAAGTGAGAGAAAGTAATTAATGTCAATAATTAGTATTCAACTAGTTATGTGGGAAGACTAAAATCTAGGAAGCTTAAATGTGATTAATTAATAAAATAGAAAAAGTTAAAAAAGTAATTTGAGTATGGTACTAATTTTTTTGAGTTTGAACTCATTTAATTGAATTGGAACCATTGTAAGAGTGAGTTCAGTTTAATTTATCCATATGGCCCACTCTACTGCAAATTCTGAAATGAACCGAGTTCAAAGGTATGAACTCAACTTTTTTATTTTTTTTTTACAAATATTGACACATGTCCTTAGTTAATTGGTCTACCACAAGAAAGTGTATCACACTCTCCATGTTGGCAAGTAAAGCTTTAATTAAGTTGCAATTTTTATTATTAGTATTAAAAAGTAGTGGGCTCATAAAATGAGTTCAAACCGAAAAACCAATGTAAATGATAAATAGTTCAGTTCATTTATTGATTAAATTGATTAAATTTTTTGTTAAAAATAATTAATTGGTATGAACTGAGTAACCATTGTACATGCCCTTATGAATGGAAAAAGATTGTTATCCATATTATGGATATCCATAATGTATTTAAATTACCGTTTTAACCTTTCATTTATTTATTGAATGTAATCAGTTTAATTTGTCTTCTCAAGATTTAGTATTTTCACGCAACAAATTAATGATGAGTGCATTAATTACATTAGATTTTTCTTTAATTATATTTCAATTCTAAAATTGATGATTGAAACATCAGTTATTTTATTTTTGCGTTGTGTCGTATATTTTGAATAAAATTGATATTTTTTTTAAAATAATAACATTATGTTTTTTTATTCATTTTAAATATTTATTAATATTAAAAATAATTAGAATATTGAAAGAATAAAACTTCAATATATATATATAATTATATATATATATATATATATATATAATTGTACAAAAAAATAATAGATCAATTCGTAATTGATATAGTTAAATTTGGTAAAAAAATATTGGAATCAAAATTGCATTAAAAATTACTCCATACAATATATTCTTTAGATACATTTCTTTATATAAACACGAAATTTGATTCAAATCTCTTAAATACAATTTCTTATTGTGATTGAAGTTAGAATTGTTCCGTAATCCTATTCAAAATCAAACAAACTAGAATTCTTAAAAATACTATTTTAATTGTTAATCTATTAATATATAAATCCAGAACGATTATCAATCAAGCAGACAACCAATCAAAAGCTTCAATTTTGCCACGTAGATGAAATTGAAATCTATTGATCAATCAGAATGCTCAATTTCACATATTGAGAAACTTTTCTCATTAAATTTCAAATTCTATTGTCCAATAGAAACTCTCAATTTTGTCACGTCAATTTATATTTTCTCCTTAAATCTTATTGAAATCCATATCAGTAATTGAAATCTTAATTTCGGTCAACTTTTCCAATCAGACATCCATTATTCCGCTTCTTCGTCTTCTCCTTCTCATTATTCACATTCCATCTTCACAGAATAGTAATAGGGTTTAATTGTGTATTTCTCCTGCTCTCAATATTCCCCTTTATCGCGGTTGTATTCTCAATATTTTTCCCTTCTCGCAGTACGTATTCTCTTCAATTCGCCCGGTGTGCCAATCATACGTTCGGTTGTATTATTGTGGTTTTCATATTGTCGCCAAATTGTTCGATATTGTGTGTTTGACAATTTTTATGTGTGTTCTTATCTTCGTTTTGCCAAAATCAATGCAGTGTCTCTTCTCCTTCCGACTACATTCTCTATTGTATCGAATTCAAGGGTTTCTATCAAGGTTTTTGTAAGGTTTTTCTAATTTGTTCTAATTCATAATTTATTGCAGACCCATCCATGTCTGATTGGGCGATTCGTTGCTATCTTTGATTTTTTGCAGATTCCATTGTCATTGGCCATCTTCTCCGAAATTAAGGTATATTCATTCTCATCGGCCATCTTAATGTATTTCGATTTCTGAATGTTTTTAATCTTAATTCTGTGGTTAATCCGAAATCCCCTTTTTACCGTGCATAATGAATCGTTCATACTTTGGAATTTTCAATTGAGCAGGTTTGTTTTTTCCTAGGAGCCATCGTATTTTCCAGGTTGATGCATTTGAAATCACATTTCAGTTTTATGTATTTTATTTTGGTTGAAATCCGTGCGATCTGCGTCCCCACGCGAAGGTGGAGCTGGAGTAATTCCCTCCGATCTGTGTCCCCACGCGAAGAAGGTGGAGCTGGAGTAGTTTGGGTTGAAGGCGACGGAGATCGATGCTTTGCCAGACCTGATGGATCATAAGCCTGGTGAGTATCCCAAAACTAATAGGCTTCTTAGCAGGGTGATTAATTGCTCTTGAAATTCAATTCTCTAAATGCAATTGCTCTTGAAATTCTGATAATGGATGGTGAAGGTTGGTCTCAGTATATTTTTTTTAAACCTCAGCAATACCGCCGCCCCAAGAGGATGTTTTGGAAAAAATTGAATACACAGTACTTTGGTGCTTGCAAGAGGCAAGATATTCCATTAAATAAGTCGCTTATCTATTATTCAATTAAATAAGCTGATTACCGACAAGAAGGTGCTGAACGCTTTTCCCTTCACGTGGCTCACCTCGACGCTGTCCCTCGCCGACGGCTCCCTCATAATGTTGACTTCGTGGGCTCTCAGAATCGCCGAGTCCCCGAAGGCCGATCTCGATTTTTGCAAATCCCTTTTTCCGGTCAGTGTCAATTTATGCTATATGTGGGTTTCACCCCTTTTTTGTCAATTTCTGGATTTTGTTCTGTAGTCAAATTTCTGTGGCCGTCTCCTTCACACACATAATCAAGAGTGGTGAGACTGCTTTCAGTGTCTTGGTTTCAAGATTCATTTTGGGAGAAACTTTTTCGTGGCAAAATTAATATTTATATTTAATAGTAAAGGTGTCATTCTTATTCAGCTGTTGTGTTACTCTTTTCATAAGAAATTGCTTTTTCTATGCCTCTAAAAGATATTAGTAGTACTCCAATTTTTATCCATTTCCAAAAATTGTTTTAATTCTCGCATATTGCTCTTTTTCTCAGTTTGAGGTATGCTGTTTAATTTTTCGCTTTTCGATTTATTTGGTTTAGGGTATACTGATTCCGTGTCTTCAAAGATCCATTTTTTTTGCAGATTGAGAATCAAACTTTCCTCTCTGTCGATCTCCTTCTCCTCCAACAAATCTTGCGCCGCATTTCAAAAACAAATTCAAGACCAGGCCAAGGTATCCCCATATCTAATGCTTTAATTTTGCTCTTTAATTCTTGCATATTGGTCCTGTTATTTTTAATTTTTTGTCTTTCGATTGATTTGGTTTTTCGTTTTTATGAAATGAAGTTGTATTTTTATCGTTTAGTTAACATTTTTTATTTATGTATTTCAGTCTTTCACCATTAAGTGTTAATTTGCAGGCAGAGGTCAATTATTTAGGGCAACTTCGACATCCTAATCTGGTGAAACTGATTGGTTATTGCTGTGAGGGTGACCATAGGCTGTTGGTCTATGAATATATGGCATCTGGCAGCTTGGAGAAACATCTCTTCCTAAGTAAGTAGTAACTCTGTTTTTTATTTATTTTACCCTTTTCATTTGTCCCATATTATAGGTTTGTTTTTTTTCTGGAGAGCGTTAAGTACACAATAATAGACTAGCATACTCCTATTTAGTTCAACTTGATTTTAACAATCTTTTTTTTATTTTCAATATTGTTGCACTAATGCAATGGAGAATAATATAATCCCTATTACTAGAGTATATTATATGTTCTTAATCTGTGTGAAACTTTCTCCCCACCTATTTAACTATTGTGGGATGGATGAATTTAAAAACGATGAATATTTATTAAAACTACAACATAAAAATTAAATTAGACTCAAATGGTTATAGAGTGTATTTATACCAATAATAGACGAGTGATTATTGATTTTATTTTCATACTGCTGATTAATGGCTCGATTTTATTCTCTTCATATCTATGATTATTGATTTTATTTTCTTCTAATTTTTCTTTTTTAAATTATTTACTATTTTTTTGTTGCAGATCTATAATTCTATGTTGATGCCGTCCCAAAAATGGCTTCTCCCTTCGCTGCCTATATATTTCTCTAATGATTAATTCTTTCTCATTCAAGCAATTTCAGGTAACAATTTCATAGATAATATTGATTCTTCTTGGCGTACTTCGGTATATAGTGTTGCGTCTTATCCAAAAAGGAAGTGCGTACTGAATAGTCAACCAGCCACACATGTTATGAGTTTCATAAAAATTCAATTCACAATATTTCTTGATCACAGTAGTCATTCATATGAGTTTAATGATTTACTTATTTAATTAGCATCATATGAAGTTTTATGTGATATTATTATTATTATTATTATTATTATTATTATTATTATTATTTGACCTGTTACTTTACTTTATTGTTTATGATTTTGTTTTTATGTATTTTTTAATAATATAATTTTTTGATAGTTTTTGGTAGATACTTTGATCTCTTTGTTCTACGAAAAATCATTCAAGAAATGCCCATTTATTCGGGTGTAATTTCACCAAGAGCAATGAATGGACAGGTTGGTATTTCTTTTTTATAAATAAATAGCAGTACTAAATAATGTAAAAAATTATTCGTAAATCAGACAAAAATGAATTCGCTAATTATGGTATTCTCCGTTAATTCATTTTTTTTAATGGTATTTCTTTTTTCGTGGATGGTGCCTTCAATATCCAAAGCATCAATCATCTGGTCTTCAAGAAGGTTATCCAGGAAGAGGCATAGCTATGCCACGAAATCTAATCAGTATCATGTCGTCAAAACTTTTGGTAACTCTTTAATCGATCGATTTGTGTTTTTTTAAACCTTTTTTTCTGTGATTTTTAGTTCGTGCGATTTGTTTAAGATTCGTTATTTGTTCCGGTTCAGTTGGTGAATTGATATCTGAATTTCGTTAATTTTGTTACTCTATTATTTACTCTGTGTGTCTGAAAATAAGGAGGAACAAGTGTCATGTTTCTGGAAAGAGGATCCAAGAAGTATGTATGCCTTCATTTTTATGTTACTGTATTTTTTTTAACATATTCATTAAATGTATAATGACTAATAGTTTTTATGTTACTATATTGTAAATTGATTATTGTAGTTCACATTTTATAGTTCCTGTTTTTTCAAAGATTCAAATTGATTGATTTATTTATTTTGCAGATTGATGTATGTACATACCTTTTCAGTCCCTGACTTTGCTGTAGTTACAATATGCCCGGATCGAGGAAGATTTCCCCAAACGACACCGGACTCGCTGAAGCCCTTTGAATTTTTCAGAAACTACATCGGCAACACCTTTCCTGCCGAGAAATTATCGATATCATCTCGACCGCGCAAAAATACATCGCCATATTATTCTTTCTTTGGGGCTCTTAAGTCTATTCAATATATATTTTCAGGTATTTTTAATGGGCTTTCTTGCAGATTTGATTATACAGAACACTTATTAGACTTCGTATTTGTTTATCATGTTCTTGATTTGGAAACACTTATTAGATTTCGTGTTTGTTTATCGTGATCTTGATTTGGAATTTCGGTGATGATAATGGAATGTATAAATTTTCTACCGGATTGGAAACCTAACAGCAGCTTATTCTTAGGTAATTTATTTCTCCTATTTTTTTCGTGTTCTTTTTTGGGTCTGTAAATTATATGGTTTGATGTGCGTTTAATTTCCCCAATTGCATGACTCTCTGCCTTTGTATTTGTTTGCTAAGTGATGAGAGCTCCTGGTATGAATGTTCTCAATGTTCCAATGGTCGAGCTTGGTGCAGTGGCTACTGGCGTCCCGTTTCAGGTAACAATTTTATGAATACTATTGATTCTTCCTGGAAAGGCTTCGTCTTCTCCTTCTCATTCACCAATATCGTAGGTGCTCTTCTCCTTCCGTGTACCTTCCCTGCTGTATCGAAATCAAGGGTTTAGATCAAGGTTTATATTCTCCATTTGCTCCTCTATCATAATTCGGCCCTTATCAATCTTTTTTTGACAACCCTCATCTTCATCCAAATTGATCCGTTTATCTCTATTTCAGATTCAAAAAGCTACGCTTTGCATTTTTAAATTGATAAGATTCAATGGCGATGATTCTGATTTTTTTTCTTGCTGATTAAGGTATGTAAATCATCCGTGGCCATCTACTTTGGATAAATTTTGTGTCTTTTTCTCTTATCGTCTTCTACAGGAACATAACCCCTATTGTATGTAATGTATACCCTTTTACTCTACTTGCGTTGTTCGAATTTAAAAGATTTACTCTTTCTTATTTTCAGAAAACTCTATTCAATCGGTCCCGTCCTCTTCTTCATCCTATTATCATCTTTGCGGACCCCGATTTCGTATCATATTAATTCAAAACCGATTCTTCCGTGTACAGTGGATCAACACAGGTTTGGAAATCCCTCTTTTTTATTCTTTTTTCGAATATTGCCTTCGTTTTTATAATCTTTCTGCGGTGCATTCAAGTATGTGCATATTTTCGACCGGCCAAAAGTGACGCCGTCGTCGAGTGGGATGACGAGATGTGGGACCAGTTCGGAAGTATATATATCGAATATTGCCTTCCTTTTTATAATTTTTCTCAAAGAAATGATGATTGATATCATCGTCGCCGCAACCTTTTTTCTGGGTACATAATTTCTTCATTTTTCGCCCAAATTTCAGTTAGATTTCAATTTTCCACAATTTTTTTTTTGCATGTGATTTGAAATTTTCATTTGCAGATTCCAATTTTTTTCTTGAGTTATCAATTTAGTACTCCATTAAAACAGATGATCTTCAACTGCCTAAAGTTTGGTTTCATTTTGATTTTTCCGAAACTCGGCTTGGCATGTGGTTTGGTTTGAATCGATTCATGTACTCACTTTTCTTATTTTAATAAATTTGAGACAAAGCTCGGAGCGATGAGAATGCCTACGGTCGTGTCGACTTAGGTTCAACAGCAACCATGGAAAGGTAACTCTATAAATTTGAAGATCATCTCATTTCCAGATTCTGGGATGTTTTATCAATAAATTTCTATATTTTACAAGATTTCATAAAGTGTGTTGTTTTGTATATATTTTCATCGGCCCGTGCAATAGTAAGTGATGATTATTTCTTATTTATATATTCTCTATACGGGCAGGTGATGTTAATCGCTTGCAACCGCTGAATCTGCATACATATATTGCATGTGAAAATTCTTTTCATGTGTGAACATAATTCATATTTGAACTTCATATTTTTTATCTTATTTATATTTTTCTATTTTCTCATTTTTTTGGTATGTAGAAAGAGCAAGTCATAATTGATTTTTTGTTGAAAAAGATCTCTATTCCATGAAAATCAATTTAAGAAGTTGGTTATCTAATGGTAATTTTCACTTTAATTTATCTACTTCAATTTGTTTTTGTTAATATCATGCATGAAGTTGTTAGTACTTCCATTCATGTATTTTTTGATTGTGTTTTTTATTAACTTCTCATCCATTGTTTCATATATTTCATCGTTTCATATATATCTGGTGCGTTGCGTTCTTTTCAATTGAATTGAACCAGTTCTCCGTTATTTTATAGTTAATCTTCTGCCCCGAAATCTTCTTTTTAGGCTTCATTAATCGAATGAAATCGGTGGAAAAAAATCTGCATTTCTGTTGGTTTGGGACGCATTGAGACCTGGAATTAAACAAACATATGAGGTGATTGCTCGCATTGATTTTGCTTAATGTCTTGATCAGCTTTGTTGTTCATTAGACAGGTATCAAGACATATTATTATTTTATTTTATTTCGTATTTGCTTTTGTATTTGCTAATTAAAAGGTTAATCGGTGTATTAACGTTTGACAATTGTTCGTTACGATTTTGATTATTCGTATAATTATTTACCTCATACTTCTCATTCGATTATAATAACTTACTCTTCATTTTCTTTATAGCATTCATATTATTTTTCATTCAAATTTACATTTTTTTGGGTAAATGTCAATCAAATAGAAAAAAAAGTGTATGATACAGTACATGAATCAAATTCACATTTAGGATTGATCTTATTGTTATTTATTTATTTTCCATCTATTTGGTGATGAAACCTTTAGATGACTCATATATACCTCAAACTTCTCATGAGTTAGAATAAATTACTCCTTTATTTCTAAGTTTATATTTATCTAACAAATTTTTATTTTTTGTGTTAATTTCTATTCATTTTTTATGTTAAACGATTTTCATAAACAAATTAATTATTCAACAATTTAACTTAATTAGCTATATGATTATTCAATACACACAATTAACTTTATTAGCTAATTGTTCTGTGTATGCTTTAACTTTAATAATAGGAATGACAAGTAACGACTATTGATGTTCTACAATTAACTTTATTAGCTAATTGTTCTGTGTATGCTTTAACTTTAATAATAGGAATGACAAGTAACGACTAGTGATGTTCTACGAAATATTCTAAGCTCAAAGATTTATTTGGATTTATCTTAGCCTCCGACTATAAATTAATATAAATAACTATTGAAATTATCATATTTATTGATAAAATAAAATAATATGGGTTAGAAATATTAGTTTATTAAATTTCCATAGTGTTAATTATTTTTGTGGATGGTAGGAAGTAGGAACATTTTCTTGATCAAGTTCAATTAAATTTAAGTTATTACATTATGTATGTTATCTGATCTAAGATTCTTTTAAATATGTTTTTGTAGATCTTTCCCACATAAATGTTAATAATCTTGAAGATTGCACTCATTCTCCTTTACTTTTACTGTTTATCACTTTTTCTAAACGTGTCTCTTCCAATCATCTTGACCATAAATGTCTTTTACAATTGTCTTTCTGATTCCACCAGTTGAGTTTTTTTTTTATCTCGATCTTAATTTTGTAGTTAATTTATTCGATTTCTGAAAAACAAATTCTATATCTTTTGTTTTTATTGAACCTTTGTCCGCAATTTACATTTGTACAGATGTGTTTTGCAGAATTAGGTTTTGAAATCATTTCGTCTCAATAAAAAGAGACGCAAAACTCAACAAACTGAAAATGTCATCTCCCATACCCACTCAACCATATATCTTTTCATGACTATAATTTAGATATGTTCCAACTTGCACTGTAACTAATTACAGAACTAATTAATTAAATCACAATACTCTTCAACAACATATTTTAATGATCACCTTCTTCCGGTTTCTAACGAGCTTACTACATTCAAGAAAATGTCTAATTTTGTTAATACGAAATATCGATCATACCGTCAAATTATGTAATGATACTCGATTGATAATAACAAATCTCAGAACTTATTTTATTGAGACGAAGGTTTTAGGAGACAAAAATAAAGATAACATTGTTAACATTTCGAGGTTGTCTCTTAGGACGTGTACTTTTGGACTGCAATCGGCTGAATTAAACTGAAATTAATTTCCATTTAATTTAATTTTAAAATATTGAAATATGAATAAAAAAATAATAAAAAACCTAAATTACTAAACTAAACTTAATGAATCTGAACTTAACTTAATTAATTTGAAACTTAATAGGTCTGAACTGAGAAACTGAGAATAATAAGTTCAAAAGATAAAATTCTTAGGTCCTGTTCTTTTGAACTGAAACTGGCTAAACTGAATTCTGAACTAAATTGAATTGAACTGAAAAAATCTGAACTGGACTGAATTGATTTTTTTATAAAAATAATAATAAAATTTGAAAATTATCAAAAATTATTTACAATGTTATATGCTTAAGAATACTAATGAAACTATTGTAAATTATTATTCAAAAAAACTTCTAATTCATCTTTTTAATTTATTTTTTTATTTTTAAAAATAAAAATAAATTAAAACTAAGTGAGATGGAAGATAGTCGAATATATAAATAAAAAATAGCAAATTCAAATTTTGTATAATATTAATTATACCACAGTTATAGTAGCATTCAAAAATTATTTTATAAAACCTTCAATGGGATCCTTAAGTTATTAATAATATTATTCAATTTCATATATAAAATATGATTCAAGTTTATAAATTTTATTATCATATGATAATTTAAAATTTTATGTGTTAAAAATATGTTTTATTAATTAAAAATAAATTGAAATAAAATAAAATAAAATATTTTCCTTTTATTTGTGTTTTATTTCATCAATTTTATTTTATTAAATATACGACTACTAAATATTATATAATTCGAAGTTTACATACCTTTCAAATCCCCGATGATATTATATAATTGGAGATGGAACTTTGGGAGATGATAATGATGGCGGGGCTGTTATTGAAATCCCCGATGATCTTATTATATCCAACTCAGACGACTACATCGGTTCCATCGTTCAAGCTATTTTCCCGGATTTCCACCAGCATATAGGAGACACTAACTTCTTGCAAGGTCGGGCAATTTTGTATCCTACTTTGGATGAAGTCGAAGCCGTTAATGAGTACATGGTTACAAAAAATACACTAACATAAAATACACTAACATAAAATATTTCGCGCTTTTTATGCTCCTATTTTAAGCGCCTATAGCCTACATACAACACAAGAGAGAGTTTATCTTAGTGCGTACTCTATTGATTCGGCTGATAAAGGGACAACCATGTTTGATCAGATGCATTCCATAGAATATTTAAACACAATTAAATGCTCCGGTTTGCCGAACCATGTCCTGAAACTTAAGGTTAGTATTAATCATTATTATTGAATTTTTTAATTACACTTAAAATTAAAATTATTGTTCATAAATATTTAAAAAAAAATTAGACTGCACAATAAAATTAAGACTTCCCAAATTTTTTATGATTGTTATTTTTTCTACCAGAATACTAAAATCTATAAATATTTCTTTTCTTTATGACTATCCTGGGATGTCTAAACAATTATAATTTATATATAAATATATCCTAAAAATCTCTTCTATTCCCTCTTCTCTTATTTTATGTTTCAACTATTTATTTGTTCTATCTAAAATTTATTAATGAAATTATTTTACATTTTTTTAGGTTGTGGTGCCTATAACGTTGTTAACAAATCTCGATCACAGTACAGGCTTATGTAATGGCACTCGATTAGTAATTTCAAAATTGGGAACCTACGTAATAGAAGCAAAGGTATTAGGAGGCAAAAAGAAAGATGAAATTGTTTTCATTCCGAGGTTGCCACTTACTCCTTCTAACTCAAATTTGTCGTTTCTATTCCAACGCCGGTAATTTCCAATTATGATATCTTATGCTATGACAATTAACAAAAGTCAAGGTCAATCGTTGTCAAAGGTGGGAGTTCTATTGAGAAGGTCGGTGTTCACACACGGACAGTTATATGTTGCAGTTTCAAGAGTCACTAATCGTGCGGGATTGAAATTCTTAAATTGTGATTCCAATGGTAACCTCACGAATAAAGCTACCAATTTCGTTTACAAGGAGGTGTTCCGAAATGTGAACTGACCTTTTATCATTTCAGGTTCTTTTTATGTATTATCAACTAAATTTTTTTGCCGATCGTAGTTATCAATTTATATGAAATCACTTTATCAATTTCTCCTAAATTTAGTTTTCTTTTAAACATAAATTGAAATAATTTCCGGAGAAACTGAAGAAAAATATTTCCGGGCATCGCACGGGTTGAAATCCCCGATGATCTCATTATATCCAACTCAGACGACTACATTGGTTCCATCGTTCAAGCTATTTTCCCGGATTTCCACCAGCATATAGGAGACACTAACTTCTTGCAAGGTCGAGCAATTTTGTGTCCTACTTTGGATGAAGTGGAAGCCGTTAATGAGTACATGGTTAGCCTACATTCAACAGAAGAGAGAATTTATCTTAGTGCGGACTCTATTGATACGGCTGATAAAGGGACAAGCATGTTTGATCAAATGCATTCCACAGAATATTTAAACACAATTAAATGCTCCGGTTTGCCGAACCATGTCCTCAAGCTTAAGGTTAGTATTAATCATTATTCTTTAATATTTTAACCCATGCTTAAAATAATAATGAATGTTCATAAATATTTTAAATTATTTAAACTGGACAATAAAATTTAGACTTTCCAAATTTTTTTTTATTGTTATTTTTTGCTAGATTGTATACTAAGATCTATAAATATTTGTTTTCTTTATGACTAATTACAGTGAATCTCTAAACAACTATAATTTTAATATAAATATATCCTAAACATCTCTAAACAACTATAATTTGTTTTCTTTATGACTAATTTAGAATCTCCTCTTATTTTATGTTGAAACTGTTTATTTTTTCTATCTAAAATTTATTAACTAAATTTTTTTCCATTTTTTTTGTAGGTTGGGGTGCCTATAATGTTGTTAAGAAATCTCGATCATAGTACAGGCTTATGTAATGGCACTCGATTGGTAATATCAAAATTGGGAAACTACGTAATAGAGGCAAAGGTATTAGGAGGCGACAAGAAAGATGAAATTGTTTTCATTCCGAGATTGCCTCTTACGCCTTCTAACTCAAATTTGCCGTTTCGATTCCAACGCCGGCAATTCCCAATTATGATATCCTATGCTATAACTATTAACAAAAGTCAAGGTCAATCATTGTCAAAGGTGGGGTTCTGTTGAGAAGGCCGGTGTTCACACACGGACAATTATATGTTACAGTTTCAAGAGTAACTAATCGAGCGGGATTGAAATTCTTAATTTGTGATTCGAATGGTAACCTCACGAATAAAGCTACAAATGTCGTTTACAAGGAGGTGTTCCGAAATGTAAATTGATATTTTATCATTTCAGGTTTTTTTTATGTATTATCAACTAAGATTTTTTGCCGATTCCAAGAATTCATTTTATATAAAATCAGTATAACCTTTGTCAATTAAATGAACCATTAAATCAATATAATATTTGAACATAAATTAAAATATTAGCCGGAGAAACTGAAGAAAAATATTCCCGGGCATCGCACGGGTAGAAAGATACTAGTATATTATAAATTTAAATAATACATTAATGTATACAACATTACAAACAATACAAATTTTAATTTCAATCAATTTATCTATAACCGTACAACTTAAAACTACTGCATATAGACAACGTTAATTTGTTTAGGATAACTTTTTTTATCCTACTAATTAATTTGTATTACAACGTTATTAGTTACAGTATATAAATAAAAAAAAATATCTTTATATACAATTGTATAATAATAACTACACGCGGTAAAATAAATTAATATATCATCAACTCGATCTACAAACGAAGCAAATGGATGGTAATTAAAATTAGAGTATAAAATCTAAAATACTAATATTATTATCATTTAATTATATATAAACAAATTAACTACATCAAATATTATAATTAAAGAAAATTAATATATATTATATTTAAATTGGGACCAGATAAGAAGCTTGGATTTTAAATTTCAATTAATATTTGTTGATAAATATTAACTACACTACTACAGTAGTATTATGATATTAAAAATGAAATACATTGTTTGAAAACTATATACAGTATATAGTATTTGAGATTTTTGTACTATTGAATATTGATTGTTATTTTAAATAAAAATTATAATTTGAGTAAAATATTAAAAATTTAAATTATTTTAAATAAATTAAAAATAATTAAAATTTGTGAGTATAATTAAAATCTTCCTTAAGATCCAAATACATATCTACTTATCTTATCTACTGACTACTGTATAAATGGGCAGTGATTATTTTTAAAAATTAATTTTAATTGAACTCATTAATGGCTAGGACAAATCCTATTTTACGAGGTAGTGGAATAATTAAATGGAGTCATGGAACTTGTATTGTTTTTGGGAAAGAGGAAATAATCATTGTGCAACTCAAACTATAATTAAGGTTATTAACGTAATTACACATAAATAAAGTTGATTATGGATACTAATCTTTTTCAAGTTCCAATACATAAAGTTAATTATAAATGTCCTGCCTAAATATCACTATATTTAATTTTTGGACAGTGCTAAACGGGCAGAATCTGCCCATGGGCAAAAATAACTTAAAAAATTATTTTATAAAATGTAAAAATATTTTAATTATTTTTTTGACATGTAATATAATTAGTTATACTATATAAAATATATATTGCACAAAAACAATTTATAAAAAAATGTTTTGTTAAAGATAATGTATATTCTAATATTTATATTGAAAAAATCAATTAAATAAAAAAAAATATTTTAACATATAATAATAAAAGATAAAAATTATATTTTTAGATATCTATTATACTAATTATATTATAAGTCATATAAAAATAAAAGTTAAAAAAAATAAAAACAATTAAGCGTTCTGTCCATGAGCAGAATCTGCCCACATGGAATTACCCTTAATTTTTTAACACATTCCAAAATAATAGTAATAAATAATTAACAAAAAAAAAACAATAAATAAATAAACTCAGGCCCGCACGGCCCGCCCAAGCCCGCACACACACAGCCCGTACGGGCTTTTGCTGGGTTGATTTAATTTGAATCCAAGGCCCGGCCCGCACAGCCCGTCCAACCACGGGTTGGGCTGTGGGTTTGAATGTCTCAACCCACGACCCACCAAACCCAGCCCGGCCCGCACGGACCCAGCCCGTGTGTAGTTCTAGCCGTGGGCTTACCTAGACATGGGTGCACTCATTATTTTTAAAAATCAGTTTATATTTATATTTAAAATACAATAAAATTGATGACTTTTTAATTTATATACACTGTTCCATTACTTACATTAATTAACTGATTACACCAACACAATTAATTAACAGTTATTAATTAAATGTTATTAATTAGTTGTTAGTAATGCGTAACACCATAAATTTTAATTAATTAATTAGCAAGTGTTAATCTTAATTTTATGAAGTTCCAAAAAACCAGAACAAATTACAATATACTGTATTACTTCTTTATCTTTTTTTAATTGACGTTTTGTATTTTTGTAAATCTTCTTTTTAATTATATTTTATACATTTCATTATTCATTATCTCATTGATTATAATTTATTAATATATATTTATATTATATAAATTAAAAAAAAATAAAAAGATTTAGAGATAAAGTCAAATAAATAATAATAAATTAATATCATTAAATAGGGTTATATTAAATAAAAAAAATCTTAACAACTGTGAAAATCATAGAAAGTCAATTACAAAAAGATAAGTAGTATATTTGAGTTGTTAATTTCCATACATCTATCTTAATTAATTGACATTTATTTATTTATTTATTTTATAAAAATTTTGTTTTTTTTATCAGTAGAAAAATTATATGAAGTATTTTTCTTGATAATAGAGCAAATTTAAAGTGAATATAATAAGTACTCATTTAAATTCATCCAATGTCACAAGAAATTAATATTTTTTTAATTGTAGCAAGAAAAATATATTGATGTTATAAACTCAAAAGAAATTGAGAGGGAAATATATATTAGATAAAGAGAGAACATAAAGGAGAATAAAATTGTTATTTCATTCATATGGGTAGACTCCTTTATATAGTATACAAAGTAGGGTTTCTGTCTTGTTCACCAAGAAAGGGTAAACTAGTCATTCACTGATTAATAATATTCATAACACTCCCCATTGAATGACTATTTACAGGATTGCTGTCTCGTTAAAACCTTGTCAGGAAAACTTAGTGGCACAAAACCTGAGCGAAGGAAAAAGAGTACAACTTGCTCCCCCTAATTGTAATCATCGAAGATCTTTGACTTCTTGAAAGTAGTTGTGATCAATCAGTCTCATTAAAATCTGTAACTAATAAAACCATATAGGAAAAACTTAGTTATTCAAATATAAATTTTGGCCTTCAGGACACAACCTTCGAATTGTCGAGTTTCATATTCATTTGTATTATTGTATATTTTTCGTCCTTCAGGGACATGCCTTTACCAGACATCTATATTGACTAGAGCATTCGCAATTGCTATAACCGGCCGGTAACTCTTCTGGAGTATATTAGATGCGTCTAGTGTTCAATATACATTTCTTGAAAAATGAACAATAATGTGAACTTCAATTCACAATCATTTGTACTTCAGGTTCTATATCTCAGTTTATCTCGAAAACAAACTCATATGGAACATTCTGATGTCATCATTAATTATTATCGAGTGATGTACATGTCTCGTTAAAAACCTCGTTATAAAACCCTGTATGAAAAAATACTCGAGGAAAAGAGTACATGACATTCACATTTATATTGTGGTGATTGTCTCGTTAAAAACCTTTAACTAAGAAAACCCCGTGGGAAAAACTTAGTAGAGGGAAAAAGAGTGTAATCACTGGTCTTCGGGACCAATCACTGGTCTTCGGGACCTTATATTCAATATCATTTTTGTCCATATGTAATATGATATTTTACATGTTCTGATTTTAATTTCCTTTCATTTCAGAAATCTTAAAATCCATCCAGGATTTTCATGTATGTATCTTTCTAATTACTTCAACATGGTCAGATCATACATTCGATGCATATATCTATCGTTGTTGCTGCCATAAATATTAAGTAGCGGAACTTAATGTCATCTTTCAAAATATTTGATTAACATCGAGTTTCTGCGAAAAACTCTTGAGCAACTAATCTCGCTTTTATATCTCACCACATCATTACTCGTTTTTCGTACGAACACCCACATATATCCTTCTGGGATAATATTTTGAGTTGTGTACTATAAAGTTAAAATATATCTTTATTCAGCGAGTCATGCTCAACCTCAATTGCTCGTTTCTATTTCTTTGAATGTTGCCGGCACACTATTATTGATTTAAGTTTTGGATCCAAATTTTCTAGAGCAACTCTTGAGGCAAATATGTCGTTGACGACTTTTTCAATGTTGATGACAATTCATTCTATCAACCAAATCTTTCATCATTTCCCAAAATATTTAATTTGGTTGTTCCGCAATCCCACGATTTTCTATTATAATGTGCATAGTGGGAGCCGAGGGTGGCGGTCGGAACCCTAGGGTTCGACCGACGGCGTGGTGGCAAGGAGCCCCGGCTGGACGCCGGGGGCGATCGAGCCCGTGAGCTCGATCGCGGATCAGCTGCGGGAAACCCCGCAGCGACCCCGTGCGCTCGCACGGGGTGATCCCACCCGCTGGACAGCGGGTTCTCGCACCCGCTGCGGGGCTGCTACGAGCAGCCCCAGGGATCGCTACGAGCGATCTCAGCGATCGTCCGCGTGATGATCGCGAGCCCCGTGCGGGGGCTCGGCTGGGCACCACGGGCGGACCGTGGTGGTGCTCGGTTGAGCTCCGGCTCGTGCGGTGGCTCGCGGCGTGTTCTCCGCCGATCGAGGATTTCGGTCGGGTTATTAATTTCCGCAAATTTTAATAGCCCGGGATATCGATTTCCAACAATTGGTATCAGAGCGTTGGTTCTAGTTCATGTATATGTTCGATTTTGTGTTCTACCTTGCAGGGATTCCAACTATTATGGCTTGTTAATTATTTATTAATTATTGTCATAATTTTTTTTATTAAACTCACGGACATGTCGAGATTCGTTTTGTGTGGATGAATGCTTGTAATAGTAAAAATTCGGGGGTTGACCGAATTTAAGTTTTATTATTATTGTTCTTAATTTTCCGGAAAGTGTATAGGGTCGATTTCATGTATAGAATCGATACCGGAATTGTAATTTAAATTTGTAATTTAATTTTACGTTGGTTCGATGTTGAGACGATCGCCGGAGAACGAGATGTGACGAAGGAGACGATGAGAGGGAAGGACCGGGGCCGATCATCCCCATGATCGACCCCATGGATCGATCGAGAGGGAGGGGGCGATGCCCCTCCTCGGCCGTGGGCTGCCGCCAGTGGGTGGTGGCTGGCCGGCTGGGGTGGTGGCGGCGGCGGCTCTCCCCTTGGTGGTCGATCGGTGGGGGTGGTGCGGGGATCCCCAACCCGTACTACTCCTACCGAGATTCACTTTCCTAATTTAATTCGGTTTTCCTATTTTGAGTGTTCTTATTTTTAGGAACTCTCATGGAATAGGAAAATAATTAAATTGAAATTAATTTATTTCTTATTGAGTGTTCTTATTTATGGGAACTCTCATGGATAAGGAAGAATTAATTTGGAATTAATTTATTTCCTAATTGATTATTCTTATTTTATGGGAATTTTCATGGAGATGGAAATTAATTAATTTGGAAAGTAGAAGAGTCCTAATTTATTTTATTTCCTTATTCTATTATGGAAGTCTTCTAGAATGTTCCAAGTTTGAATTGGATAGGATTCTAAAGATTTAATAGAATTAGAAAGGAAAATAAAATAAATAAAAATATTAATAATATTTTAATTTTATTTTTGATTTATTCGATTGACTTAATTTTCGAATTAAGTATCTTTTGAATTTATTGAAAATAAATAGATTTAAATATTGGAATTAATATTCTCGTCACATGGAGCATTCAAGAACGAAGACTGAAGACTAGAAGATGTGTACAAGGATGGAATAAAGCCATAATAGTCGGAAAATAATATTCTAGTATTATTTTTGACTATGTGATAATATTTATGTGCTTTTATTTCATGTATGCATGCTTATGTATATTTAATTATGCATTAGATAGCGTATCCCTTTATTATAAAAAGCTAAGTGGGAGAGGGATTGGAAACAATACCCATGGTCTCCATTACTGTTCTCTTGGTGACTTTTATGAACTTTTGAAGTTCATATAGACAAGTCATTGGAGGAGAATTCTTGTAATTCCTTTTACAAGAGACATTGATTAAGTTTATCAAACAATGCCTAATTTGTCTTTCTGAAACTGATTTCAAGTCGACTCATTCTCACCCCGGGGAGTGGAATGGAGCCAAAGCCACTTGGTCATGTCGAGGACACAAATTAGAGACCTTCGTACCATCCTTTTGAAGGTGGATCGATTGTCTGCTCGGATCCCTCATTCTATGAGAGATAGGGTCGTTCGCATGGTGAATCACTGGTAAGAAACTTCGAGTTTCACTTATAATTTATCACGTCTTGATTCACAAGATTAAATGTCTCGAGTAATTGGGAGTCAATTATAAAAATCGTTTGGTGTAGTAAACGTCCACACAACGTGGCTTGCTATATTGAATGGGATTTGGAATAATTGATGTAGACAGTTATAGGGAATTGTGAAGTATTGTGAGTTATCGTAAACGTCCACACAACGTGGCTTGCGGTAATGTAGCGATTCCAAACGATTCACCTTAGTACTGAGTAATGGTTTACACTTAGGTACGCGTTATAGTATCCTTCCCAACGAAGTAACGCTATAATCGATGTACGACCAAAGTAAATCTAATTACAAAATCGTTTGGATAGGTAAACGTCCACACAACGTGGCTTGCCTTATCTGATGGGATTTTAGATGTGATTAGTAATTTAATGATATTATTTGAGGGAGATAATTTCGAAAATTAAATTGATTATTTGTTTATGTGCTTATAGGTTTAGAGAATAGCTATGAATCCACTTTCTGTGATACTCAGGGAGAATAAACTCATTGTCCCCAATTATATTGATTGGAGGAGAAATTTGGACATTGTCCTAACTTCTGAGGAGTACAAGTTTGTACTTCATGATCAATGCCCTGCTGAGCCCACGAATGCCTCAACTGATGAGGAACGAACGACATATAGGAGGTGGAAAAAGGCTGATGAAATGGCTAGGTGCTATATTTTGGCTTCCATGTCAAATGTACTCCAAAACCAGCATCAGTCGATGGACTCCGCCTATGATATGATTTTTAACCTCAAAGACCTGTTTGGGCATCAAGACCGTGCGGCTAGGCAAGATGCAATGAGAGTCCTTATGACAACTACTCAGTCTGAAGGAACGCCCGTAGGGGAGCACGTTCTTAAGATGATGGGGTTGTTGAATGAGTTGGAGATCCTAGGAGCCCAAATTGATGGAGAGACGCAAGTCGACATCATACTCCAATCTCTGGCCTCTGGTTTTGAGCAGTTCCGCATGAGCTATAATATGGGTAAACTATCTTATTCTCTAGCGGAACTCCTGACTGAACTGACAGCGGCGGAGGGGATCTACAAGAAGGGCAAGTCTCAAGCTCTTGTAGCTACTAAGTCCAAAGGCTTTAAGCCTAATGGAGGTAGAGGGAAGAAAAGGAAGCAAGTCTGGAAACCCAGTGGTGCCAAGAGGAAAGCACCGCATGAAGGGACCAGCAAGCCTAAGGGCAAGTGCTTCCGATGCAAGAAGTCTGGACACTGGAGGTCTGATTTGATGGAGTTATATTCTAAATGTCTAGTTTAGTGACAATATGGAACTCCTTATCTGTGTTTTACATTATCTATTGATCAAACTGTCGGCATTTTGTCTATCTTGTACTTAAATGCAATAGTCCTAGATATATACGTTGTAGACAGTATGGCGTGAGGAGACACGCGGAAGATCATACTGTCGGTTACTCGTATAGTATCGAACAGAAGCTCACGACTTAGATGGACAGGGACAATCCATCGGTACGTCGTAGTGTGACTGGGTAATAGTTGGTCTTGACTATTATGTTACACTTGTACACTTGGTGTATTGAGCAGGACCACGGGAGGGCGTTCGATTTATACTAATCGACGTAATCGAACTAGACCTCAGAATTACGGATATACGAATTCTTAATCCCTATATAATTATAGGTGCGTATGTCCAATTCTCGGTTCTTTAACTTGCCAATGAGTGAGACTATTTGATTAGTCGAGATACTCGGTAAATTGGGAATCGGAATTGTGCACACGGCATGCTATAGATTATAGACAGGAAACCGTGTCCCGTTTATCGGGTTGATAACGTCCCCGAGATGAGCTCATAAAGTTTATCATGTAAACCCTGCAGATGGATTTGTTCCACATGATAATAAGGATGAGTGGTACTAGTCTCGGATAATAAGAAACGAATTAATTTAATTATTAGTAATTAAATAAATTCGTGGACGTTCGATATCTTAAACACGGGGAAAGTCGTATATGTAATTTCGGCGGATTTATTATTGTTGAAATAATATTAAAATTAATTTCGGGAATTCAATTATTATTTTATAGTGGAGTTAATAATAATTAAAATTGAAATCGATTAATTAAGGAATTGCGTTTACGTATTCCAAGTTAATTAATATTTCAATTTAGCCCTTAATTAATTTCCCTTAGGTCCCTAACGTAGCTCTATTTAAACCCCCCCTTGCCCTCTCCTAAAACCTACAGAACGCCGCAACTATTATTTTTCTGAGAAAAATTATTTGCTTAGCGCAAATAAAAGTTTTTCTCTGTTAAAATAAAAGTTAACGCAATTAAATTATTTTCTCACCAGAGAATAATTCACACGGTGGTTTGAGAAAGGAGAGGAGCAGAAAAGGACGAACCCAGTAGATCGTTGCCCACACAACGTCTGGAGTCGGGAAGAGAATACGTTAGAAGCTCTAAGGTCTCAACAATCGACCGATAAGGTATGAGATCGGATCTCTAAATTCCGCATTCATTCGATCTAATTTCTCGTTGAACGTATATGAACGTAGATCGGGTTCCGGGGTCGTGGATCGTATTCCTCGACTACTGGGGGTTCTAGGACCTCCGGAACGGTAGTCGGATGAGGAAAAACGACCCGGAAACGAGCCCGGAACAACAACATCGCGTTGCTGTTCGCGGAGAAACGGCGACCGCCGTTTCCAAACGGCGACCGCCGTTTTGGCTTTTTTCTGGCAGCCCGCTTGGTTCGCGCGGTTGTCCTTCGGGGCAATGGCTGGGCGTGAATCGGGGCACGGGCTGGAAAGGCGAACGAAGTAGCGACTTCGGATGTCGATTGGGATCGTTCGGATGTTCGAGCAATCGAACGAACGCATCCCGGGTAGTCGATTTCCAACAATTGGTATCAGAGCGAGGTTTGTGCGTTCTTGTATTGTTTGCGAGTTTGTTTTGCAGGTCACCCGATTATTATGGTCAATTTTTTTTGTACTGTATATTGTGGTGTGTTAAACTCTCGGGATTGTCGAGATCTTTGGTTTTGACGTTGCTTGTTTGTAATAGTTTAAAACGACGGGTTGAGTCGTTTAGGGTTTTTCGTTTTTTCGTTTTATCCGGGTGTATAGGATCGATCATTCCTGTATAGGATCGATGCCGGAAGTAGTTAGTTTACATTTGTAATGTTGCTGCTGCTTGGTGAATCGAGACGAGATCGAGGGCCGGACGAACGAGGGTCGAGAAGTCGAACCCGCGGCTGCTGAAGGGCAAACGGCGGTCGCCGTTTTTCAAACGGCGGTCGCCGTTTCGGTGTTTTCTTGGCAGCAGTTTGCGGGGGTTCGACGGACATCACGGATCGCTTGTCGAGGGCCCGGGACGATACTCCAGTGGGAGGGGTTCGTCTTTTGGTCCTTAGACAAGTCGGTGATGGATCGAGACCGAGACAAGCAACGAGACGAAGATCCGAGAAGACGTGCATCGAAGATTTTAAAGGCCATAATAATCGGGCCACGTTAAATGCTTTCTATGTGTTTACGTGTTTATTATGCTTTAATTTCTATATGCATGTGCTTGTATATCCCTAAATCGTAAAATACTAAGTGGGAGAGGGATTGGAAACAATCCCGCGGTCCCCATTCTCTGTTTCGAGAGTGATGTGTATTGACTTACGAGTTGGCTTTAGTGTCATCCTCCCTATCGGATAAAGTCGATACACGGAAATCACTTTGATCGAAATTCGAATGAAATTCCACTTTTAAAATTGAACAATTAAGTTTTCAAAGCAATGCCTAATCTGTCTTTCAAAGACTAATTTCAACTCGACTCATTCTCACCCCGGGGAGTGGAATGGAGCCAAAGCGCTTGGTTATGTCGATGACACAGATTAGAGACATTCGAGTCATTTGATGACTAGATCGATTGTCTGGTTGGCTCCCTCACCTTGTGAGAGATAGGGCTCAATTGCATGATTGATCGCTGGTTAGAAACTTCGAGTTTCACTTACGAGATATCAAGCTTTGATTAACGAAATTGTGAAGTTTATTAAATGGAATTCAATTAACGAAGTTGTTTGTTTAGTAAACGTCCACACTATCGTGGCTTGCTAGACGGAAACGGAACTTTGGGTTAATTGAGGCTCGACAGTTATAGGAAATCGTAAAGGGACCGCATGTCAACGTAAACGTCCACACTAACGTGGCTTGCGGTGGGCGTGTAGTTTCCGAGCGGTTAACTTAGTACTGAGAAATGGTATACACTTAGGTACGCTTTACAGTATCCTCCCCATCGGAGTCACTGCTGTAATGATGTACGACCGAAGTAAAAGTCCAGTTATAAAATCGTTTGGACTAGTATACGTCCACATGAACGTGGCATGCTAATCTGATGGGATTTTAGGATTGATTGGTAGATTTAATGATATTAATTAAGGGAGTTAATATCGAATTAAATTTGACAGTTTGATTTGTCTCTTTTATAGATATGGCACTCAACCCGCTGTCCATTATACTAAAAGAAAACAAACTCACTGGTCCGAACTATGTTGATTGGAAACGAAACTTGGACATTGTCCTAACTGCTGAGGAGTACAAATATGTACTCCATGAGGTTTGTCCTGATGAACCTATTGACACCTCCACTCCTGAGGAAAAGGAAGCTCATCGGAAGTGGGTCAAGGCTGATCAGATGGCGCGGTGCTACATTTTGGCTTCTATGTCAAATGTGCTGCAACATCAGCATGAGGCCATGACCACTGCCTATGATATGATGCTTAACCTCAAGGAGATGTTTGGTAGTCAGGATAGGGCATCCAGGCAAGATGCCATGAGAAAACTCATGACGGCCACTATGTCCGAAGGAACGCCCGTGAGGGATCACGTTCTTAGGATGATAGGCTATCTGAATGAGATAGAGATTATGGGAGCAGCTATCGATGGGGAAACCCAGATCGATATAGTGCTCCAGTCTCTGCCTAGGAGTTTTGAGCAGTTCCGCCTGAACTATAACATGAACAAGAGGTTATATTCGTTGGCGGAGCTCCTGACTGAACTCCAGGCGGCAGAGGGAATCTTTAAGAAATCTCAGGCACTTGTGGCTGTGAAACTTCCTGGCCCTCCGGGGACTAAGAGGAAGAAGAAGCAAGGACGGAAACCCAGTGGACCCAGAAATGGTGGACCACAGAATGGAGTGAACAAGCCCAAGGGCAAGTGTTTCCGTTGCAAGCAGTCTGGACATTGGAAGTCGAATTGTCCTCTCAGACAAGGAGGTACGAACTTTTCCTTAGTCACTGAAACATGTTTAGCGGTGTTATCCACCGGTACCTGGTGTGTGGATACAGGAGCCACTGATCATGTCTGCAATTCTTTGCAGGGGTTCCAGGAAACCCGGCGGCTTAGAGAGGGAGAGATCACTATCTACATGGGCAACGCTACGAAAGTGGCGGCAGTTGCAGTGGGAGATATTCATTTATCTTTTAATAATAAAGTTTTGGTATTGAATAATTGTCTTTATGTACCGAATTTTAGAAAGAACCTTGTTTCGGTTTCTAAATTGGTTTTGAATAAATATTCTGTTTCTTTTGATAGTTCTGTTATTATCAAAAAGAATGGTGAGTATATCTGTTCTGGTACATTGATAGGCAACTTATATATACTGAATCCTGATTATTCCACGATGCAACGAGTAGAGTCGAATAATACATCTAGTACCAATAAGAGAAAGGAGCCTTCTAGGATGAATCAAAAGTACTTATGGCATCTTAGGCTAGGTCATATTAACTTGGGTAGGATTCAAAGGTTGATAACTGATGGAATACTCAGTGGTGTGAAAGATGAGGACTTTCCAACCTGCGAATCATGCCTGGAAGGAAAAATGACCAAGCGACCCTTTAGTGATAAGGGGTATAGATCCAAGGAAGTACTGGAATTGATTCACTCTGATTTGTGCGGGCCTTTATCTGTCCAAGCGAGAGGAGGTTATGAATATTTCGTAACCTTCACTGATGATTACTCAAGGTACGGTTTTATATACCTGATGCGCCGCAAGAGCGAGTGCTTTGACAAGTTCAAGGAATACAAAGCTCTTGTGGAGAACCTTCATGGTAAAACCATAAAGACTCTACGATCTGATCGTGGAGGAGAGTACCTCTCGGGAGAGTTTAAGGCGTACTTATTAGAGAATGGGATTGACTCCCAGATGACTGCACCATACACGCCCCAGCAGAATGGTGTAGCAGAAAGAAGGAATAGGACTCTTATGGAAATGGTAAGATCTATGATGAGTTATTCAGAACTACCAGTTTCGTTCTGGGGATATGCCTTGGAAACATCGGCGTATATCCTGAACTTAGTTCCCTCTAAATCAGTCCCTAAGACGCCCTCGGAATTGTGGACCGGGCGAAAGCCAAATTTGAAACACATTCGGGTCTGGGGTTGTCCAGCACATGTGCTGAAGCATGGGGCTGATAAGTTGGAATCTCGTTCAGATATTCGGTTGTTTATAGGATATCCTAGAGGAACGAAAGGTGGTCTATTTTATAGTCCTAAGGACCAGAAGATCGTTGTTAGCACCAACGCTCGGTTCTTGGAAGAGGATTATATAATGGACCACAAGCCCAAGAGTGAGATAATACTAAACGAACTGAGAGGGGACGATCAAGGCTTAGATCCAACCGAACCGGGTGATACGCCACCACAGTCTGCACCTGTAGTTACTGAGGTTACACCGGAGCCTCGTCGTAGTGGGAGGGTTGTTCGACAACCCGATAGGTTCATGTTTATAGGTGAGTCTTCGGACTTGTTACCTGGAGAACATGAAGCCGATCCCTGGACCTATGGCGAGGCGCTTAAAGATCAAGATGCTCAGTCTTGGCAAAAAGCAATGAAATCTGAGATTGAATCAATGGATTCAAATCAGGTCTGGAATCTTGTAGCACCGCCCAAAGGTGTAAAAGCCATTGGTTGCAAGTGGGTGTACAAGAGAAAAAGAGGGTCTGACGGGAAGGTTGAAACCTTCAAGGCTAGGCTTGTTGCGAAAGGGTATACTCAGAAAGAAGGGATCGATTATGAGGAAACTTTTTCGCCGGTAGCTATGCTAAAGTCGATCCGGATTCTTTTGTCTATAGCATCTTATATGGATTATGAGGTGTGGCAAATGGACGTCAAGACAGCATTCTTGAATGGGAATCTTGACGAGACCATTTACATGAGACAGCCAGAAGGTTTCATCAAGAAAGGCCAAGAGCATCTAGTGTGTAAGCTAAACCGATCCATTTATGGATTGAAGCAAGCTTCTAGATCCTGGAACATGCGGTTTGATGAGGTTATCCAGTCTTATGGATTCATTCAAAGCATGGACGAGTCGTGTGTATACCGGAGATGTGACGGAAACAGTGTGGCGTTTCTCGTGCTTTATGTAGACGACATCCTTCTAATTGGCAACAATGTGAAGATGTTGTCGGACATAAAGGGATGGTTGTCCAAGCAATTCGATATGAAAGACTTAGGACAAGTTGGGCATGTTCTTGGGATCAAGGTTATAAGGGATCGCCGGAAAAGAACATTAAGCTTGTCCCAGACTTCATATATTGATACGATTCTGGCTCGTTTCAACATGCAGAATTCCAAGAGAGGTGCTCAACCTTTCTGCCATGGAATTCATCTATCTAAAGACATGTGTCCCAAAACACAAAAGGAGATAGATTACATGAAGAAGGTTCCTTATGCTTCGGCAGTAGGAAGTCTAATGTATGCCATGTTGTGCACGAGACCTGATATCTGCTATGCCGTGGGCATGGTAGCTAGATATCAGAGTAACCCTGGACAGGGTCACTGGACTGCTGTAAAGAACATACTTAAGTACCTGCGAAGGACTAGGAACTATGTTCTGAGTTACAAAGCGTCCGAGTTGATTCCTATTGGTTACACAGACTCGGATTTCCAATCTGATAAGGATCAGCGAAAGTCTACATCAGGCTATGTGTTCACATTGGGAGGTGGAGCAGTCTCATGGAAGAGTGTTAAGCAGAAATGCATTTCGGACTCTACCATGGAAGCCGAATATGTAGCAGCCTCTGAGGCAGCTAAAGAATCGGTGTGGCTCCGGAACTTCCTTATGGACTTGGATGTGGTTCCTAAAATGCCTAGAGCTATCACAATTTATTGTGACAATAGCGGTGCAGTGGCAAATGCAAAGGAACCACGAGCCCACAATGCGAGTAAACACATAGATCGCAAGTACCACCTGATTAGAGACATCGTCAGGAGAGGCGATGCGGTTGTCACCAAGATTGCATCAGCGGATAACCTGGCTGACCCCTTTACGAAGGCACTTCCAGCGGAAGCGTTCAAGAGACACGTGAAGGGGATGGGTATCGGATGTATGGTAGAGGGCAACTAGAGATTTAGTATAAGTGGGAGATTGATGGAGTTATATTCTAAATGTCTAGTTTAGTGACAATATGGAACTCCTTATCTGTGTTTTACATTATCTATTGATCAAACTGTCGGCATTTTGTCTATCTTGTACTTAAATGCAATAGTCCTAGATATATACGTTGTAGACAGTATGGCGTGAGGAGACACGCGGAAGATCATACTGTCGGTTACTCGTATAGTATCGAACAGAAGCTCACGACTTAGATGGACAGGGACAATCCATCGGTACGTCGTAGTGTGACTGGGTAATAGTTGGTCTTGACTATTATGTTACACTTGTACACTTGGTGTATTGAGCAGGACCACGGGAGGGCGTTCGATTTATACTAATCGACGTAATCGAACTAGACCTCAGAATTACGGATATACGAATTCTTAATCCCTATATAATTATAGGTGCGTATGTCCAATTCTCGGTTCTTTAACTTGCCAATGAGTGAGACTATTTGATTAGTCGAGATACTCGGTAAATTGGGAATCGGAATTGTGCACACGGCATGCTATAGATTATAGACAGGAAACCGTGTCCCGTTTATCGGGTTGATAACGTCCCCGAGATGAGCTCATAAAGTTTATCATGTAAACCCTGCAGGTGGATTTGTTCCACATGATAATAAGGATGAGTGGTACTAGTCTCGGATAATAAGAAACGAATTAATTTAATTATTAGTAATTAAATAAATTCGTGGACGTTCGATATCTTAAACACGGGGAAAGTCGTATATGTAATTTCGGCGGATTTATTATTGTTGAAATAATATTAAAATTAATTTCGGGAATTCAATTATTATTTTATAGTGGAGTTAATAATAATTAAAATTGAAATCGATTAATTAAGGAATTGCGTTTACGTATTCCAAGTTAATTAATATTTCAATTTAGCCCTTAATTAATTTCCCTTAGGTCCCTAACGTAGCTCTATTTAAACCCCCCCTTGCCCTCTCCTAAAACCTACAGAACGCCGCAACTATTATTTTTCTGAGAAAAATTATTTGCTTAGCGCAAATAAAAGTTTTTCTCTGTTAAAATAAAAGTTAACGCAATTAAATTATTTTCTCACCAGAGAATAATTCACACGGTGGTTTGAGAAAGGAGAGGAGCAGAAAAGGACGAACCCAGTAGATCGTTGCCCACACAACGTCTGGAGTCGGGAAGAGAATACGTTAGAAGCTCTAAGGTCTCAACAATCGATCGATAAGGTATGAGATCGGATCTCTAAATTCCGCATTCATTCGATCTAATTTCTCGTTGAACGTATATGAACGTAGATCGGGTTCCGGGGTCGTGGATCGTATTCCTCGACTACTGGGGGTTCTAGGACCTCCGGAACGGTAGTCGGATGAGGAAAACCCGGCGACTTAAAGAAGAAGAGTTCGAGTCTACATGGGCAAAGCTGTAGAGGAGGCAGCTGTTGCAGTGGAAGACATTTTATCTGCTTTTAATAGCTACAGGATTTCATTTCAAAGTTATTGCTTTTATGTACCCCTTTTATTTTAGAAAGAACTATGTTCTGGTTTTCTATTATTAATGAATGGATATTTATTTCTTTTAATCATTTGATGATTATTGAGAAGAAATTATGATATTATCTATTCTGGTACATTAGTTAGCAATATGTGAATGATGAATCCTAAGTCTCCACGATGCAACAAACCGTAGTATATAATTCGTTTTACTTGTTAGATATATTTCTTTACTAAATCATTATACTTGTGAATTCTATGCTAAGTAGTATTTATTCAAATAAGATTCAAAGGTTGAAAATTGATTTAATCAATTAAGTTGAAGGAGTGGACCTTTGATGAGCCATTTTATTTGCTCATCTTAGAGCTCTTTTTATTCTTTTATTGAGTCAGTTTGAGTCATTTGTGTGTCTGGGAGGGCACAATGGAGTATTTGGGCAAAGTATACAGGGTTGCAGGTAGTAGGTGGTGCATTGTGCGAAAGAGGCCAGAAAATCATCCACTTTGGGCAAACACGGAGATCCAAGGCAAAGTGACTTGAGCAGTCTGACCCAAGGAGGCAAAGTCGACACTATGGGCAAAGTCACCACTATGGGCAAAGTCACCACTTTGGGCAAAGTCAAGACTTTGGGTGAAGACACACTTTGGGCAAACGACGAGTATCGGGCATACCAGAGCAACAAAGTCCGAAAATTGGGGGATTTTGCCTTATCCCCACATCTCTATCCGGTCAGCTGATAAGGAAAGAGACCCTAAAGACCAGGACAATCTTTGACCGCCAAGAGTTCCAGCAAGAACAAACTCTGGACGGACTGGGCCAGACGACCCAAGCCCACCAGGCCCATCAGCCCATTAATACAAATCTGATGCCCTAGAGACCACACATATATAATCCCTGATCACCAAAAGAGGCACACCAGATACACCACACAAGAGGGACGAAATCAACACCCAAAAATTCAGAAAAACGCCATTGATGGGCTGAAGAAGAAGGAGTCGAGTTCTCGCCGGTTATGGGCCTTCGGGCATAGAAAGGCGAATTCGTTTTGATTTAATGTTTTTAATTTCGTCAATTAATTTCTTTATGTTCTAGACATTCAGTACTTTAATTCAAGATTCAATTCCAGCATGTTTTTATTTTGTTTTTATTTTATTTATTTTCGATTTGATTATGCATAGCTAGTAATCTGTGTCTGGGCAAAGGCAGATCGAGGGGGATTTTGGGCTAAGTGAGACCGAGAGGCTGATGGGGCTAGAGTAGCCGGTTGGGCGTTTGTTCCCGAGGCAAAGTTGGTTGAAGTTTATTTCTGGGGAGTTTGGGCAAACTAGGACGACCACTAGTGAACCTTTACAAACTGGGATACTGGTGATTGGCAAACCGCATAGATGTACCTTGTAGTATTGTTGTGGGCATAGCACTAGAACTTGCAGGAGATGCGGTCGTATGTTTCGAGCATGCTATTGGCCGAGCGGGTCTATCTAGAGGGTAATGCGGGTTTGGGCAAACTAGATCCATGTTTGGTCGCATAGGTTATCGAATTGTTCAGATCCAGGGGTTTAGGCATAGTGTTAGCTTGCCTTCTCTTTACACAGTAAGGATAGATAAGGGGTGGGGCAATTGCTGGGCGTGACGCAATAGGACCACTTTTGTTTTTGCACCCTATAACTGCTGACAAACCGCTGGTAGAAATCCTTAGTGCCGATGACCGGTAGTTTGCCCAGATGACCCTGAGAGACGCTGTATGCCCAGATGCTTGTTTTCCATTATTTAATTTTCGTTATTTTAGTTATCTGTTCAGTTTGGTCATAGTGTTTAGTATATTTTCTGTCTGTTCAGTTTAGTCATAGTGAGTTTATATTTAATTGTTTGAGTTTGGTAGCTTGATTAAAACCGTTGTGCCCACAGCAACCAATCAAAACCTTTTTTAAAAACGTGACAACCCTTGGGCTAGCCGAGATCACTTATTGCAATTGCCTCCTCGTGGGACCGACCCCACATACTTATCACTATACATTGTAGTGTTAGGTTTTGGCTAAATACAAAATTCATTTTGACGGCGCGTTTGTTCCAACGACAAACATTCGTGCCCGTCAAAATTGGCGCCGTTGCCGGGGAGGCAATATTCCAGCAGTAAGTCTTCTGTGCTATTTGACCTGTGATTTTTGTTTTTTTCTCCAGCTTGACCGTACAGGGCAAAGGAGGGCAGAACGAGAGGAGCAGGGCAAAGAGCACGTGTAGTCCAAAGAAGAGCAAGAGGGTAGTACCCTTTTGACTAAAGAAGAGAGATGGGTGACCAGTACGACCCACCAGTAGTCCAGACCTTGAGAGAAATGATGTTCCCCACCGATTTGAGCTTCGGACCCCTGGGCATCACTTTGCCCAGAATCACTGCAGATTGGGAGATGAAGCAGAGTTTTATTCAGATCTTGCCCAGATTCAGCGATATGCCTTGGGAGGACCCTCAACGACATTTGCAAGATTTTGAGATGGCATGTGGTACTATACGTGCTATGGGCACACTGGCAGAATACATTCGACTGTTAGCCTTTCCCTTCTCCCTTGCTGATGGGGCAAGAGATTGGGTTTACAGTTTGCCCAGAGGCGAAATTACAACATGGCAAGAATTGCAGCATAAATTCTTGAAGAAGTACTTCCCCATGTCTCGAATCTTGCAAATGAAGAAGAGAATTTACAACATCAAAATGGGCGCCGGAGAATCGTTCCATGACTATTGGGTTCGATTCAAAGAAATTCTAGCGCTATGCTCATACCACCAGATTCCAGATCATGAATTGGTCCAATACTTCGTATCCGGACTAAGAGGACAAGAGAGGATGATAATTCGTGCAGCATGCGGGGGTTCTATTCTGAATAAAAGTGCAAGAGAGGTGTTCAAAATATTCAAAGAGTTGGCTGAAGCATCCCGCGAAGATGAGTACGAATTGCCCAAACAGACAGTTGCTATACCCATAGCAACTGATAATAAAATCGATCAGCTTTGCAACACCATTGAGAAATTCATGGAGCGTATGGTCACCGGACCACTCAAGGCAGACGATAGAGGTGAACTTAACAGCTTTGGGCAAAGCAGAACGGATTACTATGACCCGTATGCCCATACCAGCATACCAAAAATCAGATATCAAGAGAATTTTTGGTATGGGCAAGACAACTGTCAAGAGGGAAGCCAAGAGCGCGATCAACAATACTTTGAACCCCAACAATATGATGAAAGTGAAGAGTCGTCTCTAGCCGAGCTTGTGAACCGTGTCATGATGGAGAACATGAAATCTCAACAAGAGAACATAAAAGCTCAACAAGAGACCGAAAAGTTCAAGAAAGAGATGGCGGAAGGATTTAAGAATCTTAATGCCCAAATATCACAGCTTACCCAAACTGTGGCAAGATTGGAAGAGAAAATTGAAGAGCAGTCTGCCCAAGAGGTGCAATCTGCCCAAGAGGACCAATCTGCCCAAGAGGCACAACAAAGTACCGTCCAAACGAAGAATGAAGACATACTTCCAGAGAAAGGAAAGAGACCAAACCGAGACATGGTAGAATTTGAAGCCCTAAAGAGACTTTTCAAGCGTGAAGACAAGTCTGCCCAAATCAAGGAGTCAAAGCCCAAACCACAAAATATAGTGATCAAACCTCCATTTCCAGGAAGGTTAGCGAAGTTCAATAAATCACAAAACACACATTTGGGCACACCTGATAGTCTGGGCAGAGAAGCATGTAAAAACATAGCAACCGGTTTGGGCAAAGTGGCGAATGTTGAACAGTTTGCCAAAGATAACGAAATGGAATAGAGAATGGAGGCGGTACTACATATTGGAATCCTAGAACCATCTAATACTTTCATCCCCACGAGCCCAAGTAATAAATTTGTCCCAGAGGAGAGATTGGTGCCGCCCTTTGAGCAAGCACGCGATGAAGAATTGAAGAAGTTACACAAACTTATCAAATATATCTACCTGGGACAAGTGAATAAGATCTCCGAGAGCAGCAGTGATGAGTCTAGCGAAAGTTCAGAAAGGAAAGCCCATGAGTCGTTTGCCCAACATCCAGAAGACAAGAGGAAGACGCCCACCACCAACATGCGAATACCATTTAGTTTGGGCAAAGCTCCTGATACTTTACAAGGATGGATGATGAGCAACTTTTCAAATCTACTTAAGTATCTGAAGGCTTCTTATGGGCACAACGAGGAGAAGCTTAAACCTCGCTCCATGAAGAATGGTGAGCATCCATCCCGTCATGCCCATGACGATAACTAAGGCGCTGACCGGAAGGCAACCTGGTATCTTTTTGTATAATATTTTAATTTATTTTGAATAAATCGAATGGAGAACTTTGACTTTTTTGATCCCATAAGGGGAAAGGATTTCTTTGTTTTTGAGGTGCAGGTCATTGAAGGCAAAAGGGTAGCTATGTGGGCATACCGGCTACTTGGTCAAACTACAGATTACGTTAGAAGATGGATGAGTTCCCTAAAGCTGCAAGGATGACCCCTGGAACGAAGTCAAGGTCTGGGCAGATGTGCTCACGCTACTGATTCCGGGCAAAGTCCTAAGGCGACCAGAAAGCATATAAAAAGGCCTCGCGGAGCTGCTAAACACATTAATGGCCACTTTTCGTGCACCTAACTCAGGTTCTACCTTGCATTTACCTCCACCTCATTTGCCCTCCCAAATTATTTTTATTTTTATTTTTATTTTTGAGTCGGTTTCCCTTTGAGTTAAGGGATGATCTTTTCATTGGCACACTTTGCCCAAGGCAAAGTGTGTGAGGGGGAAGGTGCGCCGACGATTTTAGAGTCATAGTCTGGTCGTGGGTAGCCCCTACCAATCTTATTACTTTTGCACACTTTGCCCAGGCAAAGTGTGTGAGGGGGGAAAGGGAAAGGGCAAACCCCTGTTTCTAATCGAGTCAGCATGATTATGTGTCACCTTGGGCAAACATACATACAGTAACTCAAACTTTATAGTTAAGATGCATGAAATAGGGATGATGGAACTGTTTTAGGCAAAATGTGAGAATTGAGCCTACATTGATAAATGATTTCTTTCTTTGAGAGTCTGATGTGATCTTTACAATGCTTGTCTTTGCCTGTTTGCTGAATTGAGTAGTTTGACTGAGTAGGGTTGTTAAATGATTAGGGCATTTTCTTGTTTCAGTTTGCTTGAATAAATAACACTGCCCCTTGCTAGCCCTTTGAGCCTGATTGATTTTCTTTGTGAGCCCATTCTGGTATTATGCCCACATTACATAGGCAGCCAGAGAGAAGAAAGGGAGTTAGGGCATAGTGTTCAAAAAAAAAAAAAAAAAAAAACGAAAAAAAAAGAGAAAAAAAAGAGAAAAAAATCAGAAAAAGAAAAAAAAAACAAAAAAAGATGAATAAAAAGTTGTTGTGCTAAGGCCCGTAAGAAAGGGGCAAAGTGGCAGAGAAAAGGCTAACATCAAAAAGCCCTCTGCCCAAATAGATCCTACTCCCAGAAAAATCTACCCATATGAGCCCAACACTACAACCCAATAAAAGCCCCTTTGATAACCCCCTGCTTAGTTAAAACAAACTCAGATTAGCAATAAGGCAAATTTAGGCAAAGTGGAGTCACAGCAGAAAATGAGTGTCATTGAACCCATACACAGAAAAGAGAGAAACACTGTGAGGGAGTGAACCCAAAGACCTAGAACAGACTCTTGACTTATTTTTATCTTTACTTGAATTTTGTGTCATCTGTATGTATTATGCCCTTTACTGATCATGCTAAAGTCCTTTGCTTTATTTCTTCCTATTTCTTTCATATTCTGTTTTCACTTTGGTCTTGAGTCAGGTAAATCAGACCCCACGCTTGGGGACAAGCGTGTTTCAAGTGTGTGCGGTTCTGATGAGCCATTTTATTTGCTCATCTTAGAGCTCTTTTTATTCTTTTATTGAGTCAGTTTGAGTCATTTGTGTGTCTGGGAGGGCACAATGGAGTATTTGGGCAAAGTATACAGGGTTGCAGGTAGTAGGTGGTGCATTGTGCGAAAGAGGCCAGAAAAATCATCCACTTTGGGCAAACACGGAGATCCAAGGCAAAGTGACTTGAGCAGTCTGACCCAAGGAGGCAAAGTCGACACTATGGGCAAACTGACTGGAGCAGTTTTACCAAAGGAGGCAAAGTCGACACTATGGGCAAAGTCACCACTATGGGCAAAGTCACCACTTTGGGCAAAGTCAAGACTTTGGGTGAAGACACACTTTGGGCAAACGACGAGTATCAGGCATACCAGAGCAAAAAAGTCCGAAAATTGGGGGATTTTGCCTTATCCCCACATCTCTATCCGGTCAGCTGATAAGGAAAGAGACCCTAAAGACCAGGACAATCTTTGACCGCCAAGAGTTCCAGCAAGAACAAACTCTGGACGGACTGGGCCAGACGGCCCAAGCCCACCAGGCCCATCAGCCCATTAATACAAATCTGATGCCCTAGAGACCACACATATATAATCCCTGATCACCAAAAGAGGCACACCAGATACACCACACAAGAGGGACGAAATCAACACCCAAAAATTCAGAAAAACGCCATTGATGGGCTGAAGAAGAAGGAGTCGAGTTCTCGCCGGTTATGGGCCTTCGGGCATAGAAAGGCGAATTCGTTTTGATTTAATGTTTTTAATTTCGTCAATTAATTTCTTTGTGTTCTAGACATTCAGTACTTTAATTCAAGATTCAATTCCAGCATGTTTTTATTTTGTTTTTATTTTATTTATTTTCGATTTGATTATGCATAGCTAGTAATCTGTGTCTGGGCAAAGGCAGATCGAGGGGGATTTTGGGCTAAGTGAGACCGAGAGGCTGATGGGGCTAGAGTAGCCGGTTGGGCGTTTGTTCCCGAGGCAAAGTTGGTTGAGGTTTATTTCTGGGGAGTTTGGGCAAACTAGGACGACCACTAGTGAACCTTTACAAACTGGGATACTGGTGATTGGCAAACCGCATAGATGTACCTTGTAGTATTGTTGCGGGCATAGCACTAGAACTTGCAGGAGATGCGGTCGTATGTTTCGAGCATGCTATTGGCCGAGCGGGTCTATCTAGAGGGTAATGCGGGTTTGGGCAAACTAGATCCATGTTTGGTCGCATAGGTTATCGAATTGTTCAGATCCAGGGGTTTAGGCATAGTGTTAGCTTGCCTTCTCTTTACACAGTAAGGATAGATAAGGGGTGGGGCAATTGCTGGGCGTGACGCAATAGGACCACTTTTGTTTTTGCACCCTATAACTGCTGACAAACCGCTGGTAGAAATCCTTAGTGCCGATGACCGGTAGTTTGCCCAGATGACCCTGAGAGACGCTGTATGCCCAGATGCTTGTTTTCCATTATTTAATTTTCGTTATTTTAGTTATCTGTTCAGTTTGGTCATAGTGTTTAGTATATTTTCTGTCTGTTCAGTTTAGTCATAGTGAGTTTATATTTAATTTTTTTAGTTTGGTAGCTTGATTAAAACCGCTGTGCCCACAGCAACCAATCAAAACCTTTTTTAAAAACGTGACAACCCTTGGGCTAGCCGAGATCACTTATTGCAATTGCCTCCTCGTGGGACCGACCCCACATACTTATCACTATACATTGTAGTGTTAGGTTTTGGCTAAATACAAAATTCATTTTGACGGCGCGTTTGTTCCAACGACAAACATTCGTGCCCGTCAACCTTCCAACCTAAGAATTGAATTTGGAAGATAATACGACTAAGCAAACCTTTCTGGATAAAGGATATAGAATCCGGACAAGTATTGAAATTGATTAAACACTGATATGTAGACATATGTCTACTCAGACAAGAGAGGTACGAGTACTTCATTTAATGAATACTCTAAATATGGATTAGAATACTTGATATACCACAAGAGCAAGTGTTTTGACAAGTCAATGGACACAAGCTATTGTGGAAGAACTATCAAAGTATATTCATAAGTAGCCTGTGATCTAATCACGGAGGCTAGTACCTGTCTGAAGACATAGCATAATCAGTAATTGGAATTAGATTCCAAATGACTACACCATACACTTCAAAGTGTAGACATGGTGTATAAATAAGAAATAGATCTCTAAAGGAAAGGTAAAAGAAAGAGTTAATCGGTACTACCTATGTTCTATGAATATTTATGAAAGACAACGACACATTTCGATGTGGTTGTAAAATATCCTGGAAGAACAAAAGTTGTGTGTTCAAATAGTACTATGAACCAGAAGGACGTTATAAGTTCTAACGCCCGGTTATTAGAAGAATACTATTAGATGAAACACAAAGCCCAAAAATGACGAGATACCTTAGAGTGTGAGAAAAAGGACAAGGACTGGAAACCAGCCGAACCGAGTAGCAGTACACCACTAACTGCACCTACTGTTATTGCTGTTTATACACCGGAACGCCGTTGTAGTGGGAGGTTGTTGACAACCGGAGATGTTCATAAGACTAGAAGAGTTGTTGAACTCTGGATCTAGTAAACATGAAATCGATCCCTAGATCTACATAAAGGCTGTACTAAATCTAAATATGTCCTCTTAAGAGAGCAATAAGGATTATTGCTAAGAGACAAGATTATTTAGAATACAAGCTTAATTGATCCATTTATGGATTGTAACAAAGCTATAATTCGTGGTACTTGCGAATTGATGAGATAATCCATTTGATGGATTCATCAAAAGGCATGGACGAATAATGTGTATTGGAAACGTAATGGAAACAAGGTGGTGTTTCTCGAAGATTTTATGTAGATAAGATTCTAACATTGGCAACAATGTAAAAGTATTATCAGACATAAAAAATAATGGTTGTCTAAGATAAAATCAATATATAAGATAAAGAAGAAGTTAGATCATGTTCTTAAGATCTAGGATCTTATGAAAAGAACATTGTATTTCTCTTAGAAATCTTATACGATTAAGGTTCGTTTTAGCATGCATAATTCCAAGAAGGGTGTGTGACCTTCAAGAAGGAATGCATCTATCTAAGGTATGTGTTTGGAACACATAAAGGAGATAGAAGCAGTTAAAGCAGTTTCCTACACCGGAGGTGTGGAAAGCTTTAAAATGCAATGTTGAAAAACGAGAATCGGATATCGACTATGCAGTTGGCATAGTGGGAGGATATCAAAGTAATCCTGGAAAGGAATATTCGACTGCTGTAAGAGTACTTTCGAAGTACTGTTCTAAACTACGAAGCAGACGAGCTTTTCCTTTGGATTACATTTCTCAGATCTCTAATCAAATCAAGATCAGTGTAAGTCGATATCAGGCTATGTGTTCACTTGTAAAGGGAGGTAAAGCTTTAGAATGGAAGAGTGATAAGCACGATGCTTTTTCGGACTCAACCATGGGTAACCAAACTGCAGCCTCAGAGGCAGCGGAAGTTGTGGTGAAGCTTTGGGATAACCTCTGGACTTAGATATGATTCTTGGTTTGCCAAAGGCTATTAAGATAGCGGTGCGATGGCAAATTGAAAGAAATCATAAGTCCATAGTGATGATAACACATAGAGCAAGTACCACCTGATACGAGTCATCGTCAAGTGAGACGACGCTGTAGTCACCAAGATAACTTCGGAGACAGCAACCTAGAATGCTCATGCACGAGGCACTTCTTTGAAGTGCAGATTAAGCACGTGATGGGTATGGGAGTCGGGAGTTTGGATGAAATGACTAGACCTTAGTATAAGTGGGAGATTGATGGAGTTGTATACTTAATGTCTAGATTTAAGTATCGTAAACTCCCGGTCATAGTATTTAATTTATTTAAATAAATAATCGTTTGCTTTTAATTATTTATAATTAAATAAATGCAAATATGGTTCTGGATTATATACGTTGTATTTAGTATGGTGTGCGTCGTCACACGGAAGATAATACTATCAGTCACTCGTATATAATCAAACAGTAGCTCACGACCTAGATGGACAAGAACTAATTCATCGGTATAGTCGTTGTATGAGAGAGAAAATAATTAGTCTTGATTATTTTATCATACTTGTACACTTGGTGTATTGAGCGGATCGCTGGAGATTTATCGATTATGATTGCCTTGGATAATCGATTTAAATCTCTAAGTATTTTATTCTTAATCCCTGATATTATTGCGGGTGTGTGCATTTTGTTGGAAATCGATATCCCGGGGTATCAAAAAATGCGGAACCGATAACCCCGACCGAAATCCCATCGCCGGAAACCGATCACGAACACCACGAAGAACCGGGCTCGACAAGAGCATCGCCGCGGGATGAACCCGCGGCTAAACCCTAGCCGAGCCCCACCGTGGGGCTCGCGATCGCGCACGAGGCGATCGCTGGGGCTGCTCCGGCAGCCCCGGGCGGTGAGTCCGGCGACTCACCGCCACCGCCCGAGGAGGGCGGTTTGCTGGGATTCGATGTCCCGGGCTATCAAAAAAAATTGCGGAACCGATAACCCGATCAAAAACCCTCGATCACCGAAGATTGGATCCCCGACTCATCCGCAGGAGTCCGGCCTTTGGAGACTACGCGCCCGAAGACACGCAGCCCGCCCTCAGCCGATTTTCTCCCACGAGTCGGATCCAGGAACGCGAACCACCTCACGAGCCGGGGCCCGACCGAACGCCAAGCGAGACCCGAAGGCCCCGTGTGCCCAGCCGAACCCCCACGAGGGGCTCGCGATCGTCTACGGACGATCGCTGGGATCGCTACGAGCGATCCCTGGGGCTGCTCGTAGCAGCCCCGCAGCGAGTCGCGTGACTCGCTGCTCGCGAGGGCGTCGCCCTCGCACACCTCGCTACGGGTGAACCCGTAGCGCATACGAGGCAGCTACGGGTCATCCCGTAGCACGCCCGCGATCGAGCTCACGGGCTCGATCGCCCCTCGGCTCCAGCCGAGGGCTTCGCGCGGTACGCGCCTCCGACGACGGCGGCTGAGGTCCGCCACGGCACCAGCCCGTGGCACCTCGGCGATCGACGGAAGTCGATCGCATGCCCTGGCGTCCAGCCGGGGCTCGCCCTTCGTCGCGCGTTGCGGCGGTCCGAACCCTAGGGTTCGACCGTCGCGTTCGATCCTCGCCGGGGATCTCGAATCCCCGTCCCCGAGGTTCGTCGTTTTTCCCGGATCGCGCATTCATGTATATATCACAATTAATACGCACATATAATCAAAGGGGGTTTATGATTATTACCTCGAATCGTTGTACGGAGAAACGAATTCGGTTGACGACCTTGCGATCTTCCTACGTATTCCTCTCACCTCGTCCGAACGTCGTGTGGGCGACGATCTATCGGATTCCTATGGATCTTCCTCACTCTCAAGACTTTATGATTGGCGTAGGTCAATTAATTCTCTCTCTTGAAAAGTGAAGACCATGTAGTGCTTATATAGGCTACGTAGGGGATCATAAGGAGAATAAATATTGGGCTTCTAATATTGAAAATTAAATTGGGTCCAACCCAAATCTATTAATTCTTATCAATATTAATTTTATTTATTTTCCACTATATAAATAAAATTGCACTCCCAATATTATTCCATATTATATCAAATAATATTTCTCCGATTAGTATTATTTATTCCGTGTATTTAAGATTTAAATATCCATGAATAAATTTATTTATTGCTCAATAAATATTATTCATATCTTATATCCGAGACTAGTACCGTTCAACCTTTATTATTGTGCGGAACGAATCCACTCATGAGGTTTACACAATAATTCCTTATGAACTCATCTCGGGGATATTATCAACCCTTCCGGGATACACTTTCCCGTCAAGTATTCACGGCATGTCGTATATAAAATATAGCGACCCAACTTTACCGGTAATTAACCCAATAATTAAATCGGTTAATTCCTTTGGAAAATCAAAGTCTCTAATATTAAATATACACACCCGCAATAGTATCGGGGATTGAGAATAAAATACTCCGAGATTTAAATTGATTATCCAAGGCAATCCTAATCAATAAATCTCAAGCTGATCCGCCCAATACACCAAGTGTACAAGTGTGATAAAATAATTAAGATAAATTATTTTCTCTCTCACACAACGACTATACCGATGGATTAGTTCGTGTCCATCTAGGTCGTGAGCAACTGTTCGATTAAATACGAGTAACCGATAGTATGATCTTCTGTGCGCCCATGCAGCACCATACTAACTACAACGTATAAAATCCAGAACTATGATTTGCATATATTTAATTATAAATAATTAAATGCAAATAATTGTTTATTAATTAAATATATTAAATGCTATGATCGGGAGTTTACCGTTACTTAAATATAGACATTAAGTACACAACTCCAACAATCTCCCACTTGTACTAAGGTCTAGTCATTTCCTCCAAACTCCCGGTTCCCATACTCATCACGTGCTTAAGGTGTACTTCCGAGTACTATGTGAGTGAGCACTCTAGGTTGCCGCTCTGAAGTTATCTTGGTGACTACTACGTCGTCTCCCTCGACGATGATTCGTATCAGGTGGTACTTGCTCTATGTGTTAACATCACTTTTGACTTATGACCTCTTCTAGTTCACCGTGCACCGCTATCTAATAGCCTTTGGTAAACTAAGAGTCATATCCAAGTCAAGAGGTTATCCCGGAACCTAACCAAAACTTCCGCTGCCTCTGAGGCTGCTATTCGGTTATGAGAGAGTCTGAGAAGCGTCCTGCTTATCACTCTTTCACTTCATGGTTCCACCTCTTTCTAAAAGTGAACACATAGCCTGATATCGACTTTCACTGGTCCTTCTCTGATTTTTGGATCTGAGAATCTGTAATCTAAGAAGATTTCGTCTTGCTCAAGCCAGTACTATGAAAGTACTCTTGCAGCATTCGAACATCCCTTATCCAGATTACTTTGATATCCTCCCACTACGCAAACCGCATAGTTGATATCAGGTTCTTGTTTTACAACATTGCATCCATAAAGCTTTCCATACTTGAAGTACAGGAAACTGCTTTGTCCTCATCTATCTGCTTCATGTGTTCGAAACACACACCTTTAGATAGATATATTCTGTTCCCGAAAGGCAATAACCTTTCTCAGAATTGTGCATGTTTAAAACAAACCATAATCGTATAAGATATCTTAAGAGAAGTACAAATGTCCTTATCCAGAGATCGAAAGATTTCTAAGAACATGATCCAACTTCACCTTAATCTTATACCTCGATTCATTTAGACAACCTCTATTTTATGTCTGACAACATTTTCACATTGTCGCCAATGACAAAGTGTTATCTACACAAAATTCCGAGAAACACCACCTTTGTTTCCATTACGTCTCTAACACACCTTCTACGCAAATTCCTATGCAGACCTAGGGATCGATTTCATGTATACTGGATCCAGAGTTCGAAACTCCTCCAGTCTTATGAACATCTCTGGTTGCTTAACAACCTCCCACTGCAATGGCGTTCCGGTGTATAACAGTAACAACATTAGGTGCAGTTAGTGGTGTACTACTACTCGGTCAGGCTGGTTCTCAGTCTTTCCCTTTCCTCATTTTAAAGTACTTTGTCAATTAGGGCATTGTAGTTCATCTAATAGTTTTTCCTCTATGAACCGGGCGAGAACACCCTTCTGGTTCGTAGTACTATTGAACATACAATTACTTGTTCTTCTAGGATATTCTACAACCACATAGAATGTGCCGTTGTGTCCAGAAATATCCATAGAACACAGGTAGTTCCGAATAAACTTGTTCTTTTACCATTAGAATCCCATTTCTCATTCCTGACACACCATGTCAACACATCAGTGCATGCGCTTGAGACTTAATCTCAATCTTTGATTTATGCTATGTGTTATTTAGATAGGTGATAGCCTCCGCGATCAGGTCGCAGGCTATAAATGGATATACTTTGAAGGATCCCCATAATGGCTTTGTGTTGAAAAACACTCCGCCTTCATGGCACAGCAAGTAGTCCAATCCATCTTCGAGTATTCTTGAAAGAACGACTCGTACCTTCTCTAATCTCACATACCGCATTAACCATAAATCATTTCCTATACTTGTCTGAATTCCATCCTTTATCAGAAAGGTTAACTCAGTTGTATCATCTTTCAAGATCGATTCTTAGGTCGGGAGGTCCATTCCTCCAACTATAATTGATCAAATCAATTTCGACCTTTTGAATCCCTTTTGAATAGATACTACCAAGTTCAAGAATTCACAAGTATAATGATTGACAAGAGAAATACATCTAATAAGTAAAACAAGTTAAATATAACGGTTTGTTGCATCGTGGTAGACTTAAGGATTCATCATTCATGTATTGCTATCTAATGTACCAGAATAGATATGACTATTATTTCTTATCCAAACCATCAAATGATTAAAGAAATAAAATATCCATTAATAATAAAGAAAACTAGAACAAAAGTTCTTTTTCAAAATAAGGGGTACATAAAGCAATAACTGAAATGAAAACTTAAAACAGATAAATGTCTTCCACTGCAACTGCTGCTACCCCAACAGCTTTGCCCATGTAGACTCGAACTCTTCTTCTCTAAGTCGCCGGGTTTTCTGGAACCCCTGCATTTAATGCACATACCGTCAGTGGTTCCATATCTACACACCAGAATTCTGGTAGATAATACCGCTGACTATGTTTTTACGACTAAAGAAAAATTCGTACCTTTGAGAGGACATTCAGACTTCCAGTGTCCAGACTTGTTGCATCGGAAGCACTTGCCCTTTGGCTTACTAGCCCCCACTCGTGGTCCACTCCTCTTGGCACCACTGGGTTTCATGGCTTGCTTCCTTTTCTTGCCCCTACCTCCACCAGGCTTAAAGCCTTTGGACTTGGTAGCTACAAGCGCTTGAGACTTGCCCTTCTTGTAGATCCCCTCTGCCGCCTTTAGTTCAGTCAGGAGTTGCGCAAGAGTATAAGATAGTTTACCCATATTATAACTCATGCGAAACTGCTCAAAACTAGGGGTCAGAGACTGGAGTATGATGTCGACTTGCGTCTCAGCATCAATAGAAGCTCCTAGGACTTCAAGTTCATTCAACAAACTCATCATCTTAAGAACGTGCTCCCCTACGGGCGTTCCTTCAGACTGAGTAGTCGACATGAGGACTCTCATGGCTTCTTGCCTTGCCGCACGATCTTGCTCCCCAAACATCTCCTTGAGGTTAAACATCATATCATAGGCAGTGTCCATCGACTCATGTTGGGTTTGGAGTACATTTGACATGGAAGCCAAAATATAACACCTAGCCATTTCATCAGCCTTTTTCCACTTCCGATATGTCAGTTTTTCCTCATCAGTTGAGGCAGCCGTGAGCTCAGCAGGGCACACTTCATGGAATACAAACTTGTACTCCTCCGAAGTTAGGACAATGTCTAAATTTCTCTTCCAATCAATATAGTTGGGGCCAGTGAGCTTATGCTCCTTGAGTATCATAGAAAGTGGGTTCATAGCTATTCTCTAAACCTATAAGCACATGTAAACAAACAATTAATTTAATATCCGATATTATCTCCCTTAAATAATATCATTAAATTACTAATCACATCTAAAATCCCATCAGGTAAGGCAAGCCACGTGGTGTGGACGTTTACCCACCCAAATGATTTAGCAATTAGTTTTTCTTTGGTCATACATCAATCATAGCGTGACTTCGTGGGGAAGAATACTATAACGCGTATCTAAGTGTAAACCATCACTCAGCACTAAAGTACATCGCTTGGAATTGCTACGTCACCGCAAGCCACGTGGTGTGGACGTTTACGACAATTTCACAACTCTTCACAATTACTTATAACTGTCTACATCAATTAATCCAAAATCCGTCAGCATAGCAAGCCACGTGGTGTGGACGTTTACGACACTAAGAGACTTTTATAATTGACTCCCAATTACAAGATCCATTCGATTTTCGTAAATCAAGACGCGGAGAATCATAAGTGAAACTCGAAGTTTCTAACCAGTGATTCACCATGCGAGCGACCCTATCTCTCATAAATGAGGGAGCCGAGCAGACAAACGACCCACCTATCAAAGAATGGCACGAAGGTCTCTAATTTGTGTCATCCACATGACCAAGTGGCTCTGGCTCCATTCCACTCCCCGGGGTGAGAATGAGTCGACTTGAAGTCAGTTTCAGAAAGACAAATTAGGCATTGTTCGATAAACTTGATCAATGTTTCTTGTAAGAGGAATTACAAGAATTCTCCTCCAATGACACATCTATACGAACTTCAAAAGTCCATAAGAGTCACCAAGAGAACAGTAATGGAGACCATGGGAATGTTTCCATCCCCTCTCCCACTTAGCTTTTTATAACAAAGAGATACGCTATCTAATGCATAATTAAACACATAAGCATGCATGAAAGCAATAAAGCACATAGCACATAGTCAAAAATAATGCTAGAGAAATTATTTTTCCCGACTATCATGGCTTTATCTTCATATGCATCTTCTAGTCTTCAGTCTTCGTTTCTTGAATGCTCCATGTGACGAGAATATTAATCTCTAATATTTAAATCCATTTATTTTCAATTAATCCAAAAGTTACTTAATTCGAAAATTAAGTCAATCGAATATATCAAAAATAAAATTAAATATCATTAATATTTTTTTTATTTATTTATTTTCCTCTCTAGTTCTTATTAAATCTTTAGAATAATCTATCCAAGTAAAACTTGGAATATTCTAGAAGATATCTATAATAGAACAAGGAAATAAAATAAATTAGGACTCACTACTTTCCAAATTTATTTTTATTCCTAATCCATGAATATTCCCATGAGTAGGAATAATCAAATAGGAAAAATAAATTTAGTACTAAATTAATTAAATTTCTAATCTATGAATAATTCCATGAAGGAATTAAATCAATAGAAATAAAATTAATTTAAATTAAATCTTTTCATAATCCATGAGAGTTTCCAAAAGCAAAGCACTCAAATAGGAAAAATCCGAACTAATTAGGAAAGTGGATCTTGGTAGGAATAGCACGGGATTGGGAGACCCCACGCCATCCCACCATGATCGATCGGCCGGCCACTCGGGGAGGAGCGCCGCCGCCGCCTAGCCACGCCGGCTAGGCCATGGGTCGATCACCATCATGGGATCGATCCCAAGCCCTTTTCTCTTCGTCACTTCTTCGTCTTCCGGCGATCGTCTCATCATCGAACCAACGTAAATAATTTACAAAAAATTAAATTACAATTCCGGTATCGATTCTATACATGAAATCGACCCTATACATTTTCCGGAAAATAAAGAACGTAATAATAAATCCTAAATTCGGTCAACCCCCGAATTTTTTACTATTACAAACATTCAACCACACAAAACGAATCTCGACATGTCCGAGAGTTTAATAATCATGATAATTAATTAAGCAATAATTAAATCAACCATGATAGCCGGAAATCCTGCAAGGTAGAACAATAATCGAATATATACATGAACACGAAACCAAACGCTCTGATACCATTTGCTGGGATTCGATGTCCCGGGCTATCAAAAAAAATTGCGGAACCGATAACCCGATCAAAAACCCTCGATCACCGAAGATTGGATCCCCGACTCATCCGCAGGAGTCCGACCTTTGGAGACTACGCGCCCGAAGACACGCAGCCCGCCCCCAGCCGATTTTCTCCCACGAGTCGGATCCACGAACGCGAACCACCTCACGAGCCGGGGCCCGACCGAACGCCAAGCGAGACCCGAAGGCCCCGTGTGCCCAGCCGAACCCCCACGAGGGGCTCGCGATCGTCTACGGACGATCGCTGGGATCGCTACGAGCGATCCCTGGGGCTGCTCGTAGCAGCCCCGCAGCGAGTCGCGTGACTCGCTGCTCGCGAGGGCGTCGCCCTCGCACGCCTCGCTACGGGTGAACCCGTAGCGCATACGAGGCAGCTACGGGTCATCCCGTAGCACGCCCGCGATCGAGCTCACGGGCTCGATCGCCCCTCGGCTCCAGCCGAGGGCTTCGCGCGGTACGCGCCTCCGACGACGGCGGCTGAGGTCCGCCACGGCACCAGCCCGTGGCACCTCGGCGATCGACGGAAGTCGATCGCATGCCCCGGCGTCCAGCCGGGGCTCGCCCTTCGTCGCGCGTTGCGGCGGTCCGAACCCTAGGGTTCGACCGTCGCGTTCGATCCTCGCCGGGGATCTCGAATCCCCGTCCCCGAGGTTCGTCGTTTTTCCCGGATCGCGCATTCATGTATATATCACAATTAATACGCACATATAATCAAAGGGGGTTTATGATTATTACCTCGAATCGTTGTACGGAGAAACGAATTCGGTTGACGACCTTGCGATCTTCCTACGTATTCCTCGCACCTCGTCCGAACGTCGTGTGGGCGACGATCTATCGGATTCCTATGGATCTTCCTCACTCTCAAGACTTTATGATTGGCGTAGGTCAATTAATTCTCTCTCTTGAAAAGTGAAGACCATGTAGTGCTTATATAGGCTACGTATGGGATCATAAGGAGAATAAATATTGGGCTTCTAATATTGAAAATTAAATTGGGTCCAACCCAAATCTATTAATTCTTATCAATATTAATTTTATTTATTTTCCACTATATAAATAAAATTGCACTCCCAATATTATTCCATATTATATCAAATAATATTTCTCCGATTAGTATTATTTATTCCGTGTATTTAAGATTTAAATATCCATGAATAAATTTATTTATTGCTCAATAAATATTATTCATATCTTATATCCGAGACTAGTACCGTTCAACCTTTATTATTGTGTGGAACGAATCCACTCATGAGGTTTACACAATAATTCCTTATGAACTCATCTCGGGGATATTATCAACCCTTCCGGGATACACTTTCCCGTCAAGTATTCACGGCATGTCGTATATAAAATATAGCGACCCAACTTTACCGGTAATTAACCCAATAATTAAATCGGTTAATTCCTTTGGAAAATCAAAGTCTCTAATATTAAATATACACACCCGCAATAGTATCGGGGATTGAGAATAAAATACTCCGAGATTTAAATTGATTATCCAAGGCAATCCTAATCAATAAATCTCAAGCTGATCCGCCCAATACACCAAGTGTACAAGTGTGATAAAATAATTAAGATAAATTATTTTCTCTCTCACACAACGACTATACCGATGGATTAGTTCGTGTCCATCTAGGTCGTGAGCAACTGTTCGATTAAATACGAGTAACCGATAGTATGATCTTCTGTGTGACGTCGCACACCATACTAACTACAACGTATATAATCCAGGACTATATTTTGCACATATTTAATTATCAATAATTAAACGCAAACAATTGTTTATTAATTTAATAGATTAAATGCTATGACTGGGAGTTTACCGTTACTTAAATCTAGACATTAAGTACACAACTCCAACACATTTAATATTAGTGACTTTGATTTTCCAAAGGAATTGATTGATTAGAATAAACGATCAATTACCGGTAAAGTTGGGTCACGGTATTTTATGTATGACATGCCGTGAATTCTTGATGGGAAAATGTGTCATCGAAAGGGTTGATAATATCCCCGAGATGAGTTCATAAGGAATTATTATGTAAACCTCATGAGTGGATTTGTTCCGCATAATAATTAAAGTTGAATGGTACTAGTCTCGGATATAAGAGATGAATAAATTAATTAAGCAATAAATTAATTTTATTCATGGATATTTATATCTTAAACACATGGAATAAATAATACTACCGGAGAGAATATTATTTGATATAATATGGTGAATATTGGGAGTGCAATTATATTTATATAGTGGAATTAATCATATAATTAATATTAATGGATTAATAGATTTGGGCTTGGGCTCAATTTAATCATTAATATTGGAAGCCCAATATTCCACCTCCTTTAGATCCCCTACGTAGCCTATAAAAGCACTACATGGTCTTCACAATTAGAACACACCTACAAGACAAGAATATCATTAGTTGATAGTTCTAGAGAGTTGTGAAGGAGATCCATAAGCTTGGAGGATCGTCGCCCACACGACGTTCAAGCTAGTGCAAGGAATACGTAGGAAGATCCGAAGGTCTTCAAACAATCTCGTTTTTCCGCACAACGAGATCAAAGGTAAAATCGATAAACACCCTCTATGATTTTACGTGAATTAAATCATGATATATACATGAACGAAGATCCGGGAAACGACGAACTCCGCGGACGGGGATGGACCGCGAGGTCGACATCCCCGCGGGGATCGAGGAAAGCTCTCGGCTGGGAGCCGAGGGTGGCGGTCGGAACCCTAGGGTTCGACCGCCGGCGTAGTGTCAAGGAGCCCCGGCTGGACGCCGGGGGCGATCGAGCCCGTGAGCTCGATCGCGGATCAGCTGCGGGAAACCCCGCAGCGACCCCGTGCGCTCGCACGGGGTGATCCCACCCGCTGGGCAGCGGGTTCTCGCACCCGCTGCGGGGCTGCTACGAGCGATCCCAGCGATCGTCCGCGTGATGATCGCGAGCCCCGTGCGGGGGCTCGGCTGGGCACCACGGGCGGACCGTGGTGGTGCTCGGTTGAGCTCCGGCTCGTGCGGTGGCTCGCGGCGTGTTCTCCGCCGATCGAGGATTTCGGTCGGGTTATTAATTTCCGCAAATTTTAATAGCCCGGGATATCGATTTCCAACAGTCCTGTGGTCCGACCACCACCGCCCGGCTCGACCTTCATCCGGGGTTCGATCCTCGGATCTTTGTTCTACGGTATTCTCGATAAATAAAGTCAAATAAAATCAAGGGTGTTTAGATTTTAACCTTTGATTCGTTGTTCGGAGAAACGAAATCAATCGATGACCTTAGGATCTTCCCATGTATTCCTTGCACTCGTTCGAACTGTTGGGATATGTCCTTCGATCCTACGTGTGCAATCGATAAAGTCATAAGGTCGTCTATGGATGTTAAATGATTATTTGATAATATTAAATTGTTGGGAACAATATAATATTGATCAATAAATCATACCTACAGGGTCACACACGGACTCAAAGATGATGTACGATGCTTGTTAATTATATTGATTTAGAATCAATATTTACGTGAATTTATATGCATGCATGGGATGCATCGCATGGCTTGCATGGATGCATGTCACATAGTGTGACATGACATGCCACACAAGCAAGAGAGACCACATCTTATGCCATTGTGGCATAGTGATGTGTACTTGACCTTTCATCTCCCCATTACCCACCCATTATGTGATATAATGGTGCATATTCATTATGGGGGTTACAAGAGGGTAATGGAGATGGAAATGAAGGTATTAAGTAGTGAAAATCTGATTTTCACAATAACTTAATCACCACCCACGAAATTCACAAGTGAAGGAGAGAATAGAGAGTGTTCTTGGAGAACCACTTCATGCAAGCAAGGTGTTCATCATCCGGGTTCGTGTGCAACACGTAGAGGCCGGGCCATTTGTGCGGCTTCAACATCCGGGCGATCTAGACAAGAAGAGTGACGAGGTCATTCTCAAGGCTGATCCATGAAGGTGGTTCAATCGACTCAACACCACCTTCATCAACATCAACGAGGCACGCTACACCGGTTATAAGTGTTCTTGTTAATCTCTCTCTCTATATATATATATTTGATATATATATATATATAAATATGTGTCTATACATATTTGTGTGCACTAAGATCATGGCATAGTAGATCTATTGCTTTACACGCTTCCGCACACACGGTATATCGATCGGATCGGTATACCGGTACCTACAATTGGTATCAGAGCCTAGGGCTCGTGCACACTTTTGTGTTGGACACAAGAAGTTTAATCAACATAATTGGATTAATTGTTTAATTGTGATTATGTGATTAGATGTAAGGCCGGCCACCGTTAGTGGTCGGGTGAATGAATTCGTCGTTTTTTACGTTTCGATTGGCCATAGTCTTTTGAGGGCTGCGTCCCTTGGAATCAATTGTAATAGATAGGTTTTTCTATTATATTTGCATTGTACTACTTGTAAGCGATGAACTTAGTACATGGTTCGATGGAGGATCTCGGCTCTCTGGCGAAAACGAGAAGAAACGAAGCAAAACGAAGCAAAACGGACAAAACCGGGCTGCTGGAGCCAAACGGCGGGCGCCGTTGTAGCTCCAGCGGGCGCTGTTTTGTTTCGGCGGGCGCCGTTTTGGAAACGGCGACCGCCGAAAGCCCTTTTTCTTGGCAGATTGTTCCCGGACCTTTCGGCGGGCGCCGTTTTGGAAACGGCGACCGCCGGTGGTGTTCAGCGACCGCTGGTTGTGAAACGGCGGGCGCTGTTCGTGGTTTTATGGGTACGGAATAGATTTGACCAAAATCGGAGGGCACGGAACTAAAACGGAGGGCGAGGACCAGTCCAGAAGATGTTCAAGGCTTTTGTTGTTATTTTAATCTTTTCGTTTGAGAGTTGTGAGGTTCTAGGGGCCTTTCGATTTCGTATTTATTTGCTTTGCTAGTTATAGGTTGTTTTATGTTATAAATTTTCAACTTACATATAAACAAACCTATGCATGCAAGTTCCCAAAAATAATGAGTATAATGTCTTGTCCAAAACGTCACACTCATGAAGCCCTCGATCATAAGTTGGTAGGTCCGCCTCAGCGGGGTACTACTTGTTATCTTGGGATAAGTGGGAGTAAGGGTTAGACCCTTACACGTGAGTTTGGTTTTCTCATCTATAGATCCACTGCAGGCGTGGCTATCGAGACATGAGATAAGAATGTGATTCTTATCGACCGAGAATGACATTAGATGTCATTGACATGGGATGTCTACCTATCTTGGTTTTCTTAAGTGCGGACTCAGTCGGCTTAAGGATTCGCAAGATGAGGGTCTTGGGATCGCTTTGTTCAAGGGAACAACGATATTAGATATCGATTGAACAAAATGGAATAAATAAGTAACTTGTTAGACAACCTTATTTGTTTACCGCTTTGTGGATGTTTACATACTTTATTTATCTTTCTTTTGTAGTTTATCATGTTAATTTCAACTCGATTCAAGTTTGGTTCAATTCTTGATTATGAAAAATTGAACAACATAAATTTTCTTGATTCACAACATAATTCGAGGATGGTCCTCAAATACGAAGACAATGAAAATGTGTTAGATAACCACATCCTAAGATATCATTGAACAACTCAATAGCATGTTCGGGGAATATGCTAAGATTGAGCGGTTCGGTATGACCAGGGTCATTGCTTCAGCTAGGCTGGAAAAATGGAAATCTATGGAATCACATGTGCAACAAATGATTGGATTATTTGTTTCAAGTGACCGCCTAGATTTTTCCTATGATGATTATTTGGCAACCGATTTCATACTTCAATCTCATGATGGTTATAATGCCTTTAGGCTAAATTTTCCATATGAATGGTTTGAAGAAATCGCTTCGTGAGCTCCACGGGATGCTCAAGGCTGCTGAGCCGGCGATAGAGAAGGACCCTAAGAGGGAAATTCTTATGATATGGGATAGGGTATTCAAAAGAGCATGGGCAAGAAGGCTACTAGGGTTCCTAGGGAATCTCAATGCGTCTACTGCAAAAGTGTTGGACACTACTTGCAAACATATAAAATTTCATATTTTATTCAATTTCAAAACAAATGCCTGATTTGTCTTTCATGTGATGGATTCTAAAGTTAAGATTATTTACACCTCGGGGAGTGATTTAATCCAAAACACTTAGTTCATAAATGACACAAATTAGAGACTTTCGAGCCATGGGATGGCGTGAATCGATTGTCTGGTTGGCTCCCTCATATTTTATGAGAGATAGGGCTTCAATTGCATGATAATATCGCTGGTTAGAAAACTTTGATTTTTCACTTACGATTTATCACGTTTTGACATTGAGATAATTTTGAATGGGAAATTTGAATGAGACTCAATTATTGGAAATAATTGAATTTGCCCAAAGTTCAAAGAAGATGTGAAGAACGGGGTTGCTTCATCTTCAGGTATTAATGATATAGACATTAAACTTCACAAATTCTACTTCTTGGGTATTGGATGCCAAATGTGGTTCTCACGTTTGTATGTGGAGGAACTACATAGAAGTGTAAGTTTGGTGAATAGAGATGTCGATCTACGGGAGAGAAATGAAGCGAATGTCGCTGCATTAGCCGTATGATCATATGATATTGTTTTGCCTTAGGGCTTTGTTTTAAGTATTATAACTATGTATTTTTTGTACCTTCAATAAACAATGAATATTGGTTCAGTATTGGATACTGATGGATTAGTTTTTCACTATTTAAATAGTTTGATAACTATTTTAATTGTGAACTATTATTTGTTTTGGTACGATTATTACATTATTTATGTATACTTTAAACTCAACAAATCATATATAACATTAACACCAAAGGCCGAATCGAATAAGTCTCAATGAGACATAACTGTAACATTGTTGATTGGATCAAAATCTAAACATGTAATGAATCTTCTTTTAGAAGGAATTCTAGAATCATTTGACTTGGAGTCATTTGATACATGTAAATGATGTTTGATGGACAAAGATAACAATGTCATCTTTCTTGGAGAAAGGAGAACATGTGAGTGATTAATTAGGGATGATCCATACTGATGTATGTGGAACCTATCAGTTCACAAGCACATGAAGGTTATGTTTCGGAAAAGAGAAAACAAACTATATTAGATATAGTTCGACCATTCGATGAGAGGTCTAAATGAACTACTGGTCTCTTTTGGGAACACACAATTCTTAACTTCAACTTATACACTGAATAAGACGCTGTCAAAAGCTGTTGATAAGACACCATACTAGGTATGGAAAGGGAGGGTCCCTAAATTGTTTTCATCAAAATTTGAGGTTCTAAAAGCTTCTCTGACGAGATTTATCTCTATAGAGCTTGAACTCAAATGGGATAAAAGTTTCTTTATGGTATCCATAAGAAACTCGAGGGTACAACTTCTACGATCTATCTGAGAACAATATTTTGTTGCTCGAGATAGTGATTTTCTTGAAAAGAGTTATCTTTCCTAGAAATTCAGTGGGAGCTCGGTTGTCTTGAACGAGGTTCAAGTGAAACAACTAACGATGAATACTCAAGACTGGGTTGAGAGTATTCCTATGGTTTTGGAAACCATACCAGCTCCCGTAGGTCCGAAAGGCATAAATCTATCTCTATTATTCAAATACTTAGATATTGTGACCAATGAGAGATATGAATTCATGCTTTCGGAAAGCGGTGAACCTTCGACCTAATTCCAAGCTATGACGAGTCCAGCTACTGAAAATTGGCATGGTGCCATGAAATCTGAGATGATATCAATATCTGATAATCAAGTTTGGAACTTGATATATTTGCATCACAGGGTTAGACCCAATGAATGCTAATAGATCTTTAAGATCTAAACAGACAGATGGAAAACCTAGGGTTTTCAAAGCAAGGTTTATGGTAAAAGTTTTATTCACGAGGTGGATTATGGAAAAAACTTTCACCAATTGCTTTGATTAAATCATTCAGATTATCTTAGCCATTACTACTCATCTTGATAATGAGTTATGGTAATATTGGATGTTAAAACTAACTTCTTGAATTGGATTCTAGAAGAGGCTTGTTTTAACACAGCCAAAGAGTTTTATCGATCTTAATAAGGCTGAGAAATTATGCAAGCTTATAGTTCTATTTATGGAATAAAGAATGCATATCGAAGTAGCAATCTTCAAGTCAATGAATCCATACTGGGATTTGGATTTCAGAGGAACTCGGAAGAGTCTTGTTTTACAAGAAGATCAGTGGGAGTTACGTTGTATTAATTGTGTTGTATGTCGGTGACATACTCCTTATTGGAAACAATGTTTCTATGCTCAATTCTATTAAAGAATGGCTTGGGAATTGTTTTTCAATGAAGGATCTTGGAGAAGCACAGTACATATTGGGCATCAAGATCTGTCGGAACAGATCGAAAATGATGTTTGGACTTAGTCAAGTGACCTATTTTGATAAGGTACTTGATAAGTTCAGGATGAAAGACGCCAAAAAGGGTCTCATTCCAATGAGTCATGGCACATCTCTTAGCAAGATGCAAGGCCCTACGGGACTTGATGAGCAAAATAGGATGGAAAACATTCCTTATGCTTTGGCAATAGGGTCTATAATGTATGCCATGATATGTACACGACCGGACGTATCATATGCTTTGAGCATGACGAGTCAGTTTCAAGGAAATCCAGGTGAGGCGCGTTAGACTGCGACCAAGAATATTCTTATGTACCTTAGATGGACAAAAGAATTTTGTTGTCTTTGGAAGACAAAAAGAGTTGATATTAACAAGTTGTTTGAATGCTAACTTCAAAACAAACTAAGATAATTTTCGATTTTAATCTGGTTATATCTTTTGTCTGGTTAGAGGTGATATTTGCTGGAATAGTTCCATGCAATGCAATATAGCTGATTAAACTACAAAAGCTGAGCACAGTATTGCATTGGATGCAGTAATGTTGGCAGTTAGGATTTGAAAGTTCTTGAATGAACTAGGTGGCGTAACTAGCTCAGCCCATCCGATAGTTCTCTATTTATAGTAGAGTTATCGCGCAAGCCAATGAGCTAGGAAGCACCACAAGTCTAAAACTGGTGCTTAGGAAGCACCACAAGTCTAAAACTGGTGCTTAGGAAGCACCACAAGTCTAAAACTGCTGCTCAGGAAGTTCCACATTATATGGGAGATAGTTTTGTGGAGACATCGAGAAAATAAAGTTGCAACTTTTGGTAAGGTTGCAAACCCGTTTTCTAAACCTCTCCAGCAGTTTAAGCTTGAGGCTTTCACGACTGCAATAGAGATCAGACATCTTAGAGATGGGTTGTGATTTCTATTACTGTATTAGATACTTTTGGAGATTTGGTAAACATTCACTCATATGTATAATACATATTTCTTCATATAAATATGATTTAATTTATATGAATTGTCCAAATGATTAAGTGATATCAATTGGGTTATGAGGTCGACTTACCGCATAATGAAGTCCCAATGGTTGAACTGATATACTTGAATCATATAGTTGTTCCTGGTTCGTATAATCGAGTACGGACAAACCGATAATACAATGAACTAGTTTGTAATGTGTACTATAGCGCCGCTTCATGGGCTAGTGATGTGGGACATCAAGTACAATTACATAGATATTAGCTGGGAGCTAATGATCGAACAGACCCGACTGGAATAGTATTTAAGATTTCGAGTCATAATACTATTTCATTGACTGTCGAGCAATTTCCTCTGACCTGAGTAGTCCAGAGTGATTCCATTGTGAAATGGTGTACTTTGATACAAGTAAACGCCTTTCGTAAAAGGAGCTTATAAAACTTGTTATTGGGTATATCAGGAAGCAAGTGGGAGAGCTTGGATTGACAAGATGGGATTGTCCTCCATTTTATAATGGGATACATGTCTTACCGGCCACTTGGAGAGTCGAGACTGTGGAAAATACGTGGCCACGTCCAGATTCGTATCATAGTGATAAATCTGGTTTTACAGTCTGTCTCAAAGTCCAAGAAAGGTTTGAACCGATTGAGGATGACTCGAGTCTTGCCTCAAATTCAAACTTAGACATAAAGTGACAACAGGAAATTGGGAGCACACTGGCTCTGAAGGCCAAGTGGGAGATTGTTGGGATATGTCCTTCGATCCTACGTGTGCAATCGATAAAGTCATAAGGTCGTCTATGGATGTTAAATGATTATTTGATAATATTAAATTGTTGGGAACAATATAATATTGATCAATAAATCATACCTACAGGGTCACACACGGACTCAAAGATGATGTACGATGCTTGTTAATTATATTGATTTAGAATCAATATTTACGTGAATTTATATGCATGCATGGGATGCATCGCATGGCTTGCATGGATGCATGTCACATAGTGTGACATGACATGCCACACAAGCAAGAGAGACCACATCTTATGCCATTGTGGCATAGTGATGTGTACTTGACCTTTCATCTCCCCATTACCCACCCATTATGTGATATAATGGTGCATATTCATTATGGGGGTTACAAGAGGGTAATGGAGATGGAAATGAAGGTATTAAGTAGTGAAAATCTGATTTTCACAATAACTTAATCACCACCCACGAAATTCACAAGTGAAGGAGAGAATAGAGAGTGTTCTTGGAGAACCACTTCATGCAAGCAAGGTGTTCATCATCCGGGTTCGTGTGCAACACGTAGAGGCCGGGCCATTTGTGCGGCTTCAACATCCGGGCGATCTAGACAAGAAGAGTGACGAGGTCATTCTCAAGGCTGATCCATGAAGGTGGTTCAATCGACTCAACACCACCTTCATCAACATCAACGAGGCACGCTACACCGGTTATAAGTGTTCTTGTTAATCTCTCTCTATATATATATATATTTGATATATATATATATAAATATGTGTCTATACATATTTGTGTGCACTAAGATCATGGCATAGTAGATCTATTGCTTTACACGCTTCCGCACACACGGTATATCGATCGGATCGGTATACCGGTACCTACACGAACGTCGGGTGGGCGACGATCCTCCGAACTCTATGGATCTCCTTCACGAACTCTCTAGATTATCAAGTGTGATAATCTTGTCTTATGATTTGTGAAGACCATGTAGTGCTTTTATAGGCTACGTAGGGGATCTAAAGGAGGTGGAATATTGGGCTTCCAATATTAATGATTAAATTGAGCTCAAGCCCAAATCTATTAATCCCATTAATATTAATTAATTTATTTTCCACTATATAAATTAATTGCACTCCCAATATTAAACCATATTATATCAAATAATATTTCTCCGGTAGTATTATTTATTCCGTGTATTTAAGATTTAAATATCCATGAATAAAATTTATTTATTGCTTAATAAATTTATTCATCTCTTATATCCGAGAATAGTACCACTCAACTTTATTATTATGCGGGAACAAATCCACTCGCGAGGTTTACATAATAAATCCTTATGAGCTCATCTCGGGGATATTATCAACCCTTACGGGATACACTTTCCCGTCAAGAATTCACGGCATGTCATATACAAAATATAGTGACCCAACTTAACCGGTAATTGACCCAATAATTAAACCGGTCAATTCCTTTGGAAAATCAAAGTCACTTATATTAAATATATACACCCGCAATTGTATCGGGGATTAAGAATACAATACACTGAGATTTAAATCAATTATCAAGAGCAATCCTAATTGATAAATCTCAAGCGATCCGCCCAATACACCAAGTGTACAAGTGTGATAAAATAATTAAGACAAATTATTTTCTCTCACACACAACGACTATACCGATGGATTGGTCCGTGTCCATCTAGGTCGTGAGCAACTGTTCGATTAAATACGAGTAACCGATAGTATGATCTTCTGTGTGACGTCGCACACCATACTAACTACAACGTATATAATCTAGGACTATTATTTGCATATATTTAATTAAGAATAATTAAAAGCAAATGAATGTTCATTATTAATAGATAAATGAAAGTGCACAAGGAGTTCAGAATACTCAAATCTAGACATTAAGTATACTACTCCAACATAACCGATAGTATGATATTCGGTGTGACGACGCACACCATACTAACTACAACGTATATAATCTAGGACTATATTTGCATATATTTAATTATCAAATAATTAAAGGCAAACAATTGTTTATTTAATTAAATAGATTAAATGCTTTGATCGAGAGTTTCCGTTACTTAAATCTAGACATTAAGTATACAACTCCAACAACCACAAAAGAATCGCACGATGTTCTTCAGGAACATTTAATTTTGATATTTCTTCAGAATATCATATCATGTTCTTCAGGAACATTTAGTTTTGATATTTCTTCGGGAATATCATATCATGTTCTTTATCATATCATGTTCTTCAGGAACATTTAGTTTTGATATTTCTTCAGGAATATCATATCATGTTCTTTATGACCATTTCATTTTGATATTTCTTCAGGAATATCATACCACAATGTTCTTGAGGAACATTAAAATTATAAAACTTTAATTGATTTATTAAACATAATTAATTTGATATTACTTCAAAAATATCATATTAAAATGTTCGTCAGGAACTTAAGGAATTTGATATTACTTCATAAATATCAGATTATAATGTTTTTCGGGAACATATGATATTACTTCAGGAATATCAGATTATAATGTTCTTCGAGAACATTTGAATTTAAGAAGAAGGGAGCAGAAGTAGATATATTTAAAATTATTAATGAATATAAACAAACATATACATTTTTGCCTTGGAGTTCAGATCTTGGATGAGTAGAACTTCGGTGATGAACGCGGTTGAGCTTTCGTGCTGATAACGTGTTATAAACTCAAAAGGAATTGAGAGAGAAATATAGGTTAGATAAAGAGAAAACGTAGAGGAGAATAGAATTGTTATTTCATTCATATGGGGAGACTCCTTTATATAGGATACAAAGTAGGGTTTCTGTCTTATTCACCAAGAAAGGGTCATTCACTAATTAATAATATTCATAACAGTTGATACATTATTGATATAATTATAAAGGAGATTTTGAAAAAAGATTACATTTATATAAGGTAATTTTAAATAAACAAGTTTCTTAATTTAATAAATTAATTATAACTCTCAATGTTTTTTTTATTAATTTTTAAGGGCATTTTTATTTTTTAATTTTTTTGCATCTTTTTAAGTTCATTTAAATTATTAAAAACATTTTTATTTTTTTTATTTTTTACTACATGGATAATTTATGTAATTAATTATTTATATAAAATTGTGTAAATTGTGTAGTTTTTTTTTCTATTTTTTACTAATGATAATTTCTGTAATTAATTATTTTTATAAAATTGTGTAAATTGTGTAGTTCGTGAACGTCTGCCTTTTATTTTAATGTAACAAAAGTATTGTGTAAATTGAATTTTTATTAAAATTGATTTATTTTGAAAAAGAGTAGTTAATCAAACAATTAAATAGTTAGGATTAAAAAATATATACTCCGTATTTAATTATTATGATAAATGAGTGTACTAAGTAATGTATTATTTTATTAAAGGGCAAATTGAGAATTTTACATTAAAAAATAAAAGAGTGTCCGAAGTAATGGTAGAGGTGTAAACATCATGACCCATATTTTTATTTTGGTTTTTTAGTTTTTTATTGATTAATAATATTTAAATTAATAGAAATTTAGTAGTTAAAATAATTTTATATATTTTTATATAATTAAAAATACTAATTTAGCTTAATTATAAATTAGGATAAATTTTAAATTTTATCTTTCCATTCCATGCCTAAATATAAAAGTATAAAGTGCCAATCAAATATTTTGATTTTATTATGTAATAATAAATTCGAATAATTTTATATTTAAATGAAATTTGATTTATTAGTAATAAATTATATTTCATTTTAATAATAAAATTATATTTTAAAGTAAAAAATTAAAAATATTTATTTATTTTTTTGAGTTTTTTATTATTAAATATTAAATAAAAAAGTGATAATGTTATTTTGAAAATGAGAGAATATTATTTTAATTTAAAAATTAAATATGTATGGAATATTATTAATTAATAAAGTAATGAAAAATCAAAAATGAATTTTTTGATGATGTGGTGTAGAAAAGTTGTACTTGGCAGTTGGCACGTGCCCACCCATTGCCTTGCATACCCTAACAAAGCCCACGTCACTTGAAATGATGACGCTTCTATTCAGTATTCACTGCCGATCTATCCCATCCCTAATAATACCTCTTTTCATTTAATTGCATTTTATCTCTCTTTCCATTCTCAATCTAATTTCACATTTCACCCCAAATCAAAAACAAAAAAAACAAAAAACTCACACACACTTACTCAAGTGTCTTTGCGCAATCTGTATTCTTCGTGAAGAAAAATGGGAGAGGTCTTTCCTCTATCTCTCTATTTTAAATAACCATTTTCTTGTTTTGTGTTGCTCAAGCTGTATATGTGTATCATTTTGATGTTTTCAGCAGCAAGTGAAGAAACCGGAGGAAGCCCCGAAGGAGAAACCTGACAAGGCACCGGCACCAGAGGAGACCAAATCTGAGAAACCGGCGGCGGCGACGGAGGAGAAAAAATCTGAGGAGACCAAGGCGGAGGAGAAGTCGCCGCCGCCGCCGCAAGAAATTGTCCTGAAGGTGTTCATGCATTGTGAGGGCTGCGCTAGAAAAGTCCGCCGGTGCCTCAAGGGATTCGAAGGTAATTAATTTAATTTAATTAATTAAGAATAATAAATTTCAATTAATTGTTTTTATATGATTTTTTTTTTAAAAATTTTTGAAATTACAGGTGTTGAGGATGTAATGACCGATTGCAGGACAAGCAAAGTGATTGTGAAAGGGGAGAAGGCAGATCCGGTGAAGGTTTTGGACAGGATTCAGAGGAAAAGCCACCGCCAAGTTCAGCTAATTTCTCCGATCCCTAAACCTCCGGCGGAGGAGGACCCCAAAAAACCCCAAGAAAAAATCGTCCCGAAACTCCCAGAGAAGAAAGAAGAGGTTCAATTCATTCTTCATTTCTCTTCAATTCACATCATTTAATTATATTTAAATTATTTAAAAATTGAATCAAAAAATTGTAGCCTGTGGTGGTGACCGTGGTGTTGGGTGTGTACATGCACTGTGAAGCTTGTGCTCAAGAAATCAAAAAGCGGATCATGAGAATGAAAGGTATATACACACATATGCATCTCAATTCTTTGATTCGTTTGCCTTTTCTTTTATGCTTTTGGTCACACTTTTGGATTCATATGTTTTCGATTGATTCTTGTTTCTTTTATTCGTGCAGGAGTCGAGAGTGCGGAGCCTGACATCAAGAGCTCACAAGTCAAAGTGAGAGGCGTTTTCGAACCGGAGAAGCTCGTCGAGTACCTCCACAAGAGAACCGGAAAGCACGCCACTATCGTCAAAGTCGAGCCGGAGAAGAAAGAAGAGGAGAAAGCCAAGGAAGGGAAAGGAGAGGATAAAAAACCAAAAGAAGGAGAGGAAAAAGAATCCAAGAAAGCCGACGAAGAAAGCAAGGAACCGCCGGCTCCTAAACCAGAGGAGGCGGCTGAGGAGAACAAGCTCGAATTGAAAAGGAACGAGTTCTTCCATTACTACCCAGAGAACCACCAGGTTTATCCTCCTCAGAGGTTTGTGCAAGAATATTATGCATATCCACCACAGATCTTTAGTGATGAGAATCCAAATGCATGTAGTGTTATGTAAATGTTGAGAACAATCAGGGGTAGAATGGGGAATTCGGCAGTGGGCACATGGGAAACTGTACCCTCAGACTTTCTTCAATTCATTCGTTCTCTCTTGGACATGATGTTGTGGTAGGCATGTGGCCCTGTCTTTGGGTTTTTAGTATAACCTCTACACAAGAGATCAGTATTAGTACTTCAAATTTTGTGACACTTTTTTATTTTATTTTCAGATTTTCTGTATTATAATATTACGTTTAACATACCCATGAATAATAAAAGTATAAAGTAAGGTTAGAGGTGATCTATAACAAGGTAATTTCCAAACATATGATATAATGTGTTTTGTGACCCTGTCTTAAATGCAGTACTTGACCAGTTGAAATAGTAGGTGAGCATTTGAAATTTTGTTGACCTTTCATTAAATCTAAAATTGTGACTGAACGAGCTCTGTGATAATCAATTTCATAGATAGATTTACCCTTCGACAAGGATGGCTTATGGTCCAAAAGTTTTTTTTTAAGGATAATTAAAAGAATCTACCACATCTTCATTGATCACTAGCACACTAGCAAAGACTAATATCATAGACTTTTGCTCGAGATCATAAGGAATGACCGACATCTTGACTTCTGCGAGGGATCATTGTTGATCGATTAACATATGTACCTTGTACTACTTAGATGTAAAAACAATTATGAGAAGTTTGTAAACTTTGAAGAATTGAGACTCCTCTATTGAAGATATGTACCTTGCACTACTTAGATGTAAAAACAATTATGAGAAGTTTGTAAACTTTGAAGAATTGAGACTCCTCTATTGAAGACTTTCGATTCACATTTGACTCTTGCATAAGAAATTAATCTAGGGTGATCGACATTGTTGACCATGTAGTATATATATATGGCTGATCATATACTTTGCAAATGAGACAAATAGTGATTTTAGGCAAAAGATTGATTCGTGAATTGTTTGGTATAATATGCTTTTTAAGATAATATAGTCATGAGTCGTAATTCAAAACATGATAAGATTAGAATTGAAGTAAAAAGTGGTCACAAACTTTGATTTGTAAAGTTAGATTAGAATGATGACATTGGAGAAATATTGGAATTTACAGGTAAACCTACTTTATATTCAAAAATAATTTTACTAGCATAAATATATTGCAGAAAGAATGTTAATGGTTAGGTATATATATATATATTATAATAAAAGTTAGTCCAAACACAAAGATTTTCTGGTTGACTGTCTTGTCAAGGTAGGTTGGATGCTGATTTTATTTCTATGGTCGCGAGTATCAAAATCCGAGTAGCTAGAGTCCCTCTCCGGGTAGGGGCTACTGGCGAGGGAAGAACTTTCCTAGTGTTTCTTTTGGGAAAAATTAGATAAGAGTAGCTAGAGTCCATTGCAAAATATTTTACACATATTCTTTGTTAAGTTAGCTTATTCTACTTTACACATTATCAAATATTTTTTATTATATTTAATCTTTTAAATATTTAATACTTTACAATAGAAAAATATTTCAAAAAAATTATTCAATTTTCTTTTCTTTCCACATCATTAAGCATATATTCCACTATACATTATTTTTTTCTTTTTAATATACTCCCTCTATCCCAAAGCTATAGGCAAAGGTGGTCAACGTTGACTTTTTTTGTCCGTCCAATACAATAAATAATATGCAAAAATTATGAAAAAATTACTAAAATATAATTGAACTATTGAATTTTATTTTAGTTATTTTTTCATAATTTTTGTATACTGTTTATATTGAACGGATCAAAAAAGTCAATCTTGATCACCTGTGTCTATAGCTCTGGGACAGAGGGAGTATGTTTTATAAAATTTAAATTAATAAAAATATTTGTTTAATAAAAATTAACATAAAATAATTAAATTATTTATTTATGATTTTTATTAATAATTTATAAAAATAATTGAATTAGAAAAATATCATAATAAAAGATATTATTAAAAAATAATAATATAATAATTAGAATTTTGATAATTGCATCCATGTAAGTAAGTTTTGTGAACACAAATAAAAAATATAAATGAGAAAATTATCAATTTGGTACTTTAAAGGAGGGCAAATCTCGTTTTGATACCATTTTGTTTTCGTTTCTCAATTACATACCATAAAACCTGAAATCGAGTCAGTATCATACTTTTTTGGCCGGAAAATTTTGAAATCGCCGGAGGTCAAGCACGTGAATTACACGCGAGTGGTAGCTCCGATGACCTGGTCCACGTGGCATTATCTCACTGGTAAGGCGATTAAAATTAAATAAAAAATGAAGCCTTTTCCATTTGGCATGTCCAGTCAACATTTCATTAACAAAAAAAAAAAAAAACAGAATTAAATTAGCGGGATAGGGGATTAATATTGGCGGGCTGAGAGGATTCACTACAAAAGATTGGTTTTTAAATCAAACAAACATAATCTCTATTTATAGATCATTAAAAATAAAAAAAATATTGATTTAAAAAAAATATATTTTTAATTATATTTTAAATTGACACGTTATATTAATTTATTTAAATTATCTCTCTCCCACCCACTCACTTTAGAGCATTTCAGTAGTGAGTGCAAGTGGTGAGTGCAAGTTTTGGGTGATGAGTAGGCTACGTGTTCGCAAATTCATATTTTTTCTACTTCTGCCCAAAAAAAACTTTTACCCCATCCAACGTTATACCCAAAATATAAATTTTATAGGTCTCACCACTTACTTACTTTATACTTTTTATTTATTATTTATATTTAAATACTAATAATATAATAATAAACGTTAAAAAAATGATTTTTATATGAAATAAAATAAATATTTAATATTTTATATAATTCATGATTAAAATAAAAATATTACAAAACATAAATTTAAAATAAAAAAATACTATTTTTTTATTTTAAATTTTTAGTGTTATAAATTTAATTTTAATTAATTTTTATATAAAATAAAAATTATTTTTAATTAATTTTTATATAAAATATAAATATAAATAATTAAAATTTTAACTATTTAAATTTTTTTGATTTTTATTTAAAATATAACGTTAAAATATAAAATAATTTTTAACATTAATTTTTATATAAAATAAAAATATAAATAATCGTTAAAATTTTAACTATTTAAATTTTTTTAATTTTAATTAATTTTTATATAAAATAAAAATGTAAATAATTTGAGTTAAAAATTTAATTAGTTCAAAATTCTTATTTTTTATTAATTTTTATTTAAAATATAAATATAAAATAATTTTAACGCTGAATTATTATTATTAATAATAATAATAAAATAATATTATTTTTCATCTCTACCCCGTGTAGAAGTTCTTCTATCCCAGAAGTTTTAGGAATTTCTAATCTCAACACGTCAGCACAGCTCCAATGATTTCTACCTCATTTTTTGGTGAGAAGTATAAGTACACATAGACTTCTACTTCACCATTAGAGATGCTCTTACCTCTTTGTGTTGGAATAAGTATAGAGTTATTAAATAATTTAGAGTAAATAATTCAAAAGATGTTACCTTCAAATATTCTCTACTAAATCTAAATATCTTTCAAATAAATGTTAATGGTAAATATTCTCTACTAAATCTAAATATCTTTCAAATAACTGTTAATGGTTTGGTGGTGGTCTAATGTTTGTTTATAATTAAATAATTTTAAAAATTTTAATTATAAATAAATGTCAACTACCTATTTAATTTTTTGAATTTACTTAATAATTAGGTTTTTACAAGAATATTATAGTTTTTACACAATTCAAAAAGTGTCATGTAATTTAATTAAAAACATGTTTGAACCCTATATTTTAATAAAATGAAAAATATATTACTTTTTTTTCATAAAGTGAGTAAAGTTAGGAGTTCTTCATAATTAGTAAAATCAATAGTCTGATCTCAAATAATACCTTTTATTTATCTTTGTCCGATCTCTAATAATACCTTTTATTTATCTTTGTCCACGTTTTATTGTTAATCAATTAATTAGTTACATTATTCTTTCTTATATGGGCCATACACATTGATTAAACAATTTAGATTATTATTTATTTGTCTCTACTAATTTGCACATTTTTTTATTCGTCCAACAATTATTTGCACACCAAATATATAAAATAAAAATCTTAACTTTATTCTCACAATCATTGTTTTAAAAAACGGTGGAGGCGACGCCTCGTACCGCCTCGGCATTTCCATGTTTTGAGGCGCACGAGTCAAGTCTGTTTTAAAATTTATACGCCTTGAGACGTGAGGCGTACGACTCGAAGCGAATGCGCCTCGACTCGTCTGAGGTGTTTTTCATATATATATATTTTTTAAAGTGATATTTTTAGTTTATAATTAAGTTAATGTTATTAATTATATATTTGACTCAATCTATAATCAATTAGTTTACCTTAAGATTTTATTATTTCAAAATCTATAATCAATTAGTTTACCTTAAGATTTTATTATTTCATATTTATTATTGGTCTCTGGCTTTTAATTTCTTATTGAATTTTTCGTTTTAAAAAACTCACTTCCCGAAGTACCATTCTCTTTCAAAAAAAAAAAATGTACAATTTTTTTCTCTTTTCTCTCTTATTTATATTTTTCTTTTATTTTCAAGGTCTATTGTCTTTATTTATTTATTGTATTTATTTATTGTATTTATATATATATATATATATATATATATATTGATTTTAAAAATAATATGAGTCTCAACCAAAATATTTAAATTTTGAATTACTTTATCATTGAATTCGGACAATTCAATTAAATAACACTTAGTTTATTAATAATAAATTAAATTAAATTTTATAATTGTAATATAATTGATTTTTTCTAATAATTTATAATTTAATTTTTTTAATTTGAGGCATACGCCTCGTTACGCCTCAAGGTGTACGCCTCACGCTTCAAGTGAAAAAAGCCTCAAATAGGAGTCACGATTTTTTAAAATATTGCTCACAAATTCACAATAACAATTTAGTTTCACTTATACGATCACAATAATACCTTTTCAACTAATAATTCATTTATTAGTTATACTCATTATACCTAATACCTTTTCAACTAATAATTCATTTATTAGTTATACTCATTATACCTGACATTACAATTTAGGCATTCATACACATTATACCTCACATTATATCAATTTGCAAATAGAAAAACATTTTTTTATGTGACACTAGGAAAACATAGGGCGTATTTTTATTATTTAAATTTATCTACTTTTTAATGTCAAGATGAGTTTGTTTAAAAATAGGGAAAAATGGCAATAAGACCAATTTTCAACATTTTTTGACCAATAAGGCCAATTTCTAATTTTCGTGTCAATTAGGCCTTTTTGTGTCAATTGGGCCAAAAAAATATACCTGAAAGGACGAAAATAGCCCTCGATCTATTCTATCCACAAACTCCGAATCTGCTCATCCCGACTTCTCCGACGAAGACGAGGACGACGATTGCATCCCGGATAACGGATTACAAAATCGTCATCGATGCCCTTCCCACCGGGACTATCGGCGACCTCAACCATATCGCGAAGTGTATGGTGTCGGCCGGCTACGCGAAGGAGTGTTCGCACGCGTACAACACCTACCGAAGGGATTTCCTGGAGGAGAGCTTATCCCGGCTCGGTCTGCAGAAGCTCAACGCCGATGAGATCGATAAATGGATGAAGGTCATGAAGTCGCCTTTCGGATCCTCTTCCCCAGCGAGCAGCTGTGCGGTCGCGTCTTCTTCGGCTTCTCCTCAGCCGCCGACTTCTCTTTCATGGAGGTTTACAGGGACTCCACGATCCAGCTCCAGAATTTCGCCGATGTCGTCGCCACTGGTAGTCGAGCCCCTGACCGCCTCTTCAAGGTATTGGTTATGGAGCTTTTATTTATTTATTTATTTTTTGTGTATCTGAGTATTGTGATTGTGATTTAAGAAGAAAAATGTTTCGATTTTCATGTTACAGTGCAGCTCAGGTGTTTGTGATCTTTGAACGGTGAGCCTGTTGAGGCTGCAGCTCAGGTGTTTGTGACCGTGTCCGACTCGTGGAGACACATCGATGACGCTCCGTTGAGGAGGCACATCTCGTCGGATTTGAGCTCGTCTGTTGTGGATGGGTTTATGTATTGGCTGGACATGTCCACAGGAAGTTCAAACTGATGCCCGAAACCCTCTACTTATCAATCAACATAGTCGACCGTTTTCTATCTTCGAAGAAGGTTCTGAGAAAGGAGCTTCAGTTGGTTGAGATTAGCTCAATACTGATCGCTTTCAAGTATGAGGAGATATGAGTACTCGAGGTCGAACGATCAACGCCATAATTTCCTTCGATTAATGTGATTCGAGATATATCACACTTTGCGATTAAATTCGATTTTTGTTTTTCCTGTTTCAGGTGCAGGACTTTATAGCCATTTCAAACAGTGTATTCATGTGACATTTAGTGTTTTTCATTCCTATTCAGTGTGTTTCAATCCTGTTCAGTGTATTTTTTAATCAATTAGTGTATTCATGTGACATTCAGTGTGTTTTTATGACATTTGGTGTTAAAATATGACATTCGGTGTGTTAAAATATGACATTCAGTATGTTCAGTGTTAAAATATGACATTCAGTGTTAAAATATGTCATTCAGTGTTAAAATATAACATTCAGTGTTAAAATATGACATTCAGTGTGTTCAGTGTTAAAATATGTCATTCAGTGTGTTAAAAAATGACATTCAGTGTGTTCAGTGTTAAAATATGTCATTCAGTGTTAAAATATGTCATTCAGTGTTAAAATATAACATTCAGTATGTTCAGTGTTAAAATATGTCATTCACTGTTAAAATATGACATTCGGTATGTTCAGTGTTAAATATGTCATTCAGTATGTTCAGTGTTAAAATATGTCATTCAGTGTTAAAATATGTCATTCAGTGTAAAAATGGGGCATTCAGTGTTAAACTATGACATTCAGTGTAGTGTGTTTTTATGACATTCAGTGTTAAAATATGACATTCAGTGTTAATTAAAGAAAAGCCCCTATCTCTTTCCAAATTAAACACTGAATGTCATAAAAAAACACTGAACGTCATAACTGAAGGTACCGGTATACCGATCCAATCGATATACCGTGTGTGCGGAAGCGTGTAAAGCAATAGATCTACTATGCCATGATCTTAGTGCACACTTAATGTGTATAAGAACACATATAAACATATATATATACACATCCAATATATATATATATAAGGTTCAACGATTACTTACTTTTGTGACGAAGTGATTCGTTGATGTCGTTGAGGTGGTGTTGAGTCGATTGAACCACCTCAAATGGATCAGCCTCTCGAAGCTCTCCTTGTGAATGACCTCGTCACTCCTTTAGATCGTCCGGATGTGGAAGCCGCACAAATGGCCCGGCCTCTACGTGTTGCACACGAACCCAGATGACGAACACTTTGCTTGATCGAGTCGGTTCTCCTAGAACACTCTCTCCTTTCTCTCTTTGGTGTGAATTTCGTGGGTAAAGATGTTATGTGATGAAAATCTGATTTTCATCCATATAATGGCCTCATTATTCACCACATTACTCCCCTTTGTAACCTACAACATAATGGGCATCATAATGCACCATTAACATGCAAAAGGGGTTACAAAGGAGGTGAAAGGTCATGCCACATACACATGCCACTATGCATTGTATGTGGTCCCACTTGCTTGTGTGGCATGCCATGTCACACTATGTGACATGCATCCATGCAAGCCATGCATCCCATGCATGTGTATTAAATCCACGTAAATATTGATTCTAAATCAATATATTTATCAAGCAATGTATATCAATATCGAGCTCGTGTGTGACCCTGTAGGTATGATTTTATCGATCAATATTATATTGTTCCCAACAATTAATATTATCGAATAATCATTTAACATCCATAGACGACCTTATGACTTTATCGATTGCACACGTAGGATCGAAGGACATATCCTAACAATCTCCCACTTGGCCTTCAGAGCCAGTGTGCTGCCAATTTCCTGTTGTCACTTTATGTCTAAGTTTGAACTTGAGGCAAGACTCGAGTCATCCTCAATCGGTTCAAACCTTTCTTGGACTTTGAGACAGACTGTAAAACCAGATTTATCACTATGATACGAATCTGGACGTGGCCACGTATTTTCCACAGTCTCGACTCTCCAAGTGGCCGGTAAGACATGTATCCCATTATAAAATGGAGGACAATCCCATCTTGTCAATCCAAGTTCTCCCACTTGCTTCCTGATATACCCAATAACAAGTTTTATAACCTCCTTTTACGAAAGGCGTTTACTTGTATCAAAGTACACCATTTCACAATGGAATCACTCTGGACTACTCAGGTCAGAGGAAATTGCTCGACAGTCAATGAAATAGTATTATGACTCGAAATCTTAAATACTATTCCAGTCGGGTCTGTTCGATCATTAGCTCCCAGCTAATATCTATGTAATTGTACTTGATGTCCCACATCATTAGCCCATGAAGCGGCGCTATATTACACATTACAATCTAGTTCTTTGTATCATCAGTTTGTCCGTACTCGATGATACGAACCAGGAACAGCTATATGATTCAAGTATATCAGTTCAACCATTGGGGCTTCATTATGCGGTAAGTCGACCTCATAACCCAATTGATATCACTTAATCATTTGGACAATTCATATAAATTAAACCATATCTATATGAATAAATATGTATTATACATATGAGTGAATGTCTACCAAATCTCCAAAAGTATCTAATACAGTAATAGAAATCACAACCCATCTCTAAGATGTCTGATCTCTATTGCAGTCGTGAAAGCCTCAAGCTTAAACTGCTGGAGAGGTTTAGAAAATGAGTTTGCAACCTTACCAAAAGTTGCAACTTTATTATCTCGATATCTCCACAAAACTATCTCCCAGATAATGTGGAACATCCTGAGCACCAGCTTTAGATTTGTAGTGCTCCCTAGGCTCATAAGCTTGCGCGATAGATCTACTATAAATAGAGAACTATCGGATGGGCTGAGCTAGTTACGCCACCTAGTTCATTCAAGAACTTTCAAATCTTAATTGCCAACAGTACTGCATCCAATGCAATACTGTGTTCAGCTTCTGTAGTTTTAATCAGCTATATTACATTGCATGGAACTATTCCAGCAAATTTCACCTCTAACCAGACAAAAGATATAACCAGATTAAAATCGGAAATTATCTTAGTCTGTTAGCATTTAAACAGCTTGTTAATATCAACTCTTTTTGTCTTCCAAAGACAACAAAATATTCTTTTGTCCATCTAAGGTACATAAGAGCATTCTTGGTCGCAGTCTAACGCGCCTCACCTGGATTTCCTTGAAATTGACTCGTCATGCTCAAAGCATACGATACGTCTGGTCATGTACATATCATGGCGTACATTATAGACCCTATTGCCGAAGCATAAGGAATGTTTTCCATCCTCTTTTGCTCATCAAGCCCTGTAGGGCCTTGAATCTTGCTAAGAGATGTGCCATGAGTAATTGGAATGAGACCCTTTTTGGTGTCTTTCATTCTGAACTTATCAAGTACCTTATCAAAATAGGTCACTTGACTAAGTCCAAACATCATTTTCGATCTGTTTTAACAGATCTTGATGCCCAATATGTACTGTGCTTCTCCAAGATCCTTCATTGAAAAACAATTTCCAAGCCATTCTTTAATAGAATTGAGCATAGAAACATTGTTTCCAATAAGGAGTATGTCACCGACATACAACACAATTAATACAACGTAACTCCCACTGATCTTCTTGTAAAACAAGACTCTTCCGAGTTCCTCTGAAATCCAAATCCCAGTATGGATTCATTGAACTGAAGATTGCTACTCCTATATGCATTCTTTATTCCATAAATAGAACTATAAGTTTGCATAATTTCTCAGCCTTATTAAGATCGATAAAACTCTTTGGCTGTGTTAAAACACAGCCTCTTCTAGAATCCAATTCAAGAAGTTAGTTTTAACATCCAATATTACCATAACTCATTATCAAGATGAGTAGTAATGGCTAAGATAATCTGAATGATTTAATCAAAGCAATTGGTGAAAGTTTTTCCATAATCCACCTCGTGAATAAAACTTTTACCATCAACCTTGCTTTGAAAACCCTAGGTTTTCCATCTGTCTGTTTAGATCTTAAAGATCTATTAGCATTCATTGGGTCTAACCCTGTGATGCAAATATACCAAACTTGATTATCAGATATTGATATCATCTCAGATTTCATGGCACCATGCCAATTTTTAGTAGCTGGACTCGTCATAGCTTGGAATTAGGTCGAAGGTTCACCGCTTTCCAAAAGCATGAATTCATATCTCTCATTGGTCACAATATCTAAGTATTTGAATAATAGAGATAGATTTATGCCTTTCGGACCTACGAGGGCTGGTACGGCTTCCAAAACCATAAGAATACTCTCAACCCAGTCTTGAGTATTCATCGTTAGTTGTTTCACTTGAACCTCGTTCAAGACAACCGAGCTCCCACTGAATTTCTAGGAAAGATAACTCTTTTCAAGAAAATCACTATCTCGAGCAACAAAATATTGTTCTCAGATAGATCGTAGAAGTTGTACCCTCGAGTTTCTTATGGATACCATAAAAAACTTTTATCCCATTTGAGTTCAAGCTCTATAGAGATAAATCTCGTCAGAGAAGCTTTTAGAACCTCAAATTTTGATGAAAACAATTTAGGGACCCTCCCTTTCCATACCTAGTATGGTGTCTTATCAACAGCTTTTGACAGCTTCCTATTCAGTGTATAAGTTGAAGTCTAGAATTGTGTGTTCCCAAAAGAGACCAGTAGTTCATTTAGACCTCTCATCGAATGGTCGAACTATATCTAATATAGTTTGTTTTCTCTTTTCCGAAACATAACCTTCATGTGCTTGTGAACTAATAGGTTCCACATACATCAGTATGTATCATCCCTAATTACTCACATGTTCTCCTTTCTCCAAGAAAGATGACATTGTTATCTTTTCAATCACACATCATTCACATGTATCAAATGAATCCAAGTCAAATGATTCTAAAATTCCTTCTAAAAGAAGTTTCGTTACATGTTTAGATTTTGATTTGATCTAATCAACAATGTTTCAGTTATGTCTCATCGATACTTATTCGATTTGGCCTTTGGTCTTAATGATATATATGATTTGTCAAGTTTAAAGTATACATAAACAATATAATAATCGTACCAAAACAAAGAATAATTCACAATTAATATAGTTACCAAACTATTTAATAGTGAAAAACTAATCCATCAGTATCCAATACTGAACCAATATTCATTGTTTATTGAAGGTACGAAATTACATAGTTATAATACTCAAACAAGGCCCTAAGGCAAAACAACATCATATGATCATGCGGCTAATGCAACGACATTCGCTTCATGTCTCGCCCGTAGATCGACATCTCTACTCACCAAACTTACACTTCTATGTAGTTCCTCCACATACAAATGTTAGAACCACATTTGGCATCCAATACCCAAGAAGTAGAATTTATGAAGTTTAATGTCTATATCATTAATACCTGAAGATGAAGCAACCACGTTCTTCACATCTTCTTTGAACTTTGGGCAAATTCAATTATTCCCAATAATTGAGTCTCATTCAAATTTCCCATTCAAAATTATCTCAATGTCAAAACGTGATAAATCGTAAGTGAAAAATCGAAGTTTTCTAACCAGCGATATTATCATGCAATTGAAGCCCTATCTCTCATAAAATATGAGGGAGCCAACCAGACAATCGATTCACGCCATCCAATGGCTCGAAAGTCTCTAATTTGTGTCATTGATGAACTTAAGTGTTTTGGATTAAATCACTCCCCGAGGTGTAAATAATCATAACCTTAGAATCCATCATATGAAAGACAAATTAGGCATTTGTTTTGAAATTGAATAAAATATGAACTTTTATATGTTTGCAAGTAGTGTCCAACACTTTTGCAAAGACGCATTGAGATTCCCTAGGAACCCTAGTAGCCTTCTTGCCCCTGCTCTTTTGAATACCCTATCCCATATCATAAGAATTTCCCTCTTAGGGTCCTTCTCTATCGCCGGCTCAGCAGCCTTGAGCATCCCGTGGAGCTCACGAAGCGATTTCTTCAAACCATTCATATGGAAAATTTAGCCTAAAGGCATTATAACCATCATGAGATTGAAGTATGAAATCGGTTGCCAAATAATCATCATAGGAAAAATCTAGGCGGTCACTTGAAACAAATAATCCAATCATTTGTTGCACATGTGATTCCATAGATTTCCATTTTTCCAGCCTAGCTGAAGCGATGACCCTGGTCATACCGAACCGCTCAATCATAGTATGTTCCCCGAACATGCTATTGAGTTGTTCAATGATATCATAGGAATTGGTAATCTAACACATTCTCTTTGTATTCGTATTTGAGGACCATCCTCAAATTACGTTGTCAAAAAAAAAAAAATTGTGTTGTTCAATTTTTCACAATCAAGAATTGAACCAAACTTGAATTGAGTTGATATTTAACATGATAAACTACAAAAGAAAGATAACTAAAGTATGTAAACATTCACAAAGCGGTAAACAAATAAGGTTGTCTAACAAGCTACTTATTTATTTCATTTTGTTCAATCGATATCTAATATCTTTGTTCCCTTGAACAAAACAATCCCAAGACCCTCATCTTGCAAATTCTTAAGCCGACTGAGTCCGCACTTAAGAAGTCTAAGATAGGTAGACATCCCATGTCAATGACATCTAATGTCACTCTCGGTCGATGAGAGTCCCATTCTCATCTCATGTCTCGATAGCCACGCCTCCAGTGGATCTATCGATGAGAAAACCAAACTCACGTGTAAGGGTCTAACCCTTACTCCCACTTATCCCAAGATAACAAGTAGTACCCCGCTGAGGCGGACCTACCAACTTATGATCGAGGGCTTTATGGGTGTGATGTTTTGGACAAGACATTATACTCATTATTTTGGAACTTGCATGCATAGGTTTGTTTATATGTAAGTTGAACATTTATAACATAAAACAACCTATAACTAGCAAAGCAAATAAATACGAAATAGAAAGGCCCCTAGAACCTCACAACTCTCAAACGAAAAGATTAAAAGCAACAAAATAGGCCTTGAACATCTTCTGGACTGGTCCTCGCCCTCCGTTTTAGTTCCGTGCCCTCCGATTTTGGTCAAATCTATTCCGTACCCATAAAATCACGAACAGCGCCCGCCGTTTCACAACCAGCGGTCGCTGAACACCACCGGCGGTCGCCGTTTCCAAAACGGCGCCCGCCGAAAGGGTTCGGAAAAATCTGCCCCAAAAACAGGTCATTCGGCGGTCGCCGTTTCCAAAACGGCGCCCGCCGAATCAAAACGGCGCCCGCCGGAGCTCAAACGGCGACCGCCGTTTGGCTCCAGCAGCCCGGTTTGCTTCGTTTTGCTTCGTTTGGCTTCGTTTCTTCTCGTTTTCGCCGGAGAGCCGAGATCCTCCATCGAACCATGGACTAAGTCCATCGCTTACAAGTAGTACAATACAAATATAATAGAAAAACCTATCTATTACAAATGATTCCAAGGGACGCAGCCCTCCAAAACTATGGCCAATCGAAACGTAAAAAACGACGAAATCATTCACCCGACCACTAACGGTGGCCGGCCTTACATCTAATCACATAATCACAATTAAACAAATAATCCAATTATGTTGTTTTAACCTTCGTGTCCAACACAAAAGTGTGCACGAGCCCTTGACTCTGATACCAATTGAAGGTACCGGTATACCGATCCAATCGATATACCGTGTGTGCGGAAGCGTGTAAAGCAATAGATCTACTATGCCATGATCTTAGTGCACACTTAATGTGTATAAGAACACATATAAACATATATATATACACATCCAATATATATATATAAGGTTCAACGATTACTTACTTTTGTGACGAAGTGATTCGTTGATGTCGTTGAGGTGGTGTTGAGTCGATTGAACCACCTCAAATGGATCAGCCTCTCGAAGCTCTCCTTGTGAATGACCTCGTCACTCCTTTAGATCGTCCGGATGTGGAAGCCGCACAAATGGCCCGGCCTCTACGTGTTGCACACGAACCCGGATGACGAACACTTTGCTTGATCGAGTCGGTTCTCCTAGAACACTCTCTCCTTTCTCTCTTTGGTGTGAATTTCGTGGGTAAAGATGTTATGTGATGAAAATCTGATTTTCATCCATATAATGGCCTCATTATTCACCACATTACTCCCCTTTGTAACCTACAACATAATGGGCATCATAATGCACCATTAACATGCAAAAGGGGTTACAAAGGAGGTGAAAGGTCATGCCACATACACATGCCACTATGCATTGTATGTGGTCCCACTTGCTTGTGTGGCATGCCATGTCACACTATGTGACATGCATCCATGCAAGCCATGCATCCCATGCATGTGTATTAAATCCACGTAAATATTGATTCTAAATCAATATATTTATCAAGCAATGTATATCAATATCGAGCTCGTGTGTGACCCTGTAGGTATGATTTTATCGATCAATATTATATTGTTCCCAACAATTAATATTATCGAATAATCATTTAACATCCATAGACGACCTTATGACTTTATCGATTGCACACGTAGGATCGAAGGACATATCCTAACAATAACAAAACACTGAAAATGAAATAAAAATAGAATATCCCAAAAATAAAATATATAAAATAAAATAAAAAATCTACAGAGGAACATGAAGTTATACATTGTGCTCTAAGTATACATGAAGTTATAACAATGTCGTTCGATCGAGATCTACTGTATTTATCATCAGAAGTAGGCTAGCTAACTAAAAGTCTAAATGGATTTTCCCGTGGTTTCGAAATGCATTGTTTATCCCTAACAGAAATCCACCTTGCCGCCGAAACAACAGCCTCGATTTTCGTTTTTGCTTGACAGCATCAGACTTCTTCTCTTTGGCAGCTTAAGCAGGTTTCTAATCCCTGGCCTTTGACTCGTGTTTTCCTGAAATTTATATATCGGAACATGAATCACAATTTGGAGGGTAAATCAACAAATATCATTCTTAGTACCATTATTTCCAAGAATACTTCACCTTCTCAGCTAGAGCTTCGGGTCAGCGCCTTTTGGTTAGCTTCATCCGGCACGTTCACACCTGCCCACCCGATCCATCGTGCCTCAAACTCCTTCACACCTATGGCACATACATATAATACATTACATACAGTTAATTTTTATTTTATCCCCAAAAAAACAATTTCTCGTAGTTGGAATCATCCCAAATGAAACACGAATATGAACAGCTAGCACTAATAACCAGTAAAAATAACACATATATTGGGTTACAAAAGTCGAAATTTCATGATTTCAACACATAAATGCACAAGGGGTCAATTAAGTACAAAAACTCCACAATAGACCCATATATTATTTTTTCAAACACTCTGTAGTGAAAATATAGTACATATCCCTAATAACCACACAACAAACACCACATACATAACCTCTCATTTTTTTTTTCATCTTACCACCGCGACAATCCCTTGTATCAAACTAACCATAACTAAGCAAGAAACAAACGGAATACAGTAGACATTTAACTTACTTAAAACATCATTGGCAGTAAATCTTGTTGAGATATTCCTTGTCAGCATTTTAGAGAGAAGGTCACGAGCATGCTGTGATACAAATTCCTAGTTATCACCAATAAACTCTAGTTTGTCTTTCTTAATTGCCTCAAACACGGTTTCCAAGGAATCGCCTTGGAATGGAAGAACACCAATCAAAGTGCATAAAGAAGGACACATGCACTCCAAATATCAAACTAACCATAACTAAGTAAGAAACAAACGGAATACCGGCTTACTTGTTGAACTCCATTAAGAGCAGTATCGTTCCTCGTCTTTTCTCTAAAAACGAAACGCGCCTTCAAATTACGACACCCATCGATCAGACTATTGTAAGTCACTCTATTCGGAGCCACGTTTCTCATGAGCATTTCATCGAACATCTTCCTCGCATCACCCATTCTCCTCTCTTACACAGTCCGCCAATCAGAACATTGTACACGAACCCATTCGGCTTCGCCCCTAATTTCTTCATCCGGCTCATCAACTCCATAGCTTTCCTCGAATCCCCCAATTTCACTGTCGATTGAATCGCGTCCGTGAAGCCCAACTTTGTGTTCGTCGGCGGAGAGGACTTCGAGAAGATGAACGAACGAAGACGTCGTCGTCATAATCGTAGACTCCGCGTGCTCGTCCGGCGGCTGGTGGCGGGCGGCCCCACGGCAGATGGCAGGCGACGTTTTCTTCCCCAATTCGGTTCCCGAAACGAATCTTTTCTGTAATCGAGCTCGGAAAATCACAAAACTGCCTACGATACTATTGAAAAATACTAGTGAAAATTATCTATTATACTCACATCGATTGAGACTTTGAGTTAGGGCTTGGACAGATTCCGCAAAGATATGGCGACGGAGAGGTAGCAGGCGGAGTCGGGTTCACCGAGGATGGCGCGGCCGCCGGGGAGGGTAGTGGTGGCGGGGCTGCCGCAGTCGAGGAGGAACAGCAGAATCGCGACGAAAATCGGATGCGGGGGCTCGATCCTCTGTGTCTGCGTGCGTAAGGAAGATAGTGGAAAGAAAGAGGGGTAACGTGGTCTTTACACATTTTAGGCGGCCTAATTGACACGCGTAATTTCTCAAAAGCCTTATTGCCGAAAAAATGTTGAAAATTGGTCTTATTGCCATTTTTCCCTTAAAAATAAAATTAAAGAATAGATGATTATTTTAATGTGATTATATATTAAAAAAAGTCGGTTTTATATTAGTATATTTTTGCATCTAATGCTTCTTCAAATTGAACGTTTCTAATAAATCACACGTTGAATCAAAATTTCTCTAAAATTCTAAGTTTGTTATAAACTCAAGAGAATTGAGAGAGAATAATATAGTAGAAAGAGAGAGAAGAATAGAATTCTTGTGAACCCTACTTTGTATCCTATATAAAAGGGTAAACTAGTCATTCACTAATTAATAATATTCATAACACTCCCTCATGCAGCCCAATGTCCGTCTATTAAGCAAGTTGTGCAAAGTCAGGCCGGAACGACGAAGAAGGCATCAGAACGAGGGTCAAGAGTGTGCCGAGGACGCGCCGTGAAATTCGGTCGAGTTTCTGGCTTCGTGTCGGCCGACACCAAGGCCTGTCGGCCGACAGGAGTGCAGAAAATCGAGATTCTGACGATCCCGCAGCTCAACCCGAGGAAGACCCCGAGTTTGGGTTGGTGTCGGCCGACACCCATATTCTGTCGGCGGACATCTTCAGAAAAGTAGCGAAGCGGCTGTTCAGCGTTAAGTTTTTATTTGCGTCAGTTTTTATTGTTTTATTTGCTTCAGTTTTTAATTGTTTTGATTTTAATTGTTTTATTTGCGTCAGTTTTTAATTGTTTTAATTTTAATTGTTTTATTTCTTTTTATTTAATAATTAGGGCATTGCTTATATAAAGCTCACCAACGCATTGTTTTAATCAGAAAATTATTGATGAATAAAATTACTTTTTGTGAGTTTTACTAAAATTCTCTCTGGGGTTCGAATTCTACCCGACTATCCAAAGAATTCAACCGACGAATCAACGAAGCGATCCACCCTTCGTTTGTGTATCTTCCTCATCCCCGAGTTGCTGCGTCGATCACGTGTTGGGGTCTAGGGTTTCGTCCTTAGATTATTTCACGATTCAGATTCAGAGGTTTTGGGACCCTTCCACCGGTATCTTTCTTAATTTTCGTCCTTCGTATTTCTTCTATTTTTCGATCCCCAAACGAGGTTTGTATCACTCCCCCTTGAATGACTATTTACATGATTGCTGCCTCGTTAAAACCTTGCCAAGAAAACCCAGTGGGACAAAACCTAAGCGAATGAAAAAGAGTACAACTTGCTCCCCCTGATTGTGATCAATCAGTCTCATTAAAACATGTAACTAATAAAACCATATAGGAAAAACATAGTTATTCAAATTTACATTTGGTCTTCAGGACACAACATTCGAATTGTCGAGTTTCACATTCATTTGTATTATTGTATATTTTTCGTCCTTCAGGGACATGCCTTTACCAGACATCTATATTGACTAGAACATTCGCAATTGCTATAACCGGCCGGTAACTCTTCTGGAGTATTTTAGATGCGTCTAGTCTAGTGTTCAATATACATTTCTTCACAAATGAATAATAATGTGAACTTCAATTCACAATCATTTGAAATTCAGGTTCAATATCTCAGTTTATCTCGCAAACAAACTCATATTATCGAGTGATGTACATGTCTCGTTAAAAACCTCGTTATAAAACCATGTAGGAAAAAATACTCGAGGAAAAGAGTACATGACATTCACATTTATATTGTGGTGATTGTCTCGTTAAAAACCTTTAACTAAGAAAACCCTGTGGGAAAAACTTAATAGATGGAAAAAAGAGTACAATCACTGGTCTTCGGGACCTTGTCTCAATATCAATTTTGTCCATAATTACATATGTAATATGATACTCTATACATGTTCTGATTTTCATTTCCTTTCATTTCAGGAATCTTAAAATCCATCCAGGATTTTCATGTATGTATCATTCGATGCATATATTTATCGTTGTTGCTGCCATAAATATTAGGTAGCGGAACTTAATGTCATCCTTAAAAATATAACATCGAGTTTCTGCGAAAAACTCTTGAGCAACTAATCTCGCTTTTATATCGCACCACATCATTACTCGTTTTTCTTACGAACACCTACGTATATCCTTCTGGGATAATATTTTGAGGTGTGTATTATAGAGTCAAAATATCTCTTTTATTTAGCGAGTCATGCTCAACCTCAATTGCTCATTTCTATTTCTGTGAGTGCTGCCGGCACACTATTATTGATTTAAGTTTTGGATCCAAATTTTCTAAAACAACTCTTGAGGCAAATATGTCGTTGACGACTTTTTCATATTGATGACAATTAATTCTATCAACCAAATCTTTCATCATTCACTGCTACAAAATACCCATGTAGTGACGCTTTTTTAGTGACATTTTTAAGTAAGTGTCACAACATTAAATATATAGTGACATTTTATTTTTTAGCTAGATCTAGTGATGCTAATATGATTAGTGTATTTCGGTAGTGGGTTAATGTGATGACGTGTTAATTCATTTTTTCAATTACTCCATCTTTTCCATTACCGAGATGGGGTAATTTTTTATATTTCTTTTACCACTTTCTTTTTAATTAAATTTTTTATGTTTCTCAATTATTTTCTTATCTCGCCCACGCCCTCTATTTCCTTAGAAGTTAGAACCCTAATATCTTCGAATCAATTTTTTCAAACGTGAGATTTAGGCATAGAATCTTTCTGTACAATCATAAATTTCGGCCAATCGTGAAGAAATCTAGACTAAAAATTAAAGGTCACTACGACCTACTCGCCGCTACCGCCAACGCTACTTCCATAGTCGTGATAGCCAATCTTTTCGCCGATGAAGTGCCGCACATTCATTATATTGGTACGAAATATTTGCTTCTACACTTTTTTTACATCTTGATTGTGCCTAAATATTTAAGTAGAGATAGGAGCAGATACGAATGTACATGTAGATTCCATTCAAATTTTAGATTTTAGAAGACTTTATTTTTCTATTGGCGGTCAGTGGTATTACAAGGTTAGAGATCCATAATATATCTATTTTTCTTCGTTTGATCAGACCAGCGTCACCTAGTTTGATCAGACCAGCGTCACCTAGATCCCTTGGAAACTCAGGTGTCAACTCTTTATTATGATTATTAATTACAAACATATTTGTCTATATTTTTTCAGAATTTTTGTACTATGGTGAATTGTTTCTAATACTTTTATTTCTTGTGTTGATTTGATTCTACAGGATTGTTTTGTGCGCGGAGGTTTTTTAACAGAGGAGTGTGATCACATTATTAATATGGTTAGCATTTTGTGATATATTGGTGGATGGAATATTGATTTATAAACCAAATTATTTTGTGAGTTGTGATACTGAACTTGTGTGAGACTCGAAACAGATGATATATATGGTGTTCTTATTCATTTGGTGGAATTTAACTCGTGCGTAGGCTAAAGATAATTGTGCTACTATACGCAAGGGACAAACATGACAAATATTTAAATGGGGGTCCTTCAATTCAAGTAAGTTTATGATTTTGTCATGTAGTTTATACTGTTATTTTTATGTATTGGTTGTTTGCCCATTAGATTATATCAATATTATATACTTGTCATTGTATGAAATATTATATAACCGAGTTGCTTTGCACAAGAAATTGCATCGTTGAGTTTTGTTCTTCGACTAGTAGCATCATTGTTGGTTGTTTTGGTCAATGAGAAATTATTACTTCATGAATGGTATGAAGTGAAAAATTTTGTCGCCATTAAATATGATTAAATCCGCAAATGTAGAATTAAATGTTAAAATTGTTGGGCAAGTAATATGTCGAATGATTGTGTGGGCAAAGCATATGGTACATTTATTTTATATTTATTTCATTTATTTTTGGTTAGTTTTATCAATGAAAATAGTTATAATTTCTTTTACATTTATAGGTTCAAGTGGATGGTTGTGTGGCCATTGAAGATATTCAAGATACCAAGATCAGCAAAAATGGATCTTGTCCACCTGAAGCTTAGGTGTTATTTATTTTTGAACTGATGTTTTTTGTTTATTTGGAATAATGGATTTGGGAGATGTATTGGTTGATATGTTTGAATCAATATATTAAACATTGTTTATGTTTTATAAGTGATAATATTTTATATTGTTTGATTTTTTGTTATTGTTTTAATTTATTCAGAACATGAGAATGTGTCTCTAAAGCATTGAGTCACGGTGCCACTTACCGTTCTCATTTTTTTTTGCAACACATAAATTAAATCATCTCTGCATGAAATGGTAACTGTAGTTATTGTGACGTTTGATAGTGTTACTAAACAATTCTGTTATGACGCATAATAGTGTCACTAAAAGATATTGTTATGACGCATAATAGTGTCACAATTACCATTTATAGTAACACTTTCAAAGCGTCACGATAAATAGATAAAGAAACGCCAAATCAGATGATACTTTATAGAAGCGTCACTATAGCAAAAGTGTCACTAAACGATATTTGTAGTGACACTTTTGAGCGTCTCCATAACCCGTTTTTGTAGTAGTGATTTCCCAAATTATTTGGTTGTTCCGCAATCCCACGATTTTCAATTATCACGTGCACATGATTTTTCAATGGGATTTCCATCTAACTCTCTTCAGGAGTTTTTTAGGGTGACTTAATTTCTTTGTTTTTTCGCGGATTAATTTTATATCTTGAGATCGATCTACTACGCATCAGGCGTATATTAAAATCAACATTTGAGTTGATCTCTTTGGTATTTGAACTCTTATAGTTCATTTATCACAAATATATGTGATTTTGTCACACCTTCATTAATTTGGCAGATTACTTGCTGAATATTGCAAGTCACTTATTTTCATGAACTTCGGGTTCAATTGATTGATACGTGTATCTAGAATTGAAGATCGTTTTCATTCAATGAAATTTATCGGCATTTATATCTTTTATATTCTTATCTCCCCCTAATGCCGGGAAATGATCTTCCTTAAATATGCAAATCAGCGTAATTGCTATAAACCGAACTTCTGGATCGTGGGCTCGAGATATTATGCCCGTTTATAAAAATACACTTTAGTGGTGATATAAATATAAGTTGCATATTTCAAATTAATTCGCAGATGAGAAATGTTTGATTCATTTCCACGCACAATCATGATATGCATCATCTTTATTTTTAAGTACATTTGTAGTACTCGTGGGGATAATTAGTAAAACTCTTCTGGAGCCCACTCTTACAAATGATCCTTCGGGGATACAATATCTTTACCAATCATCCTTCGGGGATATACAATATCTTTACTAATGATCATTCGGGATCAAAATATTAGGTTTTATCAGTGATCCTTCGGGGATCAAAATATATCTCAATATATAATTTTCTCAGAAATTACATTTAATTCGAATATACTTTTTCGATATTCCATGAGTACCCACATAATAAGATACATTTGTTCTCGATTTTCAAAAGATATCCTTCAGGGATATATCTTATGTAATCATTGTTTCAACGAGAACAATCTAATTTGGCATTCACTTTGAGTATCATGATGTAACTTTACAAAAAAACATCTAATGTTCGAACTTTGCTTCTTCGGGAGCAATTAATAAAAATATTATTTCAAGAATATTTTGCATTATTTCTTATAAATATCAATATCAATTTAAAATATTTAATGTTTAATTGCTAAACCATAAGCAATTTGATTTGATATTTCTGCGGAAATATTATATCATTATGTTATTAAAGGACATTTAAACACTTATTGCTACTACGGAAGCAATTTAATTTAATATTTCCAAACTTATTGCTACTACGAGAGCAATTTAATTTGATATATATCGAATAATATCAAATCATGATTTTCTTCCAGAACAATCAATATAATATTTTAAACCGGAGTATATGTTCTTCAGGAACAGTCATTTTAATTGATATATTAAAAATAATTGATTTGATAATATTTCAGGAATATCAAATTTTCATGGGGATTCGAACTCATGTGGTTATCCCAATATTCAAGCAAATAACCATCGGGCTATTCAACAATGTTTGGATTAACTTTTCCTAAAGTTTCACCCACTTTGGAATTCTAGAAATACATCAATTGATTCATGGGTCGAGTTCGTACATACATGACTTGACCACGAAAGACTCGCACGATGTTCTTCAGGAACATTTAAGTTTTGATATTTCTTTGGGAATATCATACCACAATGTTCTTCAGGAACATTAAAATCTTAATTGATTTACTAGGCATAACTAATTTGATATTACTTCAAAAATATCATATTGTTCTTCAGGAACTCAATCATAATTAATTTGATATTACTTCAAGAATATCATATTATAAAATTCTTCGGGAACTATTGATATTACTTCAGGAATATAAAGTTCATGAATATCATATTACAATGTTCTTCGGGAACATTTGATATTACTTCAGAAATATCAAATTATAATGTTCTTCGGTAACATATGATATTAAGAAGAAGGGAGGAGAAGTAGATATATTTATAATTATTAATGAATATAAACAAACATATAAATTCTTGCCTTTGAATTTGCATCTTGGATGAGTAGAACTTCGATAAAGAACGCGGTTGAGCTTTCGTGCTGATAACGTGTTATAAACTCAAGAGAATTGAGAGAGAATAATATAGTAGAAAGAGAGACAATATGAGAGAAGAATAGAATTCTTGTGAATTCTTATTTCATTCATATGGGGAGACCCCTTTATATAGGATACAAAGTAGGGTTTCTGTCTTGTTCACCAAGAAAGGGTAAACTAGTCATTCACTAATTAATAATATTCATAACAAAGTTTTATTTTTGTTCCAAATTCGTTCCTACTTTCAGAATCCAATATACATGAAAAATGACTTTATTACCCTCACTTAATTCGTGTTCCTGTTGTAGATAGTCTTATGTCCACCACATATTATATTTATTATTTTTAAATAAATACACATGTCAAATAATTTATGGTCGAGGGTACTACCCACTTAGGGTAGCACCCACCTAAGGTAGCATGGAAAAAACAGTCTCCCACCTATACAATCAACCACTAAATGTTTAAACTATTAAGCTCTATTTTCATCATTTATTAAAAATCACATTCAAACTCAACTTACTAAATAATAAATAATTCTATCTATCATTTATATTTGAAATTAGGGAAAAGTACTAATTAGGCATTTTTTCAACATTTTTTGTCCAATAAGGACAAGTTCCAATTTATGTACAAATTAAGTCTTTTTGTTCCAATTAGGCCAAAAAATATACCTGGAATGACGAAAATACCTTTAATCTATTTATACTCAACTCACCCCACCCCTACCTTACCCCACCCCACCCCTGCCTCAGACTCTAAATACCATTAAAAGACACTGAATGTCATATTTTTTCTACTCAACCCACCCACCCTACCCCACCTCACCCCACCCCTACCCAGACACTGAATGTTACTCCCTCCAGCCATTAATAGATGTCATACTTTTCTGGACACGGAGTTTAAGAAAATTTTTATTTTTGTATTTTTTTAATTGAAAAGTAAAAGGTAAAAATATATTTTAAAAGTGAAAAGTAAAGTAGTTGTGAGTAAAATTTAAAAAGTAGGTAGGGTAAAGTAGAATAATTGTATATTAAAATGAAAAAGTTAGAATAATTATTTCATTTTTTAGGGTGTGTCAACTATTGTTGGACACCTCAAAAAGGAAAGTATGACAACTGTCTTTGGACCGAAGGAGTAGATTTTTACACTGAATATTATAAGGACACTGAATGTCATTAAAAAACACTGAATGTCATTAAAAAACACAGAATGTCAGATTTTTACATTGAATATTATAAGAACACTGAATATCATTAAAAAAACACTGAATTTCATTAAAAAACACTGAATGTTGGATTTTTACACTAGAATATTATAAAAACACTCTATGTCATTATAAAACACTGAATGTTATAAGAACACTGAATGTCATTAAAAAACACTGAATGTCAGATTTTTACACTGAATATTATAAGAACACTGAATATCATTAAAAAAACACTAAATGTCAAAAACACTGAATGTCAGATTTTTACAGTGAATATTATAAGAACACTGAATATCATTAAAAAAACACTAAATGTCACTAAAAAACACTGAATGTGGATTTTTACACTAGAATATTATTTTTACACTAAAATATTATAAAAACACACTGAATATCATTAAAACACAATGAATGTCAGATTTTTACACTGAATATTAAAAGAACACTGAATGTCATTAAAAAACACTGAATCTCATAAAAAACTGAATTTCAAATTTTTACACTGAATATTATAAGAACACTTAATATCATTAAAAAACACTGAATGTAATTAAAAATACTGAATGTCAGATTTTTACACTAAAATATTATAAAAACACTGAATATCATTATAAAAACACTGAATATCATTATAAAACACTGAATGTTAGATTTTTACACCAATATCATTAAAAAAGATTGAATCTCATAAAAACCACTAAATCTCATTAGAAAATACTAAATGATATTTACACCGAATATTATTAAAACACTTAATCTCATAAAAAGTCATGTTGATAAGAATTGGGAAGGGGGTAAATATCAATCAGCAAATCAAGTAGATTATGTTCTAACTGGTCGACTGCGAAAGAACTTGTCCTCAGCTATAAGAGCGTCCTTGATGCTTCGGTTTAGCAGAATATCCTGCTCATCAATTGTGAAAATAACCATCAACAATATGCGACACTAAATCAGTAAATTGACATTTGCAAATAGTCTAAACACTGAAAGAGAAGAAAGAGAATAAATATATATAAACACACATAAGATCCAGCTCAAGGAAAACTATTGCTCAAATACAGAATCTCGCATAATTCAAGTTAATATTCTAAAGTATACAAAATGATAGCAACCACCACTCATGAGAAAAATCACAACCCACAAGTTTACAACAATACTTGATATTATTGGCTAGCCGAAAAATAAGTGGTACCTCTTGGCAACGATTAACAACACCAACATAACCCAGCCGAAGAGGAATGGCTTTTCCCAGCAAAAAGTTGCGGGCATCAGTACCCCTGTCCATAATATCCAACTGAAATGGTAAAAAAAAAAGGTGATATGAGTACATAAGCAAATCGTATCTACAAGTACACCAACAAAATAAATACAAAGTTGATATAACACCTTAGTAATTACACCTATTGTTCTGTAACCTGCAAGCATAAAGTTTAAAACATGAATTCCATAATCCCAAATGTGGTAATTGTATGGTGTGATCTAAAGATCAAGCACATGGAAAATTAAGTTGATCAATCGACTAAAGTTCAAATGGCCTCTAGAAATATATTGTGTAGAACTACCATAATTATGTTCAGTAAAGAAAAATGCCATGTGTTCCATTTGCGGCCATCGACAAAAAAGAAAGAAAAAAAACACAGCTTTTAGTTATTAGTTAAATAAAACTTAAGGGGTGGTTTTTAGTAATTAAACATTTAAACTACCTCGTCGTCTTTCGGCACATATGCTTTTATGTATCGAACGAGAAAGACGTAAGGCGTTGGGATCGTTAGATACCACTCCAGCTTCCCAAGAATAGCTTTCTCCATGATGAGCACTTGTTCCCTAACATAGGCATTGCCTGAAATGGCTATAAAGTTCTGCACCTGAAATACGAAAAACAAAAGTGTGATATATCTCGAATCACATTAATCGAAGGAAATTATGGCGTTGATCGTCCGACCTCGGGTGCCCATATCTCAATAAACGAGTAACATCGTTCCGTAGCATTTTGAACACGCCGCTGTCGGGCTCCTTTTCAGCCAATTCTCGCACCTACAATCAGTATTATTGTATAATAATATTAACATATTGACAGTGATAATTAAGATTTTTTTCATAAGAGAGAAAAAGCAATGGACTGGAAAGCAAACGTGAAAATTCCCACAAAATGCACAAGAAGCTATTAGCTATGCCTGTAAAACAAATAGCCAATAATGCCCCAACAGAAAACAGTGTAGGTGCGGGAATTGTGTCCAAAATTTCAGGGACAAAACAACCTTTGGAATTCAGTAATTCGGATGATATCTTAAAGTAGTAGAACTAACAACAGTCAACCTACAAAAACAGATAAAGTTTCCCAAAGCATTCTTTGTTCCTGACAACAACTTATATATGTTGAAACATAAACTTGATAATAATAAATGAAATAAAATAAATAACTCAATAGTTATAGTTTGATGGCGTTTCTACACACATCGCATTAGTGAAGAGAAGTTTTAAGTATTAAATGTTTAAGTTTCATAGGAATTAAGTGATGTCTTTAAGTGAGTTTGATTTAATGCTAGGAGTGTGATCGTATTAGTATAAATAGGCTTCAAATGGTTGAAGTAGAATCATCTCATTGTAAACCTTCTTCCTATTCAATAAAGAGTAATATTTAATAAAATACTTCCTCTCCTCCCCTCTTTATTTGCCAACAAAGTGGTATCAGAGCAAATGGCAACAAAATCCCTTTCTTTCCAATATCCCCACCTTTCAAAACTCAACTATGAAAATTGGTCGCTTAGAATGAAAGCGATGCTTGGATCCCAAGGATTATGGGATATAGTTGAAGATGGTTTTGTAGAGCCTCAAGATGCGACGACTCTATCACAAACCCAAAAGGAGAACCTGGAGAAAGAAAGAAAGAGAGATCAACTTGCCCTTACCATGATTCATCAAGGTTTGGATGAAGACATGTTCGAGAAAATAGCCAATGAATCAATATCGAAGAACGCGTGGGAGACGCTTCGCAACTCCGTTGTAGGAGTCGATAAGGTGAAAAAGATTCGCCTTCAAACTCTAAGGGGTGAGTTTGAATTGATCTCGATGAAGGAGAATGAGTCGATATCCGACTACTTCACGAGAATTTTGGCTATTGTCAATCAAATGAAGAGACTTGGAGAAGCGCTCACAGATGTCCGAGTAGTAGAGAAAATACTACGATCTTTGTCTTCAAAATTCAACCATGTGGTAATCGCAATTTTGGAGTCAAAAGATTTGGAGATAATGACCGTTGATGAACTAAACGGGTCATTACGTGCTTATGAAGAGATGATGAATCGAGGCGAGCAAGCCAAAGAGAAATCAGAAAATCTCTTACAAGCAAAGACGACCTCGCGAGGAGGAACTTCGTATCGAGGTCGTGGCCGCGGTCGAGCAGGAGGCCGAGGACGTGGTCAAGGACGAGCAAATTCTCAAGGGAGTGACGAGCAGTCATCTCAAAATAGTTATGAAAATTCGAACAATTCAAGGGGTCAAGAAATAGGAAGAGGACGAGGAAGAGGTAACCATTCCGGTTACAATGGGAAAAAGGATAAGTCGCATATTGAATGCTACCGCTGTCACAAGTACGGGCACTATGCTTCTGAATGTTATTCCAAAGTGGAAGGCGAAGAGGCAAACTTAGCCGAGAACAAGGAAGCTGATGGTGAACAATCCTTGTTGCTCGCACTAAAAGAAAACTCCACCGATCGAGCGAACACCTGGTATCTCGACAATGGAGCCAGCAACCACATGACGGGAGACAAAAGCAAATTTGTAAAGCTTGATCCGAGCAACAAAGGACTTATAAGCTTTGGTGATGATACGAAGATCTCAATCGAAGGCAAAGGTTCGATTCTTCTTGAAACAAAAACTGGCGGACACAAAATTTTGAGTGACGTCTACTACGTTCCAAAATTGACGAGCAATATCTTGAGCATCAGTCAACTTTTGGAAAGGAACTATAAAGTTCACATGGAAGGTCGTACACTTTGGCTTCGCGATCAAGATGAAAGCCTCGTTGCAAAGGTGGATATGACAAAGAACAGAATGTTCTTGTTGGATTTGAAGAATTGTGCACCCATGTGCTTGAAGACTTGCAGTCTGGATCCATCATGGATTTGGCACATGAGATTTGGCCATTTACATTTTGGAGGACTAAAAGCTTTGGAAAATCACAAGATGGTGATAGGAGTTCCAAAGATTGATCATCCTGATCAATTGTGTGAAGCATGCTTGCTGGGCAAGCATCCAAGAAAGAGCTTTCCTAAGCAATCCACTTCGAGAGCGACAAAGCCGCTCCAACTTGTCTATGCGGATGTTTGTGGACCGATCAACCCCAAATCATTCGGTAAAAGTTCTTACTTCGTGCTATTTATTGACGATTATAGCCGAAAGACGTGGATTTCTCTCTTGAAGCAAAAGTCGGAAGCTTTTGATGCATTCAAGAAGTTTAAAGCTCTGGTGGAAAAACAAAGCGGATATGAGATCCAAGCTTTGAGGACAGACAGAGGAGGTGAATTCACTTCGAATGAATTCAACAATTTTTGTACAGAACATGGAGTTCGTCGACTTTTAACGGCTCCGAGGTCGCCTCAACAAAATGGCGTCGTCGAAAGGAAGAATAGAACAATTCTCAATACGGCAAGGAGTATGTTGAAGGCTAAAAACATGCCGAGGGAATTCTGGGCAGAAGCTGTAGCGTGTGCGGTGTACCTATCAAACAGGAGTCCGACCAAGAGTCTGGAAAAGAAAACACCACAAGAAGCGTGGTGCGGAAGGAAGCCAAATGTATCACATCTTCGAGTGTTTGGCTCTATCGCATATGCTCATGTTCACGAGCAAGATAGAATCAAGCTTGACGATCGCAGCAAGAAGCTCTTGTTCATCGGGTATGATGAAAACACCAAAGGATACAAGTTGTACAATCCGAGTACTGGAAGACTTGTAGTGAGCAGAGATGTCGAGTTCGATGAAGCAGCTTCATGGGATTGGAGCTCGCCGGAGGAAAGAGAATCATATGATTTTATTCCTTATTTTCACGAAGAAGAAGAAGAAGAAGTAGCGAGGCCCCAGGAGCCTCCTTCTCCGGTCACACCGAGGTCACCGGACTCACCAGGAGAAAAGACGCCTAAATATCGAAGTCTCGAGGATATCTACAATCAGACCCATGAAATTGAAGACTTTAGTCTATTTTGTCTACTCGCAGATGCTGAACCAGCGAGCTATGAAGAAGCCAGTGGAGATGAAAAATGGAGGAAAGCCATGGACGATGAAATTCAGTCCATCGTAAAGAATGATACATGGGAGTTGACATCTCGTCCAGAGCACCAAAAGACCATTGGAGTCAAATGGGTGTTCAAAGTGAAAAGAAATGCTAATGGAGAGGTTGAAAGATATAAAGCTCGGCTTGTTGCTAAAGGCTACAAACAAAAAGAAGGAATTGACTATGATGAGGTTTTCGCCCCAGTAGCTCGCATGGAGACAATTCGCCTGTTGATTTCACTAGCCGCTCAAAATCAATGGATGGTGCATCAATTAGACGTCAAGTCCGCATTTCTAAATGGAAATCTAAACGAGACAGTCTACATTGATCAACCGCTCGGCTATGAAATCAAAGGTCATGAAGACAAAGTCCTGAAGCTGAAAAAGGCGTTGTACGGGCTCAAACAAGCACCACGAGCATGGAATGATCGACTTGATAAGTATTTGCAAGAGAATGGATTCTCAAGATGCATCCACGAGTATGCTCTCTACGTGAAGAAAGAAGGTAGAGACATGTTCTATGTTTGTGTGTATGTGGATGATCTCATTTTCACAGGGAGCAACGTGAAAATGTATGAAGAATTCAAGTCGGCGATGGCTCGAGAATTCGAGATGAGCGACATGGGACAAATGTCGTATTACTTGGGCATCCAAGTAAATCAATCAGAAGACGGGATATTTATCTCACAGGAAAGATATGCAAAAGAAGTCCTCAAGAAGTTTAAAATGTTCCATTGCAATTCAGTGAATACTCCTATGCAATTTGGAACACAATTGAGGAAAGAGGACGGAACGATCGACCCAAGTACGTTCCGAAGTCTTATCGGGAGCTTGAGGTACTTAACTTGCACACGACCTGACATTTTATATGCAGTCGGTGTTGTAAGTCGATTTATGGAGAATCCAGCCGAGGCACACATGTTAGCTGCAAAGAGGATACTTCGCTATATCAAAGGCACACTTGATTATGGTATTTTCTACAGCTCTTCGAGCAACTACACGTTGTCTGGATATTGTGATAGTGATTATGCAGGAGATCTTGATGATCGGAAAAGCACGACTGGATTTATGTTCTTTATGGGAGAACATGCAATAGCTTGGAGTTCAAAAAAGCAAGCTATTGTAACACTTTCGAGTTGTGAATCGGAGTATGTGGCGGCAACTTCTTGTGCTTGTCATGCAATTTGGTTGAGAAGGTTGTTGAAAGAACTTCACTTGGAGCAAGGAGATGCAACAAAAGTCATGATCGACAACAAGTCAGCTCAGAGTTTGGCTAAAAATCCTGTCTTTCACGAAAGAAGTAAGCATATTGATACAAGATATCATTTCATTCGAGAATGTGTTGCAAAGAAAGAAATAGAGCTGGAGTACGTGAAGTCTATGGATCAAGTTGCCGATATATTCACAAACCCACTCAAGTTCGATGATTTCAAGAGATTAAGGTTCATGCTCGGAGTTCGGAAGAATCAAGTTTAAGGGGGAGTGTTGAAACATAAACTTGATAATAATAAATGAAATAAAATAAATAACTCAATAGTTATAGTTTGATGGCGTTTCTACACACATCGCATTAGTGAAGAGAAGTTTTAAGTATTAAATGTTTAAGTTTCATAGGAATTAAGTGATGTCTTTAAGTGAGTTTGATTTAATGCTAGGAGTGTGATCGTATTAGTATAAATAGGCTTCAAATGGTTGAAGTAGAATCATCTCATTGTAAACCTTCTTCCTATTCAATAAAGAGTAATATTTAATAAAATACTTCCTCTCCTCCCCTCTTTATTTGCCAACAATATATATGTCCCTAGTGAGTGGTGAGTAAACACAATACACCAACACTATTCTCTGCAACTAATCTTCAAAGATGGACTAGCTTACCCCTTTAAATATATCACAAAAATAGTGTTGAAGGCACATAACATTATTACCAACATTAACGAAACTAGCTTACCAGGAAATCATAAGATAAATATCAATTGAATCAGAAATCGCAACAATCTACAACTCTATAACCTGAATTTACCCGAACTATACTCCAAGTATAATTCCCACATACCTTCCAAGGCCAAAGAGTGGTGATGGAGGTCTCTGCTGATGGAGTTGTATTCTAAATGTATATTTTAGTGCAAATACGGAACTCCTTATATATACCTTAATTCGATATATGATTCAAGCATGATTGCATTTAATGTAATAGTCCTTGATGTATACGTTGTAGATAGTATGGCGTGAGGAGACACGCGGAAGATCATACTATCGGTTACTCGTATACTATCGAACAGTAGCTCACGACTTAGATGGACAGGGACAATCCATCGGTACGTCGTAGTGTGACTGGTAGATAGTCGGTCTTGACTATCATGTTACACTCGTACACTTGGTGTATTGAGCAGGACCACGGGAGGGCGTTCGATTTATACTAATCGCAGTAATCGAACTAGACCTCAGATATTACGGATATACGAATTCCTAATCTCTATATAATTATATGTGCGTGTGTCCAATTCTCGGTTCTTTGACTTACTAGTGAGTGAGACTAATTGATTAGTCAATATTCTCGGTAAATTGGGAATCAGAATTGTACACACGAGATGCTATAGATTATAGACAGGAAACCGTGTCCCATTTATTGGGTTGATGATGTCCCGTAAATGAGCTCATAAAGTTTATCATGTAAACCCTGCAGGTGGATTCATTCCACATGAAAATAAGGATGAGTGGTACTAGTCTCGGATAATAAGAAATGAATTAATTTAATTATTAGTAATTAAAGTTAATTCGTGGACATACGATATCTTAAACACGGGGAAAGTCGTGTATGTAATTCGGCGGAATTATTATTGTTGAAATAATATAAATTAATCATTGAGAATTCAATTATAATTTTATAGTGGAATTAATTATAATTAAAATTGTGGAATTTAATTAAGGTTTTTTTTTGGGATGCCGAGTTAATTAAATTGCAATTTAGCCTAATAATTAATTTCCATTAGGTCCCTGGTGTATCTTTATAAATACCCCACCCTCTCTTTCTCTAAACCTAAGTTACGCCGCTATAATTAATTCTGCTGAGAAAATAAAAGCTAGCGCAATTATTTTTCTTTGCTTAATTAATTTAGTTAGCGCAAATATATTTCTCTGAGAGAGAAAATATATTCACGGTGGGTTCAAGAGAGAAAGAAGCAGAGGAAGGTCCAGCGGATCGTTCCCCACTCAACGGCTGGACGTCGGGGATAGAGACATACACCAGAAGGCTTCGTGGTCTCAACAATCGACCGAGAAGGTATGACATCGAAACCCTTATTCCGCATACGTTTCGATTTCTATATTCGTTGAAAATACATCGGATCAACGATCGGGTTCCGGGAGTCGTGGTATGTGTTCCTCGACTACTGGGGGGTCAAGGACCTCCGGATCGGTGGTTAGAAGAGGAAAAACGGACCGGAAACGAGCCCGGAACAGCAGCAGCGCGCTGCTGTTCGTCGCGAGCAGCGCCCGCTGCCCAGGGCTTATCCAGCGCCCGCTGGTGGTGGGCAGCACCAGCTGGTTGCAGCGGGCAGCAGCTGGTTTGCGCGGTTGCGCCTCGTGCGCGGCGGCTGGGCGTGAATCGGCTACGGGTCTTCGTCGTCGGCATAGAACTGCTATATGAGGTCGACTGGGCGTGTTCGGATGTTCGAGTGATCGAACGGACACGTCCCGGGTAGTCGATTTCCAAGAATTGGTATTAGAGCCGGGTTTGTCGATTCGTTGTATTTTTGCAAGACTTGTATTGCAGGATTGAACCCGATTATTATGGCCATGTGTTTGTGCTTTTATTTTCGTGGTTTGATTAAACTCTCGGTCTTGTCGAGATGGTTTTTGGTTTTGAAATCGTTGCTTGTTTGTAATAGTTAAAACGACGGGTTGAGTCGTTTAGGTTCTATTTATGTTTCGTTGAATCCGGAAATGTATAGGATCGATCACCGTGTATAGGATCGATGCCGGAAGTAGTAGATTTTACCTTGTAATGTTTCTGCTATTTGGTGGATCGAGAGAAGATCGAAGGCCGGATGAACGAGGGTCGAGGAGTCGAACCCGCGGCTGGCTGGGCTCAATCAGCGCCCGCTGCCCAGAGCTGCTCCAGCGACCGCTGCCCGAGGCTCGGCAGCAACGCTGCGGGGGTTCGAATGACACCACGGAACGCTCGTCGAGGCTTGGGGCGATACTCTAGTGGAAGGGGTTCGTCTCTTGGCACTTAGACGAGTCGGTGGTGGATCGAAACCGAGACGAGCAACGAGATGAAGTTCCGAGAAGACGTGCATCAAGGATTGTTAAGGCCATAATAATTGGGGCCACGTTAATTGCTTTTTTGTGTGATTTACGTGCTTTTATTATGCTTACTATTTTATGCATGTTATCTCTTATCGTAAAATACTAAGTGGGAGAGGGATTGGAATCAATCCCGCGGTCTCCATTCTCTATTTTGATTGTGATGTGTATTGACTTACGAGTTGGCTTTAGTGTCATCCTCCCTATCGGATAAAGTCGATACACGGATATCACTGGATCAAAATTCGAATTCAATTCCACTTATAAAATTGAACAATTATATTTCTCAAAAGCAATGCCTAATCTGTCTTTCAAAGACTAATTTCAACTCGACTCATTCTCACCCCGGGGAGTGGAATGGATCCAAAGCGCTTGGTTATGTCGATGACACAGATTAGAGACTTTCGAGTCATTTGATGACTAGATCGATTGTCTGATTGGCTCCCTCACCTTGTGAGAGATAGGGCTCAATTGCATGATTGATCGCTGGTTAGAAACTTCGAGTTTCACTTACGAGATATCAAGCTTTGATTAATAAAATTGTGAAATTTAATAAATGTGGAGTCAATTAACAAAGTTGTTTGTTTTAGTAAACGTCCACACGATCGTGGCTTGCTAAATGGAAACGATACTTTGGGTTAATTGAGACTCTATGACATTTAAATAAGTGGGATTCAATTAATAAAGTTGTTTGTTTTAGTAAACGTCCACACTAACGTGGCTTGCTAAATGGAAACGGAACTTTGGGATTAATTGAGGCTCGACAGTTATAGAAAGTCGTGGAGGACCGCATGTCAACGTAAACGTCCACATGAACGTGGCTTGCGGTGGACATGTAGTTCCCGAGTGGTGGACTTAGTACTGAGAAATGGTATACACTTAGGTACGCTTTATAGTATCCTCCCCATCGGAGTCACTGCTATGATGATGTACGACCGAAGTGAAATCCAATCATAAAATCATTTGGACTGGTAAACGTCCACACGAACGTGGCTTGCTATGTCTGATGGGATTTTGGAAATGATTGGTAGTTTAATGATATCACTTGAGGGAAATGATATCGAATTAAACTCATTGTATGTTTTATATGGTATTATTCCCATTAAAAGCCAACAAACTCACTTACCCTGATTGTATGGATAAGAGAAGAAACTTGGACATTGTCCTAACTGCAGAGGAGTACAAATATGTACTCCAAGTCGATTGACCTGCTGTGCCAAATGATGCTTCCGCTACTGAGGAAAGGAAGCTCATTGAAAATAGACAAGGCTGATGAGATGACGCGAAGCTACATCTTGACTTTCATGTCAAATGTGCTGCGACATCAGGATCAAGCCATGACCATTGCCTATGATATGATTGCTGGAGTAGTATACTTAATGTCTACATTTGAGTATTCTGAACTCCTTGTACACTTTCATTTGTCTATTAATAACGAACATTCATTTGCTTTTAATTATTGTTAATTAAATATATGCAAATCATAGTCCTGGATTTTATACGTTGTAGTTAGTATGGTGTGTATGGACACACAGAAGATCATACTATCGGTTACTCGTATTTAATCGAACAGTTGCTCACGACCTAGATGGACACGGACCAATCCATCCGTATAGTCGTTGTGTGAGAGAGAAAATAATTTATCTTAATTATTTTATCACACTTGTACACTTGGTGTATTGAGCGGATCGCTTGAGACTTATCAATTAGGATTGCTCTGTGATAATTGATTTAAGTCTCGGAGTATTTTATTCTTAATCCCCGATACTATTGCGGGTGTGTATATTTAATATTAGTGACTTTGATTTTCCAAAGGAATTAACCGATTTAATTATTGGGTTAATTACCGGTTGAGTTGGGTCACTATATTTTGTATATGACATGTCGTGAATTCTTGAAGGGACAGTGTATCCCGGAAGGGTTGATAATATCCCCGAGATGAGCTCATAAGGATTTATTATGTAAACCTCGCGAGTGGATTTGTTCCCGCATAATAAATAAGGTTGAGTGGTACTATTCTCGGATACAAGAGATGAATAAATTTATTAAGCAATAAATAAATTTTATTCATGGATATTTAAATCTTAAATACACGGAATAAATAACAAAAACGGAGAAATATTATTTGATATAATATGGGTAAATATTGGGAGTGCAATTTTATTTATATAAAGGAAAATAAATAAAATTAATATTGATAAGGATTAATAGATTTGGGCTGGGCTCAATTTAATCATCAATATTGGAAGCCCAATATTCCACCTCCTTTTGATCCCCTACGTAGCCTATAAAAGCACTACATGGCCATCATAAATCATAAGACAAGAATATCATTAATTGATAGTTCTAGAGAGTTGAAGGAGATCCATAGGAGTTCGATAGATCGTCGCCCACCCGACGTTCGAACGGAGTGCAAGGAATACGTGGGAAGATTCAAAGGTGTTTGATTTCGTTTCTCCGAACAACGAATCGAAGGTATAATATCTAAACGTCCTTGATATTATTTTGATTTGAATTTATTGAAAATACCGTAGGACGAAGATCCGAAAGTCGAACCCGGATTAGACGAACGATCACGCGGTGGTGGCGAAGCCACCGGACCGCGGGATCGCCGCCTAGGGTTTCGGCGGTGGGCGCATGGGACGATCCCCGGCTTGACGCCGGGGCGCGATCGATCAAAGGATCGATCGCGGGCAGCTGCTGGGCACGACGGCCCAGCTGGAGGCGGGCCACCCCAGGCGACGGCGAGTCACCGGACTCGCCGCGGGGGCTGCTGGGCAGCCCCACCCGATCGCGCGGATGGCGCGATCCTTCGATCGCGTGAAACCCTAGCCGCAGGACGCGGCTGGGCGTGCGTGCATGGCTTCGGCCATGCCGTGCGTTCGGTCTTGCTCCGGCGCGTGCGATGGTGTTCATGTGATCTCCGGCGAAGGGTTTGATCGGGTTATTGGTTTCCGCATAATTTTAAATAGCCTGGGACATCAAATTCCAACAATTGGTATCAGAGCGTGGTTTACGTTCGCGGTATTTTCGATAAAATTGTTCTACCTTGCAGGGTTCCGACTATTATGGCTTGATTAATTATTCGTTTAATTTATTTTGTCATGATTGTTGGTTTTATTAAACTCTCGGACATGTCGAGATTCGTTTTTGGTGGTGAATGCTTGTAATAGTAAAAATTCGGGGGTTGACCGAATTTAGGATTTATTATTATGTTCATCATTTTTCCGGAAATTGTATAGGGTCGATTTCATGTATAGAATCGATACCGGAATTGTAATTTATGTTGCGATTGGATCGATGAATCGAAGACCCCGGAGAAGACGAAGTGGCGAGAAGACGAAGGACCGGGGATCGATCAATCCCCATGATCGATCCCAAGGGGATCGATCGACCCACGGCCGAAGGTGGGCTGTCCGCGGGAGCCTCGGCCACGCCGGCCACCAGTGGTGGTGGCGCGTGGGCCGGGCGGTTGTGGCGTGCCCTAGGCGGCGGTTGGACGAGGTGGGGGTGGCGTGGGGTCTCCCAACCCATGCTACTCCTACCGGAAGATCCACTTTCCTAATTTGATTCAGATTTTTTCTTTTTGAGTACTCCTATTTTTTTGGGAACTCTCATGGATAAGGAAAAGAATCAATTTAGAATTAATTATGATTCCTATTTGATTATTTCTATTTTATGGAAATATTCATGGATTAGGAGTCTAATTAATTTATTAATTTATTTCCTATTTGATTATTCCTATTCTTGGGAATTTTCATTAGATGGAAATTAATTAATTATGGAAAGTAGAAGAGTCCTAATTTATTTTATTTCCTTATTCCATTATAGAAATCTTCTAGAATATTCCAAGTGGATCTTGGATAGATTATTCTAAAGATTTAATGGAGTAGAAAAGGAAAATAAAAATAAATAAAAAATATTAATAATATTTAATTTTATTTTCGATGTATTCGATTGAATTAATTTTCGAATTAAGTAACTTTTGGATTAATTGAAAATGAATAGATTTAAATATTGGAAATTAATATTCTCGTCACATGGAGCATTCAAGAAACGAAGACTGAAGACTAGAAGATGCGTACGGAGATGTGATAAAGCCATAATAGTCGGAAAATAATATTCTAGTATTATTTTGATTATGTGATAATACTATGTGCTTTATTACATGTATGCATGCTATATGTGTTTACTTTATGCACTAGATAGCGTATCCCTTTATTGTAAAAAGCTAAGTGGGAGAGGGTATGGAAACATACCCATGGTCTCCATTACTGCTCTCTTGGTGACTTTTATAAACTTTTGAAGCTTGTATAGATAAGTCATTGGAGGAGAGTTCTTGTAATTCCTCTTACGAGAAACATTGATTAAGTTTATCAAACAATGCCTAATTTGTCTTTCCAAAACTGATTTCAAGTCGACTCATTCTCACCCCGGGGAGTGGAATGGAGCCAGAGCCACTTGGTCATGTAGAGGACACAAATTAGAGACCTTCGTACCATTCTTTGATAGATGGATCGATTGTCTGCTCGGCTCCCTCATTTATGAGAGATAGGGTTGTTCGCATGGTGAATCACTGGTAAGAAACTTCGAGTTTCACTTATGATTCTCCACGTCTTGATTTACAAGATTGAATGGATCAAGTAATTGGGAGTCAATTATAAAGATCTCTTGGTGTAGTAAACGTCCACACCACGTGGCTTGCTATGCTGACGGATTTTGGATTAATTGATGTAGACAGTTGTAAGAAATTGTGAAGAGTTGTGAAGTTGTCGTAAACGTCCACACCACGTGGCTTGCGGTAATGTAGCAATTCCAAATGATTTACTTTGGTGCTGAGTAATGGTTTACACTTAGATACGCATTATAGTATTCCTCCCCACGAGGTTACGCTATAAGAGATGTATGACCAAAGAAAATCTAATTGCTAAGTCGTTTGGGTGGGTAAACGTCCACACCACGTGGCTCGCCTTACCTGATGGGATTTTAGATGTGATTAGTGATTTAATGATATTATTTAAGGGAGATAATATCGGATATTAAATTGTTTGTTTGTTTTATGTGCTTATAGGTTAAGAATGACTGTGACCCCACTTTGTGATATACTTAAGGATGAAAACTCACTGGTTCCATATAGTGATGTTTGGGAAAGAAATCTGGACAATGTTCAGACTGTTGAGCCTTCCGAATCCACTATTGTCCCAACTGATGAGGACATTGAAAATGACCTCAAGGTGATGTTAGGACATAGTAAGGAAGCCGGACTAGAGGTGATTGACATACTCATTAAGTTCAGTCCTCTTGAGGAATCGCTTAAAAACGATTTTAAAAGAATGGAACTGATAAGTATGATCAGAAAATCACAAGCTCTAGTGGCCAAGTTGGAAGTGCAAGCAAAGAAGCCCAGTGGTTTTGAACCACGGATTGGGAAGAGAAAGCCGCGAGGCAAGTGCTTTCAATGCAAACAGTTTGGGCACTGGAAGTCTGATTGTCCTCTCATCAAAGGTACGAAATTTTCCTTAGTCATCGAAACATTATCAGTGGTGATATCTACCAGCACCTGGTGTGTAGATACGGGGGCCACTGATCATGTCTGCAATTCATTGCAGGGGTTCCAGGAAACCCGGAGACTTAGAGAGGGAGAGATCGTGGTCTACATGGGCAATGCCGCGAGGGTGGCGGCTGTTGCAGTGGGAGACGTTCACTTACGCTTTAGTAGTGATAGGGTTTTAGTTCTACATAATTGTCTTTATGTACCCAACTTTAGAAAGAATTTAATTTCGGTTTCTAAACTTATTATGAATGGATATTCTGTTTCTTTTGACCACTCTGTGATCATAAGAAGAAATAGTGAGATTATCTGTTCTGGTACATTGGTAGACGATTTGTATGTGCTAAATCCTAAGTCTAACACGTTGCAACTAACCGAGAGTAATAACACATTTACGAACACCAATAAGAGAAAGGAACCTTCTAAGATGAATCAATTATACTTGTGGCATCTAAGGCTAGGTCATATAAACTCGAATAGGCTTCAAAGGTTGAAAGCTGATGGTCTAATCAGCGATGTTGAAGGAGAGGACCTTCCAACCTGCGAATCCTGTTTAGAGGGTAAAATGACCAAGCGTTCTTTTTCTGGTAAAGGACGTAGAGCTGAACAAGTATTGGATTTGATTCACTCTGATGTATGCGGACCTATGTCTACTCAGGCAAGGGGAGGGTACGAGTACTTCATCACTTTTACTGATGATTACTCAAGATATGGATATGTGTACCTTGTTGGAGTTGTGTACTTAATTGTTGGAAATCGACTACCCGGGATGTGTTCGTTCGATCACTCGAACATCCGAACACTCCCAGTCGACCTCCGGAAGCGTTGCTCCGTTCACGTAACAGCCCGTGTGCCAAATCACGCCCAGCCATTGCCCCGAAGGACAACCGCGTGACAAGGCCGCTGCTCTGTCTCAGGCAGCGGGCGCTGCCCACAAAACAGCGGGCGCTGTTTAGACCTAAAACGGCGGTCGCCGTTTGCCTTTCAGCGGGCGCTGTTCGTCCGCGAACAGCAGCGCGTTCTGCTGTTCCGGGCTCGTTTCCGGTCCGTTTTTCCTCTTCCGACTACCGATCCGAAGGTCCTTGAACCCCCAGTAGTCGAGGAACACGTACCACGACTCCCGGAACCCGATCGTTCGTCCGATGTATTTTTAACGAATTTAGAGATCGATAATTGCGGAATTAGGGATCGATCTCATACCTTTGTCGCGTGATTCGGAGAAGCCGAATTGACAGATACCTCGAGTCTTCTAGCGTGTATCCTAGCCCTCTTGCTCCAGCCGATGTGTGGGCATCGATCCGCTTGGAGTTTCTCTTCTTCTTCTCTCTCAAACCCTCCTTTTCACGTTTTTATTATTCTGTCTCCAGAAATATATTTGCGCTAGCAAATTAATTTCTACAGAAAAGAAAAACACTTCTGTATCCAGAAATATATTTGCTAATTTCTACAGAAATGAAAAACACTGCGCTAATCTAAATTAATTAAGCGGAGAAGAGAATAATTGCGCTAACAAAACAATTTCTCCACAGAATTAATTATAGCGGCGTTCTGTAGGTTTAGAGAAGAGAGACGAGGGTTTTATATAGGCCACACTAGGGACCCATAGGCAATTAATTAATTAGGCTTAAATTGCAATTTAATTAACTTGGTGTCCCAAAAAGAAAACCTTAATTAAATTCCACAATTTTATTTATAATTAATTCCACTATAAAATTATAAATGATTTCCCAATTAATTAATTCAAATTATTCCGTCAATAATTTTCCCGCCGTATTACATATATGATTTTCCCCGTGTTTAAGATATCGCATGTCCATGAATTAATTAATTACTAATAATTAAATTAATTCATTTCTTATTATCCGAGACTAGTACCACTCATCCGTATTATCATGTGGAACGAATCCACCTGCAGGGTTTACATGATAAACTTTATGAGCTCATCTCGGGGACATCATCAACCCAATAAATGGGACACGGTTTCCTGTCTATAATCTATAGCATGCCGTGTGTACAATACCGATTCCCAATCTACCGAGAATATTGACTAATCAATTAATCTCACTCATTGGCACATCAAAGAACCGAGCATTGGACACACGCACCTATAATTATATAGGGATTAAGAACTCACATATCCGTAATATCTGAGGTCTAGTTCGATTACATCGATTAGTATAAATCGAACGCCCTCCCGTGGTCCTGCTCAATACACCAAGTGTACGAGTGTAACATGATAGTCAAGACCGACTATCTACCAGTCACACTACGACGTACCGATGGATTGTCCCTGTCCATCTAAGTCGTGAGCTACTGTTCGATAGTATACGAGTAACCGACAGTATGATCTTCCGCGTGTCTCCTCACGCCATACTGTCTACAACGTATACATCAAGGACTATTGCATTAAATGCAATCATGCTTGAGTCATATCTTGAATTAAGGTATAGATAAGGAGTTCCGTATTTGCACTAAACTAGACATTTAGAATACAACTCCATCAATCTCCCACTTATACTAAAAGTCTAGTCGCCCTCTCCCAAACATCAGATTCCCATAACCTCATCACGCCTACCCAACGCTTTCGCTGGAAGTGCCTTTGTGAACGGGTTTACCAGGCAATCCTCTTGATGCTATCTAGGTGACAACTGCATCGTCTTACTAGACGATCTCTCGAATCAGGTGGTACTTGCGCTCTACGTGTTATCTCCCACTGTGGACTCGTGGCATTTCAAGTTTGCCAATACCGCTATTCAAAATAGCTTTGGGTAAACTAGAAACCACATCTAAGTCCCTTAGGAAGTTCTGGAGCCACACTGACCTTTTAACTGCCTCAGAGGCCGTTATCCTTTATGTTTCCATGGTAGAGTCCGTAATGCATTGCTGCTTTACATTCTTCCATGTGACTGCTCCACTTCACAGTGAGAACACATAGCCTGACTTCGACTTTCAACTGTCCCTGTTTGATTGGAAATTCAATTCTATTTAATCCAAAGGAAACAACTTGACTGCTTTGTAACTCAGAACATAATTCCTGGTCCTCTGCAGGAGCCTAAACATGTTCTTTACATCAGTCGAGTGATCCTTTCTAGGATTACTATGATATCTCACCACCATGCCCACGGCATAGCAGATATCAGTCTCGTGCATAGCATTACATACATTAAGCTTCCCACCATTAAGGTGCAGGGAACTGCTTACTCTTCATCTATCTCCTTTATTGTGTCGGACACAAAACCTTAGATAGATGAATTCCACATCTAAAAGGTGAAGACCTTTCTTGGAATTATGTATGCTGCAACGAGTAAGAATTGTATTTAAGTATGAGACTCGAGATAAGTTCTATGTTCTTTTCTGGCGATCATTTATAACTTTGATCCCAAGAACATTCCCTACTTCTCCTAAGTCTCTTACATTGAATTACTCGGACAACCATCCCTTTATGTCCGATAACTTCTTTCATATTGTTGCCAATTCAGAAGGATGTCGTCTACATAAAGAATGAGAAAACACCACATCTTTTCTGTCACTTCTTTATTACACACAGGACCTAAACATGCCTTAAATGAATCCATGAAATGGATTTTCTCATAGGTCCGCATGTGTCCAAGATCTTGAAGCTTCCTTCAATCCTAAGATTGATTAAGCTTGCTTACCGAATGCTCTTGGCTCTTTTCGATGAATCTCTCTGGCTGTCCCACACAGATGGCCCCGTCAAGACTTCGATTTAGGAAATCTGTCTTGACTTCCATCTTCCATGTGAAGACAAAAGAATCCTGATCGACTTTTGCCAAGACTGAGCATCTTGATCTTTCAACGTCTCGTCATAGATCCAGGGTTCGGCTTCATGTTCTCCAGGTAACAAGTCCGAAGACTCACCTATAAACATGAACCTGTTGGGTTGTCTAACAACCCTCCCACTACGACAACGCTCCGGTGTATCTTTAGTGACTAAAGATTATAGTAGTGAACTACTCAGTTAGGCTGGTTCTAAGTCTTAATCAGTCCCTCTAAGCACATTTAAGTATTACTCTACTCTTGGGCTTGCGATATTGCATATACATATAGTCCATGTCTAAGAACCGAATCGTTGATTCAATCAACGAACATCTGGTCCTTTGGACTATATTACATATCTCAATTCATTTTCTTAGGGTATCTTATAAACAGCCGAATATCTGTACAAGTTTCCAAAGGAATCAAGTTCAGGATAAACGCCGCTGTTTCCAAGCCATATCCCAAAACGAATTAGGTAACTCCGAATAACTTATTGTTTACTTTCCAATATCTATAAGAGTCCTATTCCTTCTTTACAGCACATTATTTTGCCGAGGCATAAATGGTGTAGTCTATTGGGAGTTAATCCCATTTTCTGATAAGCATGCCTTACTCCTCAAAGAGGTCTGCATATATCAGAGCGAATCAACTCTAGTACTTTCTTGGATCTTTTCCCTTTAACCGTAAAGGGTTGCTTGGTCATTAAAACTTCCAAGTATGATTCAAAGGTTGGAAAGTCCTTTCCTTCAACCTAGCTGAGTAGTCCATCAGCTTTCACCCTTTGAATCGTACTCAAGTTAAAATGATCTAGCCTAAGATTCCATAAGTACATTTGATTCATCCTAGAAGGATCTTTACTCTTATTGGGGTTCGACAATGTGTTATTAACTCCGGTGTGTTGCATCGTGGAAGAACACGGATTCAGTATTAAATTGTCTATCAATGTACCAGAATAGATAATATCCTCGTTTCCTACTCTGATAGGTATAAAACTATCAGAAGAAACGGAATATCCATTCTAAGCCAATTTAGAAATCCGAAATGAAAATTCTTTCTAAATACCGGCACATAAAGACAATTTATTAGAACTAAAATCCTACCGTTAAAACAATTTAACATCTCCCACTGCAACGGCTGTTACCTTAACAGTATTGCCCATGTAGGTTATTAATTCTTCCTATCTAAGTCTCCGGGTTTCCTGGAACCCCTGCATTTAAGTGCAGACATGATTAGTGGTTTCCGTATCCACACACCAGGTACTGGTAGATAACACCACTAAGCATGTTTCGGTGACTAAAGAGAAGTTAACTTCTAGTTGCTTTGAGAGGACAATTAAAACTTCCAGTATCCAAACTGCTTACAACGGAAGCACTTGCCCCTTGGGCTTGCTTGTCCCATTCCGTGGTCCAGATATATTAGGCCCACTGGGTTTCCGTATTTTCTTCTTCCTTTTGCTGCCCGAAAGCCTAGGAAGAGTCAATCTCTCAGCCATAAGTGCTTTGAGGACCCTCAAAGATTCTCTCAGCCGCTTGAAGTTCAATCAGGAGCTCCGTCAATGAATAAGACCCCTTATTCATATTTTAGTTTAGGCGGAACTGCTCAAAACTTCTCGGCAGAGACTGGAGCACAAAATCAATTTGGGTTACCCCTTTGATAATTTCTCCCAGAACCTCTATCTCATTACGATAGCCCATCATTCTAAGAACGTGATCCCTTACGGGCGTTCTTTCCGACATGATGGCCGTTATGAGTTGCCTCATTTCACTTTGCCCGGATGTCCTGTCCTGATAACCAAAACTTCTTGAGGTTAAGCATCATATCATAGGTAATGGTCATGGCATGATCCCGATGTCGCAGCACTTTTGACATGAAGTCATAATGTTGCTCCGCGTCATCTCATAGCCTTGATCCATTTCCAATGAGCTTCCTTCAATCCTCAGTAGTGGAAGTATCATTTGGTTCAGCAGGTCAATTGACTTGGAGTACATATTTGTACTCCTCTGCAGTTAGGACAATGTCCAAGTTTCTTTTCCAATCCATACAATCAGGTTCAGTGAGTTTGTTGACTTTTAATGGGAATAATACCATATAAAACAAACAATGAGTTTAATTCGATATCATTTCCCTCAAGTGATATCATTAAACTACCAATCATTTCCAAAATCCCATCAGACATAGCAAGCCACGTTCTTGTGGACGTTTACCAGTACAAATGATTTTATGATTGGATTTCACTTCGGTCGTACATCATTATAGCAGTGACTCCGATGGGGAGGATACTATAAAGCGTACCTAAGTGTGTACCATTTCTCAGTACTAAGTCCACCGCTCGGGAACCACATGTCCACCGCAAGCCACGTTCTTGTGGACGTTTACGTTGACATGCGGTCCTCCACGACTTTCTATAACTGTCGAGCCTCAATTAATCCCAAAGTTCCGTTTCCATTTAGCAAGCCACGTTCTTGTGGACGTTTACTAAAACAAACAACTTTATTAATTGAATCTCACTTATTTAAATGTCATAGAATCTTAATTAACCCAAAGTACCGTTTCCATTTAGCAAGCCACGTTCTTGTGGACGTTTACTAAAACAAACAACTTTGTTAATTGAATCTTACATTTATTAAATTTCACAATTTTATTAATCAAAGCTTGATATCTCGTAAGTGAAACTCGAATTTTCTAACCAGCGATCAATCATGCAATTGAGCCCTATCTCTCACTAAGTGAGGGAGCCAACCAGACAATCGATCTAGTCATCGAATGACTCGAATGTCTCTAATCTGTGTCATCGACATAACCAAGCGCTTTGGCTCCATTCCACTCCCCGGGGTGAGAATGAGTCGAGTTGAAATTAGTCTTTGAATGACAGATTAGGCATTGCTTTTGAGAAATATAATTGTTCAATTTTATAAGTGGATTTTAAATTCGAATTTTGATCCAGTGATATCTGTGTGTCGACTTTATCCGATAGGGAGGATGACACTAAAGCCAACTCGTAAGTGACACACATCACTATCAAAACAGAGAATGGAGACCGCGGGATTGTTTCCAATCCCTCTCCCACTTAGTATTTTACGAAAGGGATAAACATGCACAAAATAAATAAAGCATAATAAAAGCACGTTAACACACAAAAAGCATTTAACGTGGCCCCGATTATTATGGCCTTTAAATATCTTCCATGCACGTCTTCTCGGATCTTCGTCTCGTTGCTCGTCTCGGTCTCGGTCCACCACCGACTCGTCTAAGTGCCAAGAGATGAACCCCTCCCACTGGAGTATCATCCCGGGCAAAGACGAGCGTTCCGTGATGTCCATCGATCCCCCGATCCGCTGCTGCCAACCCTAGGGCAGCGGGCGCTGCCCTATATTCAGCGCTCGCTGGAGGAGCTGCAAACGGCGACCGCCGTTTGCCCTCCAGCGGGCGCCGTTTGTGCACAGCAGCCGAGGGTTCGACTTCTCGACCCTCGTTCGTCCGGCCTTCGATCTTCTCTCGATTCACCAAGTAGCAGCAACATTACATAAGTAAAACTAACTACTTCCGGCATCGATCCTATACAGGTTGATCGATCCTATACAATCCGGATAAAACGAAAACGAAAAAATAAAACCTAAACGACTCAACCCGTCGTTTTAACTATTACAAACATGCAACGATTATAAAACAAAGATCTCGACAAGCCCGAGAGTTTAACAAACCACAAACATACAGTCCAATCACATGACCATAATAATCGGGTTCGAACCTGCAACACAGATCTCGCAAAAAAACAACGAATCGACAAAACCGGCTCTGATACCAATTGTTGGAAATCGACTACCCGGGATGTGTTCGTTCGATCACTCGAACATCCGAACACTCCCAGTCGACCTCCGGAAGCGTTGCTCCGTTCACGTAACAGCCCGTGTGCCAAATCACGCCCAGCCATTGCCCCGAAGGACAACCGCGTGACAAGGCCGCTGCTCTGTCTCAGGCAGCGGGCGCTGCCCACAAAACAGCGGGCGCTGTTTAGACCTAAAACGGCGGTCGCCGTTTGCCTTTCAGCGGGTGCTGTTCGTCCGCGAACAGCAGCGCGTTCTGCTGTTCCGGGCTCGTTTCCGGTCCGTTTTTCCTCTTCCGACTACCGATCCGAAGGTCCTTGAACCCCCAGTAGTCGAGGAACACGTACCACGACTCCCAGAACCCGATCGTTCGTCCGATGTATTTTTAACGAATTTAGAGATCGATAATTGCGGAATTAGGGATCGATCTCATACCTTTGTCGCGTGATTCGGAGAAGCCGAATTGACAGATACCTCGAGTCTTCTAGCGTGTATCCTAGCCCTCTTGCTCCAGCCGATGTGTGGGCATCGATCCGCTTGGAGTTTCTCTTCTTCTTCTCTCTCAAACCCTCCTTTTCACGTTTTTATTATTCTGTCTCCAGAAATATATTTGCGCTAGCAAATTAATTAATTAATTTCTACAGAAAAGAAAAACACTGCGCTAATCTAAATTAATTAAGCAGAGAAGAGAATAATTGCGCTAACAAAACAATTTCTCCACAGAATTAATTATAGCGGCGTTCTGTAGGTTTAGAGAAGAGAGACGAGGGTTTTATATAGGCCACACTAGGGACCCATAGGCAATTAATTAATTAGGCTTAAATTGCAATTTAATTAACTTGGTGTCCCAAAAAGAAAACCTTAATTAAATTCCACAATTTTATTTATAATTAATTCCATTATAAATTTATAAATGATTTCCCAATTAATTAATTCAAATTATTCCGTCAATAATTTTCCCGCCGTATTACATATATGATTTTCCCCGTGTTTAAGATATCGCATGTCCATGAATTAATTAATTACTAATAATTAAATTAATTCATTTCTTATTATCCGAGACTAGTACCACTCATCCTTATTATCATGTGGAACGAATCCACCTGCAGGGTTTACATGATAAACTTTATGAGCTCATCTCGGGGACATCATCAACCCAATAAATGGGACACGATTTCCTGTCTATAATCTATAGCATGCCGTGTGTACAATACCGATTCCCAATCTACCGAGAATATTGACTAATCAATTAATCTCACTCATTGGCACATCAAAGAACCGAGCATTGGACACACGCACCTATAATTATATAGGGATTAAGAACTCACATATCCGTAATATCTGAGGTCTAGTTCGATTACATCGATTAGTATAAATCGAACGCCCTCCCGTGGTCCTGCTCAATACACCAAGTGTACGAGTGTAACATGATAGTCAAGACCGACTATCTACCAGTCACACTACGACGTACCGATGGATTGTCCCTGTCCATCTAAGTCGTGAGCTACTGTTCGATTGTATACGAGTAACCGACAGTATGATCTTCCGCGTGTCTCCTCACGCCATACTGTCTACAACGTATACATCAAGGACTATTGCATTAAATGCAATCATGCTTGAGTCATATCTTGAATTAAGGTATAGATAAGGAGTTCCGTATTTGCACTAAACTAGACATTTAGAATACAACTCCATCATTAATGTCTAGATTTAAGTAACGGAAGCTCACGATCCATTGCCACTGATCTATTTAATTAAATAAACAATTGTTTGCATTTATTTAAATATATGCAAATCATAGTCCTGGATTTTATACGTTGTAGTTAGTATGGTGTGTCGGGCCCCACACAGAAGATCATACTATCGGTTACTCGTATTTAATCAAACAGTAGCTCACGACCTAAATGGACACGGACCAATCCATCGGTATAGTCGTTGTGTGAGAGAGAAAATAATTTGTCTTAATTATTTTATCACACTTGTACACTTGGTGTATTGAGCGGATCGTTGAGATTCATCGATTAGGATTGCCGGCGATAATCGATTCGAGTCTCAGTGTATTTTATTCTTAATCCCTGAAACTATTGCGGGTGTGTATATTTAATATAAGTGACTTTGATTTACCAAAGGAATTAACCGATTTAATTATTGGGTTAATTACCGGTTAAGTTGGGTCACTATATTTTATATATGACATGCCGTGAATACTTGACGGGAAAGTGTATCCCGGAAGGGTTGATAATATCCCCGAGATGAGTTCATAAGGAATTATTATGTAAACCCTGCAGGTGGATTCGTTCCGCATAATAATTAAGGTTGAATGGTACTAGTCTCGGATATAAGAGATGAATAAATTAATTAGCAATAAATTAATTTTATTCATGGATATTTATATCTTAAATACACGGAATAAATAATACTACCGGAGAAATATTATTTGATATAATATGGTTTAATATTGGGAGTGCATTTAATTTTATATAGTGGAAAATAGAATTAATTAATATTGATAAGGATTAATGGACTTGATCATTGGGCTCAATTTAATCTTCAATATTGGAAGCCCAATATTCCACCTCCTTTAGATCCCCTACGTAGCCTATAAAAGCACTACATGGTCTTCTCTATTCTCATAACTTGAAGATCACAATTCTAGAGAGAGAAAGTAGAGAGGAGGATCCATGGAGTTCGGTAGATCGTCGCCCACACGACGTCCGGGCTAGTGCAAGGAATACGTCGGAAGATCTCAAGGTCGTCAAATTGAGTTCTTCGTTTTTCCGAACAACGAGAACGAGGTAAATCGTAAAATCCTCTTTATGATTTTATCGTTTAATTATCGTAAAAATATCGTGAACCAAGATCCGATGAACAACCCTAATCAGGGTGTGGAGCGATGTGGAGCAGCGACTGCTCCACACGACTGCTCCACACAGGGTGTGGAGCGCTGTTCGCACGGGCTGCTCCACACGGGGTGTGGAGCGCTGATTATGGGTTGCTCCACATGGGATGTGGAGCGATTGTTCATGGATGCTCCACATGAGATGTGGAGCGCTTTCTCCACGGGGTCGGTCCAGCTGTGGAGCGCGGGATTTCGATTGGGTTGTCGGTTCCGCAATTTTGACAATCCGGATATTCGATCTCCAAAGGATTTCGGTCGGAATTAATTAGATAATTTATTTATTTAAATTTATTAATTCCGGGATATCGATTTCCAACAATTGGTATCAGAGCGAGGTTTTAGTTCATGGTATTTTTCGATAAATTGTTCTACCTTGCAGGGTTTCCGATTATTATGGCTAGATTTAATTTTATTAATTAATGTCATAATAATGTTCTTGATTATTAAACTCTCGGTGATGTCAATATTTGTTCTTGTGTGGTGAATGCTTGTTCTTAATTTTTCCAGAAATTGTTTGAGGTCGTTTTGTAGAGAATCGATACCGGATAGCGTAGTAATAAATTTGTGATTTATTTTACGTTGGATCGAGTCCGAAACAACGACCGGAAAAGTGTGACGGAGGAGACGATAGAGAGGGAGGATTCCGGGGATCGATTATTCCCATGATCATCCCCGAAGAAGGATCGATCGAAGGGGGAGGGGGCTGCCCGCGGCCTTCTCGGCCGTGATGTCGCCGGCGACGGCGGCTGATCGGCTGGGCGGTGGCGGTGGCTCTCCTCTCGGCCGGCGATGGTGGTGGGGCGCGGGGTCCTCGTGATCTCGTGCTCTCCCGACAAGATCCAACTTTCCTAAATTATTCGGTTTTCCTATTTTGAGTATTCCTTTTTTTTTGGAATTCTCATGGAATAGGAAAAGAATAAATTTAGAATAAATTTATTTTTCCTTATTGATTATTCCTATTTTTGGGAATTTTCATAGATTAGGAAAAGGAATAAATTTATAAATTAATTTATTTTTCCTATTTAATTATTCCTTTATGGAATTTTTAATGGATTAGGAAAATAATTATTTTGGAAAGTTTAGGAGTCCTAAATTAATTTTTCCTTATTTAATTATTCCTTTATGGAATTTTTTAATGGATTAGGAAAGGAATTAATTTGGAAGGACTAGGAGTCCTAAATTATTTTATTTCCTTATTTCATTATGGAAATCATCTAGAATATTCCAAGTGGGTCTTGGATAGATTATTCTAGAGATTTAATGAAGTAGAAAGTGAAAATAAAATAAATTATTTTATTTCCTTATTTCATTATAGAAGTCTTCTAGAATATTCCAAGTGGGTCTTGGATAGATTATTCTAGAGATTTAATGAAGTAGAAAGGGAAAATAAAAATAATAAAAATATTAATAATATTTAATTTTATTTTTGATTTATTCGATTGACTTAATTTTCGAATTAAGTAACTTTTGGATTTATTAAAAATAAATAGATTTAAATATTGGAATTAATATTCCCGTCACATGGAGCATTCAAAGAACGAAGACTAAAGACTAGAAGACGCATACGGGGATGCGATAAAGCCATAATAGTCGGAAAATAATATTCTAGTATTATTTTGATTATGTGATAATATTCTATGTGCTTTATTTCATGTATGCATGCTTATGTGTATTTAATTATGCATTAGATAGCGTATCCCTTTATTGTAAAAAGCTAAGTGGGAGAGGGTATGAAAACATATCCATGGTCTCCATTGCTGTTCTCTTGGTGACTTTTATGGACTTTTGAAGTTCGTATAGACAAGTCATTGGAGGAGAATTCTTGTAATTCCTTTTACGAGAAACATTGATTAAGTTTATCAAACAATGCCTAATTTGTCTTTCCAAAACTGATTTCAAGTCGACTCATTCTCACCCCGGGGAGTGGAATGGAGCCAAAGCCAATTGGTTATGTCGAGGACACAAATTAGAGACTTTCGTGTCATTTGATGACTAGATCGATTGTCTGCTCGGCTCCCTCATTTATGAGAGATAGGGTCGTTCGCATGGTGAATCACTGGTTAGAAACTTCGAGTTTCACTTATGATTCTCCGCGTCCTGATTTACAAGATTAAATGATTCAAGTAGTTGGATGTCAATTGTAAAAGTCTTTTGGTGTAGTAAACGTCCACACTATCGTGGCTTGCTACATTGAATGGGATTTTGGAACGATTGATGTAGACAGTTATAGAAGGGAGTAAAGGAGCGTATGTTAACGTAAACGTCCACACTATCGTGGCTTGCGGTGAATATGCGTGTCCCAAACAATCTTCTTAGATACTGAGTAATGGTTTACACTTAGGTACGCTTCTTAGTATTCTTCCCATCGAAGTAACGCTAATGATGATGTACGACCGAAGGAAATCTAATTGCTAAATCATTTGGATAGGTAAACGTCCACACTATCGTGGCTTGCCATATCTGATGGGATTTTAGATGCGATTAGTGGTTTAATGATATTATTTGAGGGAGATAATATCGGAGATTAGATCGATTGTTTGTTGTTATATGTGCTCATAGATTAGGATATGGCTTTGAACCCATTTTCTGTGATACGTAAGGATTTTAAACTCACTGGTCCCTAAATGTAATGATTGGAATAGAGATCTAGACATTACCCAAACTGTTGAAGAGTACAAGGTTGTACTCAATGAGCTTTGTCCTCCCGAGCCTATTGACGTAGGCGGCTAGACAAGAAGCGATGAGGATACTCATAAAGGCCAGTCACTTCGAGGAAACGCTTAAAAACGTTTTTGAGATGATTGACCCTTTAGACGAGTTGAGACGGAAATCGCAAGCTCTTGTAGCCAATGCCAAAGGTTTCGAACCTAAAGGCATGAATCGGGGGAAAGGACAAGAAAGCAAAGAATCCCAGTGGTCCTAAGTTGCTTAGACCACAAGATGGGACGAGAAAGCCATGAGGCAAGTATTCTCGACACGAACAGCCTGGGTACTGGAAGTCTGATTATCCTCTCAAAGAAAGTACGAAATTTTCTTTAGTCGTAAAACATAGTCAGTGGTATTATCTACCGGAACCTGGTGTGTAGATATGGAACCACTGACGGTATGTGCATTTTAAATGCGAGAGGTTCCAGGAAACCTAACGACTTGGAAAAGAAAAGATCGTAGTCTACATGGGCAATGCTGTAGAGGAGGCAGCAGTTGCAGTGGAGGATATTTTATAGGATTTCATTTTGGGTTATTGCTTTTATGTACCTTTCATATTAGAAAGAACTTTGTTCTGGATTTCTAATAAATGGATATTTTATTTCTTTTAATCATTTGATGGTTATAAGAAGAAATAATGATATTATCTATTTTGGTACATTAGCTAGCAATATATAAATGATGAATCCTGAGTCCACCACGATGCAACGAACCATAGTATGAAACTCGTTTTACTAATAAGAGATTTCTTTATCAATTATACTTGTGGATTCTTATGCTGAGTCATGTTTATTCAAATAAGAAGTTCAAAAGGTCGAAAATTGATATTTGATCAATTAAGTTGAGGGAGTGGACCTTCCGACCTATGAATCTAATTTGGAGGATAACATGACTAAGCAATCCTTTATGGATATAAGATGTAAGATCCGGACAAGTATAAGAATTGATTAACTCTGATATATGCAGACCTATGTCTACTCAGACAATAAGGTACGAGTACTTCATTTGATGATTACTCGAGAAATGGATTAGAATACCTGATGTGCCACAAAAGCAAGTGTTTTGACAAGTCAATGGACACTAAGCAATTGTGGAGAACCATCAAGGTATATCCATTTGTAGCCTGCGATTTGATCGCGGAGGCAAGTACCTGTCTGAGGAATGCATGGCATACTAATCAGAGATTGGGATTTGATCCCAAATGACTACACCATGCACTGTTGTGTAGAAATGGTATGTCGTAAACAAGAAATGGAACTCTTATAGAAAGAGTTAAAGCATGAGTCATACGGAACTACCTATGTTCTATGGATATGTCTGGAAACAACGGGGCATTTAAATGCGGTTGTAGAATATCCTAGAAGAACAAAAGATGTGTGTTCAATAGTACTATGAACCAGAAGGACGTTATAAGTTCTAACGCCCGGTTCTTAGAGAAAGAATATATGATGAACCACAAGCCCAAAGTGACATGATACTTTGAACTGAGAGAGAAAGATTAAGACTTAGAACCAGCCGAACCGAGTAGTGGCACACCACTAACTGCACCTACTGTTATCACTGTTTATACACCGGAACGCTATAGTAGTGGGAGGTTGTGGGACAACCGAAGATATTCATAAGACTAGGAGAGTCTTCGGACTCTGGACCTAGTATACATGAAATCGATCCCTGGATCTACATAAAGGCCGTACTAGATCTAAATGTGCCTTCTTGGAGAGCAATAAGGATTATTGCTAAGAGGCGAGATCATTTAGAGTACAAGCTTAGTTGATCCATTTATGGATTGAAACAAAGCATTGAGTTCGTGGTACTTGCAAATTGATGAGATAGTCCATTTTATGGATTCATCAAAAGCATAGACGAATCGTGTGTATGGGAAACGTGATGGAAACAAGGTGGTGTTTCTCGGAGGTTTTATGTAGATGACATTTTATCATTGGTAACAATGTAAAGATGTTGTCAGACATAAAATGATGGTTGTCTAGAAAAATCGATATATGAGATGAAGATGAAGTTAGAACATGTTCTTAAGATCTAGGATCTCAAGAAAAGAACGTTGTACTTCTCCTGGACATCTTACATATATATGATTATGGTTCGTTTTAACATGCAAGATTCCGAGAAAGGTTCGTTGCCTTTCAGAGACGGAATGCATCTATCTAAGGATATGTGTTTTGGAACACAAAAGGAGATAGAAGCAATGAAAGCAGTTTCCTACACTGAGTGTGGAAAGCTTAATAAATGCATTGTTGAAAACAAGAACCTGATATCGGCTATGCGGTTAGCATAGTGGGAGGATATCAAGGTAATCCTGGAAATGAATATTCGACTGCTGTAAAAGTACTTTCGAAGTACTGTTCTAGACTACGAAGCAGACGAACATTTCCTTTGGATTACATTCTCTTAGATTTCTAATCGAATGAGGACCAGTGTAAGTCGATATCAGGCTATGTGTTTCACTATTGAAGGAGAAGGAGTTTTAACATGGAAGAGTGATAAGCACGATGCTTTTCGGACTCTGCCATGGGTAACCAAATAGCGGCCTCAGAGGCAGCGGAAGTTTTGGTATAACTCCGGGATAATCTCTGGGACTTAGATGTGATTCTTAATTTGCCAAAGGCTATGTAAATAGCGGTGCAATGGCAAATGGTAAGAAATCACAAGTCCATAAGTGTAAGATAACACATAGTGCAAGTACCACCTGATACGAGTCATCGTCAAGGGAGACGACGCTGTAGTCACCAAGATAACTTCAGAGCGGCAACCTAGAGTGCTCATTCACATAGTACTTCTTGGAAGTACAACTTAAGCACGTGATGAGTATGGAAGTCGGGAGTTTGGAGGAAATGACTAGACCTTAGTACAAGTGGGAGATTGTTGAAGTTGTGTACTTAATGTCTAGATTTAAGTAACGGAAGCTCACGATCCATTGCCACTGATCTATTTAATTAAATAAACAATTGTTTGCATTTATTTAAATATATGCAAATCATAGTCCTGGATTTTATACGTTGTAGTTAGTATGGTGTGTCGGGCCCCACACAGAAGATCATACTATCGGTTACTCGTATTTAATCAAACAGTAGCTCACGACCTAAATGGACACGGACCAATCCATCGGTATAGTCGTTGTGTGAGAGAGAAAATAATTTGTCTTAATTATTTTATCACACTTGTACACTTGGTGTATTGAGCGGATCGTTGAGATTCATCGATTAGGATTGCCGGCGATAATCGATTCGAGTCTCAGTGTATTTTATTCTTAATCCCTGAAACTATTGCGGGTGTGTATATTTAATATAAGTGACTTTGATTTACCAAAGGAATTAACCGATTTAATTATTGGGTTAATTACCGGTTAAGTTGGGTCACTATATTTTATATATGACATGCCGTGAATACTTGACGGGAAAGTGTATCCCGGAAGGGTTGATAATATCCCCGAGATGAGTTCATAAGGAATTATTATGTAAACCCTGCAGGTGGATTCGTTCCGCATAATAATTAAGGTTGAATGGTACTAGTCTCGGATATAAGAGATGAATAAATTAATTAGCAATAAATTAATTTTATTCATGGATATTTATATCTTAAATACACGGAATAAATAATACTACCGGAGAAATATTATTTGATATAATATGGTTTAATATTGGGAGTGCAATTAATTTTATATAGTGGAAAATAGAATTAATTAATATTGATAAGGATTAATGGACTTGAGCATTGGGCTCAATTTAATCTTCAATATTGGAAGCCCAATATTCCACCTCCTTTAGATCCCCTACGTAGCCTATAAAAGCACTACATGGTCTTCTCTATTCTCATAACTTGAAGATCACAATTCTAGAGAGAGAAAGTAGAGAGGAGGATCCATGGAGTTCGGTAGATCGTCGCCCACACGACGTCCGGGCTAGTGCAAGGAATACGTCGGAAGATCTCAAGGTCGTCAAATTGAGTTCTTCGTTTTTCCGAACAACGAGAACGAGGTAAATCGTAAAATCCTCTTTATGATTTTATCGTTTAATTATCGTAAAAATATCGTGAACCAAGATCCGATAAACAACCCTAATCAGGGGGTGGAGCGATGTGGAGCAGCGACTGCTCCACACGACTGCTCCACACGTGTATTAATCGACCGATGTGGAGCATCGACTGCTCCACATATCGATTGCTCCACACGGATGTGGAGCGCTGTTCTTACGTTGCTGCTCCACACGGGGGTGTGGAGCGCTGTTCGCACGGCGCTGTTCCACACGGGGGTGTGGAGCGCTGTTCGCACGGGCTGCTCCACACGGGGTGTGGAGCGCTGATTATGGATTGCTCCACATGGGGTGTGGAGCGATTGTTCATGGATGCTCCACATGAGATGTGGAGCGGTTCCTCTATGCGTGCTGCTCCACATGGGATGTGGAGCACTGCTCCATATGGGACTGCTCCACACGTCCGCCCCAGATGTGGAGCGCTTTCTCCACGGGGTCGGTCCAGCTGTGGAGCGCGGGATTTCGATTGGGTTGTCGGTTCCGCAATTTTGACAATCCGGATATTCGATCTCCAAAGGATTTCGGTCGGAATTAATTAGATAATTTATTTATTTAAATTTATTAATTCCGGGATATCGATTTCCAACATACCTGATGCGCCACAAGAGTGATTCTTTTGACAAGTTCAAGGAATTCAAGGCTCTTGTGGAGAACCTTCGTGGTAAATCTATAAAATGCCTGCGATCTGATCGCGGAGGCGAGTACCTGTCTGGAGAATTCAAGGCATACTTGGCAGAGAATGGGATTGAATCCCAACTGACCTCACCATATACTCCTCAGCAGAATGGTGTGTCAGAAAGAAGGAATAGGACTCTTATGGAGATGGTGCGATCGATGATGAGTTACTCAGATTTACCTGTTATGTTCTGGGGACATGCCTTGGAAACAGCGGCGTACATTCTGAATAGGGTTCCGACCAAAACGGTACCGACTACACCCATGGAATTGTGGAGTGGGCGCAAGCCTAACTTGAGACACATTCGGATCTGGGGATGTCCAGCACATGTGTTGCGACAAGGGGCCGATAAGTTAGAACCCAGATCAGAATTACGGCTGTTTATAGGATACCCGAAAGGAACTAAAGGTGGCATGTTCTATAGTCCTACGGACCAGAAGATCGTTATAAGTACTAACGCTCGGTTCTTAGAGGAAGACTATGTCATGGACCACAAGCCCAAGAGTGACATAATACTTGATGAGTTGAGAGGTAACAAGGAAGACTTAGATACAGCCGAACCGAGTATAGATACACCACTAGAACCTGCACCTACTGTCACTGTTAATACACCGGAACGCCGTCGTAGTGGGAGGGTTGTTAAACAACCAGATAGATGGATTGGACTGGGTGAGTCCTCGGACTCTGGACCTGGAGTTCATGAAATCGATCCCTGGACCTATGATGAGGCGGTACAAGATATAGATGCGCCTTCTTGGAAGAAAGCGATGAAATCCGAAATTGAATCTATGGATTCTAATAAAGTCTGGGATCTTGTAGAACCACCAAGCGGCGTAAAGCCAATTGGGTGTAAATGGGTCTACAAGAGAAAGAGAGGATCTGACGGAAAGGTTGAAACCTTTAAAGCTCGGCTTGTTGCGAAAGGATATACTCAGAAAGAGGGAATCGATTATGAGGAGACCTTCTCGCCGGTAGCCAAGATAAAGTCGATCCGGATTCTCTTATCCATAGCAGCTCATATGGATTATGAGGTGTGGCAAATGGATGTCAAGACAGCTTTCCTAAATGGAAGTCTTGACGAGACGATTTATATGAAACAACCAAAAGGATTCATTGCTAAGGGGCGAGATCATCTAGTGTGCAAACTTAATCGATCCATTTATGGATTGAAACAAGCCTCGAGATCGTGGAACCTGCGGTTTGATGAAGTAGTCCAATCTTTTGGATTCAGTCAAAGCATGGACGAATCGTGTGTGTATTGGAAACGTGATGGAAAGAAGGTGGTGTTTCCCGTGCTTTATGTAGACGACATTCTTCTCATTGGCAACAGTGTGAAGATGTTATCAGACATAAAGGGATGGTTGTCTAGACAATTCGATATGAAAGATTTGGGAGAAGTTGGACATGTTCTAGGGATCAAGGTTATAAGGGATCGCCGGAATAGAACATTGTACCTATCCCAGCAATCTTACATAGACACGATTCTGGCTCGTTTTAACATGCAAGATTCCAAGAAGGGTGAACTACCCTTCAGTAAAGGGACTTATCTTTCTAAGGAGATGTGTCCTCGGACACAGACGGAGAAAGATAGAATGAAAGCGGTTCCCTACGCTTCGGCTGTGGGAAGCTTGATGTATGCAATGTTATGCACGAGGCCTGATATCTGCTATGCAGTTGGCGTAGTAGCGAGATATCAGAGTAATCCTGGAGAGGCTCATTGGACTGCCGTAAAGAGCATTTTCAAGTATTTGCGAAATACTAAGGATTATGTTCTGAGTTACGGAGCAGACAATCTGATTCCTTTGGGTTATACGGATTCGGATTTCCAAGCTGATAAGGACCGGCGTAAGTCGACATCAGGCTATGTGTACACTTTGGAAGGTGGAGCCGTATCATGGAAGAGTATTAAGCAAAAGTGCATTTCGGACTCTACCATGGAAGCTGAATATGTTGCAGCCTCAGAGGCAGCGAAAGAGTCAATTTGGTTCCTTAATTTCCTCCAGGACTTAGATGTGATTCCGAGTTTGCCCAAGGCTATGACAATTTATTGTGATAATAGCGGTGCAGTGGCAAACAGTAAGGAACCACGGTCCCATAGTGCTACGAAACACATAGAGCGCAAGTACCACCTGATTCGAGACATCGTCAAGAGGGGCGATGCAGTAGTCACCAAGATAGCTTCGGAAGACAACCTAGCGGACCCTTTCACCAAGATACTTCATAAGGAAGTATATTTCAAGCACTTGGAGGGTTTGGGAGTCAGAAGTTTGGAAGATAAGACTAGACCTTAGTATAAGTGGGAGATTGCTGGAGTAGTATACTTAATGTCTAGATTTGAGTATTCTGAACTCCTTGTACACTTTCATTTGCCTATTAATAACGTGTTGGAGTTGTGTACTTAATGTCTAGATTTAAGTAACGGAAACTCACGATCCATTGCCATTAATCTATTTAATTAAATAAACAATTATTTGCGTTTAATTATTTATAATTAAATATATATGCAAATTATAGTCCTGGATTTTATACGTTGTAGTTAGTATGGTGTGTATGGACACACAGAAGATCATACTATCGGTTTATCGTATTTAATCGAACAGTTGCTCACGACCTAGATGGACACGGACCAATCCATCGATATAGTCATTGTGTGAGAGAGAAAATAATCTGTCTTGATTATTTTATCACACTTGTACACTTGGTGTATTGGGCGGATCGTTTGAGATTTATCGATTAGGATTGCCGGCGATAATCGATTTAAGTCTCAGTGTATTTTATTCTTAATCCCCGATGCTATTGTGGGTGTGTATATTTAATATAAGTGACTTTGATTTACCAAAGGAATTAACCGATTTAATTATTGGGTTAATTACCGTTTAAGTTGGGTCACTATATTTTATATATGACATGCCGTGAATACTTGACGTGAAAGTGTATCCCGTAAGGGTTGATAATATCCCCGAGATGAGTTCATAAGGAATTATTATGTAAACCCTGCAGGTGGATTTGTTCCGCATAATAATTAAGGTTGAATGGTACTAGTCTCGGAAATAAGAGATGAATAAATTAATTAGCAATAAATTAATTTTATTCATGGATATTTATATCTTAAATACACGGAATAAATAATACTACCGGAGAAATATTATTTGATATAATATGGTTTAATATTGGGAGTGCAATTAATTTTATATAGTGGGAAATAGAATTAATTAATAATAGTAAGGATTAATAGATTTGGGCTTGGGCTCAATTTAATCACTATTATTGGAAGCCCAATATTCCACCTCCTTAAGATCCCCTACGTAGCCTATAAAAGCACTACAGGGTCTTCACAATTAGACAAGACAAGATAATCATACTTGATTAGTCTAGAGAGTTCGTGAAGGAGATCCATGGAGTTCGGTAGATCGTCGCCCACACGACGTCCGAGCTAGTGCAAGGAATACGTGGGAAGATCTCAAGGTCGTCAAATTGAGTTCTTCGTTTTTCCGAACAACGAGAACGAGGTAAATCGTAAAACCCTCTTTATGATTTTAATCGTTTTAATTATCGTAAAAATATCGTGAACCAAGATCCGAGGTTCGGGATCCTCACCGGGGTCAAGCTGGGTGGTGGTGATCGAAGATCACCGGACCACCGCGGCTGGAGCGACCCGGCAGGGAAGGATCGCGCGGAGGTGCTGACTGCCCAGGCAAGCGGCCGCCTAGGGGGTCAAGCGGCCGCCTCGTGCCCAGGCAGAGGGCTGCAGGTTTTTCCCGCAGCGGATCCGCGTGCAGCAGCGAGTCCATGCACGGGGCTGTGCGACGGGAACCCTAGCGCTCGCATGATGCGAGCGCATGCCTTGATCGAACAAGCGGCGGCTCGGGCCGCGGCTAGGGTTTGAAGGGGCTGTTCCGCGAGGGTTTCCGGCACGGTTTGCGGGCTGCTACGAGCAGCCCTAGGCGGCTGCCAAGGACAGCCGCGAACCCTCGCGAGGGCTCGATCGAACAAGCCGCGGGTTCACCCGTGGTTAGGGTTTGGTTGAGTCCGGCTTCGTGGTGGTTCGTGGCGGAATGTTCCGGCAACCGGGAGTCGATTGGAGTTGTTGTTCCGCAACTTTGACAACTCCGGATATTCGATCTCCAAAGGATTTCGGTCGGAATTAATTAGATAATTTATTTATTTAAATTTATTAATTCCGGGATATCGATTTCCAACAATTGGTATCAGAGCGTTGGTTTTAGTTCATGGTATTTTTCGATAAATTTTTCTACCTTGCAGGGTTTCCGATTATTATGGCTAGATTTAATTATTGTTAATTAATGTCATAATATTGTTCTTGATTATTAAACTCTCGGTGATGTCAATATTCGTTCTTGTGTGGTGAATGCTTGTTCTTATTTTTCCGGAAATTGTTTGAGGTCGTTTTCATGTAGAGAATCGATGCCGGATAACGTAGTAATAAATTTGTAATTTATTTTACGTTGGATCGAGGACGAAACGACGACCGGAAAATTGTGACGGAGGAGACGAACGAGAGGGAGGACTCGGATCGATCATCCCCATGATCGATCCATGGAGGATCGACCCGAGAGAGAGGGGGTGCTGGAATTCGATATCCCGGGGTATCAAAAATTGCGGAACTGATAACCCCGACCGAAATCCCGTCGCCAACAACCGATCACGAACCACCGCACGAGCCGGAGCTCGACCGAGCACCGCACGGGCGAACCCGCGCGCCCAGCCGAGCCCCCGCACGGGGCTCGCGATCGCTAGCCCTAGCGATCGCCGAGGATGCACGCGCATCCCCGTGGGGCTGTTCCGAACAGCCCCCGGCGGTGAGTCCGGCGACTCACCGCCACCGCCGAGGAGGGCGGTGCGCACAGCGCACCAGCCGCGGCTCGCCCGGCGATCGACCCCACGGTCGATCGCGTGCCCCGGCGTCCAGCCGGGGCGTCCTCGTGTGGGCCCCGCGATCGATGCCCTAGGGCTCGATCGCACCCCTCGGCTCCCAGCCGAGGGTCCTTCGAACGTTCGCCGGGGATCTCGAATCCCCGTCCCCGAAGTTCGACGTTTATCCGGATCGTGTGTTCATGCATGTATCACAATTTAATTGAACATAAAATCACACAAGGAGTTTTATGATCATACCTTTGATTCGTTGTGCGGAGAAACGAAATCAAGTTGAAGACCTTTTGGATCTTCCCACGTATTCCTTGCACTCCGTTCGAACGTCGGGTGGGCGACGATCTATCGAACTCCTATTGATCTCCTTCAACTCTCTAGAATATCAAGTATCACTACAAGAAAATATCCCTTTAGAGACAAAATTATTAGAGACAAACTTTAGTTTTATCTCTAAAACTTATTATGGGCGACTAAAAATAATTACTCTGTCACTTAAAGGTTCTCATAGTAATTTAAATTGGTGCTATGTTTGCGTGACAAAAAAAAAATATAATTGTGACAAAATATTTTTTATGCTCATTCTTTTTAATCTCAAAATAAAATTTAGTCACAATTATTCAATTTGTAAAAAAAAAAAACTACCTATAAACCACGATATTATATTTTTCTTTAGTGGGCCGAGAGATACTGCACGTATATCATTTAAACTCTGCCTTCCAATTCCAACAAAACCTCATTCTCCAACAGATCGATTAACTTGAACGCATCTATAAAAATATTGGGCATGAAAGCATGGCATCACATCAACGGCAACCTCCACTGCAATTCGCACCACCACAACATTCAGATCATCACCATCCGGTCCGCAACCAACTCGAAAATTAGGTATAATTAATTTCTCAAGAGTTCTTAGTTTGAAATTAATTGGTTTATTTTAGGGTTAATTCTCGATTGAATTTCATTGATGTTTTATTAATTTGTAATTAATTTGTGCTATGCAAGAAAATAATTGAAGTCTCGAAATCTAATTCCAAACTCGTAGAAAAGTCAATATACGAAAGCTTCAACAGTAAGTTTTTTTATTGTAATTAGCTAATGTTTAATTAATTTAATTATTCCCAATATCTTCTTGGGAGTTTTTTCTGAACCATGGAGGCTAAAGAGGAAAAGTTTGAGACTTGTAAAAGAATTTCTTAAACCAATGTGGACTTGTGGCCCTTGATCTGCTACCCGAACCAGCACCTTCAAGTGGATCGATGAGAAGATGCATGCTGACGAGCCGAGGAATTAGCTCGAGAGGTGCGCAATTACATTTTTTGCTTTATCAATAAAAAAAATTATCATTGATTTTAGAAAAAAAGTGACAATTTTTGGATTGATTAGGTTATACTGTTTTGGTTGTTTTTTTTGGATTTCAGGGTTTATGAATAAAAAAGATTGAAAGATAATGTATGTGACAAAGTTATGCAAAGACGTTGAAGGAGGAAGACTTGGACAGATACAAAAATAATGAAGACCTTGAAGGATGAAGACTTGGACAGATACAAAAATAATGAAGACCGTGTCCGTGATGATGATGATGATGATGATTAGAATATATAAAAGTTTTGTTATTGTGTCATATTGTACAGTACGCGTATGCAATGTAGTATGAATTTGAACATTGGAATGATAACTATAGTATATATTTTATTCAAGTTATTGTTTACAATAATTTATTGGTTATTTTATTTAAATTAATGTTATAATTTAATTAAAACAAACTAATGATTTCTAATAATAACAGTATATATAAATTAATATGGTTTGAAATAAACAAATTATTAAAAAAAAATGTCAAATATAGTATTTTTTGTTAATTGACAACTATTTTTTGTGTCATAATATAATTGTGTAGGTGACCAAAATAAATTCTCACCTTAACCATTTAGCGACATATTTTACATTTTGTCATTAAAAATTATTTGTAACGCACTATAGGTGACAAACTTGGTGACAAAATTATTTTGTCTTTTATTTGAACAAGTGACGAAATATGTAGATTTAGAAACAAAATGAGTTTGTCACTAAATTAGTTTTTTCTTGTAGTGTATGATAATCTTGTCTTATGATTTATGAAGGCCATGTAGTGCTTTTATAGGCTACGTAGGGGATCTAAAGGAGGTGGAATATTGGGCTTCCAATATTGAAGATTAAATTGAGCCCACTGCCCAAGTCCATTAATCCTTATCAATATTAATTAATTTATTTTCCACTATATAAATTAATTGCACTCCCAATATTAAACCATATTATATCAAATAATATTTCTCCGGTAGTATTATTTATTCTGTGTATTTAAGATTTAAATATCCATGAATAAAATTAATTTATTCATCTCTTTAATCCGAGACTAGTACCATTCAACCTTAATTATTGTGCGGAACGAATCCACTCATGAGGTTTACACAATAATTCCTTATGAACTCATCTCGGGGATATTATCAACCCTTCCGGGATACACTGTCCGGTCAATTATTCACGGCATGCCATATATGAAATATAGTGACCCAACTTAACCGGTAATTAACCCAATAATTAAATCGGTTAATTCCTTTGGTAAATCAAAGTCACTTATATTAAATATACACACCCGCAATAATATCGGGGATTAAGAATAAAATACACTGAGACTCGAATTGATTATCGCCGGCAATCCTAATCGATGAATCTCAACGATCCGCTCAATACACCAAGTGTACAAGTGTGATAAAATAATTAAGATAAATTATTTTCTCTCTCACACAACGACTATACCGATGGATTGGTCCGGGTCCATCTAGGTCGTGAGCCACTGTTTGATTAAATACGAGTAACCGATAGTATGATCTTCTGTATGCCCATGCAACACCATACTAACTACAACGTATAAAATCTAGGACTATGATTTGCATTTAATTAATAATAATTAAAAGCAAACAATTGTTTATTAATTTAATAGATTAAATGCTATGACTGTTGGAAAACGATATCCCGGAATTAATAAATTTAAATAAATGAATTATCTAATTAATTCCGACCGAAATCCTTTGGAGATCGAATATCCGGAGTTGTCGAATTGTGGAATAACAACTCCAATCGACTCCCGGTTGCCGGAACATCTCGCCACGAACCACCACGAAGCCGGACTCAACCAAACAAGCCGCCGCGGGGATAGCCCGCAGCTGTCCGGTCGAGCCCCCGCATGGGGCTCGCGGCTGTACACGGCAGCCGCCTAGGGCTGCCCTTGGCAGCCCCTTATGCACGCCCAGCCGCCGCCGGTGATCGCACGACCAGCCATGGCGAACCGTGGCTTGCGATCACCACCAGCCACCGCCGCTCGAGCGGCGGTCCAGCCGCGTGAGCGGGGCTGCTCCTGCAGCCCGCCGGAGGTGCGTGGGTGATCGAGCTCGCCCTCGATCAAGTCTCGGCGTCCAGCCGAGGCTCGCCCCTCTCGACCCTCTCTTGTTCGAGCCGTTGAGCCGCCGGCGGTCCGGTGATCTTCGATCACCACCGCCCGGTTCAACCTCGACAAAGGTCGCGTTCTCGGATCTTGGTTCACGATATTTTTACGATAATTAAACGATAAAATCTTAAAGAGGGTTTTACGATTTACCTCGTTCTCGTTGTTCGGAAAAACGAAGAACTCAATTTGACGACCTTGAGATCTTCCCACGTATTCCTTGCACTAGCCCGGACGTCGTGTGGGCGACGATCTACCGAACTCCATGGATCCTCCTCTCTACTTTCTCTCTCTAGAATTGTGATCTTTAAGTTATGAGATTAGAGAAGACCATGTAGTGCTTTTATAGGCTACGTAGGGGATCTAAAGGAGGTGGAATATTGGGCTTACAATATTGAAGATTAAATTGAGCCCAATGCTCAAGTCCATTAATCCTTATCAATATTAATTAATTCTATTTTCCACTATATAAAATTAATTGCACTCCCAATATTAAACCATATTATATCAAATAATATTTCTCCGGTAGTATTATTTATTCCGTGTATTTAAGATATAAATATCCATGAATAAAATTAATTTATTGCTAATTAATTTATTCATCTCTTATATCCGAGACTAGTACCATTCAACCTTAATTATTATGCGAAAAGAATCCACCTGCAGGGTTTACATAATAATTCCTTATGAACTCATCTCGGGGATATTATCAACCCTTCCGGGATACACTTTCCCGTCAAGTATTCACGGCATGTCATATATAAAATATAGTGACCCAACTTAACCGGTAATTAACCCAATAATTAAATCGGTTAATTCCTTTGGTAAATCAAAGTCACTTATATTAAATATACACACCCGCAATAGTTTCGGGGATTAAGAATAAAATACACTGAGACTCGAATCGATTATCGCCGGCAATCCTAATCGATGAATCTCAACGATCCGCTCAATACACCAAGTGTACAAGTGTGATAAAATAATCAAGACAGACTATTTTCTCTCTCACACAACGACTATACCGATGGATTGGTCCGTGTCCATCTAGGTCGTGAGCAACTGTTCGATTAAATACGAGTAACCGATAGTATGATCTTCTGTGTGGGGCCCGACACACCATACTAACTACAACGTATAGAATCCAGGACTATGTTTTGCATATATTTAATTATAAATAATTAAACGCAAACAATTGTTTATTTAATTAAATAGATTAATGGCAATGGATCGTGAGTTTCTGTCACTTAAATCTAGACATTAAGTACACAACTCCAACAATCTCCCACTTGTACTAAGGTCTAGTCATTTCCTCCAAACTCCCGACTCCCATACTCATCACGTGCTTAAGTTGTACTTCCAAGAAGTACTATGTGAATGAGCACTCTAGGTTGCCGCTCTGAAGTTATCTTGGTGACTACAGCGTCGTCTCCCTCGACGATGACTCGTATCAGGTGGTACTTGCACTATGTGTTATCTTACACTTATGGACTTGTGATTTCTTACCATTTGCCATTGCACCGCTATTTACATAGCCTTTGGCAAATTAAGAATCACATCTAAGTCCCAGAGATTATCCCGGAGTTATACCAAAACTTCCGCTGCCTCTGAGGCCGCTATTTGGTTACTCATGGCAGAGTCCGAAAAGCATCGTGCTTATCACTCTTCCATGTTAAAACTCCTTCTCCTTTAATAGTGAAACACATAGCCTGATCGACTTACACCGGTCCTCATTCGATTAGAAATCTAAGAGAATGTAATCCAAAGGAAAAACTCGTCTGCTTCGTAGTCTAGAACAGTACTTCGAAAGTACTTTTACGGCAGTCGAATATTCCTTTCCAGGATTACCTTGATATCCTCCCACTATGCTAACCGCATAGCCGATATCAGGTTCTTGTTTTCAACAATGCATTTATCAAGCTTTCCACACTCCAAGTGTAGGAAACTGCTTTCACTGCTTCTATCACCTTTATGTGTTCCAAAACACATACCTTAGATAGATGCATTCCGTCTCTGAAAGGTAACGAACCTTTCTCGGAATCTTGCTTGTTAAAACGAACCATAATCATGTATATGTAAGATATCCAGGAGAAGTACAATGTTCTTTTCTTGAGATCCTAGATCTTAAGAACATGCTCTAACTTCTTCTTTATCTCATATATCGATTTTTCTAGACAACCATCATTTTATGTCTGACAGCATCTTTACATTGTTACCAATGATAAAATGTTATCTACATAAAACCTCCGAGAAACACCACCTTGTTTCCATCACGTTTCCCATACACACGATTCGTCAATTCCCTTTGATGAATCCATCAAATGGACTATCTCATCAATTCGCAAGTTCCACGATCTCTAGCTTCGTTTCAATCCATCAATGGATTAACTAAGCTTGTACTCTAAATGATCTTGCCTCTTAGCAATAATCCTTATTGCTTTCCAAGAAGGCACATTTAGATCTAGTACCGCCTCTATGTAGATCCAGGGATTGATTTCATGTATACTAGGTCCAGAGTTCGAAACTCTCCTAGTCTTATGAATATCTCCGGTTGTCAAACAACCTCCCACTACAACGGTATTCCGGTGTATAAACAGTAATAATAGTAGGTGCAGTTAGTGGTGTACCGCTACTCGGTTTGGCTGGCTTCCAGTCATTATCTTTCTCTCTCATTTCAAAGTATCATGTCACTTTGGGCTTGTGGTTCATCGTATAGTCTTTCTCTAAGAACCGGGCGTTAGAACTTATAACGTCCTTCTGGTTCATAGTACTATTGAACACACATCTTTTGTTCTTCTAGGACATTCTACAACCGCATTTAAATGCGCCGTTGTTTCCAGATATATCCATAGAACATAGGTAGTTCCGTATAACTCATGCTTTTACTATTTCTATAAGAGTTCCATTTCTTGTTATCGACACACCATTTCTACACAACAGTGTATGGTGAAGTCATTTAGGATCAAATCCCAATTTCTGATTAGTATGCCATGCATTCCTCAGATAGGTACTTGCCTCCGCGATCAAATCGAAGGCTACAAATGGATATACCTTGATGGCTCTCCACAATTGCTTAGTGTCCATTGACTTGTCAGAACACTTGCTTTTGTGGCACGTCAGGTATTCTAATCCATTTTTCGAGTAATCATAAAATGAAGTACTCGTACCTTATTGTCTGAGTGGGCATAGGTCTGCATACATCAGAGTCAATCAATTCTTATACTTTTCCGGATCTTAAATCTTATATCCATAAAGGATTGCTTAGTCATATTATCTTCCAAATTAGATTCTTAGGTCAGAAGGTCCACTCCCTCAACTTAATTGATCAAATATCAATTTTCGACCTTTGAACTTCTTATTTGAATAAACATGACTCAGCATAAGAATCCACAAGTATAATTGATAAAGAAATCTCTTATTAGTAAAACGAGTTTCATACTACGGTTCGTTGCATCGTGGTGGACTCAGGATTCATCATTTATATATTGCTAGCCAATGTACCAAAATAGATAATATCATTATTTCTTCTTATAACCATCAAATGATTAAAAGAAATAAAATATCCATTTATTAGAAATCTAGAACAAAGTTCTTTCCAATATGAAAGGTACATAAAAGCAATAACTCAAAATGAAATCCTATAAAATGTCCTCCACTGCAACTGCTGCCTCCTCTACAGCATTGCCCATGTAGACTACGATTTCTTCTTTTCCAAGTCGTTAGGTTTCCTGGAACCTTTGCATTTAAAATGCACATACCGTCAGTGGTTCCATATCTACACACCAGGTTCCGGTAGATAATACCACTGACTATGTTTTACGACTAAAGAAGAATTTCGTACTTTCTTTGAGAGGATAATCAGACTTCCAGTACCCAGACTGTTTGCATCGAGAACTCTTGCCTCTTGGATTTCTCGTCCCATCTCGTGGTCCAAGAAACCTAGGACCACTGGGTTTCTTTGCTTGCTTTTCCTTTCCCCGATTTTGCCCTTAGGTTCGAAACCTTTGGCACTAGCTACAAGAGCTTGCGATTTCTGTCTCAACTCGTCTAAAAGGTCAATCATCTCAAAAACGTGTTTAAGCGTTTCCTCGAATCGACTGGCCTTTATGAGTATCCTCATCTCTTCTTGTCTAGCCGCCTATGTTATGTCTAAACATCTCCTTGAGTTTGAACATGATATCTGTTGGAGTTGTGTACTTAATGTCTAGATTTAAGTGACAGAAACTCACGATCCATTGCCATTAATCTATTTAACTAAATGAACAATTATTTGCGTTTAATTATTTATAATTAAATATATGCAAATTATAGTCCTGGATTATATACGTTGTAGTTAGTATGGTGTGCGACGCCACACAGAAGATCATACTATCGGTTACTCGTATTTAATCGAACAGTTGCTCACGACCTAGATGGACACGGACCAATCCATCGGTATAGTCGTTGTGTGAGAGAGAAAATAATTTGTCTTAATTATTTTATCACACTTGTACACTTGGTGTATTGAGCGGATCGTTGAGATTCATCGATTAGGATTGCCGGCGATAATCGATTCGAGTCTCAGTGTATTTTATTCTTAATCCCTGAAACTATTGCGGGTGTGTATATTTAATATAAGTGACTTTGATTTACCAAAGGAATTAACCGATTTAATTATTGGGTTAATTACCGGTTAAGTTGGGTCACTATATTTTATATATGACATGCCGTGAATACTTGACGGGAAAGTGTATCCCGGAAGGGTTGATAATATCCCCGAGATGAGTTCATAAGGAATTATTATGTAAACCCTGCAGGTGGATTCGTTCCGCATAATAATTAAGGTTGAATGGTACTAGTCTCGGATATAAAGAGATGAATAAATTAATTAGCAATAAATTAATTTTATTCATGGATATTTATATCTTAAATACACGGAATAAATAATACTACCGGAGAAATATTATTTGATATAATATGGTGAATATTGGGAGTGCAATTATATTTATATAGTGGAGTTAATATATAATTAATAATAGTAAGGATTAATAGATTTGGGCTTGGGCTCAATTTAATCACTATTATTGGAAGCCCAATATTCCACCTCCTTAAGATCCCCTACGTAGCCTATAAAAGCACTACATGGTCTTCACAATTAGACAAGACAAGATAATCATACTTGATTAGTCTAGAGAGTTCGTGAAGGAGATCCATGGAGTTCGGTAGATCGTCGCCCACACGACGTCCGGGCTAGTGCAAGGAATACGTGGGAAGATCTCAAGGTCATCAAATTGAGTTCTACGTTTTTCCGAACAACGAGAACGAGGTAAATCGTAAAACCCTCTTTATGATTTTATCGTTTTAATTATCGTGAAAATATCATGAACAAGATCCAAGGGACGTACGAACCCGGGGACGAGGATCGACCTCGCGGTGGTGATCGAGGATCACCGGACCGCGGGAGGTCGAGAGATCCTCGCCGGGATCGAGAGGACGAACCCTCGGCTGGACGCCGAGGGTGGCGGTCGAGCCCTAGGGCTTCGACCGCCGGCGACGCAAGAAGGACCCCGGCTGGACGCCGGGGATGCGATCGAGCGCGTGCTTGATCGCGTGGGCAGCGGGCTGGTTCCGCTGCTGCTCGCACGGCGAGCAGCCCCTCCTCCGCGTTCGGGCAGCGCTACGGGGCTGTTGCGATCAGCCCCACGAGCCCGTGCGGGACTCGCTACGACGCGGGGCGTCAGTGGGATGCCTCGAGCATCCCCGTGGCTGGTCGCGTGGGTTCTCGGCGTGCCCAGCGGGCTGCCAAGGGCAGCCCTAGGCGGCTGCCTTGAACAGCCGCGAGTCCCACGAGGGGACTCGACCGAACAGCCGCGGCTTTGCCGCGGTTAGGGTTTTGGTTGAGTCCGGCGCTTCGTGGTGGTTTGTGGCGGATTATTCCGGCAATCGGGAGTCGATTGGAGTTGTTATTCCGCAATTCGACAACTCCGGATATTCGATCTCCAAAGGATTTCGGTCGGAATTAATTAGATAATTAATTTTATTTAATTTATTAATTCCGGGATATCGATTTCCAACAATATCAAAATCAGTCATTTCCTCATCAGTTAAGACATTTGTAGGCTCGGGAGGACAAAGCTCACTGAGTACAAACTTGTACTCTTCAACAGTCTGGACAATGTCTAGATCTCTATTCCAATCATTACATTTAGGGACCAATGAGTTTAAAATCCTTACGTATCACAGAAAGTGGGTTCAAAGCCATATCCTAATCTATGAGCACATATAACAACAAACAATCGATTTAATCTCCGATATTATCTCCCTCAAATAATATCATTAAACCACTAATCGCATCTAAAATCCCATCAGATATGGCAAGCCACGATAGTGTGGACGTTTACCTATCCAAATGATTTAGCAATTAGATTTCCTTCGGTCGTACATCATCATTAGCGTTACTTCGATGGGAATGTCGAGGACACAAATTAGAGACTTTCGTGTCATTTGATGACTAGATCGATTGTCTGCTCGGCTCCCTCATTTTATGAGAGATAGGGTTGTTCGCATGGTGAATCACTGGTAAGAAACTTCGAGTTTCACTTATGATTCTCCGCGTCTTGATTTACAAGATCGAATGCATCAAGTAATTGGGAGTCAATTATAAAGATCTCTTGGTGTAGTAAACGTCCACACAACGTGGCTTGCTATACTAACAGATTTTGGATTAATTGATGTAGACAGTTATAAGGAATTGTGAAGAGTTGTGAAATTATCGTAAACGTCCACACAACGTGGCTTGCGGTAATGTAGCAACTCCAAACGCATTATAGTATTCCTCCCAACGAGGTTACGCTATAAGTGATGTATGACCGAAGCAAATCTAATTGCGAAATCGTTTGGGTGGGTAAACGTCCACACAACGTGGCTTGCCTTACCTGATGGGATTTTAGATGTGATTAGTGGTTTAATGATATTATTTAAGGGAGATAATATCAGAGATTAAATCAATTGTTTGTTGTTATATGTGCTCATAGATTAGGAATGGCTTTAAACCCACTTTCTGTGATACGTAAGGATTTTAAACTCATTGGTCCCTAAATGTAATGATTGGAATAAAGATCTAGACATTGTCCAGACTGTTGAAGAGTACAAGTTTGTACTCAGTGAGCTTTGTCCTCCCGAGTCTACGAATGTCTTAACTAACGTAGTGGCTAGACAAGAGGCGATGAGGATACTCATAAAGGCCATTCGATTCAAGGAAACGCTTAAACACGTTTTTGAAATGATGGACCTTTTAGACGAGTTGAGACGGAAATCGCAAGCTCTTGTAGCCAATGCCATAGGTTTCGAACCTATGGGTAAGATCGGGGAAAGGAAAAGCAAGCAAAGAAACCCAGTGGTCCTAAGTTTCTTGGACCACGAGATGGGACGAGAAAGCCAATAGGCAAGTATTCTCGATGCAAACTGTCTGGATACTGGAAGTCTGATTATCCTCTCAAAGAAAGTACGAAATTTTCTTTAGTCGAAAAATATAGTCAGTGGTATTATCTACCGGAACCTGGTGTGTAGATATGGAACCACTGACGGTATGTGCATTCTAAATGCAAGGGTTCCAGGAAACCCGACGACTTGGAAAAGAAGAAATCGTAGTCTACATGGGCAATGTTGTGGAGGAGGCAGCTGTTGCAATGGAGGACATTTTATAGGATTTCATTTTGGGTTATTGCTTTTATGTACCTTTCTTATTAGAAAGAACTTTGTTTTGGATTTCTAATAAATGGATATTTTATTTCTTTTAATCATTTGATGGTTATAAGAAGAAATAATGATATTATCTATTTTGGTACATTAGCTAGCAATATATATAAATGATGAATTCTGAGTCCACCACGATGCAACGAACCGTAGTATGAAACTCGTTTTACTAATAAGAGATTTCTTTATCAAATATACTTGTGGATTCTTATGCTGAGTCATGTTTATTCAAATAAGAAGTTCAAAGGTCGAAAATTGATATTTGATCAATTAAGTTGAGGGAGTGGACCTTCCGACCTAAGAATCTAATTTGGAAGATAATATGACTAAGCAATCCTTTATGGATATAAGATATAAGATCCGGACAAGTATAAGAATTGATTGACTCTGATGTAAGCAGACCTATGCCTACTCAGACAATAAGGTACGAGTACTTCATTTGATGATTACTCGAGAAATGGATTAGGATACCTGATGTGCCACAAAAGCAAGTGTTTTGACAAGTCAATGGACACTAAGCAATTGTGGAGAACCATCAAGGTATATCCATTTGTAGCCTACGATTTGATCGCGGAGGCAAGTATCTGTCTGAGGAATGCATGGCATACTAATCAGAGATTGGGATTTGATCCCAAATGACTACACCATACACTGTTGTGTAGAAATGGTGTGTCGTAAACAAGAAATGGAACTCATAGAAATAGTAAAAGCATGAGTTATACGGAACTACCTATGTTCTATGGATATATCTGGAAACAACGGCGCATTCAAATGCGGTTGTAGAATGTCCTGGAAGAACAAAAGATGTGTGTTCAATAGTACTATGAACCAGAAGGACGTTATAAGTTCTAACGCCCGGTTCTTAGAGAAAGACTATATGATGAACCACAAGCCTAAAGTGACATGATACTTTGAAATGAGAGAGAAAGATTAAGACTTAGAACCAGCCGAACCGAGTAGCGGTACACCACTAACTGCACCTACTGTTATTACTGTTTATGCACCGGAATGCCGTTGTAGTGGGAGGTTGTGTGACAACCAGAGATATTCACAAGACTAGGTGAGTCTTCGGACTCTGGACCTAGTATACATGAAATCGATCCCTTGATCTACATGAAGGCATTACTAGATCTAAATGTGCCTTCTTAGAGAACAATAAGGATTATTGTTAAGAGGCGAGATCATTTAGAGTACAAGCTTAGTTGATCCATTTATGGATTGTAGCAAAGCTAGAGTTCGTAGAACTTGCGCATTGATGAGATAGTCCATTTGATGGATTCATCAAAAGGCATTGACGAATCGTGTGTATGGGAAACGTGATGGAAACAAAGTGGTGTTTTTCGGAGGTTTTATGTAGATAACATTTTATCATTGGTAACAATGTAAAGATGTTGTCAGACATAAAATGATGGTTGTCTAGAAAAATCGATATATGAGATAAAGAAGAAGTTAGAGCATGTTATTAAGATCTAGGATCTCAAGAAAAGAACATTGTACTTCTCTAGATATCTTGTACGATTATGGTTCGTTTTAACATGCAAGATTCCGAGAAAGGTTCGTTACCTTTCAGATACGGAATGCATCGATCTAAGGAAATGTGTTTTGGGAACAAAAAAGGAGATAGAAGCAATGAAAGCAGTTTCCTACACTTTGAGTATGGTAAGCTTAATAAATGCATTGTTGAAAACAAGAACCTGATATCGGCCAGCGGTTAGCATAGTGGGAGGATATCAAGGTAATCATGGAAAGGAATACTTGACTGCTGTAATGAACATTTTAAGTACTTTCGAAGTACTAGAAACTATGTTCTGGATTACGTAGCAAACAAGCTTTTCCTTTGGATTACATTCTCTTAGATTTCTAATCAAATGAGGACTGGTGTAAGTCGATATCAGGCTATGTGTTTCACTATTGAAGGAGAAGGAGTTTTAACATGGAAGAGTGATAAGCACGATGCTTTTCGGACTCTGCCATGGGTAACCAAATAGCGGCCTCAGACGCAGCGGAAGTTTTGGTATAACTCCGGGATAAATCTCTGGGACTTAGATGTGATTCTTAATTTTCCAAAGGCTATGTAAATAGCGGTGCGATGGCAAATGGTAAGAAATCACAAGTCCATAAGTGTAAGATAACACATAGTGCAAGTACCACCTGATACGAGTCATCGTCGAGGGAGACGACGCTGTAGTCACCAAGATAACTTCAGAGCGGCAACCTAGAGTGCTCATTCACATAGTACTTCTTGGAAGTACAACTTAAGCACGTGATGAGTATGGGAGTCGGGAGTTTGGAGGAAATGACTAGACCTTAGTACAAGTGGGAGATTGTTGGAGTTGTGTACTTAATGTCTAGATTTAAGTAACGGAAACTCACGATCCATTGCCATTAATCTATTTAATTAAATAAACAATTATTTGCGTTTAATTATTTATAATTAAATATATATGCAAATTATAGTCCTGGATTTTATACGTTGTAGTTAGTATGGTGTGTATGGACACACAGAAGATCATACTATCGGTTACTCGTATTTAATCGAACAGTTGCTCACGACCTAGATGGACACGGACCAATCCATCGGTATAGTCGTTGTGTGAGAGAGAAAATAATTTGTCTTGATTATTTTATCACACTTGTACACTTGGTGTATTGGGCGGATCGTTTTAGATTTATCGATTAGGATTGCCGGCGATAATCGATTTAAGTCTCGTGTATTTTATTCTTAATCCCCGATACTATTGCGGGTGTGTATATTTAATATAAGTGACTTTGATTTACCAAAGGAATTAACCGATTTAAATATTGGGTTAATTACCGGTTAAGTTGGGTCACTATATTTTATATATGACATGCCGTGAATACTTGACGGGAAAGTGTATCCCGTAAGGGTTGATAATATCCCCGAGATGAGTTCATAAGGAATTATTATGTAAACCCTGCAGGTGGATTTGTTCCGCATAATAATTAAGGTTGAATGGTACTAGTCTCGGAAATAAGAGATGAATAAATTAATTAGCAATAAATTAATTTAATTCATGGATATTTATATCTTAAATACACGGAATAAATAATACTACCGGAGAAATATTATTTGATATAATATGGTTTAATATTTGGAGTTCAATTAATTTTATATAGTGGAAAATAGAATTAATTAATAATAGTAAGGATTAATAGATTTGGGTTTGGGCTCAATTTAATCACTATTATTGGAAGCCCAATATTCCACCTCCTTAAGATCCCCTACGTAGCCTATAAAAGCACTACATGGTCTTCACAATTAGACAAGACAAGATAATCATACTTGATTAGTCTAGAGAGTTCGTGAAGGAGATCCATGGAGTTCGTTAGATCGTCGCCCACACGACGTCCGAGCTAGTGCAAGGAATACGTGGGAAGATCTCAAGGTCGTCAAATTGAGTTCTTCGTGTTGGAGTTGTGTACTTAATGTCTAGATTTAAGTAACGGAAAACTCCCGGTCATAGCATTTAATCTATTAAATTAATAAACAATCGTTTGCTTTTAATTATTGATAATTAAATATGTGCAAAATATAGTCCTGGATTCTATACGTTGTAGTTAGTATGGTGTGCGACGTCACACAGAAGATCATACTATCGGTTACTCGTATTTAATCGAACGGTTGCTCACGACCTAGATGGACCCGGACCAATCCATCGGTATAGTCGTTGTGTGAGAGAGAAAATAATTTGTCTTAATTATTTTATCACACTTGTACACTTGGTGTATTGAGCGGATCGTTGAGATTCATCGATTAGGATTGCCGGCGATAATCGATTCGAGTCTCAGTGTATTTTATTCTTAATCCCCGATATTATTGCGGGTGTGTATATTTAATATAAGTGGCTTTGATTTACCAAAGGAATTAACCGATTTAATTATTGGGTTAATTACCGGTTAAGTTGGGTCACTATATTTCATATATGGCATGCCGTGAATAATTGACCGGACAGTGTATCCCGGAAGGGTTGATAATATCCCCGAGATGAGTTCATAAGGAATTATTGTGTAAACCTCATGAGTGGATTCGTTCCGCACAATAATTAAGGTTGAATGGTACTAGTCTCGGATTAAAGAGATGAATAAATTAATTAGCAATAAATTAATTTTATTCATGGATATTTAAATCTTAAATACACGGAATAAATAATACTACCGGAGAAATATTATTTGATATAATATGGTTTAATATTGGGAGTGCAATTAATTTATATAGTGGAAAATAAATTAATTAATATTGATAAAGATTAATGGACTTGGGCAGTGGGCTCAATTTAATCTTCAATATTGGAAGCCCAATATTCCACCTCCTTTAGATCCCCTACGTAGCCTATAAAAGCACTACATGGCCTTCATAAATCACAAGACAAGATTATTATACTTGATATTCTAGAGAGTTGAAGGAGATCCATAGGAGTTCGATAGATCGTCGCCCACCCGACGTTCGAACAAAGTGCAAGGAATACGTGGGAAGATCCAAAAGGTCTTCAACTTGATTTCGTTTCTCCGCACAACGAATCAAAGGTATGATCATAAACTCCTTCGTGTGAATTTTATGTTCAATTAATTGTGATACATACATGAACACACGATCCGGGAAAACGACGAACCTCGGGGACGGGGATTCGAGATCCCCGGCGAGGATCGAAGGTGGCGGTCGAACCCTAGGGTTCGGACCGCCGGTGCGGGGTGCGATCGATCCTAGGATCGATCGCGGGTAGGCTGCGGGGTCACCCGCAGCGACCCCGTACGTGCTGCGGGTTCGCCCGCAGCGGATGCGTGCGGGGGCTAGGCCCCGCTGGGCAGCAAGTCAGCGACTCGCTGCGGGGCTGCTACGAGCAGCCCCGGGGATGCCTCGTGCATCCCCAGCGATTGCTACGGGAGCAATCGCGAGCCCTCGTGGGGGCTCGGCTGGGTGCCGCGGGTTCGCCCGTGGCGATGCTCGGTCGAGCCTCGGGTCACGTGGGGTTCGCAGTTCGGTCTCCGGCGATCGAGGATATCGGTCGGGTTATTATTTTCCGCAAATTTTAATGGCCCGGGATATCGAATTCCAGCAATTGGTATCAGAGCGTTTGGTTTCGTGTTCATGTATGTATTCAATTGTGTTCTACCTTGCAGGGATTCCGACTATCATGGTTTAAATTAATTGTTAATTATTCGTTTAATTAATTGCTATTTAATTTTTGCCATGATTATTCGTTATTAAACTCTCGGACATGTCGAGATTCGTTTTGTGTGGATGAATGCTTGTAATAGTAAAAATTCGGGGGTTGACCGAATTTAGATTTATTATTATTGTTCTATGTTTTCCGGAAAGTGTATAGGGTCGATTTCATGTATAGAATCGATACCGGAATTGTAAATTTATTTCTTGTAATTTATTTACGTTGGATCGATGCCGAGACGACCGCCGGAGAACTCGTGTGACGAAGAAGACGAAGAGGACGAAGAACCGGGGGGTCGATCAACCCCATGATCGACCCCATGACCGAAGCCATGGGGAGGGGTCGATCGCCCCTCGGCCGGGGCTGCCGCCGGTATGGTGGTGGCCGGCCGGCTGGGGAGGCGGCGGCGGTGCCCTCTCCGGTGGTGGCGGCGGTCGGTGGTGGTGGTGGTGGTGCGGGGATCCCCAACCCGTGCTACTCCTACTCCTACCTAGATTCTACTTACCTAATTGATTCGGTTTTCCTAATTGAGTTTTCCTATTTTTTTGGGAATTCTCATGGATTAGGAAAAGAATTAATTGGAATTAATTTTATTCCTTATTCTATTATGGAAGTCTTCTAGAGTATTCCGAGTTCTACTTGGAATAGGATCCTAGAGATTTAATAGAATTGGAAAGGAATAAAAGTTAATTTAGGATTGATTTATTTCCTAATTGATTATTCCTATTTTATGGGAATTTTCATAGTAATGGAAATTAATTAATCTTGGAAAGTAGAAGAGTCCTAATTTATTTTATTTCCTTATTCTATTATAGAAGTCTTCTAGAATATTCCAAGTTTACTTGGATAGATTATTCTAAGAGATTTAATAGAATTAGATAGAAAAATAAATAAATAAAAATATTAATAATATTTAATTTTATTTTTGATTTATTCGATTGACTTAATTTTCGAATTGAGTATCTTTTGGATTTATTAAAAATAAATAGATTTAAATATTGGGATTAATATTCTCGTCACATGGAGCATTCAAGAACGAAGACTGAAGACTAGAAGACGCATACGGAGATGGAATAAAGCCATGATAGTCGGAAAATAATTTTTCTAGCTTATTTTGACTATGTGCTATGTGCTTTATTGCTTGTATGCATGCTTATGTGTTTAATTATGCATTAGATAGCGTATCCCTTTGTTATAAAAAGCTAAGTGGGAGAGGGGATGGAAACATTCCCATGGTCTCCATTACTGTTCTCTTGGTGACTCTTATGGACTTTTGAAGTTCATATAGATGTGTCATTGGAGGAGAATTCTTGTAATTCCTTTTACAAGAAACATTGATTAAGTTTATCAAACAATGCCTAATTTGTCTTTCTGAAACTGACTTCAAGTCGACTCATTCTCACCCCGGGGAGTGGAATGGAGCCAAAGCCACTTGGTCATGTGGATGACACAAATTAGAGACATTCGTACCATTCTTTCAAAGATGGATCGTTTGTCTGCTCGGCTCCCTCATCTAATGAGAGATAGGGTTGTTCGCATGGTGAATCACTGGTTAGAAACTTCGAGTTTCACTTATGATTCTCCGCGTCTTGATTTACAAAATCAAATGCTTCAAGTAAATGGATGTCAATTGTAAAAATCTTTTGGTGTAGTAAACGTCCACACTATCGTGGCTTGCTGCATTGAATGGGATTTTGGAACGATTGATGTAGGCAGTTATAGAAGGGAGTGAAGGAAACGTAGGTTAACGTAAACGTCCACACTATCGTGGCTTGCGGTAACATGCGGATCTTAAACAAACTTCTTAGTACTGAGTAATGGTTTACACTTAGGTACGCTCTATAGTATTCTTCCCATCGAAGTAACGCTATAGTGATGTACGACCGAAGCAAATCTAATTTCTAAATCATTTGGATGGGTAAACGTCCACACTATCGTGGCTTGCCTTATCTGATGGGATTTTAGATGTAATTAGTGATTTAATGATATTATTTGAGGGAGATAATATCGGATATTAAATTGATTGTTTGTTTAAATGTACTTATAGGTTTAGAGAATAGCTATGAACCCACTTTCTATGATACTCAAGGAGCATAAGCTCACTGGCCCCAACTATATTGATTGGAAGAGAAATTTAGACATTGTCCTGACTTCGGAAGAGTACAAGTTTGTACTCCATGAAGTGTGCCCTGCTGAGCCCACGGCTGCCTCAACTGATGAGGAAAAACTGACAAATCGGAAGTGGAAAAAGGCTGATGAAATGGCTAGGTGTTATATTTTGGCTTCCATGTCAAATGTACTCCAAACCCAACATGAGTCGATGGACACTGCCTATGATATGATGTTTAACCTCAAGGAGATGTTTGGGGAGCAAGATCGTGCGGCAAGGCAAGAAGCCATGAGAGTCCTCATGACAACTACTCAGTCTGAAGGAACGCCCGTAGGGGAGCACGTTCTTAAGATGATGGGTCTGTTGAATGAGCTTGAGATCCTAGGAGCTCAAATTGATGCTGAGACGCAAGTCGACATCATACTCCAGTCTCTGACCCCTAGTTTTGAGCAGTTTCGCATGAGTTATAATATGGGTAAACTATCTTATTCTCTTGCGCAACTCCTGACTGAACTGAAGGCGGCAGAGGGGATCTACAAGAAGGGCAAGTCTCTAGCGCTTGTAGCTACCAAGTCCAAAGGCTTTAAGCCTGGTGGAGGTAGGGGCAAGAGGAGGAAGCAAGCCTGGAAACCCAGTGGTATCAAGAAGACTATACCACGAGTGGGGGCTGCAAAGCCAAAGAGCAAGTGCTTCCGATGCAACAAGTCTGGACACTGGAAGTCTGAATGTCCTCTCAGAGGTACGAATTTTTCTTTAGTCGTAAAAACATAGTCAGCGGTATTATCTACCAGAAATTCTGGTGTGTAGATATGGAACCACTGACGGTATGTGCATTTTGAATGCAGTGGTTCCAGAAAACCCGGCGACTTAGAGAAGAAGAGTTCGAGTCTACACGGGCAAAAGCTGTGGAGGAGGCAGCCGTTGCAGTGGAAGACATTTATCTACTTTAGTAGTTAAATAGGATTTCATTTTAAGAAAATTGCATTATGTACCTTTTATTTTAGAAAGAACGTTTAGTTCTGGATTTCTATGAATGGATATTTTATTTCTTTAATCATTGGATGATTTTGACAAGAAATAATGGCGTTATCTATTCTGGTACATTAGATAGCAATATATGAATGATGGATCCTAGGTCCACCACGATGCAACGAACCGTTCTATAACTTGTTTTACATGTTAGATATTTCTTTATTAATCATTATACTTGTGAAATCTTATACTTAGTAGTATTTTCAAATAAGATTCAAATGGTCGAAATTGATTTGATCAATTAAAGTTGAAGGAATGGACCTTCTGACCTAAGGATTGAATTTGGAGGATAATACGTCTAAGCAAACCTTTCTGGATAAAGGATAGAATTCAGACAAGTATTGGAAATGATTAGATATGCAGACATATGTGTAAATTAGAAAGGTACGAGTAATTCTCTCAAGAATGCTCGGTGATGGATTAGAATACTTAATGTGCCATAAAAGCAAAGTGTTTTGACTAGTCAATGGACACAAAGCTATTATGGGAACCATCAAAGTATATCCATTAGGAGCCTGCGACTCGGTCGCGGAGGCCATCACTTATCTAAGTAACACATAGCATAATCAAAGATTGGGATTCAATCCCAAAGGGCCGCACCATACACTTACGTGTAGAAATGGTGCGTTGTAAATAAGAAATGGAGATCTAATAGTAAAAGAACAAGTTGTTCGGAACCACCTATGTTCTATGGATATTCCTTGATACAACGGCATATTCAATATGGTTGTAGGATATCCTAGATGAACAAAATGTTGTGTGTTCTATAGTACTATGAATCAGAGGGACGTCTTGTCCGGTTCATAGAGGAAGACTATTAGATGAACCACAAAGCCTGAACTGACGTAATACCTTGAAATGAGAAAAAGGACAAAACACTGGGAACCAGCCAAACCGAGTAGAAGTACACCACATACTGCACCTACTGTTATTATTGTTATACACCGGGACGCCATTGCAGTGGGAGGTTGTTGGACAACCAGAGATATTCATAAGACTAGAGGAGTTCGGACTCTGGATCTAGTAGAGATGAAATCGATCCCTAGCTCTGCATAAGGGTGGTACTGGATCTAAATGTGCCTGCTTGGAACGATAAGGTTTATTGTTAAGAGGCTAGATCATTTAGAGTACAAGCTTAGTAAATTCATTCGTGAATTGTAACAAAGCTGTAAATCGTGGAACTTGCAAATTGATGAGATAGTCCATTTTATGGATTCATCAAAATGGCAAAGACGATAGGTGTATTAGAGACATAATGGAAAACAAGGTGGTGTTTCTCGGAGATCTTATGTAGATAATATTTTATCATTGGCAACAATGTAAAGATATTGTCAGACATAAAATAATGGTTGTCTAAATAAATCAAGATATAAGATTGAGAAGAAGTTAGAGCATGTTCTTAAGATCTTATGATCTAGAGATAAGAACATTGTACTTCTCCTAGACATCTTATACGATTATGGTTTGTTTTAAACATGCATACTTCTGAGAAAGGTTATTGCCTTTCAGAGACAGAATATACATCTATCTAAAGGATATGTGTTTTGAACACATGAAGAAGATAGGTGAAGACAAAGCAGTTTCCTACACTTTGTGTGGAAAGCTTAAATGCATTGTTGGAAAACAAGAACCTGATATCAACTATGCGGTTTGCGTAGTGGGAGGATATCAAAGTAATCTTGACAAGAGAATTTCAAATGCTATAATGGTACTTGCAAAGTACTGGATTATTGAGCAAGACGAAATCTTCTTAGATTACATTTTCTCAGATCCCAAATCAGAGAAGGACCAGTGTAAGTCGATATCAGGCTATGTGTTCACTTTTTGAGGAGGTGGAACTTTTAATATGAAAGAGTGATAAGCAGGACGCTTCTCGGACTCTCTCATAACCGAATAGCAGCCTCAGAGGCAGCGGAAGTTTTGGTTAGGTTCCGGGATTACCTCTTGACTTGGATATGACTCTTAGTTCACTAAAGGCTATTGGATAGCGGTGCAAAGTGAACTGGAAGAGGTCATAAGTCAAAAGTGATGATAACACATAGAGCAAGTACCACCTGATACGAATCATCGTCGAGGGAGACGACGTAGTAGTCACCAAGATAACTTCAGAGCGGCAACCTAGATTGCTCACTCACATAGTACTTCTCGGAAGTACACTCTAAAGCACGTGATGAGTATGGGAACCGGGAGTTTGGAGGAAATGACTAGACCTTAGTACAAGTGGGAGATTGTTGGAGTTGTGTACTTAATGTCTAGATTTAAGTAACGGAAAACTCCCGGTCATAGCATTTAATCTATTAAATTAATAAACAATCGTTTGCTTTTAATTATTGATAATTAAATATGTGCAAAATATAGTCCTGGATTCTATACGTTGTAGTTAGTATGGTGTGAGACGTCACACAGAAGATCATACTATCGGTTACTCGTATTTAATCGAACGGTTGCTCACGACCTAGATGGACCCGGACCAATCCATCGGTATAGTCGTTGTGTGAGAGAGAAAATAATTTGTCTTAATTATTTTATCACACTTGTACACTTGGTGTATTGAGCGGATCGTTGAGATTCATCGATTAGGATTGCCGGCGATAATCGATTCGAGTCTCAGTGTATTTTATTCTTAATCCCCGATATTATTGCGGGTGTGTATATTTAATATAAGTGGCTTTGATTTACCAAAGGAATTAACCGATTTAATTATTAGGTTAATTACCGGTTAAGTTGGGTCACTATATTTCATATATGGCATGCCGTGAATAATTGACCGGACAGTGTATCCCGGAAGGGTTGATAATATCCCCGAGATGAGTTCATAAGGAATTATTGTTTAAACCTCATGATTGGATTCGTTCCGCACAATAATTAAGGTTGAATGGTACTAGTCTCGGATTAAAGAGATGAATAAATTAATTAGCAATAAATTAATTTTATTCATGGATATTTAAATCTTAAATACACGGAATAAATAATACTACCGGAGAAATATTATTTGATATAATATGGTTTAATATTGGGAGTGCAATTAATTTATATAGTGGAAAATAAATTAATTAATATTGATAAGGATTAATGGACTTGGGCAGTGGGCTCAATTTAATCTTCAATATTGGAAGCCCAATATTCCACCTCCTTTAGATCCCCTACGTAGCCTATAAAAGCACTACATGGCCTTCATAAATCACAAGACAAGAATATCATACTTGATATTCTAGAGAGTTGAAGGAGATCCATAGGAGTTCGATAGATCGTCGCCCACCCGACGTTCGAACAAAGTGCAAGGAATACGTGGGAAGATCCAAAAGGTCTTCAACTTGATTTCGTTTCTCCGCACAACGAATCAAAGGTATGATCATAAACTCCTTCGTGTGAATTTTATGTTCAATTAATTGTGATACATACATGAACACACGATCCGGGAAAACGACGAACCTCGGGGACGGGGATTCGAGATCCCCGGCGAGGATCGAAGGTGGCGGTCGAACCCTAGGGTTCGGACCGCCGGTGCGGGGCGGCTAGGAGAAACCCTCGGCCGAAGCCGAGGGGTGCGATCGATCCTAGGATCGATCGCGGGTAAGCTGCGGGGTCACCCGCAGCGACCCCGTACGTGCTGCGGGTTCGCCCGCAGCGGATGCGTGCGGGGGCTAGGCCCCGCTGGGCAGCGAGTCAGCGACTCGCTGCGGGGCTGCTACGAGCAGCCCCGGGGATGCCTCGTGCATCCCCAGCGATTGCTACGGGAGCAATCGCGAACCCTCGTGGGGGCTCGCCTAGGTGCCGCGGGTTCGCCCGTGGCGATGCTCGGTCGAGCCTCGGGTCACGTGGGGTTCGCAGTTCGGTCTCCGACGATCGAGGATTTCGGTCGGGTTATTATTTTCCGCAAATTTTAATGGCCCGGGATATCGAATTCCAGCACTTCGTTTTTCCGAACAACGAGAACGAGGTAAATCGTAAAACCCTCTTTATGATTTTAATCGTTTTAATTATCGTAAAAATATCGTGAACCAAGATCCGAGGTTCGGGATCCTCACCGGGGTCGAGCTGGGTGGTGGTGATCGAAGATCACCGGACCACCGCGGCTGGAGCGACCTGGCGGCGAAGGATCGCGCGGAGGTGCTGACTGCCCAGGCAAGCGGCCGCCTGGGGGGTCAAGCGGCCGCCTCGTGCCCAGGCAGCGGGCTGCGGGTTTTCCCGCAGCGGATCCGCGTGCAGCAGCGAGTCCATGCACGGGGCTGTGCGACGGGAACCCTAGCGCTCGCATGATGCGAGCGCATGCCTTGATCGAACAAGCGGCGGCTCGGGCTGCGGCTAGGGTTTGAAGGTGCTGTTCCGCGAGGGTTTCCGGCACGGTTTGCGGGCTGCTACGAGCAGCCCTAGGCGGCTGCCAAGGACAGCCGCGAACCCTCGCGAGGGCTCGATCGAACAAGCCGCGGGTTCACCTGCGGTTAAGGTTTGGTTGAGTCCGGCTTCGTGGTGGTTCGTGGCGGAATGTTCCGGCAACCGGGAGTCGATTGGAGTTGTTGTTCCGCAACTTTGACAACTCCGGATATTCGATCTCCAAAGGATTTCGGTCGGAATTAATTAGATAATTTATTTATTTAAATTTATTAATTCCGGGATATCGATTTCCAACATAACGAACATTCATTTGCTTTTAATTATTGTTAATTAAATATATGCAAATCATAGTCCTGGATTTTATACGTTGTAGTTAGTATGGTGTGTATGGACACACAGAAGATCATACTATCGGTTACTCGTATTTAATCGAACAGTTGCTCACGACCTAGATGGACACGGACCAATCCATCGGTATAGTCGTTGTGTGAGAGAGAAAATAATTTATCTTAATTATTTTATCACACTTGTACACTTGGTGTATTGAGCGGATCGCTTGAGACTTATCAATTAGGATTGCTCTGTGATAATTGATTTAAGTCTCAGAGTATTTTATTCTTAATCCCCGATACTATTGCGGGTGTGTATATTTAATATTAGTGACTTTGATTTTCCAAAGGAATTAACCGATTTAATTATTGGGTTAATTACCGGTTGAGTTGGGTCACTATATTTTGTATATGACATGCCGTGAATTCTTGAAGGGACAGTGTATCCCGGAAGGGTTGATAATATCCCCGAGATGACCTCATAAGGATTTATTATGTAAACCTCGCGAGTGGATTTGTTCCCGCATAATAAATAAGGTTGAGTGGTACTATTCTCGGATACAAGAGATGGATAAATTTATTAAGCAATAAATAAATTTTATTCATGGATATTTAAATCTTAAATACGCAGAATAAATAATACTAAAACGGAGAAATATTATTTGATATAATATGGGTAAATATTGGGAGTGCAATTTTATTTATATAGTGGAAAATAAATAAAATTAATATTGATAAGGATTAATAGATTTGGGCTGGGCTCAATTTAATCATCAATATTGGAAGCCCAATATTCCACCTCTTTTTGATCCCCTACGTAGCCTATAAAAGCACTACATGGCCTTCATAAATCATAAGACAAGAATATCATTAATTGATAGTTCTAGAGAGTTGAAGGAGATCCATAAGAGTTCGATAGATCGTCGCCCACCCGACGTTTGAACGGAGTGCAAGGAATACGTGGGAAGATTCAAAGGTGTTTGATTTCGTTTCTCCGAACAACGAATCGAAGGTATAATATCTAAACGTCCTTGATATTATTTTGATTTGAATTTATTGAAAATACCGTAGGACGAAGATCCGAAAGTCGAACCTGTATTAGACGAACGATCACGCGGTGGTGGCGAAGCCACCGGACCGCGGGATCGCCGCCTAGGGTTTCGGCGGTGGGCGCATGGGACGATCCCCGGCTGGACGCCGGGGCGCGATCGATCAAAGGATCGATCGCGGGCAGCTGCTGGGCACGACGGCCCAGCTGGAGGCGGGCCACCCCAGGCGGCGGTGAGTCGCCGGACTCGCCGCGGGGGCTGCTTGGCAGCCCCACCCGATCGCGCGGATGGCGCGATCCTTCGATCGCGTGAAACCCTAGCCGCGGGACGCGGCTGGGCGTGCGTGCATGGCTTCGGCCATGCCGTGCGTTCGGTCTTGCTCCGGCGCGTGCGATGGTGTTCATGTGATCTCCGGCGAAGGGTTTGATCGGGTTATTGGTTTCCGCATAATTTTAAATAGCCCGGGACATCAAATTCCAACAATGATGCTTAACCTCAAGGAGCTTTTTGGTTATCAGGACAGGGCACCCGGGCAAAATGCAATGAGGCAACTCATGACTGCCATCATGTCGGAATGAACGCCTGTGAGGGATCACGTTCTTAGAATGATGGACTATCTTAATGAGATAGAGATTCTGGGAGCAATTATCAATGGGGTAACCCAGGTTGATTTTGTGCTCCAGTCTCTGCCAATAAGTTTTGAGCAGTTCCGCCTAAACTATAACATGAATAAGGGGTCTTATTCATTGACGGAGCTCCTGATTGAACTTCAAGCGGCTGAGGGAATATTTTAGGGCTCTCAAGCACTTATGGCTGAGAAATCGGCTCTTCCTAGGCCTTCGGGCGGCAAAAGGAAGAATAAGCAAATACGGAAACCCAGTGGACTTAATATATTTGGACCACGGAATGGGACAAGCAAGCCCAAGGGGCAAGTGCTTCCGTTGTAAGCAGTCTAGATACTGGGAGTTTTAATTGTCCTCTCAAGCAACAAGAAGTTGACTCTTCCTTAGTCACCGAAACATGTTTAGTGGTGTTATCTACCAGTACCTGGTGTGTGGATGCGGGAACCACTAATCATGTATGCACTTAAATGCGGGGGTTCCAGGAAACCCGGAGACTTAGAAAGGAAGAAGTAATAACCTACATGGGCAATACTGTTAAGGTAACAGCCGTTGCAGTGGGAGATGTTAAATGGTTTTAACGGTAGGATTTTAGTTCTAATAAATTGTCTTTATGTACCGGCATTTAGAAAGAAATTTCATTTCGGATTTCTAAATTGGATTAGAATCGATATTCCGTTTCTTCTGATAGTTTCATACTTTTCAGAGTAGGAAACGGGGTTGTTATCCATTCTGGTACATTGACAGACAATTTAATACTAAATCCATATTCTTCCACGATGCAACACACCGGAGAAAATAACACATTTTCGAACCCCAATAAGAGTAATGATCCTTCTAGGATGAATCAAATGTATTTATGGAATCTTAGGCTAGATCGTTTTAACTTGAGTACGATTCAAAGGGTGAAAGCTGATGGACTACTCAGCTAGGTTGAAGGAAAAGACCTTCCAACTTTCGAATCATACTTGGAAGTTTAAATGACCAAGCAACCCTTTACGGTTAAAGGGCAAAGATCCAAGAAAGTACTAGATTTGATTCGCTCTGATGTATGCGAACCTCTTTATGAAGTTCGAGGCATACTTATCAGACAAATGGGATTAACTCCCAAAATTGACTACACATTTTATGCCTCGGCAAAAATGATGCGTTAGTAAGAAGGAATAGGACTCTTATAGATATGGGAAAGTAGACAATGAGTTATACGGAGTTACCTAATTCGGTTTTGGGATATGCCTTGGAAACAGCGGCGTCTATCCTGAACTTGATTCCTTTGGAAACTTGTACAGATATTCGGCTGTTTATAGGATACCCTAAGAAAACGAATTGAGATATGTAAAATAGTCCAAAGGACCAGGTGTTTGTTGATTGCATCAACGTTCGGTTCTTAGACATGGACTATATTTGCAAGATCACAAGCCCAAGAGTAGAGTAATACTTAATGTGCTTAGAGGGACTGATCAAGACATAGAACCAGCCTAACTGAGTAGTTCACTACTATAATCTTTAGTCACTAAAGATACACCAGAGCGTTGTCGTAGTGGGAGGGTTGTTAGACAACCCGACAGGTTCATGTTTATAGGAGATTCTTCGGACTTGTTACCTGGAGAACATGAAGCCGACCCCTGGATCTATGACGAGACGCTAAAAGATCAAGATGCTCAGTCTTGGCAAAAGACGATGAAATATGAGATTGAATCTATGGATTCAAATCATGTCTGGGATCTTGTAGCACCGCCCAAAGGTGTAAAAACCATTGGTTGCAAGTGGGTGTACAAGAGGAGAAGAGGGTCTGACGGGAAGGTGTAAACCTTCAAGGCTAGGCTTGTTGCGAAAGGGTGCACTCAGAAAGAAAGGGATCGACTATGAGTAAACTTTTTCGCCGGTAGCTATGCTAAAGTCGATCCGGATTCTTTTGTCTTCACATGGAAGATGGAAGTCAAGACGGATTTCCTGAATCGAAGTCTTGACGGGACCATCTGTGTGGGACAGCCAGAGGGATTCATCGAAAAGAGCCGAGAGCATTTGGTAAGCAAGCTTAATCGATCTTTGGATTGAAGGAAGCTTCAAGATCTTGGACACATGCGGATCTATGAGAAAATCCATTTTATGGATTCATTTAAGGCATGTTTGGGTCCTGTGTGTAACAAAGAAGTGACGGAAAAGATGTGGTATTTTCTCATTCTTTATGAAGACGACATTTTTCTAATTGGCAACAATGTGAAGATGTTATCGGACATAAAATGATAGTTGTCCGAGCAATTCAATATGAGGGACTTAGTAGAATTCGGAAATGTTCTTGGGATCATAGTTATAAAGGATCGCCATAAGAGAACATAGAACTTATCTCGAGCCTCATACATAAATACAATTCTTGCTCGTTGCAGCATACAGAATTCCAAGAAAGGTCTTCACCTTTTAGATGTGGAATTCATCTATCTAAAGTTTTGTGTCCGACACAATAAAGGAGATAGATGAAGAGTAAGCAGTTCCCTGCACCTTAATGGTGGGAAGCTTAATGTATGTAATGCTATGCACGAGACTGATATCTACACTATGCCGTGGGCATGGTGGTGAGATATCATAGTAATCCTGGAAATGATCACTCGATTGACGTAAAGAACATGTTTAGGCGCCTGCAGAGGACCATGAAATATGTTCTGAGTTACAAAGCAGTCAAGTTGTTTCTTTTGGATTACATAGAATTGGATTTCCAATCAAACAGGGACAGTCGAAAGTCGAAGTCAGGCTATGTGTTCTCACTGTGAAGTGGAGCAGTCACATGGAAGAATGTAAAGCAGTGATGCATTACGGACTCTACCATGGAAACTGAAAGGATAACGGTATATTTGAAAACTTGAAATGCCACGAGCCCACAGTGGGAGATAACACGTAGAGCGCAAGTACCACCTAATTCGAGAGATCGTCTAGTAAGATGATGCAGTTGTCACCCAGATAGCATCAAGAGGATTGCTTTGTAAAACCGTTCACAGAGGCTCTTCCAGCGGAAGCGTTGGGTAGACGTGATAAGGTTATGGGAATCTGATGTTTGGGAGAGGGCGACTAGACTTTTAGTATAAGTGGGAGATTGAACGAGTTGTATTTTAAATGTCTAGTTTAGTGCAAATACGGAACTCCTTATCTATACCTTAATTCGATATATGATTCAAGCATGATTGCATTTAATGCAATAGTCCTTGATGTATACGTTGTAGATAATATGGCGTGAGGAGACACGCGGAAGATCATACTATCGGTTACTCCTATACTATCGAACAGTAGCTCACGACTTAGATGGACAGGGACAATCCATCGGTACGTCATAGTGTGACTGGTAAATAGTCGGTCTTGACTATCATGTTACACTCGTACACTTGGTGTATTGAGCAGGACCACGAGAGGGCGTTCAATTTATACTAATCGCAGTAATCGAGCTAGACCTCAGATATTACGAATATACGAATTCCTAATCCCTATATAATTATAGGTGCGTGTGTCCAATTCTCGGTTCTTTGACTTACTAGTGAGTGAGACTAATTGATTAGTCAATATTCTCGGTAAATTGGGAATCAGAATTGTACACACGACATGCTATAGATTATAGACAGGAAACCGTGTCCCATTTATTAGGTTGATGATGTCCCCGAGATGAGCTCATAAAGTTTATCATGTAAACCCTGCAGGTGGATTCGTTCCACATGATAATAAGGACGAGTGGTACTAGTCTCGAATAATAAGAAATGAATTAATTTAATTATTAGTAATTAAAGTTAATTCGTGGACATACGATATCTTAAACACGGAGAAAATCGTGTATGTAATTCGGCGGAATTATTATTGTTGAAATAATATAAATTAATTATTGGGAATTCAATTATAATTTTATAGTGAAATTAATTATAAATAAAATTGTGAAATTTAATTAAAGTTTTCCTTTTGGGACGCCGAGTTAATTAAATTGCAATTTAGCCTAATAATTAATTTCCATTAGGTCCCTGGTGTAGCTTTATAAATATCCCACCCTCTCTTTCTCTAAACCTAAGTTACGCCGCTATAATTAATTCTGCTGAAAAAATAAAAGCTAGCGCAATTATTTTTCTTTGCTTAATTAATTTAGTTAGCGCAAATATATTTCTCTCAGAGAGAAAATATATTCACGGTGGGTTCAAGAGAGAAAGAAGCAGAGGAAGGTCCAGCGGATCGTTGCCCACTCAACGGCTGGACGTCGGGGATAGAGACATACACCAGAAGGCTTCGTGGTCTCAACAATCGACCGAGAAGGTATGAAATCGAAACCCTTATTCCGCATACGTTTCGATTTCTATATTCGTTGAAAATACATCGGATCAACGATCGGGTTCCGGGAGTCGTGGTATGTGTTCCTCGACTACTGGGGGGTCAATGACCTCCGGATCGGTGGTCAGAAGAGGAAAAGCGGACCGGAAACGAGCCCGAAATAGCAGCAGCGCGCTGCAGTTCGTCGCGAGCAGCGCCCGCTGGAAGACGGGCAGCGCCCGCTGCCCAGGGCTTCTCCAGCGCCCGCTGGTTGCAGCGGGCAGCAGCTGGTTTGCGCGGTTGCGCCTCGTGCGCGGCGGATGGGCGTGAATCGACTCCGGGGCTTCGTCGTCGGCGTAGAGCTGCTATATGAGGTCGACTGGGCGTGTTCAGATGTTCGAGTGATCGAACGGACACGTCCCTAGTAGTCTATTTCCAACATCTGCCATGGAGAAAAATGCCGAGAGCCCTAGCAATGCTGCGAGAATTAAACTCTGATCTCTGAAAACCGTAAGAACCTGCAAAACCTTAGGCCATGAGCTCCTCAAGGCCAACAAACTCCGTTCCCAAACCCCGTATCCCGCATTCAAAACACCCTCCAGCGGCACGATAAGGAATCGAACACCTGTCTCGACGAGTACACTGAATGAAACGTAAAAACACTAAATGTAAACCCCCGCCCCGCAACACTGAATGTCTCGGCGGTGACCGCTCTCTCCTTGTTCGGCCTCACCGAGCACAGCTTGTAGAGCGTCGTTTTTTCCCCTACCCGAGCCGCCGATGAGCAGCCCGACCAACGGCGGTATCGCGCCGCACGCGCCGATCGACAGCTTGGTCTCGTCCGTCGAGGCCACGCTAAGGATCAGGGCGGTTGAAATTAGGGTTTTGTTGCTCTCGTGGAGGGAGAGGTTGAGCAGCGCCGTCACCGTGTGCTCCTGGGTCATCGGGTCGGGGCAGCGAAGGAGAGGGATTAGGGCGGGTATCGCCCCGGATTCGCCGATCAGGACGGATTTAAGCCTCAGAGACGATGGCTCAGCTCGTCGTAAATCAAGTTTGAAATCGAAATCAGAATCGCATATCTCTGGGGCATGGAATTTGGTTCGTGATCGCGTGGGTCGAATTCTCGATCTCGAACCACATGCCTGTTAGTGACCCGATCAACCCGATCGTCCAAGTCCCGAACACAACAACGAGGATACAAAAATACTACGACAAGCAAACGGAGAAATCGATACTACTACTTCGAACATAAGAAATAAGAGACGAACAACGAAAACGAAAATACGAGAAAAGAAACGAACACCCGATGTATAGTGGTTCACCCCTCAATGGGCTACGTCCACTTCTTGCCGCCACGAACTCTCCACTAGAAACGAGAAACAATTTAAAGATTACAAAGATTTTCCCACAATCTTTCTCAATCTCTCAATTTCTCTCTTTCTCTCTTTTTCTAGATCTAGATCTAAAATCTTATCTCTCAAAGTGTGGTAAGTTAGGTAGAAAGAAAGAGGAGGCGAGGGTAATATAGGTGAGCCCAAAAACACCTCAAAAAACCCTAAAAGAGGCCAAAAAACGAGATGGCCCAAAAGGATCCTGCAAGTGGCACGAACGTGCCACACCCTCTGAAGTTTTGGAAGAATTGGCACGAACGTGCCAGTTCCTAAGTTTTGACAAACTCTCCATTTGCGCTCATTTTCGTCGTGGCTTCGTCGGTTTAGCTAGTTTTGGCTCCACCTCCAACAAGGTCGTCGTTCGGCGGAAGGGGAAGGCTTCTTGAGAGGGGGAGGATCAAATCGGCGGCTTCGTGATTTTTGTGTTTTGATGTTTTGGATGTGTGAGGGAGGAGGGTAGGTGAGCGGTAGAAGGGGGTAATGATGTCTTTACACATTTTAGGCGGCTTAAATGGTACTCGTAATTTCTCGAAATCCTTATTGGACAAAAATTGTTGATAAAATGCCTAATCGGTACTTTTCCCTTGAAATTAATGTATTTTTTTATTTTCAATTAATTATTATTAATATAAATATTTTTTTTTAAACAAAAAAATATTAATTTATTTAAAATAAAATATATCAAGTTATATTTTTAAAGAGAATAAAAAATAAATATTATAGTATTTTTATTTTATTTGTTTAACTAATATTTAAAAAGATTTAAGAATTTTTATATATAGAATATAAAAATAATTGAACAGACCAATCATGTTCTGACATGTTGCACCCAACCATGAAATAGGCGGTCGATTGAAAGAGCTGGTCGCATGCATCCATCTTTTTATTTTTTCTTTTCATTTAAATACTTTTAAATTATTTTATTATTATTATTAGGGACAACTAGTGCCCCTAGTCACTGTGAGTGGTCGAAAAATATATTTTTCGCAAATTAAAATGATAAAACATTACTAAAGTATTTTAAATTTCAAAATAAAATTAGGAAAATATATAAAATGTGATATTGGCACGGCTCAATCAAAATAATCGACTCAATTCTTGAAAGAATTAATTTGATTGAACCTTGCCAACATCATGATATATATATGTTGCTTTGAAGTTGATTGAATGTCCAATTATTAAAATAAATACATATTGCATATACATCTACACTTGACCTAAAGAAAATAAAATATGGAGATTGAGGAGGAGCAAAGACAAACCTTGAGCCGAAGATGTTAATATTTGGCCTGCTTTAAGTTGGAATCTGTTAGAGGTACAAATAATCATAATTAGGTGTTTCAATGGAGACATATATATTTGCATATAGAAGAAATGTCACTTTCTCCATGAATTTAAAACATTACCCACTCCAATAATTTATGTGATTATTGGCAGCTTCGGTCACGACTACATACTCCGCCTCACAACTCGAAAGTGCTACAATCTTTTGTAACTTCGAGGCCCAACAAATGGCCGTCTCCCCGAATGTGTAGACATAGCCCGTCGTGCTCTTACAGCTATCGATATCTCCACCATTGTCCGCATCCACGTACCCTAGCAACCCCGCCTCCGATTTCCGAAAACACAAGGCATAATTTGAGGTGCCCCTCAAATACCGGAGTATCCACTTCACGGCTTTCCAATGCCTTCTCCCCGGGTTACTCATGAACCGACTCACAACTCCCACCGAGTGTGCTAAGTCCGGTCTCGTACAAACCATAGCATACATAAGACTCCCTATCGCCGACGCGTACGGGACCTTATCCATATGCCTTCTCTCCTCCGTGGCGGGCGAATCCTCCTTCGACAACCGAAAGTTCCCGGCCAACGGAGTGCTAACTGATTTAGCATTCTCCATACCAAACCTCGTCAAAACTTTCTTGACATAATCCTCTTGTGAGAGCTTTAGGCCTTCCTTGCTCCTCACAATCTTCATGCCTAGGATTTGCTTAGAATCGCCCAAATCCTTCATGGCAAACTCCGACGATAGTTTCTCCTTAAGCTTATCGACCTCCCGTCTACTAGCTCCCACGATCAACATATCGTCAACGTACAATATCAAGATCAAGTAAGAGCCCTCAAGACTCTTGAAATAGCAACAATGGTCCGCCTCACGTCTTAAGAAGTCGGTCTTCTTCATGAAACCGTCGAACAAATTGTACCATTGTCTCGGCGCTTGCTTCAACCCGTAGAGGCTCTTCTTGAGCTTACACACAACCTTCTCTTTGCCTTTAGCCTCATACCCTTACGATTGCTTTATGTAGATCTCCTCATTGAGCTCACCATGAAGAAACGCCGTCTTCACGTCCATTTGTTGGAGGTGAATATCCTCCCTTGCTACTAACCCGAGAACTAACCGGATGGTCACCATCTTGACCACGGGAGCGAATATGTTGGTGTAGTCGATTCCCTCCTTTTGTTGAAATCCCTTCACAACCAACCTCGCCTTATACCGCTTGCTCCCATCGTGCTCCTCCTTCACACGGTATACTCATTTGTTATGCAAAGCCCTCTTCTCCTTAGGTAGCTCGACTAGCTCCCAAGTGTGGTTCGTCACCAACGAGTCCATCTCATCATCCATGGCAGACTTCTACTTGCTCGAGTCCCCAGCTTGGATAGCCTCTTCAAACGTCTCCGGCTCACCCTTATCCGTGAGCAAGATATGGTAGAGAGTAGTGACGTACTTTTGATTTGGTCTCCTCTCTCTAGTCGACCGACACACAACCAAAGGTGGTGTTTGTGGGGTCTGTTGGAGTTGTGTACTTAATGTCTAGATTTAAGTGACGGAAACTCACGATCCATTGCCACTAATCTATTTAATTAAATAAACAATTATTTGCGTTTAATTATTTATAATTAAATATATGCAAATTATAGTCCTGGATTTTATACGTTGTAGTTCGTATGGTGTTGCATGGGCGCACAGAAGATCATACTATCGGTTACTCGTATTTAATCGAACAGTTGCTCACGACCTAGATGGACACGGACCAATCCATCGGTATAGTCGTTGTGTGAGAGAGAAAATAATCTATCTTGATTATTTTATCACACTTGTACACTTGGTGTATTGAGCGGATCGTTGAGATTCATCGATTAGGATTGCCGGCGATAATCGATTCGAGTCTCAGTGTATTTTATTCTTAATCCCCGAAACTATTGCGGGTGTGTATATTCAATATAAGTGACTTTGATTTACCAAAGGAATTAACCGATTTAATTATTGGGTTAATTACCGGTTAAGTTGGGTCATTATATTTTATATATGACATGCCGTGAATACTTGACGAGAAAGTGTATCCCGGAAGGGTTGATAATATCCCCGAGATGAGTTCATAAGGAATTATTATGTAAACCCTGCAGGTGGATTCGTTCCGCATAATAATTAAGGTTGAATGGTACTAGTCTCGGATATAAGAGATGAATAAATTAATTAGCAATAAATTAATTTTATTCATGGATATTTATATCTTAAATACACGGAATAAATAATACTACCGGAGAAATATTATTTGATATAATATGGTTTAATATTGAGAGTGCAATTAATTTTATATGGTGGAAAATAGAATTAATTAATATTGATAAGGATTAATGGACTTGAGCATTGGGCTCAATTTAATCTTCAATATTGGAAGCCCAATATTCCACCTCCTTAAGATCCCCTACGTAGCCTATAAAAGCACTACATGGTCTTCTCTATTCTCATAACTTGAAGATCACAATTCTAGAGAGAGAAAGTAGAGAGGAGGATCCATGGAGTTCGGTAGATCGTCGCCCACACGACGTCCGGGCTAGTGCAAGGAATACGTGGGAAGATCTCAAGGTCATCATAAGATCTCGTTTCTCCGCACAACGAATCGAAAGGTGAATTAAATATTTCCGCTATTTAATTCTTATTGAAATCAATTATCGGAAAAACAAGATCCAAGAGTCGAACCCGGATTAGACGAACGATCACGCGGTGGTGGCGAAGCCACCGGACCGCGGGATCGCCCGCTAGGGTTTGGCGGCGCGCGGAGGAGAGGAACCCTCGGCTGGGCCGAGGGCTCGCGATCGATCACGGGATCGATCGCCGGGGGCGCGGGCTGGTGCCGCACCCCACCCGCCGTGAAGGCGGGGCTCCTCCAGGCGGCGGCGAGTCGCCGGACTCGCCGCGGGGGGCTGCTGGGCAGCCCCATCGATCGCAAAGATCGAACGCGATCCTCGATCGCGTGAACCCCGTCTTGCGGGGGTTCGGCTGGGGGCGGGCCGCGTGCCTTCGGGTGCGTGGTCTCCAAAGGCCGGACTCCGGCGGATGATTCGGTGTTCGTGTGATCTCCGGCGAAGGGTTCGTTCGGGTTATTGGTTTCCGCAAATTTAAATAACCCGGGATATCGAATTCCAAAAATTGGTATCAGAGCGTACGGTTACGTTTTTTCGTTAATTGTTTCGATAATCGATTATCGTTGTTTATAGCCATAGATTAATTTAAATTGTTAAATTATTTTGCTATATTTGTTCTACGTACTTGTTTTCTCTCTTGTATGAATCGTGTTTGTCGGAAAAATTAATTATTAAAAATCTAGGATTTATTTCGAAAGTTATCGAACCTTGTCAATCGACCGTTGGCTCGGGAGAGGGTTGCGGGTGTTGCTGAACGTGAGCATGGGCGTGGCTGGGCGTGCCGGCGTGTGCCACCAGTGGTGGTGGTTCGCCGGCAGCCGGCGGTTGTGCTCGGCAGTCGCGTTGGCAGCAACACGCACGCGGCTTCGGATCCGAGCTCGGACGGGATGATCGCTGCTGCTGGTTCGCCAAGGCTTGTAGGCTAGGCGTGCGGGCTGGAGCAGCGGCGAGGTGGCTGGACGTCGAGGGCGTCGTCAGGCTGGGAGTCGGTTGCTCCGGCGAAGTCCGCGCAGGCATCGGGGTCGTTGTTCGTCTTCGCGGGTTGCGGTGATGAGCACGACACGAGGGTTTGCGTGGGCTGTGACGAGGTTGATGGCGTGTGTCGTCAGAGGAGACGCCATGCCGGAAATCAACCGGGCTCGTGCACAGACGCCGGAGAAGACGATCGTAATTTTTTCTCTCGCCTGGCTGTATTAACCCACTTGCTGCATGAATTAATTTATTAAAGTCATGTTTTGCATGGTCATGCATGCTGGATATGCATAGACTTATAATTAATTCTCGTGGAACTATATGCATGTGCATATGCAGTTGATGTTCATGGTTCGTTTTTGGGTCGATCGGAATTCGTTTCGGTTCGTCCCGGTAAATCCGATCTTTCCGGAAATAATTTAATCTTTCTAATTTTATTTAATTTAATTTTGGAATTAATTCAAATTCTATTTGGATTAGATTTCTTAATTATGGAATTAAATAATGGAATTAGATGGAGAGTTAAATTAGGAAAGAAAATCCTAGTTTCTCTAGATATTCTATACCTACTTGGATTAGAAGTCTTAAGAAGAATCAAAATTCGATTTTGATTAGGATTCTTGAGATCTAATCTAAATAGGATTGAGAAATTATTAAAATATTGATTTTATTTAATTTAAGTATTTTATTTAAAATCATTAGATTTATTCAAAATTTATTTTGGATTGGAAAATCTTGGATTTTATTTAAAATAGAATTAAATATGGAAATCAATGGAATTGATTTTATTTAATTGGAGTAAAATTAAATATGAGAATCAAAGAATTTTTCCGTCGCTCGGCAAAGTATTCAAGACGTAGAATGAAGACTCAAGGCAAGCATGCTGGAATTCATCAAGGTACGAATAGTCGAGAAATAATTTTTGCTTGAGTAATTATTTGATTATTTATGAACGTACTTGCATGAAATGTATGTTTGTTATTATGCTTATGTGTATTTAATTATGCATTAGATAGCGTATCCCTTTGTTATAAAAAGCTAAGTGGGAGAGGGAATGGAAATATTGCCATGGTCTCCATTGCTGTTCTCTTGGTGATTTTTATGAACTTTTGAAGTTCGTATAGACAAGTCATTGGAGGAGAATTCTTGTAATTCCGTTTACGAGAAACATTGATTAAGTTTATCAAACAATGCCTAATTTGTCTTTCTGAAACTGATTTCAAGTCGACTCATTCTCACCCCGGGGAGTGGAATGGAGCCAAAGCCACTTGGTCATGTCGAGGACACAAATTAGAGACTTTCGTGTCATTTGATGACTAGATCGATTGTCTGCTCGGCTCCCTCATTCTATGAGAGATAGGGTTGTTCGCATGGTGAATCACTGGTTAGAAACTTCGAGTTTCACTTATGATTCTCTGCGTCCTGATTTACGAAAATCGAATGGATCTTGTAATTGGGAGTCAATTATAAAAGTCTCTTGGTGTAGTAAACGTCCACACCACGTGGCTTGCTATACTGACGGATTTTGGATTAATTGATGTAGACAGTTATAAGAAATTGTGAAGAGTTGTGAAGTTGTCGTAAACGTCCACACCACGTGGCTTGCGGTAATGTAGCAATTCCAAACGATTTACTTTGGTACTGAGTAATGGTTTACACTTAGATACGCATTATAGTATTCCTCCCCACGAGGTTCCGCTATAAGTGATGTATGACCAAAGAAAATCTAATTGCTAAATCATTTGGGTTGGTAAACGTCCACACCACGTGGCTTGCCATATCTGATGGGATTTTAGATGTGATTAGTGGTTTAATGATATTATTTGAGGGAGATAATATCGGAGATTAAATCAATTGTTTGTTGTTATATGTGCTCATAGATTAGGAAATGGCTTTGAATCCACTTTCTATGATACGTAAGGAATTTAAACTCATTGGTCCCTAAATGTAATGATTGGAATAGAGATCTAGACATTACCCAAACTGTTAAAGAGTGCAAGGATGTACTCAGTGAGCTTTGTCCTCCCGAGCCTATTGACATAGGCGGCTAGACAAGAAGCGATGAGGATACTCATAAAGGCCAGTCACTTCGAGGAAACGCTTAAACACGTTTTTGAGATGATTGACCTTTTGGACGAGTTGAGACGGAAATCGCAAGCTCTTGTAGCCAATGCCAAAGGTTTCGAACCTAAGGGCAAGATGGGACGAGAAAGCCATGAGGCAAGAGTTCTCGATGCAAACAGTCTGGGTACTGGAAGTCTGATTATCCTCTCAAAAGTACGAAATTTTCTTTAGTCGAGAAACATAGTCGGTGGTATTATCTACCGGAACCTGGTGTGTAGATATAGAACCACTGACGGTATGTGCATTCTAAATGCAAGGATTCCAGGAAACCCAACGACTTAGAAAAGAAGAAATCGTAGTCTACATGGGCAATGCTGTAGAGGAGGCAGCAGTTGCAGTGGAGGACATTTTATAGGATTTCATTTTGGGTTATTGCTTTTATGTACCTTTAAATTAGAAAGAACTTTGTTCTGGATTTCTGATAAATGGATATTTTATTTCTTTTAATCATTTGATGGTTATAAGAAGAAATAATGATATTATCTATTTTGGTACATTAGCTAGCAATATATAAATGATGAATCCTGAGTCCACCACGATGCAACGAACCGTTTTATATATAACTCGTTTTACTAATAAGAGATTTCTTTATTTGATCATTTATACTTGTGGATTCTTATGCTAAGTCATATTTATTCAAATGAGAAGTTCAAAGGTCGAAAATTGATTGTAAGATCAATTAAGTTGAAGGAGTGGACCTTCCGACCTAAGAATCTAATTTGGAAGATGATACGACTAAGCAATCCTTTATGGATATAAGATATAAGATCCGGACAAGTATAAGAATTGATTGACTCTGATATATGCAGACCTATGTCTACTCAGACAATAAGGTACGAGTACTTCATTTGATGATTACTCAAGAAATGGATTAGAATACCTGATGTGCCACAAAAGCAAGTGTTTTGACAAGTCAATGGACATTAAGCAATTGTGGAGAACCATCAAGGTATATCCATTTGTAGCCTGCGATTTGATCGAGGAGGCAAGTACCTGTCTGAGGAATACATGGCATACTAATCAGAGATTGGGATTTGATCTCAAATGACTACACCATACACTGTTGTGTAGGATTGGTGTGTCGGAAATAAGAAATGGAACTCTTATAGAAATAGTAAAAGCATGAGTTAAACTGAACTACCTATGTTCTATAGATATGTCTTGGTAAAAACGGCACATTCAAATGTGGTTGTAGAATATCCTAGAAGAACAAAAGATGTGTGTTCGATAGTACTATGAACCAGAAGGACGTTATAAGTTCTAACGCCCGGTTCTTAGAGGAAGACTATTAGATGAACCACAAGCCCAAAATGACGTGATACTTCTGAAAAGAGAGAAAACGATAATGACTGAAAGCCAGCCAAACCGAGTAGCGGTACACCACTAACTGCACCTACTGTTATTACAGTTTATACACCGGAATGCCATTGTAGTGGGAGGTTGTTTGACAACCGGAGATATTCATAAGACTAGGAGAGTTTCGAACTCTGGACCTAGTATACATGAAATCAATCCCTGGATCTACATAGAGGCGGTACTAGGTCTAAATGTGCCTTCTTGGAAAGCAATAAGGATTATTGCTAAGAGGCAAGATCATTTAGAGTACAAGCTTAGTTAATCCATTGATGGATTGAAACGAAGCTAGAGATCGTGGAACTTGCGAATTGATGAGATAGTCCATTTGATGGATTCATCAAAAGGCATTGACGAATCGTGTGTATGGGAAACGTGATGGAAACAAGGTGGTGTTTCTCGGAGGTTTTATGTAGATAACATTTTATCATTGGTAACAATGTAAAGATGTTGTCAGACATAAAATGATGGTTGTCTAGAAAAATCGATATATGAGATAAAGAAGAAGTTAGAGCATGTTCTTAAGATCTAGGATCTCAAGAAAAGAACATTGTACTTCTCTAGATATCTTGTACGATTATGGTTCGTTTTAACATGCAAGATTCCGAGAAAGGTTCGTTACCTTTCAGAGACGGAATGCATCTATCTAAGGATATGTGTTTTAGAACACAAAAGGAGATAGAAGCAATGAAAGCAGATTCCTACACTTTGAGTGTGGAAAGCTTAATAAATGCATTGTTGAAAACGAGAACCTGATATCGGCTATGCGGTTAGCATAGTGGGAGGATATCAAGGTAATCCTGGAAAGGAATATTCGACTGCTGTAAAAGTACTTTCGAAGTACTGTTCTAGACTACGAAGCAGACGAGTTTTTCCTTTGGATTACATTCTCTTAGATTTCTAATCGAATGAGGACCGGTGTAAGTCGATCAGGATATGTGTTTCACTATTAAAGGAGAAGGAGTTTTAACATGGAAGAGTGATAAGCACGATGCTTTTCGGACTCTGCCATGGGTAACCAAATAGCGGCCTCAGAGGCAGCGGAAGTTTTGGTATAACTCCGGGATAATCTCTGGGACTTAGATGTGATTCTTAATTTTCCAAAGGCTATGTAAATAGCGGTGCAATGGCAAATGGTAAGAAATCACAAGTCCATAAGTGTAAGATAACACATAGTGCAAGTACCACCTGATACGAGTCATCGTCGAGGGAGACGACGCTGTAGTCACCAAGATAACTTCAGAGCGGCAACCTAGAGTGCTCATTCACATAGTACTTCTTGGAAGTACAACATTAGCACGTGATGAGTATGGGAGTCGGGAGTTTGGAGGAAATGACTAGACCTTAGTACAAGTGGGAGATTGTTGGAGTTGTGTACTTAATGTCTAGATTTAAGTGACGGAAACTCACGATCCATTGCCACTAATCTATTTAATTAAATAAACAATTATTTGCGTTTAATTATTTATAATTAAATATATGCAAATTATAGTCCTGGATTTTATACGTTGTAGTTAGTATGGTGTTGCATGGGCGCACAGAAGATCATACTATCGGTTACTCGTATTTAATCGAACAGTTGCTCACGACCTAGATGGACACGGACCAATCCATCGGTATAGTCGTTGTGTGAGAGAGAAAATAATCTATCTTGATTATTTTATCACACTTGTACACTTGGTGTATTGAGCGGATCGTTGAGATTCATCGATTAGGATTGCCGGCGATAATCGATTCGAGTCTCAGTGTATTTTATTCTTAATCCCCGAAACTATTGCGGGTGTGTATATTCAATATAAGTGACTTTGATTTACCAAAGGAATTAACCGATTTAATTATTGGGTTAATTACCGGTTAAGTTGGGTCACTATATTTTATATATGACATGCCGTGAATACTTGACGGGAAAGTGTATCCCGGAAGGGTTGATAATATCCCCGAGATGAGTTCATAAGGAATTATTATGTAAACCCTGCAGGTGGATTCGTTCCGCATAATAATTAAGGTTGAATGGTACTAGTCTCGGATATAAGAGATGAATAAATTAATTAGCAATAAATTAATTTTATTCATGGATATTTATATCTTAAATACACGGAATAAATAATACTACCGGAGAAATATTATTTGATATAATATGGTTTAATATTGGGAGTGCAATTAATTTTATATAGTGGAAAATAGAATTAATTAATATTGATAAGGATTAATGGACTTGAGCATTGGGCTCAATTTAATCTTCAATATTGGAAGCCCAATATTCCACCTCCTTAAGATCCCCTACGTAGCCTATAAAAGCACTACATGGTCTTCTCTATTCTCATAACTTGAAGATCACAATTCTAGAGAGAGAAAGTAGAGAGGAGGATCCATGGAGTTCGGTAGATCGTCGCCCACACGACGTCCGGGCTAGTGCAAGGAATACGTGGGAAGATCTCAAGGTCATCATAAGATCTCGTTTCTCCGCACAACGAATCGAAAGATGAATTAAATATTTCCGCTATTTAATTCTTATTGAAATCAATTATCGGAAAAACAAGATCCAAGAGTCGAACCCGGATTAGACGAACGATCATGCGGTGGTGGCGAAGCCACCGGACCGCGGGATCGCCCGCTAGGGTTTGGCGGCGCGCGGAGGAGAGGAACCCTCGGCTGGGCCGAGGGCTCGCGATCGATCACGGGATCGATCGCCGGGGGCGCGGGCTGGTGCCGCACCCCACCCGCCGTGAAGGCGGGGCTCCTCCAGGCGGCGGCGAGTCGCCGGACTCGCCGCGGGGGGCTGCTGGGCAGCCCCATCGATCGCAAAGATCGAACGCGATCCTCGATCGCGTGAACCCCGTCTCGCGGGGGTTCGGCTGGGGGCGGGCCGCGTGCCTTCGGGTGCGTGGTCTCCAAAGGCCGGACTCCGACGGATGAGTCGGTGTTCGTGTGATCTCCGGCGAAGGGTTCGTTCGGGTTATTGGTTTCCGCAAATTTAAATAACCCGGGATATCGAATTCCAACAGGGTCGCCTCCGGCTCGGCATCAACTCACACTTCATCATTAACCTCCACCTCATCACCCGAGTCCACCTCATCTCCGGTGCCCGGTTGGCCTTCCTCATGCGCCTTCTCTTCTCTTTGGACGGGAAAATCAAGATCGTCCCACACTTCACTCTTCGGTTAATCAACCTCTGAGGTCTCAACCTTCTTATCCTTGTACAACACCGCTTCATTGAAGACCACGTCTCTACTTCGGATTATCTTTCGATTTTCTTCATCCAAAAACCGGTACCCGAACTCCGCATCTCCATAGCCGATGAAGTAACACTTCTTCGATTTCGGGTCAAGCTTGCTCCTTAAGTAGGCGTTCACGTAGACGTAGGCCAAGCACCCGAACACTCGAAGGTAGGAAAGATCCACCTTCTTTCCACTCCATACCTCTTCGGGAATACGAAACCCCAAAAGAACCGATGGCCCTCGGTTTATCAAGTGAGACGCGGTATTGACGACATCAGCCCAAAACATCTTCGGCAACCTGGAATGTAGCCTCATACTCTGTGCCCTCTCGTTCAAGGTCCGATTCATCCTCTCGGCAATACCGTTTTGTTGAGGTGTGCCAGGGATCGTCTTCTCCATTTTGATCCCATGCTCGGCACAATAGCTCTTGAAGCTCCCATCAATGTACTCACCTCCATTGTCGGACCTCAAGCACTTCACCCTCAAACCCGTCTCATTCTGCACCAAAACCTTCCATTTCTTGAAGACATCGAACACCTCCGATTTCGTCTTCATGATATACACCCACACCTATCTTGTGGCGTCATCAATGAAAGTCACATAGTATTGTGACCCTCCAAGTGAAGAAACCGGGGAAGGACCCCACACGTCTGAGTGTACCAACTCTAACTTCCCCTCTTTCGGTTCTCTTCCACCCTTCAAGTAGCTCACCTTCTTTTGCTTTCCTAAGATGCAACTCTCACACGGATGAGGGGTGGTCGACTTGAACTCCGGCAAAAGCCCCTTAGTCGACAACATCTTCAACCCCTTATCGCTAATATGCCCCCACCGGCAATGCCATAGCTCTGTGCTCTTAGCATCATTCACCGCCTCGACAGTCTCTATTGGAAATCGATATCCCGGGTTATCAAAAAATGCGGAAACCGACACCCCGACCGAAATCCCTTCGCCGGAAAAACAACCGCGAACCCCACGCGAACCGGAGCCCGGCCAAAGCACTACCGCGGGATGAACCCGCGGCTAAACCCTAGCCGAGCCCCATCGCGGGGCTCGCGATCGCATGCGTGCGATCGCATGGGACTGCCCGGCAGCCCCCGGGTGGCGGTGAGTCCGGCGGCTTCACCGCCGTCGCCACCGGGAGGGGCGGTCAGCCCAACTGACCACCGCGGCTCCAGCCGCGCCTCGCCCCGCCGATCGATCGCCTGGCCCGGCGTCCAGCTGGAGCTCCCCTTGCGCACGCTACCTGCGATCGAAGCCCTAGGCTCGACCGCCACCCCTCGGCTCCCAGCCGAGGGCTTCATCGATCTCCGCTGGGGATCTCGAATCCCCGTCCGCGGAGTTCGTTTGTTTCCCGGATCTTTCGTTCATGTGTTATCACGATTAAATCACATAAAATCATAAAAGGGGTTTTATGATTTCTACCTTCGTCTCGTTGTGCGGAGAAACGATATTAGTTGAAGACCTTTGAATCTTCCCGCGTATTCCTTGCACTCCGTTCGAACGTCGTGTGGGCGAAGATCCTCCGAACTTCTATGGATCTCCTTCACGAACTCTCTAGAATATCAAGTATGATAATCTTGTCTTGTGTTGAATTGTGATGACCATGTAGTGCTTTTATAGGCTACGTAGGGGATCTAAAGGAGGTGGAATTAATATTAGGCTTCCAATATTAATGATTAAATTGAGCCCAAGCCCAAATCTATTAATCCATTAATATTAATTATATTTATTGTCCACTATATAAATATAATTGCACTCCCAATATTATACCATATTATATCAAATAATATTATCTCCGGTAGTATTATTTACTCCGTGCGTTTATGATATAAATGTCCATGAATAAATTAAATTTATTGCTAATTAATTTATTGCTAATTAATTTATTCATCTCTTATATCCGAGAATAGTACCATTAAACTTTAATTATTATGCGGAACAAATCCACTCATGAAGTTTACATAATAATTCCTTTATGAACTCATCTCGGGGACATTATCAACCCTTTCGAGGACACACTTCCCGTCAAGAATTCACGGCATGTCATACATAAAATACCGTGACCCAACTTTGCTGGTAATTGACCGGTTATTCTAATCGGTCAATTCCTTTGGAAAATCAAAGTTACTAATATTAAATGCACACACTCGCAATAATATTAGGGATTATGAATAACATACACTGAGATTTAAATCGATTATCTAAGGCAATCATAATCGATAAATCTCAAGCGATCCGCCCAATACACCAAGTTTACAAGTATGATAAAATAATTAAGACAAATTATTTTTCTCTCTCATACAACAACTATACCGATGGATTGGTCCTTGTCCATCTAGGTCGTGAGCTAGTGTTTGATCAATATACGAGTAACCGATAGTATGATCTTCCGTGTGACGTCGCACAACATACTAACTACAACGTATATAATCCAGGACTATAATTTGCATATATTTAATTATAAATAATTAAAAGCAAATGATTGTTTATTCATTTAAATAGATTAAATGCCATGATCGGGAGTTTACGTTACTTAAATCAAGACATTAAGTATACAAATTCATCAATCTCCCACTTATATTAAGGTCTAGTCATTTCCTCCAAACTCCCGACTCCCATACCCATCACGTGCTTAATCCGCACTTCCAAAGAAGTGCCTTGTGAATGAGCAATCTAGGTTTCCGTCTCCGAAGTTATCTTGGTGACTACAGCGTCGTCCCACTCGGCGATGACTCGTATCAGGTGGTACTTGCGCTCTATGTGTTATCTTCACTATGGACTTGTGATTTCTTATGGTTTGCCATCGCACCGCTATTTACATAGTCATTGGTAAACTAAGAATCATTTCTAAGTCCAGAGGTTATCCCGGAGCCCTACCAACACTTCCGCTGCCTCTGAGGCTGCCATTTGGTTAACCATGGTTGAGTCTGAAAAGCTTCGTACTTATCACTCTTCCATTTTTAAAGCTCCACCTCTTTTAAAAGTGAACACATAGCCTGATATCGACTTACACCGGTCCTGACTTGATTAGAGATCTGAGAAAATGTAATCCAAAGGAGAAATTCGTGTTACTCCGTAATCTAGTACTTCGAAAGTACTTTACAGCAGTCGAATATTCCTTTTCCAGGATTACCTTTGTTATACCCAAGAAAACAGTCACCGACACGTGTCACGAATCAAAGGGCCACGTCATCAAGAGAGAAAGTCAGCTAAGTCAATCATAAAAGACCTTCAAAGGCATATCTAAGAAGAAGATGAGGAGCTTGGACAGTAGAGATCGCACGGTAGAATCAGACTCCTTTCACAGGGGAATCGCCTGGGGAGACTCCTGGGACACCAGTCAATGAGCTGGGACCTTACGGGGAAAGGGGCAGATTAAGCACTAAGGGAAATTGTGGGTATTTAATGCATCATATTAGTGGACTAGAGGTCCAATAAGAAACCGATATGTGGGCATTAGGTGGCATAATTAAGCCATGCATAGAGTATTATAAATAGAGGGTATGAGAGAGGAAAATGGGACATGCAAACCTTGATTTCAAGTATGGATTCTAAGTATGAATATATGAATAAAGAGGAGCCTTGAGCTTCCATGTTCTTACTTATGATTTCTGCTATAACTTAATCCTTTGGCTAGCTTACTTATAACAAATTTACCATTTTTTGTTGTTTATCAAAACCCTCAATTACCAGCAAATACTACCGACAAGTACAAAAACAACCAAAACAGTTGGCGCTAGAAGGATCGAGCATCAGGTAATTAAGTTGCAGAAAAGCTCGATTGAAATCAGAAATGGTGAACGAAAATGAAGGTACTAGGGTGTCAGGTGCATCCGGCACAAGTGGCAGGTGGCGGGCTGTAGTGGGTAAGGCCGTGATGGTGGAACCAGAGGTTCCATCTCCGTCTAAGAACCCAGAACCTGAAAATAAGGAGCTACCGCCACCTACCCAGATTAGCTCCGATGAGCATAATAGCAAACATGCAGAGGCCGATGAGCCTACTGACAGTCAGGCAGATCAAAGACAACGTCGACTTCGGTCACGACGTCGGAATCGCCGTCTCCATCCTTACGATCTCGGAGGGCCGTCGACGCCTAAGGCTTCGCCTCCGATTAGATTCGCAAGTCTTGATACTCCACAAAAAATAGATGAAGCAGTGGCAGAACTGATGTCTTTGAAATATGTGATGACAACCCCTGTGATCCCGGTGAGGGGCATGCATGCACCCGCCGAGGAAAATCCAGACAAGGGCCCCGAGCGAACTGGCCGTGTTCCCCGGGGGAACCGCAGAATGCGTCGGGCTTTAGATCTAAACAAAAGAGCTGAGTCAGTAGCTACTTCTACAGATCCTCATCGGCAGCTAAGTAGAAGTGACATGCACGGGCATCGTGCGAACTTCTCACCGGGGAGGGCCCACAGAGCCCCCGGGACTGATCCTGAGCTAGCCGATTTGAGGCAGAAATACTCTGAGTTGGAAAGGCGATTGAACGAAAATCAGATTCTCGCCGCCCCGACAGGTCGTCATAATGATCCCTTGGCCCCCGAGGTTGAACAAGCTCCCATGCAACCGGAAATTCAGCCCATGCAAACCACTTTGTATAGCGGCAAAACTGATCCAGAAGTGCATTTGAGCAGATTCAAGACATATATGTCCGGCCGAGGAGCCACTGATGCTACTCGGTGCAAACTATTCCCACTCACCCTGGGCGATATTCCCCACCAATGGTACGTCAGCTTACCCATGCATTCTATCAAATGTTTTGACGACTTTGTGCAGAGGTTCGTGTCGTACTTTGCATCCAAAGCTTCCCATATGGAATATAGTCAGAAGCTGTTGGGAGTCAAACAGGGTGAGAATGAAACAAACGAGTCGTATGTTGATCGCGTCGAGATAACCTCAAACTTCACACCGTACTGGCAGGTTTGAGAAGAAATTCTAAGTTGTTTAAATCTGCAATGTTGAATTATCCCCGATCGTATGAGGATTTTAGGAGGAAAGCTGGGGCCCAAGTGGCGTACCAGCGTCTTGTTGCTGGCGGGGGACACTCCCCCGAGCAAAAGAAAAAACCTCCTTTTTCCTCCGATCGAATGCCAAATTACATTGGCAAAAAACCAGGCCCTAAGCCAAGTGATCCACGAATGGATGAAATCCGTGATTTGGAAAGAAAACTTACCGTTCAGACTGGTCATACACCAGCAGATATTCTGAACATTATGCTCGTACAAAAATCTGATCTGTTGGAGAAACCGCCACCAATCCTAACTTCCCCGGACAAATTGGATCCCAACAAATGGTGTGCCTTTCATGAAAAGATTGGTCACAACACCAGCCAGTGCAGACAACTGGTAAAGCTGTTGTGGAAACTTTTTCAGGATGGGAAGTTGTGGCAATTCTTGCCCAGGCCAGGTGCAGGGGGAAATCCGCAGGGGCCTCCTCTGTTGGAAATCGATATCCCGGAATTAATAAATTAATTAAAATTAATTATCTAATTAATTCCGACCGAAATCCTTTGGAGATCGAATATCCGGATTGTCAAAATTGCGGAACCGACAACCCAATCGAAATCCCGACCGCCGGAGAAACCACGAGCACGCCACGAGGAGCCGGGCTCAAACGAACACCACACGCGAGCAAGCCCGCGTGTGTCCAGCCGAGCCCCCACGAGGGGCTCGCGGTTGCTCACGGCAACCGCTGGGGCTGCTCGTAGCAGCCCCGCAGCGAGTCCTCGACTCGCTGCTCACGGGGATGGGGTCCCCGTACGAACGCACGGGCTGCTCCCAGCAGCCCGCTAGGCACGCCCCGGATGCGATCTGCATCGCCCGCGTGCCCGCTGCGGGAACTCCCGCAGCTCGCGGCGATGCCGTCCGGGGAGATCGAGCCCAGCTCGATCGAGCCCTCGGCTCCAGCCGAGGCTCACGCCCGGCAGCCCCTTTAGGCGAGAATCCATGAGCCGCCGGCGGTCCGGTGGTTCGACCACCACCGCCCGGTTCAATCTCACTTATGGGGTTCGTCCCTCGGATCTTGGTTCATGATATTTTCACGATAATTAAACGATAAAATCATAAAGAGGGTTTTACGATTTACCTCGTTCTCGTTGTTCGGAAAAACGAAGAACTCAATTTGACGACCTTGAGATCTTCCCGCGTATTCCTTGCACTAGCTCGGACGTCGTGTGGGCGACGATCTACCGAACTCCATGGATCTCCCTATCTACTTTCTCTCTCTAGAATTGTGATCTTCAAGTTATGAGATATGAGAATAGAGAAGACCATGTAGTGCTTTTATAGGCTACGTAGGGGATCTAAAGGAGGTGGAATATTGGGCTTCCAATAATAGTGATTAAATTGAGCCCAAGCCCAAATCTATTAATCCTTACTATTATTAATTAATTCTATTTTCCACTATATAAAATTAATTGCACTCCCAATATTAAACCATATTATATCAAATAATATTTCTCCGGTAGTATTATTTATTCCGTGTATTTAAGATATAAATATCCATGAATAAAATTAATTTATTGCTTATTAATTTATCCATCTCTTATATCCGAGACTAGTACCATTCAACCTTAATTATTATGCGGAACGAATCCACCTGCAGGGTTTACATAATAATTCCTTATGAACTCATCTCGGGGATATTATCAACCCTTACGGGATACACTTTCCCGTCAAGTATTCACGGCATGCCATATATAAAATATAGTGACCCAACTTAACCGGTAATTAACCCAATAATTAAATCAGTTAATTCCTTTGGTAAATCAAAGTCACTTATATTAAATATACACACCCGCAATAGTTTCGGGGATTAAGAATAAAATACACTGAGACTCGAATCGATTATCGCCGGCAATCCTAATCGATGAATCTCAACGATCCGCTCAATACACCAAGTGTACAAGTGTGATAAAATAATTAAGACAAATTATTTTCTCTCTCACACAACGACTATACCGATGGATTGGTCCGTGTCCATCTAGGTCGTGAGCTACTGTTTGATTAAATACGAGTAACCGATAGTATGATCTTCTGTGTGTCGTCGCACACCATACTAACTACAACGTATATAATCCAGGACTATAATTTGCATATATTTAATTATAAATAATTAAACGCAAATAATTGTTTATTTAATTAAATAGATTAATGGCAATGGATCGTGAGTTTCCGTTACTTAAATCTAGACATTAAGTACACAACTTCAACATCCTCCCCGGGAAGTACCCGCACTGGTTCCACCGCCGCCTCCTCTAGCTCAAGATCCACCAAGAGTGGGCCAGATCATGATGATCGGCGGTTTGAGGCCAGTGAATGAGGAGAGCCGCCGCAAAAGGAAAAGAGACTTCCAGATGTGGGAAGTTTGGTATGAAACTGCCCCGTCAAAGGAAGCAACAATCAGTGAAACGACGGTGATAACTTTCACCCCGGAAGATCGAGTCGAGACAAAGTTCCCGAAGGATGTGCCTTTAGTGATAAAAGCAAGAATCCTCGGTCTGGACGTGTCTCGCACGTTGGTGGACAATGGCGCGCATCTTAATGTCCTGTACAAAAAGACCCTGGATCTGATGGGGAAGCTAGCGCGCTATGTCAACCCGTGCGATATGGTGTTGAAAGGTTTTGGTGACGATGTAGTCATTCCCTACGGAGAAATCATCCTCCCGGTGGAAATGATGGACGCAAAGAACCCCGAAGTCGTGATGATTAGGAATCTTAAGTTTGTAATAGTAGATAAGGTTAGTGGCTATAATGCTTTGTTAGGCAGGCCCTTTCTGGACGCTTTTGAAGCAGTCGCCTCGTCATATTACTACTGTATCAAGTTTCCAACACCCTCCGGTGCAGTTGGCACCGTCAGAGGGGACCTAGTAATGGCTAAGAAGACTTTGATGTATTTTCGCGATCTTGATAAAACTAAAACCAAAGTAAACAATAACATTCCCCAAATCAATTTGGAGGAAAGCAAGATAAAACAAATCGATCACATTAAAAATGTCATTAAAATCCCCGAGGAAGGAATGAACTCTCCTCAGAAAAACTAGCACGGGGAAGTTATTCAGATTCCCTCGGTTGAAACGGATAATCCCCCCGAGGAAGAACCCAGTGTAGACTTAGCATCTACCGGAAAAAAGCAGCCCCAACCCAAAACAGACTTGGATGATTGGGGCTCACGGGGTGGATATCAATGCAAAAAAGCACCCGTTGTGGAGATGGTTGAAACTCTGGACTCCATAATTTTAGATCCAGAGCAAACCGAAAAACAAATACTTGTGGGGTCTCATATGTGATCAACTACCCGAAGTGATATTATAAAGTTCCTAAAAGAGAATATTTCCACTTTCTCATGGTCCAGTGCGGATTTAGGAAAGATAGATCCTAAACATGCCTGCCATCGATTGAAAATTGATCCATGCAAGAGACCAATTGCGCAGAAGCGTAGGAAAATGGGCCCCGAGAAGTGCCAGGCACTCGCCGGGGAAGTAGATAAATTAATTGAAAACAAACTGGTTAGGAAAGCTTCGAGTGATGTCACTTGGCTTTCCAATGCGGTAATGGTGACAAAAACGGTGGGGGCATGGCGTTTGTGTATAGATTTTACTGATCTAAACAATGCATGTCCGAAAGACCTTTTTCCCATGCCACACATCGACCATGTGGTTGATAATTTGACAGGTCACGCGATATTCTCAACACTAGACGCTAAGGCCGGGTACCATCAAATCCCCATGCATCCAGATGATGTCGAACACACGGCGTTCTACTCAGAAAAAGGGATCTATTGCTGGGAGAGAATGCCTTTTGGCCTGAAGAATGCGGGGGCCACCTATCAAAGGCTGGTAAATTTAATGTTTTCTGACTTAATTGGTGTAACCATGGAAGTGTACATTGATGATATTATTGTAAAAAGTAAAAACGAATCAGATCACATCAAAGACCTCGAAGAAGTTTTCAAAATTCTGGGGCATTATAATATGAAATTGAACCCCAAGAAATGTAACTTCGGAATTAAGAAAGGGATGATCCTGGGGCATGTGGTTAGCGAGAAAGGCATTGAGCCCAACCCTACCAAAGTCCAAGCTATCTTGGATATGCAAGAGCCCCGGGACGTAAAGGGCGTACAACGACTCACGGGTCGTCTAGCCGCCCTAAATAGATACATTTCTTGCCTGGGAGATAAAACTCGTCCGTTCTTTGCCTCCATCAAAGGACAGGAATTTCACTGGAAAAAGGAAGCCCAACAAGCTTTTGTACGGATAAAGGAATATTTATCCAATCCAAAAGTAGTGGTGGCACCTAAACCAGGAGAAAAGCTGTATTTATACCTGGCCGCCTCAGAACATGCCATCAGTGCAGTCTTGACGAGAGCGGAAGGAATACAACACTTCCCGATTTATTTTGTGAGCCAGGTATTACATGAGGCAGAAATTAAATACAATCCACTGGAAAAATTAACATATGCTTTAATAGTGTCAATTAGAAAACTCCGGGCGTACTTATTCGAGCACCCCGTCGAAGTTTTGACTACTATGCCTTTAAGGCAAGTATTGCACCGGTCAGATATCACCGGGAGACTCCTGCGTTGGGCGTTAGAAATTAGTCAGTATGACATAACTTTCGCCCCGAGGACAGCAATCAAAGCACAAGCCCTGGCAGATTTTATTGTGGAATTAACTTTCCCTGAGAAATACCAGAATCAACCACGCGCCTGGCAGCTGTTCGTAGATGGATCATCTACCACCGCGTGCTCGGGGGCAGGTGTGGTATTACTCAGTCCCGATGGAGACTCAGTAACTCATGCGGTACAGTTTGAATTCCCCACATCTAACAATGAAGCAGAGTACGAAGCTCTCATTTCTGGGTTGGAATTAGCTATAGCCGTCGGGGCAAGAAAACTCCATGTGTTTATGGACTCTCAGCTAGTGGTAAACCATGTAAGTGGGGACTACGAAGCCAGAGGGGAACAAATGATAAAATACCTAAAATTGGTATGGGAACTTTGCGAAAAAATCCCTGAAGTTCTAATTGAACAAATCCCACGGGAACACAATTCACAAGCTGACGCCCTGTCAAAATTAGCATCAGCGGAGGGCTCAGCAGACTTCTCAAATATTGTGTTGACAAAATTAATGTCCCCGTCAGTGGAGCAAAGAGAAATACAAATGCAAATACTTACCGGGGCTGGAGAAGACTGGCGGATTCCCATTCAACGGTACATAGATACCGGGGAAGTACCAACAGATAAAACCGAAGCAAAACAACTTCGCTCCCGAGCGGCAAAGTATACTTTAATAAATACACAACTTTACCGAAGAAGTTATTCCCTTCCACTACTAAAATGTGTGTCGAAGGAAGAAGGATTTAAAATCCTGGAAGAAATACATGATGGTGTATGTGGAAACCATGCGGGGGGAAGATCCCTGGCACACAAAACCATGGGGCAAGTGTTGGAGTTGTGTACTTAATGTCTAGATTTAAGTATCGGTAAACTCTCGGTCATAGTATTTAACCTATTTGATTAATAAACAATTATTTGCATTTAATTATTATTAATTAATTGTGCAAAATATAGTCCTGGATTTCATACGTTGTAGTTAGTATGGTGTGCATGGGCACACAGAAGATCATACTATCGGTTACTCGTATTTAATCGAACGGATGCTCACGACCTAGATGGACACGGACCAATCCATCGGTATAGTCGTTGTGTGAGAGAGAAAATAATTTATCTTAATTATTTTATCACACTTGTACACTTGGTGTATTGGGCGGATCGCTTGAGATTTATTGATTAGGATTGCCTTAGATAATCAATTTAAATCTCAGAGTATTTTATTCTTAATCCCCGATACTATTGCGGGTGTGTATATTTAATATTAGAGGCTTTGATTTTCCAAAGGAATTAACCGATTTAATTATTGGGTTAATTACCGGTAAAATTGGGTCGCTATATTTTATATATGACATGCCGTGAATACTTGACGGGAAAGTGTATCCCGGAAGGGTTGATAATATCCCCGAGATGAGTTCATAAGGAATTATTGTGTAAACCTCATGAGTGGATTTGTTCCGCACAATAATTAAGGTTGAATGGTACTAGTCTCGGATACAAGAGATGAATATAATTTATTGAGCTATAAATAAATTTATTCATGGATATTTAAATCTTAAATACACGGAATAAATAATACTACCGGAGAAATATTATTTGATATAATATGGTTTAATATTGGGAGTGCAATTAATTTATATAGTGGAAAATAAATTAATTAATATTGATAAGGATTAATAGATTTGGGCTGGGCTCAATTTAATCTTCAATATTAGAAGGCCAATATTCCACCTCCTTATGATCCCCTACGTAGCCTTCCATTCCTTTTCATCCATCTCTTCCGGTTTCTCACCCAACGGCTCACTCAAATCCTTGTCAAACAAGTAGTCCTCGATTTGCGACTTCCAATGGGGAAAATCCGACCCATCGAACCTTGCGATACCGCACAAAACCATGTTTTCACTCATTGTATCCTCCGACCGCTCCAACACAAGCTCTGATACCAATTGTTAGTGACCTGATCAACCCGATCGTCCAAGTCCCGAACACAACAACGAGGATACAAAAATACTACGACAAGCAAACGGAGAAATCGATAGTACTACTTCGAACACAAGAAATAAGAGACGAGCAACGAAAACGAAAATACGTGAAAAGAAACGAACACTCGATGTATAGTGGTTCACCCCTCAATTGGCTACGTCCACTTCTTGCCGCCACGAACTCTCTACTAGAAACGAGAAACAATTTAAAGATTACAAAGATTTTCCCTCAATCTTTCTCAATCTCTCTCAATCTCTCAATTTCTCTCTTTCTCTCTTTTTCTAGACCTAGATCTAAAATCTTATCTCTCAAAGTGTGGTAAGTTAGGTAGAAGGAAAGAGGAGGTGAGGGTTATATAGGTGAGCCCAAAAACAACTCAAAAAACCCTAAAAGAGGCCAAAAAACGAGATGGCCCAAAAGAATCCTGCAAGTGGCACGAACGTGTCACACCCTCTGAAGTTTTGGAAGAATTGGCACGAATGTGTCAGTTCCTAAGTTTTGACAAACTCTCCATTCGCGCTCGTTTTCGTCGTGGCTTCGTCGGTTTGGCTAGGTTTGGCTCCACGTCCAACAAGGTCGTCGTTCGGCGGAAGGGGAAGGCTTCTCGAGAGGGGGAGGATCAAATCGGCGGCTTCGTGATTTTCGTGTTTTGATGTTTTGGATGTGTGAGGGAGGAGGGGTGGGTGAGCGGTAGAAGGGGGTAATGATGTCTTTACACATTTTAGGCGGCCTAAATGGTACTCGTAATTTTCGAAATCCTTATTGGGTAAAAATTGTTGAAAAAATAACTAATCGGTACTTTTCTCTTGAAATTAATGTATTTTTTTATTTTCAATTAATTATTATTAATATAAATATTTTCTATTTTTTAAACAAAAAAATATTAATTTTTTTAAAATAAAATATATCAAGTTATATTTTTAAAGAGAATAAAAATAAATATTATAGTATTTTTATTTTATTTGTTTAACTAATATTTAAAAAGATTTAAGAATTTTTATATATAGGATTTGAACAGACCAATCATGTTTGACATGTTGCACCCAACCATGAAATAGGCGGTCGATTGAAAGAGCTGGTCGCATGCATCCATCTTTTTATTTTTTCTTTTCATTTAAATACTTTTAAATTATTTTTTATTATTATTAGGGACAACTAGTGCCCATGGTCATTGTGAGTGGTCAAAAAATATATTTTTCGCAAATGAAAATGATAAAACATTACTAAAGTATTTTAAATTTCAAAATAAAATTAGGAAAATATATAAAATATGATATTGGCACGGCTCAATCAAAATAATCGACTCAATTCTTGAGAGAATTAATTTGATTGAACCTTGCCAACGTCATGATATATATATGTTGCTTTGAAGTGGATTGAATGTCCAATTATAAAAATAAATACCTATTGCATATACAGATACACTTGACCTAAAGAAAATAAAATATGGAGATTGAGGAGGAGCAAAGACAAACCTTTAGTCGAAGATGTTAGTATTTGGCCTGCTTTAAGTTGGAATCTGTTAGAGGTACAAATAATCATAATTAGGTGTTTCAATGGAGACATATATATTTGCATATAGAAGAAATGTCACTTTCTCCATGAATTTAAAACATTACCCACTCCAATAATTTATGTGATTATTGGATAGCCAGCTTGGGAAACCTGATTTTTATGCCAAATTTACTCATCATTGCCATCATCATTATGTCATGGACCAAAATTCTTAAATAAAAAGAAAAGAGGGTATTGGACAAATTAGTTGTCTGATTGTATGCTCGGTGTGTTAGGTTTCATTTTTGGCACACCTAAATTAATTTGATTAAACCAATTGGAATTCTATATATATTATGGCTTAGTTTATTTATACCTCCTTACTAGGGTGGGAATTCCGGTTTTGGTTATCGGTTAAAACCGAAACCGAACTGAAAATTTCGGTTTTTGATTAACCAAATATAAGAAATTCGGTTTTCGGTTCGGTTATTGATAAGAAAAAAATTATATATTCGGTTATCGGGTTGGTTATCGGTTAACCCGATAACCGATTGTTAAAAACCGAATAACCGAAATATATTATATATATTACATATTATATATATCCTTAAGGATGATTGTATGACAACACTTCCTTACTTATTTCGGATTTTTGGTATTTTGTTGGATTTATGCATGTTAAGTTGAATAAGTTGAATTTTGGTTTAAATTTGTTTATATTTTGATTTTTTTTTCTTTTTTTTTCAACAATATTCCTTTTAAAATCAGCTTACTTTTTTTTAATCGATTTTTTGGTTAACCGATAACCGAACCGAAAAAATCGGTTCGGTTATTGGTTATCCAATAAATTATTCGGTTCGGTTTTGGTCGTCATTTTTCGGTTCGGTTAACCGGTCATTCGGTTCGGTTCGGTTTTGGTTAACCGAACTTCCAGCCCTACTCCTTACTTATTCTTCACACCCCCTCAAATGTTTTTTTCTTTTAAATTTATTAAAATATTAAGTGAAATATCAATAATACCCTCCGCACATAATTTACTCCGCTGTTCATATTCTCTCTCTGTAATTTTCTTCAATTGTTAAGAGAAAATAAAAATAAAAATAATATATGGAGAGTCACGCCATTCTTTCTCCACCTTCAATCACCTATGCACAAACCAACACACCAAATCGCCTCTCCTGATGCGCCTGCTCCGTATCGATATCCTTCGAGGGCTCCCAAGTTTGGGCCGGGTCGGACATGGGTGGACCTTCCGGTGATACGAAATCGTCGGCGAAATCAGCACCAGAGTGTTACGTCTTCGTCGGCCTCTACGCCCTTCTCTCCTATTTCTGCTACATTAACCTCATAATTGACTACGTGTTGTGGGACGCGGGGAGCTTCACAGTGTATATGAGCACCACTTTGGAGTGTCGACGCTATGATTAACAATCCCTAGCCTGCCGAACGGGCACAGTGAAATTTATCACCCAATCATAATGGCGATTGTTCTTCTTGTAGTTTTTCCCTGAAGTTGTTCGATTGATTTCAGTGAGTATTTGTTTTTGTTTTTATTTACTTCAAAAAAGGGTATATTTAGTGTTTTGTATGGGGTGTACTTATCATCTATATAATATATAAATCCAGATTTTGCTGATAATAATGTGAACACAAAAAAAATACACTAAAAAAATGAGCATGTTCACACTACGTGGCAAATACAAAGTTTACATATGTCTACAATTTGATTATGTGACTTTTTTTACCAATAATAAATATTACGTGGCATTTATTAGATATGATCATTTAAATATTTATGATTTAAAATCGGTACTTTAGTATTGGGTAATTTAGTTATGGTAATGGAATGATTCGGGTTTATTAATTAGCTATCCTAATTTGCATTAATATCCTAATGTGTAAATAGTAATAATAATAAATGGTAAGATTCCTATAATTCGGTTAATTATAATAATAGACACAATTAATTCTCTCATAATTTAAAATTAATATATTTAACACAATCATCCGGTCAATTCTCTCATAATTATACCATATAGTATTATCAATATGCATATACTGAATTTAGACCATTTGTCATACCGTATAAATAATATTATTAATACTTATTTAAATAAATCCACTTCTTAATTATAGAAAATAAATAAGCCGTAATTTTATATCCTATTAATATTACATAGAATAGGCTACTTTTATATTAATTTACCATATTTTATTCCATCACTCCTTAAATATAGAAATTTTTAACTAAAAATCCGGATTTGATTATAGTATTTAAGATAATTATTCAAATATTATTCAAAAATTATACAAACCCTAATTTATAACTACACCTATAAAAAGATCTTCATCTTCACTCATTTTCAAAATCATACGGATCATTCTTTTTTATGTATTAATTTTTGTTCCATTATTATTATTATCATCATTAATCATTTTTCTTATTGTTTTTTTCAGGAGCGATGTAAGTAAAATTTAATTTGTTTTTTCTTTTGATTTAAATTGTTCATTGGTATAATTTAATTTGTTGTGTTTATATTAATTTAAATTGATCGTTGTTTATTTCTAATTGATTTGCTGCTCTTACGAGTTTTTTTCGCGTATAGTTGTTTGTATTTTTTTTGTTTTCATTTTTTTTGTAGGTGGTTTTTTTAAATTGGTGAATATCTGAAAACGAGTCAATGGGCAATGCATGACAGAGTGTATGAGATCCAGTGCTCAACATAAGTTTATTATGTTTCGTTTAATATTTTGGTATTTTTTACAATCACAATAAGTTTGGTATATAATTTAATTTTTCTTATTGATTTTTATTGTTTGTTACAATATTTCTTCGTTGGTCTTTTGTGTATTTGTGTCAATAAGTTTGATATGTAATTTAATTTTTATTATTGATTTTTATTGCTTGTTATAATATTTCTTTGTTGGTCTTTTGTGTATTTATGTTGTATGGCAGCAACAAGCTTATGGCGGTCCTTATTTGGGTCTTGATTGCTATGAATTAACCACTTAATAATTTATACAAGGGGATGCTATATTTGTATCAAGCTGCACAAGCAAATTATGAGAATTTCCGAGCCTCGATCATTGATGATTGTGAAATAGTCAACTATTTAAAAAATGTAATCCTTTAGATATTTCAATTCCTAATAGTTTAAATGATTTTTTAATTCATCCATATTTTATTCTGGATGTTGTTATGAACATTAACAATTTGTTAACTATTTTCTCTTATCTAATTTTTCCTTATGAGGTTCACAAATTATAAATACAATAATAATAATAATAATAATAATTAATAAAGGGGCATTCACGAATAGAATAAGTCCTAAGAGTTTTAATATATCTAAATACTAATCTTTGGCCTAATCATAAAAAAGTAAAAACTTCCGAAACTATCTTTTTGTTTTTTTTACCAATTAACAAAAAACAATCTTCCAATTTTAAAAATTCCAATATACATATTATACGTAATTTCTCTCATTCGATCCTAAATTAGTTTATTGTTTCCGCTCCTACAAAATCGAAACCCTATCAATAATCTGTTTAGAGTTCTCAACCAGTCGGCGAGTGCTTGAGAAGCATTTAACCATCCACACTCCAGAAATCCTTGGTATCACCGGTTCGAACTAGTTCCCGATGGCGGATTTGTGAACCAACAAACGAAAAAGATTATGATCTGGTATGTTTTCGTGAATTTCTCTTTGCATAATATGTTGAATCTGTGTCCAATTTTGAAGAATTGCAGATCCAAGTATTTAAATTCATTACTTGGAAATTGGCGGTGGCGACTAATAGAGCTTCACATCTATCCTTTGATTGTTTGTGGAGAAACATTGCAAGGTAATGAATAGAATATATACAGATGTGTTTTTCCCTATTCTATTTGTTCTTCTAATTTTATTTTCGTCTTATTGATTGTGATTGTACTAGACTTTTCACTCCTCTAAATAGTTCCGCTAGTTACTTTTACGGCACTCGGGTTCTACCATCTAGGCTTCCCACTGGTTCATAACTATTTAGTCTCGTACGTCGAATTACCGATTTCTGTTATTAGTAGGTTGCAATGTGTTTGGATGTCGGGATACCAAATCTTCTTTTAATTGTTTTCATCTCACAGGTAAATGGGCATCACAGATCATGAGATTTGTCTGTAAAAACTAGTACTATATATCATTCATCTTGTGCTCGTGTTTTTGCAGTATTTCCCAAGATGGTAAAGCCACCAAGGCTACTCTGCGATAAATATGCTCTGCTTCTGTCGATCAGTGGAGCCTCATGGTACCTAACTAAAATCTATTATCGTATTTTTTTAGTTTTTTAAACATTTGAATCACTACAAGAAATTTGAGATTTTGCGACGAAATTATTTGTCATAAAAATGACTTTTTTCGTCACGAAAACTTTTTGGTGACAATTTTTTGTCGTCGCAGACATCGTCACCGTATGTGCGTCACAATAGGTAAATGTGACGATTATTTTTTCCGTCGTCAATAGTAATCCTGTGATGACGATAAAAGACAATGTCACTATATATGTTACTCTATAGTGACATATTAATCGTCATGTATCACTTCCAACTTTCGTCACTTATTATTATATTTCGTCATCAAATGTTACTTTTTTTACGACATTTTAATTTATTGTCATTAAAACCTTATTTTTTCTGACGAATTTGCAATAATTACTAAAATTAGGAAGTTTTAATGACATCTTTTTTTGTCATATTTTGTATATTTCATCACCAAATAAGTGTTTTTCATGACAAAATAATATTTGTTGTTATTTTTTTTATGTTATATGTAATGACGTCAAGAATTGTCATTATACACATGTAATCTAAAATGAAACAATTTGTATTAAAATTTAGACAAAATAATGAAGTATTCCACATTCATATTCTTTGAATCACACAACTTACAGTGAACCATTACAAAAAATTCCAATATACAGTACATCAATATTACATAGAGTTAATAACTCTTACTATCGGCATTAAACATCTCTATCATGAATTGATAATTAAGCTCCTCCTCCATTGTACCCTGCAACAAACCTCCATTGTACCCTGCAACAAAGAAATAAATAAAAGTCACATCTCAATCATTCAAAACAACCACAAAAGCACACAAGAAATATATGAACATGTTCCTATAAAAAATATCTAAAAACAATCCAACCTATATTTCACAAAGACCGACTTCAAATGCATCGTAAATATGAATCTCTTGATATACTTCACCTTCTACTTGTATATTTGTTACCAAAACAAATTGTTTGGATGATAGATTAGCTGACTGACTGAATTAATTAAAAAAAAAATAGCAACAAGTAGGTTGTCAATACTAATAGACTGTTGAACTGCAAATTCCAAAGGCAGCACCTACAACATTAAAACAATATCAATTAAAATATTAATACAGTCAATTTCTTGAACTCTAAATACTTTTGAACTCAATAAATATTGTAAATAAAATTACCTTGGATGTTGATATGGGTGTTGGTCGTCGATTTGATGGAGGTTGAAATGATTGAGGAGAGGTACGTACGTAGATACTTTGATGACGGGAAACGAGAAGATTTGGAGAGGGCCGACCGCGACGATGAATATATCGGACAACTAGTTGTTCATCTTCGGCTGGTGTTTGAAGCGGTCGATCTTGTGGGAGCAAAGAAATGAGGTGGTTGTTGCAGACGAAGTCGGCGGTTGTGGCTGGAGAGTAATGGCGATAGGTAGTGGTGGACGAATTAGGGTTTTGAGTTGGATGCTCTATTAATGCTAGGGAAAAATTAATTATTTATTTATAACTAATTACGTTACTTATATCATTCAACTTGTCCACTAATTTATTAAGTACGTGGTATATATATATATATATATATATATATATATATATATATATATATATATATATATATATATATATATATATATATATATATATATATATATATATATATATAATTCAAAAATTTTAATATATATGATGTATAGAATAATTAAACTAATTAATGACAAAAAAGCATATCAATATATGAAAATTATTATTTTAACTAAATATAAATTAATAGCATTTTTGACGAAATAATTATGTCACTAAATATTTTTGAATAATTAACGACAAATAAAAATTCGTCATATAATATTATTTTTCATGACATTGAATATAGTCTTTAATTATTAAATAAATCGTCACCAAATATTTATTTGACAAAATATTTATTTTCGTCATGATATACTTAAAATAATGACGAAATAAAATATTTTTATTGACAAAATATATTTTTGTCATAAAAAATAATATTTTTTGGGACAAATTAATTTTTTGTCACTAACTGTATATTTTAAACGACGATGATTGAATTTGTCACTTTTAAGTTATATTTCGTGACGAATTTCATGTTGTCACAAAAAAATCTTCATCAAAAGTACAATTTTTTGTAGTGTTAATACTCTCAAATCATTTTAACTTGGTAATTTGTAGTTAGTTTATACCCATTTAGGTTGTGATTCAATTATTAAATTTAGTATTTACTAGTTCACTTAGTAGTTTGTAACAACTAATTAATGCATACTTATATATTTTAAGGTACAACTAGTTTTGCAGCTAGTTATCAAATTTAATATTTAAAAGCCAAATTTAATAATTGATAAGTAATAACAGGAATTTTGATTGTGTTGGAAAGTAGAACTCATCATGAACATCTGGATTCTTAAAGCACATAATTATTATGTAAGGTCCTTGTTTTCATAGACCATAGTAATGAACTTAAAAAGCAAAATTATTATTTTTTATTTTGCAGAGTTTTGAGATGTATATCGCAGCACCAACGATTCACAAAGACAAGGGCGCCGAGCCCACTTTCGAGGAAAATGTTTCTCATGTATTAATCAAATTAGTGCATACCCAACTTATTTGTTATGATGCATTAATTCTTATACGGGCAAGCTGTAGCATCTATCAAATGAATCTCTATGGTACTTTATGACTGAGTTGTCTGCTTTTGTGTGTACGTGCTTCAACTAGTTTTGCAGCTAGTATAAATAGTTTTCTTTTGATTCGTTCATGAAAAGAAGAAGGAAGAACCTCAAGAGGGCATTTGAGGACGAGATGTCGAAGCTTGTAGACGGTCAAAGTGTGATGCAGGTTGTGAGTTGTAGGGGCTCTAATATTATTGAGGTATTTATACAACATACTTTTGTAAGGCTGTCTTTACTGGTATTCGCGTATGGGAAACTAGTTTCACCCGTTTGATTCCTTGTTTCTCAAGGTAATTGACTCGAAAGAAGAGAAGTTACTTGCAATATTCTCAACAAAGTTCCAAAAAGGCATGTGAATTAGATTATGTATGGCCGACAAGCATTTGTTTGTGTGTTTATAAGTGTTGAGATATTTAAGCACATATCTTGTTATTTTTTTCGATATCAACAACATTATTATTTTTCTCGACTCCAGGCAATGGTTATTTTTGACACTTATGGATGTTTTGTATAAATAGACAACCTTGATTCTAATGCTAAAATCGATCTAGAGAACTATGATGTAGTAAGTTCAAAATTCATCTTAAAACATAGAAACTGGTTAGAGAACTATGATGTAATAAGTCAAAAATTAAAATTACAGTAATTAGTAACTGTTTAGAGAACTACGATGTAATAAGTCAAAAATTAAAATGACAAGATTACAGTAACTAACTAAGAATGAAACTAGCGAATAATTGTAATAACTAATAATTGTATTCAACAAAACTATAAATGAAGCAGTAATAATAAACTAGAAATGAAACAGTAATAATTGATAATTGTATTCAAGAAAACTAAAAACGAAACAACACATTAGGAAACTAAGAACAAAACTAGCAAAAAAAATTATATTACGCAAAACTATAAAAGAAACTAATAAAAATACAAAACTTTGAACAAAATTAAGAAGAAAACTAAAATTATATTACACAAAACTATAAAAATAACATGAGAAAATTTTGTATGTATTTATACAGGTTTTGCTCTACATAAGGCGAGTCCCCAAATGGGACCTTGTGAATGACGTGAACAAGGTCGGATCTTGCCGGAGGAGAAGACCCGTTGACCTCTTCTCCAACGTCGGAAGCGCTAGAGAACACCGTCACGGCTCACGGCGGCGTCAAGAACCCTCCCGGCTGAGAACAGTAACCACTGAAACCGCTTCAGCTCGACATCTAGCTCTTGAATTTTGGATGAGCCCATCAAATTTATCTTCTGTTATTAAAAAAAAAAGTGTTCATGGAACAACAGAAAAAAAAAAATTGATTTGAAGAGTTTGTTTGAGTTGTAATACCTACGAATGTTAATTCTCCCACTTTCCTCCCATCAACCTATATATATGCACTTTGTTGTTATTCGGACGAAACCCATCACTGCAATCGAAAATAAATAATCAAATCATCACGGACACATACAAGACAAAACGAAGCCATAAAAATTAAGCATTACTCGAGTGTTCTGGGTTCCTGTTTCAAACGTACGCGCACACTGAAATTATCAACGAGAAAGGAGATTCGAGAAATGAATAATCTTCGACTTCGCGTCCACGTATGAAGAAGAAGCGACGGGGCTGGTGCCTGTGGCGGGTGGAGACGGCGAAACTGGAGAAGAAAACAAGATACATATGAGATTTAGGTTATTTACCAATCTAAAAAACTTACGGTGATTATCAATTGAACAAATGCACATGTCTGATGGCGAAGAAGGCGGTGGTAGACGGCAAGCAAGAGTCTCGAATTGGGAATAGCAGAAGTGAAAATTAAATTAGGTTACACAATTCAATAGTATAATTTAATTATAATGTAAAGGTTATTAAAGACATTTTAAATTTGAACAAGATACTAAAAATATAATTATGAAACTTTTAACTAAATTAAATTATGATACAGAAACATTAAATTTTCTTTAAATAAAATTAGTCAAAAGAATAGTATTTTTTTTGTAGTATCAATACTTAAAGTATTTTTTTCTCTAAAGGATTACATTTTTTAAATAGTTGACTATTTCACAACCATATTTTTATTGTTTGTTATAATATTTCTTTGTTGGTCTTTTGTGTAATTATGTTGTATGGCAGCAACAAGCTTATGGCGGTCCTTATTTGGGTCTTGATTGCTATGAATTAACCACTTAATAATTTATACAAGGGGATGCTATATTTGTATCAAGCTGCACAAGCAAATTATGAGAATTTCCGAGCCTCGATCATTGATGATTGTGAAATAGTCAACTATTTAAAAAATGTAATCCTTTAGATATTTCAATTCCTAATAGTTTAAATGATTTTTTAATTCATCCATATTTTATTCTGGATGTTGTTATGAACATTAACAATTTGTTAACTATTTTCTCTTATTTAATTTTTTCTTATGAGGTTCACAAATTATAAATACAATAATAATAATAATAATAATTAATAAATCATCGATGAGTAATTAAAAAAAATTGAAACATTCACTTAATAAAAAAAATTATAAGAGTTTAAATATAGTAAGACGAATTCGAATTGTCGTAACCAAAATTACCATTAATCTATACAAATACAGAGATGTAATTTCTAAATTATCCAATTTAATTTATATAATTTATTCAATTTAAGTTCATCTTAACAATACTTAATATATTTGTACATTTTATTAATAAAAATGTATTGATATTATATATATATATATATATATATATATATATATATATATATATATATATATATATATATATATATATTCATAGATGCATACAAAGAATCTTATTTTTAATATATATTTTTATATAATGATTTATACGTTTCTTATTTCTTTTTTACTTACTACTACTATTATTTAAGGCAAAGATAAGTATTATATATTATACAATTAATATTAATTAATTGCTTCGATATAAAAAAAATATTACTTAAATTGAATGAGAAATATCAAAGTAATAATTTAAAGTAATTACTCCTATTATTTAAAGTAATGATTTACTATAATTTTTTAAGTTGTGTTTTTTGCGTGTTTCTCTTTAATACAAAATTTAGAGTACTATTTAAATTCAAAAAATATTAAATTATCATGTCTATCTTTTAATTTAGGATTGAAAAAAACACTAATATAAATAATTTTATTTTTCTTATTCTCTTTGTATTAGAAAATTCTTTAAACCTCGAACATTTTGATAAAAATAGTTTTATTGTAACACTTAGACTATTCTTTTGGACTTATTCTCCATTTGCTTCAGTTAAATTCAATTCAGATCTATTAATTTCTATTTAGTGCAATCCTATTAAGTTCATTTTAATTTAGTAAAGTTCACTTATTAAATTCATTTCAGTTCAATTCAATTCAGTTCAATTCAGACTTATTTAATTCAATTCAATTCAATTCAGACTTATTAAGTTCTGTCCAGTTTCAGCAGAAAAGAACAGATATTAAAAAATTCAATTTTACATGTATGAATAAATTATTTTTTTAGCAGCCACTTAGAATATGTTCTTTTGGATTGAAACTTGCTGAACTGATATAGGTCTAAACTGAACTTATGACCTGTTCATTTGGAGTCATTCTTAAGTAGGCTCAATTCAGTTTAGTTCCGTTAAGACCTGTGAAGTTTAATTCAGTTTAGACCTATTACATTTATTTGAATTTTGTTCAGTGTAGACTTATCAAGTTCAATTTAGTTCAGTTTAGTTCATACTTATTAATTACGGTTCAATTTAGTTTATCTAATTTCTGTTCAAAAGAGCATATTCTTACAAATAAAACAAATAATAGTTGAGAAGTTGTTATATTGCAATACAAAATAATTATTTGATATAGTTTTTAAAATTTTTGGTTCTTATAAATATTTTTTATTACTATTTAAAATCAAAAGTTACTAATTGGCATGTCTATTTTTTATTTATTGTAATAAAAAGTCAAAATTTATAATTTTAGTATGCTTAATATTAATTATATTTTTTTAAACTCAATTTTCTTTAACTCAATTTTCATTTAACCTCTTGACATAGATATTTATTAGGAATTCTTTCCAAAAAAAAGTTTATAAATAAACTCATGAAATTTCGTGTATTTTAATAAATATTAAGTGATATAAAAAATTCATTATAAAGATATCGATTGTTTAACATATTTTAAATTATATTTTAATAAATATTAAGTAATAGTGAAAAAAAATAATATGATAATTTCAAGCATTATGTTTTTTAACCAAATAAATTACATTAAGTATTTCGGTGCATTGCACCGGTAGTTATTACTAGTTTTTATAAATTTAAAGGGTAAATTAATCTAGGGGTGTAGAGAGTAAAAAAGGAGGTGTAAATAATCAGAGACATATATTATATATAAAGTACTAATGTATTTTAAGACCCCTTAATTATTATAATGAAAAATTAATATATTTTTTGCCATTTTAGAAATTGTAATTAAACGCTTAAAATAGAATACTTAAAATTTATTGTAGGATAGAGAGAGTATTGTATAAAATTAATATAATTTCTTGCTATTTTAGAAATTGTAATTAAACGCTTAAAATATAATACTTAAAATTTGTTTTAAGGATAGAGAGAGTATTGTATTTTATTTATATTTAATACATATAATTGATATACAATTGGTAGTACAAAATAACAATATATTTATTTGTAAATGCAAATTGGAAAAAATTACGAGAGAATATACTTGTGTTCTGAATCTCAATTAAACACTTTATTCTAATATATAATACTCCATATGATAAGAAATACTCCCTCTTTCCCTTAAAACAATGCATACTTTCCTTTTTAGTTCATCCCTTAAAACAGTGCACATTCCATAAATGGAATGTCTTTTCACAATTTTATCCTCCCAATACACATTTATTTACTCTTATACCACTAGTTTTTCAACTATCTACTTTATTACTTACACATCAATACCTATTATACCCCTACTTTATATTATAAAACACACAAAAAATCATTTTTTCTTAATCTACGTGTCATTTTCTCTATGCATAGTGTTAAGGGAAGGAGAGAGTAGGTAGTAATAATACGGAGCACACGCAATAACATTAATAATAATATTTATATTATAATATAATAAAGTTAAGGAGTACTGAGCCTTTGAAGATACACAAGTACACAACCACGATTAATCATCAAAGATGGGAAACCAAAATACGATCAAAGATAAGGAAGTCTAACTAATTCATTTGCTCCAGAGGGTCTCGATCGATCGCCCCATATATGCTCAAAAATCCTTCATGAATTTAAAAAGATCTCGCATATTCAATCCTAAATACAAAACACAATTAAAAACTAATAAATTAAAAATTAGTAATTATTTGGATAATTTCGATTTTAATATTTAAACAAATTATATTTATTCCCCGACACAAAAATTAAAAATAATTTATTTGAATAATTTTGAAAATAAAATAAATTTACAAATTAAAAATATACAAACTTAGCTTATGTTCTTTTAAAACTTAATTTCAGTTCGATTGTTAGCATAAATTTGGTATAAATTTTCAAATCATATTATACTCTCTGTATAATATTATTTACCATATTTTCAAGATGTGATTTATGTTGGAAATCGATATTTCGGGTTATCTAACTTGCGGAAACCGACAACCCGATCGAAATCCTCTCGTCGGAGAACCAACCGCGAACCACCGCACGAGCCGGAGCCCGGCCGAACCCACCGCCGCGGACGAGCCGCGGCTGCCCAGCCAAGCCCCCGTACGGGGCTCGCGATCGCTCTCGTAGCGATCGCTGGGGATGCACGAGGCATCCCCGGGGCTGCTCGTAGCAGCCCCGTAGCGGGTACACGGACCCGCTGCCCAGCGCACGGGATCACCCCGTGCGAGCCGCTACGGGTGAACCCGTAGCATGCACGGGGTCGCTGAGGGATTCCCCGCAGCTGATCCGCGATCGAGCTCACGGGCTCGATCGCCCTCGGCGTCCAGCCGAGGCTTCTCCCGTAGCCACGCCGGCGGTCGGAGTCCTAGGGTTCGACCGCCACCCTCGATCTCTGCGGGGATGTCGACCTCGCGGTCCATCCTCGTCCGCGGAGTTCGTTCGTTTCCCGGACCTTCGGTTCATGTGTATATCACGATTAAATTACATAAAATCATAAAGGGGTTTATGATTTCTACATTCGTCTCGTTGTGCGGAGAAACGAGATTAGTTGAAGACCTTTGAATCTTCCCGCGTATTCCTTGCACTCCGTTCGAACGTCGTGTGGGCGACGATCCTCCGAACTCCTATGGATCTCCTTCACAAACTCTCAAGAATATCAAGTATGATAATTTTCTTAATTATTGTGTCTTGAATTGTGAAGACCATGCAGTGCTTTTATAGGCTACGTAGGAGATCTAAATACTGAGGAGAATCATCGTTTAGCACTCTCTTTGGAGCCGTTATTCACTCAGCCCTCGCAATATCGTCACTTGGTGGGTAAATTAATTTATCTCACGCTTACTCGTCCCGAGATTAGTTATTCAGTGCACATCCTTGCACAATTTATGCAAGCTCCGTCTCAAACTCAAGCTCACTAGGATGCTGTTTTACGGGGTGTTCGCTACTTGAAAGGAAATCCTGGTCAAGGAATTTTCTTACGGGCCAATGCTCCTATGGTGTTGGAAGCTTACTGTGATGCTGATTGGGCGAGTTGTCCGGTAAGTCGTCGTTCTCTCACTGCATATTTTGTGTTTCTTGGGGGCTCTCCGATTTCCTGGAAAACTAAAAAGCAAACAACTGTGTCTCGTTCTTCTGCTGAAGCAGAATACCGTGCAATGGCTTCCGCTACATGTGAAATTATTTGGTTGAAAGATTTGCTTCGAACATGTTTGGGTATTGAACATTTTTCGGTTGTCTCCCTTCATTGCGATAGCCAAGCGACTTTACATATTGCTAATAATCCCGTATTTCATGAACGCACAAAACATATCGAAATAGATTGTCATTTTTTCCGAGATGAAATTGTGCGAGGTACTATCAGGTCATCTTACGTCAACACTAATTCTGAACTGGCTGATATTCTTACGAAAGCTCTTGGGCGACCTCAGTTTCATCGTTTGCTCGGCAAGTTGGGCATTTTGAGTTTACATGCTCCAACTTGAGGGAAGGTGTTAGCATAAATTTAGTATAGATTTTCAAATCATATTATACTCTCTGTATAATATTATTTACCATATTTTCAAAATGTGGTTTAGGAAACTTTGTTAGGTTTTCTTAATGCATAACTCGTACCTCCTGTATAAGTATGAGGTGTGAGGATCAATGTACAGACACGAGAAGAAATAAAAAACATTCTTGTGATACACTTTCATTTACTTTATTCTGCCCAAACCCATTCAATTCAGCTCAAACCCATTCAGTTCAAGTCTCAATTATTTTTTTATTATCACCACACTTATTTTCAATATTTTATTTTTTATAGTATTTTTTTATAAAATATTATATGTTTATATAATTGAACAAAAACAAAAACAAAATCAAAATTGTACAATAGTAAAATTTAAAAATTATGTAAAATTTAGTTTCAATCCAAAAGAACAAAGTCTTAGTCCCAAAAAAGTATAAAAAAACATAGAAGGAGCATTGTTTTATATATATATATATATATATATATATATATATATATATATATATATATATATATATATATATATATATATATTTCAATCCAAAAGAACAAAGTCTTAGTCCCAAAAAAGTATAAAAAAACATAGAAGGAGCATTGTTTTATATATATATATATATATATATATATATATATATATATATATATATATATATATATATATATATATATATATATATATATATATATATATATATATATATTTATTGAGGCTTAGTTGCCAACCAAAATTGGATAACTAATCATTTAACACACGATCCGAATAAGTTAATAATACTAAGATTACAGCTAACAATTAAGTAAGTAATCAATAAGTTAAATGAAAAAATAATGAAATTAAATAAATATTTAAATAAGAAAGTTGTACGTAATTTTTTTTCATATAGATATCTAAACTTTTACTAGTATTACCACAACTTATTTATGTACATGCTTAGACCTACACTCGTGTACTGGCCCGATCGGGCCTATATAAGGTCCGTCTGGACATGGTGTCTCGCAGGGCTCAAGCAGGATATTTGTTTTAATTTAATATAGAAATAATTTGAATTTGTGTCGGGCTGACCAGGCTTGAGATAGAGCCTAGGGCTGGATTTGATGTAGAATGTTGTGAGAAGTGGGCTGTAGAGGTAATGGGTAGTGAGCTGGGTAATGGGCTGGACGGGGTCTAAGCGGGCTGCGGGTTTGGGTCGAGCAGGTCATATGGGTCTGTTGGGCCTCAATCCATGAAAAATAGATTCAAGCTATACCCGGATCCAATTAGACAAGTCGATTGGGCTGGGTTGGACCCGCACAGTTGTGCATACCAAAATTCAGCAGCAAAATGTAAAATGAAACCTCGATAGTTTTAAATCTCATCTCCATTTGTGTTTGAATTACAACTTATATTTTCAATTTATTTTCAAATAGTTTGCGTTTCATCGGATCGAGGGGCTAGTTGTTAATGTAGTTATTTATAACTCACAGAATTAAAACAGCAAGCGAATTACGTACGTAAATGCTATCTTACCCTGGGAATGACCCGTTTGCACCGGAGTCGAAAAGGGTTGAGCTGGTGGTGGCTTCATGGAGCTCATGGAGCTTCAACAAAGACAATGTATCCAAATAATTAATAAATTAATACAATAGGTATATATATATATATATATATATATATTTATATATATTGTTTATACATATTAATGATCAATAGAAATCAGAATGGTCACCTTCTTTTGGAGATTGGTGTTCTCATCTTGAAGCTCCTTATGCTGCGTGCACGCGCGATGACATTATGTTATTTATGTGGAAATAGACTAAGAAATATGTATAGATACGTACCTTTTTCTTAAGACAATTTATGTGTTCCATGATGATGCGCCTCTGTTGGAAGAACTAAGAGAGAGATGATCATTATATATGTATGAAATATATACTATATGTATATTAATTAATTAGTTTGGATTTAAAAAGAAAATGTGTAATTACAAAAATGACCTTCTTGGAACGAATGCGTTCCACCCCAACTCTCAATTGCCTCTCCAACTGTTTCAAATCTTTCATCCCAAGCCCATTCAGATTTTCTCCACCAAAATGGCTACAAATTAAAATATAAATTAATTGAAATGAAAACAAAAAAGTCTTACAAGTAGTAGTACTATAATATTAAGAGGGTGTTTGTCTAGTTAATTTAGAAGCTATTGAAAATAAATTTTGTTTTTATTTTTCTAATTTATAAAAATAAATATAAAATATTCTCATACTCCTCTCCTTCCAAATCTCTTTATTTCAATAGCATATTTCAATTGTTAAGTGAATTTGCCTAGTTGTTTTTTTAATTTAAATAATCAAAAGTAGAAAGACGTAGTACTAGTAATTTTTATCTTTATTTATAAAAAAAAATTATAAATTTATATTTTATTTTTTTGTCCTAACAACTTCAATAACTTATTTTGTAAAATAGAATATAATCATACTTTTCTCTTATTTCCAGAGCCTCAACTGATCTCTTCAGTTCCTCAATCTCATTTCTCCACACCTGTAGTTTAGTCTCAAATTAATTGATAGCTTTATATGGGAATCATTGGATACACAACAAGACCTACGTTATCGTTAAATAAGCTAGAACCGATGCAAATAGCATATTAAGTTTGCTAACGACAAATTTTCTAAAACATATATATACCTCCATGGATGTGATCCCTTGTTCATGATCTGATTTGGTTATTCCTACTTCAATTTTGTACCTTGTAATGCTCCTATTCATGCTGCAACATACGTAAGTATAAACAGAAATTATTATGTCACGGATATCTGCAATAAAATTAAATTAGAAAAACAAATCATCGAGATCGACTTACTCATGACTGGAGAATTGGTAGGCCTTTCCTGAAGAGGAGAAGACGAGGAGGGCGACTTCAGCGTCGCAGAGTAGAGAGAGTTCATATGCTTTCTTAAGCAATCCATTTCTTCTCTTTGAGAACGTGACTTGTCTGTTTGTGGGATTCTCTATTCTCTTCAACTCTACTTTCCCCCTCCCCATTTTCTTTTTTTACTTAGTTGAAATTAGATTCTTATATAAAAATATTTAATTTGAAGACAATTAATTCCATGCAGTTTATATAGAGAGTAGTACTGCTGCTTTACTTGTCTGTCACATTGGCATCCATAGCTTTATGTATGCGGGTGATGTACAAAAGGAAACAACGTACGTATTTTGAAATTGTGAAATTTATTTTGGATATTACCTATTGTGTTCAAGGAACAAGGAGGACATTCACTGAGGGTGAGTGTTTCGCATTTAGAAAAAAAACAACTCGGAAACTCGAAAAATAAAATCGTTACGGGTCGAGTTCAATTTTTTTGGGGGAAAACAAAAAAAAAATAGATAGGTTTGTTAGCTTTGCATATTTAATTTTTTTAACATTGATTTTGAATGTACATGTGATTCCTTGTTATTTGATTTCAAGTGTTTCAATTTGTATGGAGTATAATCATCAAGTTTAGTACTCCTTTTTGTTAAGTGTGAAGGTCAAATTCACGCCGGAATGACGAGTATGGTCGAAGGAAGAAACGGCGGTCGCCGGAGGAGAATCGGCGACCGCGGGCTGGGAAAGGCGGGCGCCATTTGGGTTTCGGCGGGCGCCGAAACCGGGAGAAAGCGGGGCTGAGCTACTGCATGTTTTTGGGCCTTTTGACGGGCGCCAAAAGGTATTCGGCGGTCGCCGAATTCGTCCAGCGGGCACCAGAGCAAAACGGCGGTCGCCGTTTTGCAGATCGCTGGGAGCGCGGAATTTACTTGTCCTCCAAGTTTTGTCCCCCTATTTAAACCCTATGTGCGTGAACATTAGGGTTAACACCTCCAGAACTAGAATTGAGATTATAGCTATTACGAGTCTTGTAATTATGTTCTATAATTGTTCTAGTAAATTATTGCAGCGGCAGAAAGTGGACGTAGCCCTCGTTAACGGGTGAACCACTATAAATCTCGTGTCTCTTTTATTCCGTATTTTTCGTTCTTGTTTGTTCGTATTTGATACGTACCTCGTTGGTGGATTGAGCGGAAGAAGAAGAAAACGATAAAATTGGATACCTGGCGGATGATCCCAAAACCTCTGAACCTGAAATCGAGAAATCAATTAAGGACGGAACCCTAACCCCCAACTCGAGATCGATGCAGCAACTCGGAAATCGATGTATGACACACGAACGAAGTATGTATGCTTCGTTGATTCGTCGGGTTGATCTCTTTTGGCACAATCGAAAAGAGAACGAAAAGAGAGAGAGAATAATCCTCACAAATATATTAATAATCTTCAAAGTTGTGTTCTAATAACAAGGGTTTCAAGCCTTTATATAGGCTGACCTAAAATATGAAGGAAAAGGAAACAAAACATCAAAATTCGCCAAAAGAGTCGCGACGCTGAAAATCACGATTTCTAAACTCCGTGTCGGCTGACAAAATGGGGTGTCGGCCGACAATCAACCTGCGCCCGCGGGAAATCCTTCGATCGCGGCCTTACTACGCTGCCCAGCCAACCCCTTTTGTGAAGGTGTCGGCCGACAGGCCTTGGTGTCGGCCGACACCAAGCCAATTTCTGAGCCGAACTTTGCGGCGCGTCCTCTGCACTCGTCTGACCTCCGTTCCAGCTTCTTCTTCATGGTTCCCACTTGAAACTCATCACCTTTGGTTGGTTCGGCCTCCTCGTACGAAATCATATTGATAATGCTCGGCTTCTCCACATCCCCGATGGGTTTCTTCAATAACTCTTGCGCCCATACTTCTTGTATCAATGCCATCAAACTCGCCTTGAACTTCTTGGCTCTCGAGCGCGTAACAGGTCCAGCTGGAACATGCACCGGGTCTTGTATCATCGACGACTCTTGGGCTGCATCATTCCCCTCCTCTTGAAGAGGATTTGTCCTCAAATCCAAGTCGTCACCTGCATCGAACAAACTCAAGTCAGTAACATTGAAAGTAGCACTAACATTATACTCACCTGGGAGATCCAATTTGTAGGCGTTGTCGTTGATACGCTCCAACACTTGGAATGGTCCATCGCCACGAGGAAGTAACTTCGACCGGCGCTGCAATGGGAACCTCTCCTTGCGCATATGCAACCACACCCAATCACCAGGCTCAAACACTACTTTGCGACGTCCCTTGTTCGCTTGCTCGGCATATTGCTTGGTCCGCCTCTCAATGTTCATCCTCGCCGTCTCGTGTATCTGTTTCACAAAATCAGCCCTTTTCTGGCCATCAAGGTCAGTATGCTCATGCACAGGTAAAGGCGCCAAATCTAAAGGCGTCAAAGGATTAAACCCATACACAATTTCAAATGGCGAAAACTTAGTAGCAGAATGAACACATCTATTATAAGCAAACTCAACATGAGGCAAACATTCCTCCCAAGACTTAATGTTTTTCTTAATAATAGCACGTTGTAAAGTAGACAAAGTCCTATTTACTACCTCAGTTTGACCATCAGTCTGGGGATGACAAGTAGTAGAGAAAAGCAATTTCGTACCTAGCTTACACCACAATGTCTTCCAAAAATAACTAAGAAACTTAGAATCCCTGTCCGACACAATAGTCCTAGGCATGCCATGTAGTCTAACAATCTCCTTAAAGAATAAACCAGCCACATGTGATGCATCATCAGTTTTATGACATGGAATGAAATGAGCCATCTTAGAGAAACGATCAACTACCACAAAGATAGAATCACTACCTCGCTTAGTCCTAGGTAATCCCATCACAAAATCCATAGAAATATCAATCCAAGGTGATGTAGGAATAGGCAAAGGCGTATACAAACCATGGGCACTAACTCTAGACTTAGCCTGTTTACATGTAAGACAACGACCACATATTCTCTCAACATCACGTTTCATATGAGGCCAAAAGAAATGCTCATGCAACACAGATAAAGTCTTAGCAATTCCAAAATGTCCCATTAATCCCCCACCATGAGATTCAAGCAACAATAAATCACGTAAAGAACATTTAGGCACACACAGTTTATTTTTCCTAAAGAGAAAATTATCATGCCTAAAGTAATCCCGACTCGCAGTATGTTCACATGCTTTATAAATCTCACCAAAATCAACATCATGCTCATATAGACCTTTAATATGCTCAAAACCAAGTAATTTAGCATCTAAAGTCGAAATCAGAGCATACCTCCGAGAAAGGGCATCAACCACCACATTCTCCTTACCTTGCTTGTACTTGATGACGTATGGAAACGTCTCAATGAACTCCATCCATCTCGCATGGCGCTTGTTCAGCTTGTTCTGCCCCTTGAGGTGCTTCAACGACTCATGGTCGGTGTGAATGATGAACTCCCGAGGCCATAGATAGTGCTGCCACGTCTGAAGAGCTCTCACCAGGGCATACAACTCCTTGTCATACGTCGGATAGTTCAAAGTAGCTCCATTTAGCTTCTCGCTGAAGTAGGCTATCGGACGTCGTTCTTGCATCAACACTGCACCAATACCAATTCCAGAAGCATCACATTCAATCTCAAAAGATTTAGAAAAGTTAGGAAGAGATAATACCGGGGCGTGTGTCAGCTTGTCCTTCAAATTTCGAAAGGCTTCGTCTTGTGCCGTTCCCCACTTGAACTCCACGTTCTTCTTGATCACGGCGGTTAAAGGTGCCGCCATGCTGCTGAAATTAGGCACAAACCGTCGATAGAAGCTGGCCAAACCATGGAAGCTCCGTACATCTCCAATGCTCTTTGGCGTTGGCCACTCCTGGATAGCTCGTATCTTTTCCTCGTCAACTTGGACACCCTGTGCACTGACAACAAAACCAAGGAAAACGACTCTATCCGTGCTAAAGATGCACTTCTTACGGTTAGCATATAATTTCTCCTGCCTAAGTGCAATCAAAACCATCCTCAAATGAACCACATGCTCATCATGATTTTTGCTATATACTAAGATATCATCAAAGTACACAACAACAAATTTACCAATAAACGCACGCAAGACATGATTCATAAGACGCATAAAAGTACTAGGTGCATTAGTAAGTCCAAAAGGCATAACTAACCACTCATATAAGCCAAGTTTTGTTTTGAAAGCAGTTTTCCATTCATCTCCTTCTTTAATCCTAATTTGATGGTACCCACTACGTAAATCAATTTTTGAAAACACGCAGGAACCACATAACTCATCAAGCATATCATCTAGTCTAGGTATAGGATGTCGATACTTTACCGTGATGTTATTGATAGCTCGGCAGTCGCAACATATCCTCATCGATCCATCCTTCTTGGGTACGAGAAGTACAGGTACCGCACAAGGACTCAGACTCTCTTTCACGTGCCCTTTGGTCAATAACTCGCCAATCTGCTTCTCCAACTCCTTTGTTTCCTCCGGGTTGGTGCGGTAAGCCGGGCGGTTAGGTAGCACAGCTCCGGGCACAAAGTCGATCTGATGCTCTATCCCTCGGATGGGTGGTAGACCAGGTGGTGTATCCTCCGGGAAAACATCATCGAACTCCTGCAAAACAAACTCAATAGAAGGGGGTAGAGGGGGTAGATCGTTAGTAATAACCAAGTTCCCCTTCCACAATAGCACGAACATCTGCCTCTTCTCATTCAATGCTTCTTTCACGTCACTAGCCCTTGCAAGGTAGGCTCTATGAAGCAAGGCATTCTCCTTTGTCTGTAATTGCTGTTCTTTGGTAGATGCCTTGTCTGCCTCCCTTTGTAGTTGCACTTGGTCCTCGTAAACTTGCTTAGGAGTGAGAGGAACAAGTGATACCTTTTTACCGTTATACTCAAACGAATACTTGTTGGTGAAGCCGTCGTGTGTGGCTCTCCTATCGAACTGCCACGGTCGTCCCAACAATATGTGACTCGCTTGCATAGGGATGACGTCACACAGCACTTCATCCTCGTACTTCCCAATGCGAAAAGGTACCCTCACTTGCTTGGTCACCCTGATTATACCGCAATCATTCAACCACTGCAGACGGTATGGATTTGGATGCTTCACCTCTGGTAACTCCAATCTCTGCACCATGGTTGCACTCACCACGTTCGTACAACTACCACTATCAATGATCACACTACACACCTTATCCTTCACATGGCATCTCGTGTGAAAAAGGTTCTCCCGCTGCTCCCTCTCCTCGGGCTGTGTATGTGCACTCAAGACTCTCCTAGCTACAAACAGGTTACCCTCGATGGCGAGGATCTCCTCCTCCTCCTCGGAATCCACAGTATCTGTAGGTGTCGGCTCCTCGCCTTCACCATCAGTCACGACTTCTCCGTCGTCTCTACAGATCATGAGTCGTCGGTTAGGGCACTCACTCATAATGTGTCCAAATCCCTGACACTTGAAACACTTCTTGTCTCGGTTGCGACTATCAGGATTTGACGGGCTGACCTGAGTCGATATACGTGCTCCCTCCGGACGACCCTTAAAAACGGTCTTCTTCTCATCTCGAGGTGGAACCTCTCTCTTCCATTGGCTCCCATTAGGTGTAGAACCACTCGGACCTTGGGACGATCTCCAAGAAGACTAAGTCGGCTTTGCACTGCTAAAACTACCCCTCCTCTTGTGCTGGTTCTCAATCTTGATCGCCATGTGGACCATATCCTCTAACTAGACGTACGGTTGCAACTCCACGGCATTCCGAATCTCCCAATTAAGTCCAGCCAAGAACCGAGCCATGGTAGCTTCCCGATCCTCTTCGATGTTGGCCCGAATCATTGCCACCTCCATCTCTTTAAAGTACTCATCTACGCTCTTCGTACCCTGTCGTAGATTCTGCAGTTTGATGTACAACTCTCGGTAGTAGTGAGAAGGAACAAATCTCTTTCGCATCACAGACTTCATCTCGGCCCATGTTTCAATAGGTTGCTCATAGTTTCTCCTCCTACTGGCAACCAGCTGATCCCACCAAACCAAGGCATAGTCAGAAAATTCGATTGCCGCCAATTTCACCTTCTTGAGCTCTGAGTAGTTGTGGCAATCAAACATCATCTCGACCTTTCTCTCCCATTCGATGTACAACTCTGGATCGTTCTTCCCCATGAATGTAGGAACAGTCATCTTGATGGTGCTCAAGTTGTTATCTTCTTCAGCCTCATCATCCTCGGGGTTGGCATCTCGATTTCGCCCATTACGACGATTCTGGTTATCTCGACCGACGTTGCGCAATGCGACTCTCCGATTCTCTGGATTCTCTCGACGAGCTTTCTCCTCTAGGGCAAGGAGTCGGTCATGTACCACATTCATCTCAGTGTGTAAGAGCCTTTCCATCCGCCTAAAATTCTCATCCAATATGGCCTGGAATTGGGCGTTGTTATTAGATCCCTCAGCTGTTCCCTTATTTTTCGTGTCTTCAGACATACCTGCACAGAAAACGTTAGTAATAAAAGCAATAAAGTAAAAGAAAACCTCACCACCTCACAAACGCTCGTGTATCACACTCAAGATGGGATTCACTCAGCACTCGTGTTTCACTCAGGTATGGCTTTTTTCACTCTAATATTCTCACACACTCTGCCTTTTACCACTCAAATTCTCCCTCAATATATCGAACTCCGCGATCTACCAGACGAGATCAGAACCGACAAAGTCCCCAAAAACACACAATACAACGTAGAAAGGACAAAAATCGGAAAATATTGGAACGAAAAATACGATAGTACCAAATTGGCTCAAAATGATGCCGGAAAACTCAGAAATTGCTGAGTATTCGACTCACGACCAGGAACGAGACTCCCAAAAAAAAATTTCGCGAAAAACGGAGTAGAAATAATTTTTATAGATTTGTTTTGTTTTTTTTTTGTTTTTTTTTTGTTTTTTTTTGTGCTTACGGATGAAAGAGATCCGATTCAGCAAGAAGGAAGGAAATATGGAAAGAAAAGAAGAATCGAGGTCACGTAATCAGAAATTAGAAACCCTTGCCTGGGCTCTGATACCAAATGATACGTACCTCGTTGGTGGATTGAGCGGAAGAAGAAGAAAACGATAAAATTGGATACCTGGCGGATGATCCCAAAACCTCTGAACCTGAAATCGAGAAATCAATTAAGGACGGAACCCTAACCCCCAACTCGAGATCGATGCAGCAACTCGGAAATCGATGTATGACACACGAACGAAGTATGTATGCTTCGTTGATTCGTCGGGTTGATCTCTTTTGGCACAATCGAAAAGAGAACGAAAAGAGAGAGAGAATAATCCTCACAAATATATTAATAATCTTCAAATTTGTGTTCTAATAACAAGGGTTCCAAGCCTTTATATAGGTTGACCTAAAATATGAAGGAAAAGGAAACAAAACATCAAAATTCGCCAAAAGAGTCGCGACGCTGAAAATCACGATTTCTAAACTCCGTGTCGGCCGACAAAATGGGGTGTCGGCCGACAATCAACCTGCGCCCGCGGGAAATCCTTCGATCGCGGCCTTACTCCGCTGCCCAGCCAACCCCTTTTGTGAAGGTGTCGGCCGACAGGCCTTGGTGTCGGCCGACACCAAGCCAATTTCTGAGCCGAACTTTGCGGCGCGTCCTCGGCACTCGTCTGACCTTCGTTCCAGCTTCTTCTTCATGGTTCCCACTTGAAACTCATCACCTTTGGTTGGTTCGGCCTCCTCGTACGAAATCATATTGATAATGCTTGGCTTCTCCACATCCCCGATGGGTTTCTTCAATAACTCTTGTGCCCATACTTCTTGTATCAATGCCATCAAACTCGCCTTGAACTTCTTGGCTCTCGAGCGCGTAACAGGTCCAGCTGGAACATGCACCGGGTCTTGTATCATCGACGACTCTTGGGCTGCATCAGTATTGCTTTTCAAGAGGGAAATTTGGACGCGAATTTCCCAACAACTGGTATCAGAGCGCTAGGGTTATAGCGATCGGGGAAAAGCGATGACGGACACCACCACCTCGTTCGGGGTTACGAAATTTGACGGGAATAACTATGGGCACTGGAAGATGCAGATCGAGGACTACCTTTACGGGAAGAAGCTCGGAATTCCTTTGAAGGGTAGACCGGAGAAGATCAAGGATGACGAGGAATGGGAAAGCCTCGACAGGCAGGTGTTGGGATTGATACGTTTGTCCTTGGCTTCAAACGTGTCATTCAACGTGCGCTCAATTACCACAACCAAGGATTTGATGGCTGCCCTATCAAACATGTACGAGCAACCTTCAGCGAACAACAAGGTGTATCTCATGAAGCAGTTGTTCAACCTGAAGATGTCGGACAATGCAAACGCAGCCAACCACATCAACGAGCTGAATTCCATCTTGGATAAATTGAAAGGAGTCGGGGTGAATTTCGATGATGAAATTTACGCTTTGATCCTACTTGCGTCTCTGCCGGATAGTTGGGAGCCCATGCGGGCAGCTGTTAGCAACTCTATGGGGAAGGAGAATCTGCAGTTCTCCGAAGTTAGAGATAAGATCCTAGCCGAGGAAATCCGGAGAAAGGATTTCAAGGGAAAGTCTTCTAGTTCCGCCTTGAGTGTGGAGAACCGGGGGAGAAACTCGGGTAGGAATGCTAACAGGAACAGAGGGAGATCCAAGTCTAGGAGTGGAAGAGATAGCTCGAAGTCCGAGGATAATGAGTGTTGGAATTGTGGGAAGACGGGGCACTTCAAGAGGGATTGTCGCTCTCGGGGGAAGAGTGACAACAAGAAGAAGGGAACCGCCAATGCGGTGACACAAGAGGATGACGACGATGGGGACGTCCTTCTCTGTTCGGTCGACTCACCGATCGATTCCTGGGTGCTGGACTCAGGGGCTTCTTTCCATACGACTGCACAGCGAGAGGTAATGCTGAATTACGTCTCGGGTGATTATGGAAAGGTCTTTCTTGCAGATGACGAGCCACTCGATGTAGTCGGGATGGGAGATATCAACCTAAAGATGTCAAATGGGCAAACTTGGAAGATTTCCAAGGTCAGACATGTGCCGGGGTTGAAGAGGAACCTAATTTCGGTGGGCCAGCTTGACAGTGATGGTCACCGGGTGTCATTTGGAGATGGGTCGTGGAAAGTTTCAAGGAACGCCATGACCATAGCTCGAGGTCATAAGACGGGCACACTTTACATGACGACGAGCGTGAGAGACTCGGCTGGTGTCGTTGATAACACCAAGAAGACCGAATTATGGCATTGCAGGCTGGGGCACATGAGTGAGAAGGGGATGAAGATCATGGCAAAGAACGGGCTGCTGCCCGAACTCAAGGCGATTGAGTCTCACGTGTGCGAGAGCTGCATTCTTGGAAAGCAGAAACGAGTGAGTTTTTCCAAAGATGGAAGGGAGCCCAAGGCGGAGAAGCTGGAACTAGTACACACGGATGTTTGGGGTCCAGCTCCCGTCGCCTCACTCGGAGGATCACTCTATTATGTTACCTTCATCGATGACTCCACAAGGAAGGTATGGGTGTACTTCATGAAAAATAAGAGTGACGTGTTCTCTGTTTTCAGGAAATGGAAAGCCGAGGTTGAGAATGAAACAAATCTCAAGGTGAAGTGTTTGAGGTCCGACAACGGTGGTGAGTACGTTGATGCCAACTTCAAACAGTTTTGTGTCGAGAGTGGGATCAAGATGGTGAAGACTATTCCGGGGACCCCACAACAGAACGGAATAGCGGAGCGAATGAACAGGACGCTAAATGAGAAGGCCCGGAGTATGCGGTTACACTCGGGGATGCCTAAGATGTTTTGGGCATATGCCATCGACATGGCGGCTCATTTAATCAACAGAGCACCGTCGGTTCCTTTGGAATATCGGATTCCTGAGGAGGTTTGGAGTGGGAAGAAGTTGAATCTGACCTACTTAAGGGTGTTCGGGTGTCTGGCGTATGTCCATATCGACGAAGCTGCTCGTAGCAAGCTTGATCCTAAATCCAAGAAGTGCTTCTTCCTTGGATATGGCGGCACGGAGTTCGGGTACCGATTTTGGGATGCCAAAAATCATAAGGTGATCCGAAGCAGAAATGTGATCTTCAACGAGGCGGTCTTGTACAAGGGTAAAGACGAGGTTGTTGAAGAGAGCATTGATCCCGTGAGAGACACGGAGGAGATTCCGGTGGAGGTCGTGGAGACTGAGAAGATCGAAGAGGACAACACGAGCAGTGAGGATGAGCAAGATGAGAATGCTCATCCCAACATCGATCCAGTCACACCGAAGCCGTGGAGGTCGACAAGGGTAAGAAGACCTCCCCATAAATTTTCACCTTCCCTTAACTATATCTTGCTGACTGATAGGGGTGAGCCGGAGAGCTACACCGAGGCTATACAAGCGAGGGATTCGATCAAGTGGGAGTCTGCCATGAAAGAGGAGATGAGCTCATTGATGTCGAATCAGACTTGGGAACTAGCCGAGCTTCCGAAGGAGAAGAAGGCCTTGCACAATAAATGGGTCTTCCGGGCAAAGGAAGAACACGATGGGAGCGTTCGGTATAAAGCAAGATTAGTGGTGAAAGGGTTCCAGCAGAAGGAAGGGATCGACTACACGGAGATCTTCGCTCCGGTAGTCAAAATGGTAACCATCCGGATGGTGCTTAGCTTGGTGGCAAAGGAGAACTTACATCTTCAGCAAATGGATGTAAAGACCGCATTTCTTCACGGGGATCTAGATGAAGAGATCTACATGAAGCAACCAGAGGGGTTCGAAGTCCGAGGCAAGGAGAAGCTGGTGTGTAAGCTTCAAAAGAGCTTGTATGGGTTGAAGCAAGCTCCCAGACAGTGGTACAAGAAGTTCGACTTGTTCATGAAGCGAGTCGAGTTCACGCGGTGCGAGGCGGACCACTGCTGCTACTTCAAGAGTCTTGGAAGAGGTACCTACATAATATTGCTCCTTTATGTAGATGATATGCTGATAGTCGGGGCGAGTTTGGCGGAGATCGACAAGCTCAAGAAAAGTCTATCGAGGGAGTTCTCTATGAAGGATTTGGGTGCTGCCAAACAAATCCTGGGCATGAGAATCACGAGGAGCAAGGATGGTCTTGAGTTGTCTCAAGAGGAGTACCTGAAGAAGGTACTAGCACGGTTTAGCATGGAGGATGCGAAACCCGTGGGCACTCCTTTGGCTAGTCACTTCCGTTTTTCAAAGGAGGACTCGCCGACGAGCGAGAAGGAGATGGAGCATATGGATAAGGTCCCTTACGCCTCTGCGATTGGGAGCCTTATGTATGCCATGGTGTGCACGAGGCCTGACATTGCCCATGCAGTGGGAGTTGTCAGTCGGTTCATGAGTAATCCGGGGAAGCAACACTGGGAAGCCGTCAAGTGGATCTTTCGATACTTGAGAGGGACTTCCGGTTTTGTTTTGAGGTTCCAAAAGTCAGACTTGGGGTTACTTGGGTTCGTGGACGCGGATAACGGAGGTGACGTGGATAGTAGGAAGAGCACTACTGGGTACGTGTACACTTTCGGGGGTACAGCGATTAGCTGGGTGTCGAGGTTGCAGAAGATCGTAGCATTATCGAGTTGTGAGGCGGAGTACGTCGCTGTGACGGAAGCCGCGAAGGAAATGATGTGGCTACAGGCATTTCTGCTAGAGTTGAGACAAGACCACTCGGGGAGTGTCTTGTATTGCGACAGTCAGAGCGCCATTCACTTGGCGAAGAATCCCGTGTACCATGCTCGAACGAAGCATATCCAGCTGAGATATCACTTCATTCGATCAGCCTTGGAGGAAGGCGTCTTGGTGTTGGAGAAGATTCTAGGGAGTAAGAATCCGGCCGAAATGTTTACGAAGGTGGTACCGTGCGAGAAGTTGAGGTTGTGTTCAACCTCGGTTGGTCTTCTGGGATGAGGACCGGGGACGCCGCTGCAATGGGAAGAGAAGATAGGGGCCGTGAATTAGCTTCAAGTGGGAGATTGTTAAGTGTGAAGGTCAAATTCACGCCGGAATGACGAGTATGGTCGAAGGAAGAAACGGCGGTCGCCGGAGGAGAATCGGCGACCGCGGGCTGGGAACGGCGGGCGCCATTTGGGTTTCGGCGGGCGCCGAAACCGGGAGAAAGCGGGGCTGAGCTACTGCATGTTTTTGGGCCTTTTGACGGGCGCCAAAAGGTATTCGGCGGTCGCCGAATTCGTCCAGCGGGCGCCAGAGCAAAACGGCGGTCGCCGTTTTGCAGATCGCTTGGAGCGCGGAATTTACTTGTCCTCCAAGTTTTGTCCCCCTATTTAAACCCTATGTGCGTGAACATTAAACACCTCCAGAACTAGAATTGAGATTATAGCTATTACGAGTCTTGTAATTACGTTCTATAATTGTTCTAGTAAATTATTGCAGCGGCAGAAAGTGGACGTAGCCCTCGTTAACGGGTGAACCACTATAAATCTCGTGTCTCTTTTATTCCGTATTTTTCGTTCTTGTTTCTTCGTATTGCTTTTCAAGAGGGAAATTTGGACGCGAATTTCCCAACACTTTTGTCTCACAAAAGTTACCAAAAAAATGTACAAACATTATTTAGGACACTTTTTTTATTCAAAATACATATATTATAATTAACAATTTATATTAAATTGTTAAAATTGTACCAATAACACTTTAGGACTTGTTCTTTTGGACTCAAACTGGCTGAACTAAACTTAAGCGATTTGAAATGAACTGAACTGAACTTAAGCTATCTGAACTGAACTGAATTGATTTTTTATAAACATAATAATAATTTGTATAAATTATTAATATATTTTTTAAAATATATTAATAATATTATGACGTAACTAGATTTTATATTTAAAATTATAGATTCAAATTATTTTTTGTTTATTTTATTTTAATTTATTTTGAAACGAAGTGAACTGAACTGAATCGATCTGAAATGAACTGAACTAGACTGAAATTAAGTCCAAAAGAACAGATTAAAATGTCATATTAAAATGATAAAATTATACTCTGCAATTTATATGTGAGTACAATGTTACTTTACTATGTGAGATATATGATATATCAAACATAATATATGATATATCTAACATAAATACTACGTACTAGACAGTAGTATGTTATGGCTTAAAATGAACTATTGAAACATTTGCCAACACTCGCATTAAGAATTTAGTAAAATCACATATAGAGATGTTAATCACAATGTTGAATACTACTATAACATGTTGCAATTAGCCTACTTCAAACTGAAACATAATGTTAAAGATCAATTGCACTTCGTAATGAATCATAACAAATTAAGATACAATATATATTTACATTGATTAATAACATGCGAGTGAGAAATGGAAGTAAAAGAAAAATCGATACTCTTTAAAGAGATGATATCATAAAATATCATGTAACATAGAATTCGATTCTACATTTAATCTTTTAAATTTATGAAAAATCAAATATCGTCATATTATAACAAATTAAGATACAATATATATTTACATTGATTAGTAACATGCGAGTGAGAAATGGAAGCAAAAGAAAAATCGATACTCTTTAAAGAGATAATATCATAAAATATCATGTAACATAGTTCGATTCCAAATTTAATCTTTTAAATTTATGAAAAATCAAATATCATCATGTTTAACGATTTTTTGTGAAATTACGAACGTTGATCGTATCTAATGTGTATTGGATATCTCACTGTAGCGTTATATTTTGTGTGAAGTAAATTCAATTGAGTGAGTGTTACAAAAACATGAATCTAAAAAAAAAAAATTAAGTTTTTCATATTTGTGTGACATTTGCTTGGTTGATTAGTATACAATTAATTAAAACACTAGAGTAAGCAATGACTTAGACATTTGGCAGTGACGTAGCCAAATATATTAGTCAGAAGATGCAAATTAAAAACAAAATACAATATAAAAAAATAACAATCATAATTTGTAAAGAACTGAACAATTGTAAATTTAATTGAATGATTACAATAAATATCAAAAGAGAACTTTGGAAGAAGAACTCTCAAATTATAAAATTAAATTATAATTTTATTGATTTAATTTTAATCATAAAATATGCCTGATAATTGATAAGTATTGATATTCTAAAAAAAATTAAAAAAATATTTTAGAAATAATATTTTTTTAATAAATACTGTAATTCATTATCTTATTTTTTTAATAAAGTATATCAATATTTTAATAAAATCACCCATTCGGAATCAAGTCCTTACGTCACTGGTAGGGGTGACTATTCGGGTTCGGGTATTCGAGTTTGTACCGAAATACCCGCACCCGTTTGGGTTTTTGGGTACCCGTACCCAATAAATTTGGGGCGAGTTATGGAATTTAGTTTTAAAAATATTGGGTATTAGGGTACCCAATTACCCGTTCGGGTATACCCGAAATACCCGATTAATTATTTAAATTAAAATAATAAATATTTCAATATATTGATTATAAATCTATAACATTATATATATAATAAATGATATTTTTTTATTGTTTTTTTTATTGCAATTTTGAATTTTATTTGATATTTTTTGGGAAATTTCTACCGTAATCTATATGTACAAAGTATGATACACATCGTATATGATTGAATAATTATTAATGAATATTATTTGGATGAATACTAAATATTTTGGTAAATGATAATTTATGTTTTATGTTATGATTATTTTAATTTTTGTGAATTAATACTTATTTTTTGTACAAAGTATGATACACATAGTATATGATTGAATAATTATTAATGAATATTATTTTGATGAATAATAAATATTTTTGTAAATGATGATTTATGTTTTATGTTATGATTATTTTAGGGGCGGAGGCATTTAAAGGCCAAAGCATAAGAGTATACAAGTTCTGAAGCCCCGTCCATAAAAATGTAAGTTAAGTAAGCCAATTTGAATGAAAAGACTTAACTGCCCTTAAAAGTAATCTTTTCTCACAAAAAACAAATCGAATATTACAAAATAACAAAAAGAATATCAGAAAAACAAAATTGCCCCACAAAATCAATTTTCGACGTTTGAAATTCACACGCACGACGAGCGCCGCCACGGTGAAACACCAGCCCCGACCGTTATCGTATCAACTATTCAACTCCGTCTCCGACGATCATCATTATGGCAAGCAGTGACAACATGGACAACCTAGACAATCGCGCTCAACCTCCGGTAAGTCCATAACCCTAGCTTTCGAACTTTCGATTATTCGAGCATTGATGTTTGTAAATCATTCGATTGTAATTTGATATCGGTATATCCTTTCAAGATAGTGTTTTTGTTTCCGACATTTTAAAATGGTTAATGGTTTATTGCTCTCTGCAATTTTTTCGCATGCGGTTGTGTGTCAGTTCTAGTAGACGACGGTTCAACCGTGAGTTTTATCACCGTGTATTATCACGGTAGAGTTTAAGACGGTGATATATCTCACGGGTGACATACACCGTGTGTACTTACGGTCTTGTCGATTTACGACTATGATTCATCTCACGGTGTACATTTACCGTGTTTACTTACGGTCTTGTACGAGCACGATCCACGACAGTGTTTTATTTCACGGTGTATGTGTACTTACGGTCTTGTACGTGCACGATCCACGACAGTGTTTTATTTCACGGTGTATGTGTACTTACGGTCTTGTACGAGCACGATCCACGACTGTGATTCATCTCACGGTGTTTATTTACCGTGTGTACTTACGGTCTTGTACGAGCACGATCCACGACAGTGTTTTATTTCACGGTGTATGTGTACTTACGGTCTTGTACGTGCACGATCCACGACAGTGTTTTATTTCACGGTGTATGTGTACTTACGGTCTTGTACGAGCACGATCCACGACAGTGTTTTATTTCACGGTGTATGTGTACTTACGGTCTTGTACGAGCACGATCCACGACAGTATTTTATTTCACGGTGTATGTGTACTTACGGTCTTATACGAGCACGATCCACGACAGTGTTTTATTTCACGGTGTATGTGTACTTACGGTCTTGTACGAGCACGATCCACGACTGTGGTTCATCTCACGGTGTAAATTTACCGTGTGTACTTACGGTCTTGTACGAGCACGATCCACGACAGTGTTTTATTTCACGGTGTATGTGTACTTACGGTCTTGTACGAGCACGATCCACGTGGAAAAACATATTCACCATATGTTCAAGGTCGTGTGTAATGTGCACCGTGGTAAAACACCGTTTTGTATTTTCACGGTGAATTTACACCTTGATATTCTATGGGTTTTTTTCTTACGGTGTAATTTCACCGTGTCGTTATATTTCTCATTTTTTATCCTTTAATTCTTATTTATTTATTTCATATTTCAGTTTGGATTTGAATGGAAGAGACCAACCAATCTGCAGTCGGTCACTTTAAGTCTCAATTTGTATACTCGCTACGAAGTTCCGAAACTGATCACGAAGACAATAAAAGATATCGGGGGTGATGCCGTCGCAGTTCGCGATTTTTTTGCGCTGCCTTACATGAAAAGTGTTCTGGGAATAAGATTTACTGCCAAATCAAGCACTAATTTTTTGCACCACCTCGTATGTCGAGAGTTGTCAGGTCCGTCAATACCGGAGAAGGAGCATTGGTTCTACGTCGGTGGTAAGACTGCGAAACTCACACCCGCCGCTTATGCCATTGTAACGGGACTGAATTTCGGCATCTACGATGAATTTCACATCCATGCCACACCCCAGTCTGCTCCAGTTAGCTTAAATAAGCGGCTATTCGGTGGGAAGCGTGTAAGAAGCAATGATCTACGCAAGTTATTTGCGGCCAAACAACTCTTCGATGGCGAACAACCTGCCTCGTTGGAGGATTACATTAAAGTCGCCAATCTCATCGTCTACTATTCCTTCTTTCTTTGTCGATCCGCTGAAATGTATGTCGAGGACTGGGCATGGGCATTAGTGGATGAGCCGGAAAAGTGGCAGAGTTTTCCATGGGGCGCTTATTCCTACCAGGCTCTGAGCTACTACCTCGAAACAACAGCGATGGACCCTGAATTAGCAGAAAAAACTTCGTACCACGTCTATGGCCCCAGTTGGGCTTTTATAATTTGGATGTTCGAGTCCGTTCCGAATATCGGTCAGTTATGTGGTCAACGTGATCCGAATATGAAAGTGCCACGTTGTTTGATGTGGAGTACATCTACAACAAAGACTGATTGCGATGATCTTTTCTTCCAAGGAGAGGTACGTAACCATCTACTCCTACTTATATTTTGCTAGTAATAGTATTTGTTTCACGCGGTGGAATATTAATACTCTGTGTTGATAAGTTTCAGATTGAAGTTGTTCATGAAACCTTGATTCCTACTGATGAAGAGAAAAATGAGCCGTGTTACCTTTCTATACATGACAGACCATTTCATGTTGAGTACAATCGCCCAGTACGCAATGGTGGTAATGCAATCAAAGCCAAACAAAATCCGGAGAAGAAAATTACACAAACCAAGAAGCCTTCTTCGAAAAAGCGTGCTGCAGCCACGGATATTGAAATGCCCGTTTCTAGATCACGCAGACGACGTGCTTCTGAGCAGAGTACTCCTGGTCCAAGTGGGCATGTGTGTTGTAGGCCTGTGTGCTGTCGGCGTACACTTTGTTGCCCACATGAAGATGCTTCTGATGAAGACAGACGACTGACTGGGCTTTTGAGGGCCAAATTGAGAGCCGATCATGAACGGATTTTGTTTGATGAAGGATTGATTGCAGATTTTGCTGGATATATCTTTGAGCGGATTAAAGGCATCACTCCACAACAACTTCATGAGAGCGCGTCTCTGCATGAGTCGCCGGGAGATCTGCGCCGACCTGTATCGCCGATCACATCAGACAATAATACAGAGAGTGAGGCTACCGGAGAAGCCGACGTCCAAAATCAGACAGTTGCTGCCGGAGAAGTCGAAAACAACCACGTTCAACCGGAGCAAGATCCTGTTTCTGATTACGTGAAAGTCGTCCAACCCACTAGACCAAACATTGTCGCTGATGAAGCCAACGACCAAACATTCACAGTCCCTGTTTCTGATACCGTTGAAGTCGGCCAAACCACTGATCCCAACGACTTAGTGATGTCTATTGTTGGACAAATTTCAGCAGATGAAGCCAGTGTCCTAGAACCGACAATCCCTGCCAGAGAAGTCGAAGAAAACATTGACCTATCGCCAACAGTTGATACTGGGATGGTAGCTGATGTGGCCAGTGTCGTCGCCTCGACAACCGATGTAGTTGATCACTTGGCGGCGGTTGATCACGCAGAAAGTGTTCAATCAACTGCAATCAAAGACGCGTGCGAAAATGTTGGTAGGCCAATTGTTTCTCCCCGTAGGCTGAGAACTCGTAAGCCTGAAGCGGCGAAAAATGCTCCCCAAACTCACGGTAAGACACCACTTTCTCCCAGTGAAGGACTTGAAGCCGTTGTAAAAGTATATCGGTCGTTTTTGAGATCATCCAAACGGACCAAATCTTCTGTCGATTGTGTAAATTTCCGTGGCACGCAAATTACCGTGAAACGGAAAACATTTCTTGACATTGAAAACGTGAATTGGGACTTCGACGGGGAGGTAACCATTGTAAATTTAAGATATATAGTAGTATAATTCGGAAATAAAGTTTATATACTTACCAACTAGTATTTTTATATCAGGTGATGACTACCTTCTGCAGTTACGTGGAGTTAAAAATGGAAAAGGAAAAGTGGCCTACGGAATACTTCGTAATTTTACCCCCAAACTATTTTGTAAGTTTTCACAGACTCCGTGGTATGAACTCAATAAAATCTAGCTCACTTATGACCTTATATATTTTCAATGCACTTTTTCAGTTTTGCTTCAAACATGCTTACAGCTCATTGAACAATCCAAATTGGAAACTCCCAGTCAGTTTATATGACGATTTCGAATGGTTCAGATTTTCCCACGTAAGTACTACAATCATATACCCTAAATCAAAAACTCTGAACACTAATTAAGCACTCATGATATCGTTTACTTATTTTATGTGAAGGCCGTCATGGTTTGTCATCTTCCGAGACATTGGGTCGTAGTTCGAATTTGTTTTGATGATTGGACTTTCGAGCTGTATGACTCGTTAGCTCATAACTATGAGCCTGGTGTGAACCCTCGCGCCCCTGAGTTCGAGTGTTTGTTGAAGGTCTTACCTCGAATGTTGGAGAAAACAGGTTACTGGGAAAGAAAAAGATTACCTGTGAAAACGGAAGACTTCAAGTTCAAGGTCATGCCAGCCGAAGAACAATTTGCCCAAGATGACAACCACTCTTGCGGTCCTTTCTGCACAATGTATTTGGAACGATTGCTCACCGACCCATCATTGTATCGTAACGCGGACGACATCGATATCAAAGCTGTCAGAAAAAACATAGCACTGAAGATATTTTGGATGTCCTGCAAAGACATTGAACTCCCTTTTTGATTAAGGGATGGATAACAGTTGGTTTCGTTTTGGTTTGCAAGAGAGTAAACTTTTCATATACTGTATGCCGTTGTATGTATAAACGTGTGTTTATCACCGTGTGGTTGATCAGCGCCGTGTGCAAAACTATCAATGACTGTATCTAAAAAAAAATTGTTGATAACCGTGTGCACTTACGGTCTTGTATCAGCACGAACCGTGAGGTACCAACGGCGACGGTTATTGTATTTGAATTTAAAGACGTCTGCACTCTTACACGGTGATCTCACGAGACGTCACCGTGATACAACACCGTGTGGTTATCAAATCCATTCTAAAAATATTAGAAATTGAACGAGTTCTTTTTTTAGATGGCGTATTTTCGTTTCTAGGATTGGGGCGGGTTAAGCCGATGCACGTGTACTTATTAAATATTAGTGGTGTCAGTTATCAGGACAGCTTTTGCAGGCGGGTATTCATCTTTTATTCTTTTATTTAAAATTCAAATTAAAACATCGGAAAATAAATGAGAGGGGGAAGCCGTTTTACGCACGGCTCAGTAAAACGTATATTGTGCACGGTGACACATGGTCGTCAATACATTTACACCGTGGCTTGTTCAACCCGCAAAAAAACGATCGTCAATCGTTTGGATACACTTTTAAGGCGTCGTTACCATCAACGGGGTCATGTTTCAGGCAGTGAGACGTATGGTATTTGAAATTAAAGACGTACGATGCGATTTGCATTAGTGTATGTCTCAAATTCAAGAGATGTGTAGTTCATTGGTAACAATTTACTCTCAAGTGTGATCATATTGCACATGGTATGTCAAATTTAATCGTTTGATGGACTATTGTGGATTTTTTACGTTCAATATAATCATTTCCATAGGAAACTAACTTTGCTTAGGCATTTAGCCAAAAAGATTATTGCGATTGTGCAAGAATCACACGAAAACGTGAGTGTTCATGCTCACACGGTGAGCTCACAAGACGTCACCGTGGTACAACACCGTGTGGTTATCAAATCAATTTTAAACATTTTTGAAATTGGACGAGTTCTTTTTTTAGATGGCGTATTTTCGTATTGGAGCGGGATAACCGATGCACGCGAAATATTAGTGGTGTCAGTTATCAGGACAACTTTTGCAGGCCGGTATAGTCATCCTTTATTCTTTTGTTTCGCACGGTCATTTAGTTTCACGGTTGTATCTGCACGGCGTTACATGGTCATCAATACATCTACACCGTGGCTTGTTCAACCAGCAAAAAAACGATCGTCAATCGTTTGTATACACTTTTAAGGCGTCGTTACCATCAACGGGGTCATGTTTCAGGCAGTGAGACGTATGGTATTTGAAATTAAAGACGTACGATGCGATTTGCATTAGTGCATGTCTCAAATTCAAGAGATGTGTAGTTCATTGGTAACAATTTACTCTCAAGTGTGATCATATTGCACATGGTATTGTGGAATTTAATCGTTTGATGGATTATTGTGGAATTTTTTAGGTTCAATATAATCATGTCCATAGGAAATTAATTTTTATTAAGCATTTTGCCAAATAGATTATCGCGATTGTGCAAGAATCACGTGAAAACGTCATTGTTCATGCTCACACGGTAATGTCGTGAGACGTCACCGTGATACAGTACCGTGCGACGGTCAAATAAATGTAAGTATGTAAACAGATACTTACGTGGCACGGTTTTGTCAGTGAACAGAACAGCTTTTGAAGCCGCAGGTTTATTCAACCTTTTTATTCATCTTTTAATATTTAATAAATTAAATTACCGGGATTCCCAAAAACCAAAAAAAACAAAAAAACAAAAAAGAGAGGACGGTTGCCTTTTGCCACGGTTCAATCACCCGACCCTTGGCGCACGGTAATATCTTCAAACGCTAAAGTCACACGGTTACTCGTGCACGGTGGGAGAAGGTCGAAATATATTAACAAAGAAAAACAAGCACTAGTACAGTATTATAACGTAGAATACGTAGTGTAGTAGCTACAAAACCAGAAAAACATACTGTAAAAGCAAAAATAAAAACATACTATTCATAAACAAAACGCAGAAAGAAACATTCTTTGCATTCATGGTTCATCATCCTCGCCATCTGCGTCATCGCCTAAATCAGTCGTTTCGTCCTTATCGTCTGCTTCATCGTCCATATCGTCCTCATCGTCCGAGAGCTCCACCACTTCCACCACCTTCTCAAACAGGATCTCTTCTACAACCTTAGATATGGTCGGCAGAAGGGGGTCTCCAGGGGCATTAGGATCGGAAACGTTTCGAATCTCGAGACCATCTTTATTGTAGACATTGACAAAGAAAGGACCCAATTTCTTGGCGTAGTGAAAAACCAAAAAATAACCGAATTTAAGATGATGAGCCGTGCAGAAATCGGTCCAGCCACGACGAAAGCACACGTAACCGTTGACCCAAGAGATTTCCACGGACCACGGGGCACGAGCGGTGACAAATGAGGCGAGTGTCTCACAATCTCCAAGCAAAGTAGCCCTACCTGCCAGATACTCATGTTCATGAGCAAAATCAGAAGGTAAACGACAAACTTCACGGAAATCAACGATGTTCAGAACTTTGAAGAATCTACAAATCGGGATTGGGGTGGCCATTGAATATGAAATTTGATTTTATAAAAATTAGGTTTTTCAGCGTGGTACGGTGCTTATGTATACACGCCAAAAGTGGGTAGTTGAGGGGTTAATAAACTAATAAAGGTTTCACAATACACCGTGAGATACCAACGGCGACGGTGGGTAAGGGTTTTTATCAAGGGTTATCAGTGTCACATAGACCGTCACGGTAACCGTTACACGGTGAGGAAATCCACTGTAATAAACCCACGGCGCAATGTGTTTAATGGGGGTGGTTGGGAATTGAGTGATTTCGTGAAACGATTTAAATCCGGCGACGATGTGATTCAGAACAGATACTCATCAATTCCCTGAATTGAATGGTCATATCATATCATATCTGGACCATCAATGAGCGTAGTTGGAAGTTGGGTTGGGTCGTGGGAGGAGGATCAGAACAGACACACATCATAAATTCTTTGAATTTCACGGTCATATCTAATTAATGGATATCGTGGTGGATGTGGGGTTACGTTTTCTATGTCATATATGAACATACCACGGCTTACGCACCGTGGGATACCAACGATGACGGAGGATTAGGTTTGTTTTTATGTCACCTATAACATGTACGTACATGGTGTTAGAATGCACCGTGCTAACATCACGACGACCCATTCAGAGTTGTAGTCACGTTACCAAAGTCACAGTGACCGCGACACGGTGATTTAATCAACCGTGAAATACACACGGAGGCACAATTCTAGGTTTTTATTTAAATAATAAATCAATTAATCGCAATGTGTTTAATGGGCGTAGTTTAGAGGTCAGTCGTTTCGTGAGTCGATTGAAAGCCGGCGGCGGGATCACTTTATTAGGTCAGAAAATTGACCCTATAAATACGAACGAAAAAACCCTTTTTTTTTCTATACCCAATTTTTTCTCATGTTTTCTGCGTTTTTTTTTTCTTATGGAGCGGTTTTCAGTTCACCACACATCTTTCAAATTCAAAGCTGCAGTCCGGTAACGAGATACTCGAGTTTCCAAAAGAAAACCTTCTTTTTTCTAGATCATCAATGACGAGGTACTCGAGTTTCCAAAACATCTCGAGTATCTTATTGTTAGATACGGATCTTATCAAGTGCCTCTTTCTCCGTGGCGGTGAATCTGGCCATATGTTGAGATCATAACAGGCTATGATTGAGGCCGAAGAAAAAGAAGGTCTTCGAATTGCTTCCCATCCAGAGAGTAGATTCTGAGGCGGGTTGGATTTCTTTTTTTTTTCTTTGTTTAACCAAGTATGGTTCTGGGTTTAGGGTTTTGATCCATCAATTGTAATTCCCAATAGGGTTTTGATCAATCAATTGTAATTCTCAGTAGTGTTTTGATCCATCAATTGTAATTCTCAATAGGGTTTTGATCCATCAATTGTAATAAGACTACTTTTGTTAAGTTTAAATTGTTTAATAATTTTCTTTTTGGTTTCCATTGTAAATTTTGTAATGAACACACTTCGACTATGCCATTTAAGATCTGTAACGGTGTTACAATCCACAGTGTTTGAACCACGGCGACACATGAGGTTTTAGGGTTTTCTGCATGATACGGTTGCACGGTGTTATTAGCTACCGATGGAACCTCACGACGACACTGTTCTATGGGTTTTATATCCCAATTATGAGCGTTCCACGGTGTTACAATCCACCGTGATATAATCACGACGACACATTAGGTTTTAGGGTTTTCTACCTAATACCGTTGCAACGTGTTACAATCCACAGAGGGAACCCCACGGCGAAAATGTTCCAAGGGTTTTATATCCCATTTATGAGAGTTCCACGGTGTTACAATCCACCGTGCCAAACCACGGCGACACATTAGGTTTTAGGATTTTCTACCTAATACCGTGGCTAACCGAGGGAACCCCACGACGACACAGTTCTAGAATTTATTTATTTTCTTAATTAATTAATCGCAATGTATATAATGGGCGTAGTTGGGAGTTGAGTCGTTTCTGCAACAATTGAAATCCGGCGGTGGGATGACTCAGAACAGACTCATCAATTCCCTGAATTGAATGGTCATATCAAATTAATGGATAAGGATTGTTGGATGGGGTGATTTTATAATAATTTTATTAATACGAGTAATTAATAAGCATCGTGGACAGTTGAATCGTTTCGTGGAACGATTGAAATCCTGGTGGTTGGATGACTTAAAATTAGATCAGAATATAAGCCTATAAATACGAACGAAAGAAATCTATTTTTCTATACCCATTAATACTCCATTTTTCTGTTTTGTTCTTGTTATTCATGGAGCAGTTATCACCGCTCTTTTTCGAATTTCACAGTTGCATTACTTTATCGAGATACTCGAGTTTCCAAAAGAAAACCATCTTCTTATCTTTCATGATACCAGACTCCATCTTCTTGACTCTCTTCAGACTGTGCATTTGATGGGGATAGATCGGGATCTCTTCCGACCCGGTTATGTCTTCCGAGCTTCCCATTATTCATGTACAGGGTCAAGCGGCTTTTCAAGATGTATCTACTTTTCAATAGATAGTGTTCAGGGTTTTGATCCATCAATTTTTCACAATAGGTTTTAGGGTTTTCAACCAAATATCAATTGTTTACTGTACTTTTTCCTTAAATGTATCATTAAAAGATTTTAATATCACCGTCATTTATTAATCTTGCTAAAACCCTCACACGGTTACTCATTAATATATAAACCTAAATCTATCAGTATTCATATTAATTATTAAGAGACGGCCGTAGTTGCCAGACGCGTTGGCGCTCCGCCTGGATTTCATTAATTAAAATTACAATATATATATGCGTGTACTAATTTACTATTTATTTTACCGTGTACTATTACCGTGTTGAATACGGGTGTGTGTAACCGTGCATCGGTATAAGGTTATATGATATAGCATCTTGAATTTTTGCATGGTGTATATTAATTCACGGTGTAATATTATTTCACTGTTTTATGTATTTTATATTGCAATTTCTTTTTCATACGACGGTGTTACAATCCACCGTGATCTAACCACGACGACACATTAGGTTTTAAGGTTTGCTATCGGATACAGTTGCACGGTGTTACAATCCACCGTGGTAACCGCACGGCGACACAGTTCTAGTGTTTTATTTTTTTTTAATTAATTAATCGCAATGTGTTTAATGGGTGTGGTTGGGAGTTGATGAGTCGTTTCGTGCAACGATTGAAATTCGGCGGTGGGATGACTCAGAACAGAGATGCATCAATTCCCTGAATTGAATGGTCATATCAAATTAATGGATAGCGTGTTTAATAGGGTGATTTTCTATAAATTTTAATTTTATTAATACTAGTAATTAATAAGTGTAGATGGCAGTTGAATCGTTTCGCGGAACGTTTGAAATCCTGGTGGTTGGATGACTTAAATTAGATCAGAATATTAAGCCTATAAATACGAACGAAAGAACTCTATTTTTCTATACCCATTAATAATCCATTTTTCTGTTTTGTTCTGGTTTTTTCATGGAGCAATACTTATCACCTCACTTTTTCGATTTTCATAGTTTCATTACTGTATCGAGATACTCGAGTTTCCAAAATAAAATCATCATTCCCCTGAATTATCTTCCACCAGAGATGATTCGGGGTTTCGGCTGGAATGATTCGGGAACACCTGAGTTCCTTATCTCCGTCAAAATCACCAGTTAGGTCTTCAATCCCTGTTTCACTTCTGGTTGAGGCTCAAAAATCTGTGCTGCTGACCAGATGTCAAAAGAGGAGATTCACTGTGTGCTTTGTTATTCTTTTTGTTTGCTCATCTTTTTTGTATTACGCTGACCGATGGTGTTTAGGGTTTAGAGTTTTGATCCATCAATTGTTCTAAAGTTTTAGGGTTTAGAGTTTTGATTCATCAATTGTTCTCAATTATAAGATTTAAATTTATTTTAAATTTGTCCAATTTCATATTCTCAATCAAAATTATCACAGTCGCTTTTAATTATCGTGTATGATGCCACGACGCCCATTTATCGTGGCTAGTCACACGACGTATGACTGTCGTTGATGGTCTCACGACGTATGATTATCGTTGATGTTCTCACGGAGTTGACTTATCGTGTATGCATCACGCTGTCCATTTATCGTGATTTGTCTCACGGCGTGCGACTATCGTGGATGAGCTCACGGTGTGCAATTATCTTATATGTTTTCACGGTTTCAATTTATTGTGGATAGTCACACGGTCTCTATTTATCGTGGATGTCCTCACGGTGTCCATTTATCGTGGATGTTCTCACGGTGTCCATTTATCGTAGATGGTCACACGGTCTCTCTTTATCTTGGATGAACTCACGGTGTTCGATTATCGTGGATGGTCACACGGTCTCTCTTTATCGTGGAATAACTCACGGTGTTCGATTATCGTGGATGTCCTCACGGTGTCTACTTCATCGTGGATGAACTCACGGCGTATGATAATCGTGAATGATGTCACGGTGTCTTATTATCGTGCATAGTCTAACGGCGTACTTTAACCGTGGATTGTCTGAAATTGTATTGGAGTTTTATTATTATTTTTTAAAAGAGAAATTCTATTTTAAATTACATATACAATTTATATTCATTTGTTAAACAACAAGGGTAGTGTAGACTTTTCCTACCCAATTGTCTAATAAACTTCTACTTTTATAGACAGGGCCCAGAACTTATTTATTTTATGAGGTGGTCCTGAATTCGGTATTCCCACATTATTTTAATTTTTGTGAATGAATACTTATTTTATATTTCATTTTGTATTTTTTGTATTTTATATTTAATAATGATTATTCATTTTCACAATGAATCATATAATGAATTTTTATATATATTTAGATTTTGTGTAAATGTATAGATTGTAATTTTTATTGTTGGTTGGTTAAAAATAAATTAATATTGAATTTGTATATTATTATTGAAGTTTTGTTAATTCATAATTTAGGGTAATTTTTGGTACTCGATTACCGTAATCGATTACCCGGCCCGGGTATTGGGTACCCGATTAACTAAAGAGGGCCGAGTTATGGGATGAGTTTTTTTGTTTTTTAGGGTACGGGTACCCGGAAAATTCGGGTGCGGGTATCCGTCCATACCGAATAGTCACCCCTAGTCACTGACCTTAGTTACAATCAAAGTGCGAAATTCTACTAAAAACTACAAATCGTAAAATTTGATATTTTATAAATTTAAAAAATTAAATGAGAAATTAAACTATGATACAAAACGTTTTGTGATATTATCTTTTTTTTAAATATAATTAAAATTAGTATTTTATTATTTATTCTCCCAATTTTCTTTTGAGTCTCACATGGTATAACTTTACACGTGCATTTAAAATAAAATAATTTTAATTATTTTTTCATTTTAACGTATAATTATATCATTAACTTTTCACATATTTTTTTACTTTTACAATAAAAAATTAAAATAATTATTTTTATTAAAATAATATAAGTAATATTTATTTTTACGTGCTCAAAAAAATATTAAGATATTTTTATGACAAAAGTATTTTATTTTTGGGACTATTTTGGTAGCTAGGTCTTTCTATATATCTAAATTTCTGATAGTTTCTCACGTTATTCATTTACTCAAACATCACCTCAGACAGTGTACACCTCGTAGTCATATCTTATTGACTCTCTTGGTCTCTTCTTCTCTCTTTGTCGGGACTCTAGACAAGGTTTCATTCTTTGGTTGGCTAAGTCGACTCCCCACGAAAGATAAAACAGCAGCGTGAATCAGTATAGTGAACTACCATTGCGTATTGTGCGACGATAATCCTATTCTCATATCTTATTTAATTTGAGTGTCCTTTCAAAAATGAAACATATATTGCATTGTATAAATTTTAATATGTAAAATAAAATAATTTATTTACACCCAACTATGTTTTCTCATCTAATATGCCTTATAAATTCATTAACAATTAATCAATTAAACGCGTAAAGAATTGCGAGTATATGATGAGTGATCATCTCTCACATATTGCACTTAAAAAGTTGATGAAAATTATATTGTGAGTATATGATGAGGGAATATATTATATTTATTAAAAAAAGGTAGCATAAATTATGTACTATATATGTAACTATATTTGTGTGCACATATGTTATATTCTCACAGTATATTCTTTTGATCTTAAATTGACTTGTAATGATAATTAGTGATAAATTCTCACAAGTATATTTTTTTAATAATAGTTGTCATGGATTTTTAACACTTGAATCATTGTTTTCATAAATAATATATACATTAATACACCATTTTTTATAAAGTATATATTCTCTCTATCTCACACTTTTAAACACAAATATTTTGTATAACTCTATGTGTATAACTATAAAACATTATGTGCATAACTCTAAAACAAAAGGATTATATAAATGACTATTAATTAGCTAGAATTGAGCTCCCTTAATACTCCATGTATCTTTAGTTCCAACAACTCTTTTAAGTAGTACTCCGTATTTAAGGAGTATTATTAATAGTACTATTAAATATGTTAGGAATAAAAACAAAATCATGAGGCAATGACATACCGAAACGTGGCACGAGGACAAAATTTGACCCGTGCTGCGAACATATCGACACGTGTTCCCCATAATACTTTTTGAAAGATTGATGTGAATGCGTGAGCAACTGGGCATGTTGGATAACATAACCTGCAGAGGGAACATTAAAAAGGATCGAACAACAAATTGAAAAAGAAAAATGAGAGAATCATATGGATTTTTTTATATGGATGAGGATTGGAGTATATATAACTCTATTCAATATTTTTTTTTTTATAAGGAGGAGAGACGAGAAACTCCACCCCCACCCGATTGGAGGTCCCTCGATCGGGTAGGATGTAAATCGAGGGATGTGCTCGAGTAGCAGACACCTGTGCGAGAGAGCCAACAGGTCGAATCCCAGGACAAACCTTCATAATATTTCAATGAAAATTTGCCCCACCCGAGGTTCGAACCCTGCGTCGCCGGGGAATTTCACCCACATCATCACAGGCCTTACCACTCGGCTATGCCCCTGGGGACAACTCTATTCAATATTACATCCTCTGTTTTGTAAATATATATAGTAATACTAGTATCACTTTTCCAGACAAAAAGATTAAAAAAGAATTTCACAATTAGTCATGAACATATCTCTATTCCACGATTACTCTTTTTATTTGAAAAAATCAAAATTGGTCTTTATTGATCAATTATGATCGGATTATGCGGACATAACATATCTCTATCCCACGATTACTCTTTTTTTATTTGAAAAAATCAAAATTGGTCTTTATTGGTCAATTATGATCGGATTATGCAGACATGACAGTCAATTTATGCAGCTCACTTTTGTGGCGAATTATGATTGGTCAAGTAATTCACGTTACCATTCCACTCATTTTTTAGGGAAAATCGAGTGGCAGAAAGTATAAATTTAAGATAATTAAGAGTTTTTATTGATCAACCAAAAATTCACCAATTAAACCCTAATAAATGGATTGTTTTTCTGCAATTTCTCCTCCCATCCCCAATATTCATATATGAACCCTAAAAACAAAATTCGACATTTTCCCCAAATCTCCGACAGCTGAAATCTCCAAGTTCGTTCAGCCTTGCTTTCTACAAAATGTCTTCCGATTCAAGCAAATTTGAAGGTTACGGCAAGGGCAGGGACTTGAAGTACGAGGAAATTTTTTGCAACCATTGCGCGAGAAAACTTCAAATTCGTGTTGCTTATTCCAGCACCCCCAACTACTAGAAGCTATTTTACTATTGTAATGAGCATAGATTTCAGGCATGGTGTCATCTGACGAATGAGAAAGAAGTTCAGTCGGGCAATGAATAATTCAAAGATGCAGATATGAATTTGAAGAAAGAGCTGAAAATATGTTGAGAGCCATGGCTGTTTTTATGTTCATCACTATGATTTGTCCTTGTGTTGTTGCTGAATTGAAGTTTTATGTTTTATTCTATTGATGCTGAATTTTCTGTGTTGGGCTACTTGTTTTGATGTTATTAAATCAGGGTTTTTAATGTTGATGTAATGAATGTTGTGGATGTTTGATTCTTGATTTCAATGTTGTTGATGTAATGAATTTTGTATGGAAAGACTTCAATGTTGTTTTGACTACCTTACAGATTGCATTACTTAATTAAAATGACCACTAATCACAGAAAGTTTAAACCACATAAAGCATCTAAGATAGCAACCAAAAGAGTGATCATCATGTTTAGTACAAACATTAGTAACATCTATCTGCCACCTACAATGTACCAAAAGTGACCAATAAACGGCCTAAAATGTACCAAAATAAACAACTTAATCATCATCCACATTAAACCATCTGCATGCACTACTAACATCTACTAGAGATTCCAGCAAAAAACAACTTATTTTTGCTTGTTTCACCCCTGCTCAATGTACTAAACATTGCCCTTGAACCTCCAACTGTTGAGTCCATACCACTGAGCACTTGTTCTGGAAGAGTGGAGTTCATCTTAAGTTGCTCCCAAGGGGTAGGTCCTGGAATCATCGCACTGTTGTTGTCTTGACTTAAGAGTGCCTCAAACTTTGTGTCATCCTCATCCACAATGCCACTTCTTATTGGCTATAGGAGAACAATTCTTTTAACTTAGACAATTAAACTACAATATTGAAACACAAAATCAGATTACATGATTGTAGTACCTGAGATGTATGTAGGTTGCTCCCAGTTTTTTCAACTAAAAACTTGCCCTGTCCTCTTCCTCTGCCTTTCACAACTTGCCTTTTATTTATTGTAACAGTAACACTTCCACCGACATATGCACTCCCATTACCCCTCCTTCTTACAACACCACTTCCTCTTCCCCTGCCTTTAACCTGTAAATGAAATATGAACATAAGAAAAGAGCATATTATAGGAAAATATGAGCATAATAAATTGAGCATATTACAAGGCGATGAACCATTTTATTTGCTCATCTTAGAGCCTTTTTTAGAGTCTGTTTGAGTCGTTTTATGTGTCTGGGAGGGCACAGTAGAGTGATTGGGCAGAGTGTGCAGGCAAATGGGTAGCAGGTGGCGCACTGGGTAAAAGAGGCAAGGAAACCCCCTTCTTTGGGCAAACAAGCGATATGGAGTGGGTAGTGACTGAACAATTTGGCCTATTCAGGCAAACCAACCAGTTTGGGCAGAGTCATGAAGCAGAAGACCCAGGTCAATTACCAAGTAACGTGCCTGGTCCGATCACCTGTGGAAGAGAAGTACCTGAAGACTGAAGGTTGGGAAGCAAATCGCTATCGGGAAAAGGCAAAGGCGGCTGGAGCTAAATATGGTAAGTACTTAGCGATGCCTGGATTAGGAAGCCCATGCAGCAGGCCCATGCAACCGCGATCCCTCAACCCTAATTGAAGTCTATATAAGAAGAAGGAGATGGAGAAGAACGACACCACTTACACACACAAGAATGAAAGAATCGAAGCAAGCCGCCGGCGACCGATGGGACTTGGAGCTTTCCGGCCAAGTTCTTTCTTTTGTGAAGTAGATCGTGCCTTCGGGCTAAAACCAATTTATTGCTTTTTATGTTTTGAATTCTGTTTTGTTATTTCAGTTTGAAAAATTTCAATTTCTGTACTTATGCAATTCAGTTTAGTTTTTCAAATTATTTCTTGTTTTAGTTCTTATCGTATGAGTAGCTAAACAAACAGGGCGTTTGGGCAAAGGCAGATCGAAGGGGAACTCAGGGCTAAGTTAGAACCGTGAGGTTGGTAGGGCTTGATTAGCTGTTTGGAGGTTTGTTCCCGATACATAATTGAGGTTTAACTACATTCTTGCAGGTTTGGGAAGACTAATTTGGTCGTTAAGAAACCCTTACACTTAGAGATACTGGCGATTGATTAAACGTATAGAAGTACCTAGTCGTGTTGTTACGGGCATAGTGCTAGAACGTGTTGGAGTTGCGGTTGTATGATTCGGATTTCCGTACATGCTATTGGCCGAATTGGGTCCGTTGAGAGAGTAATGCGAGTTTCGGAAAACTAGATCCATGCGACCACATAGGTATCGAATTGACTAGACTCAGGGGATTAGGCATAAGTATACCTTACGTTTTCTTTAACCAGTAAGGACGGATTGGGTGAGGTAATTGTAGGCATCACTTAATAATACTACCTTTGCTTTGTTAGACATCCTATAACCGATTGACAAACAATCAGTTAAAACCATTAGTGCCAGGGATCAGTAGTTTGCCCAGATAACCTAGAGAGAAGTCGTAAGCCCAGGAGCCTGCTTTCCTTTTATTGAGTTCAGTTTGATTTACTGTTTTACTGTTTATTTAGTTTGGTCAAAGTGTTAGTTAATTCTGAATGTTAGTTTGGGTTAGTAGATTTATTTAATTGCGTTAGTAGTAGTTTGATTAAAACTCTGTGACCAAAATAACCACTTTAAAACCTTTTTATTGTAACACCATTTGGGAAAAGCCGAGATAAACTGATTTGCAATTGCTTCCTCGTGGGATCGACCCTATACTTATCACTTGCTATCTTGTGTTGAGTTTAGGAACTTTATAAATTTATTTTGACCGCATTACTTCAACGACAAAGTATTCGCGTCGTCACAAGGATTATTTTATGAGCTCTGGATATTGTGTCCTCAACCATTGGATCATCATTTGGAGCTTCATCTACTGGAGTTTTATCATATTTGCATGTACTGCTGTTGTGTGATGGAGTTGTATACTTAATGTCTATATTTAAGTAACATTTGAACTCCGTCTAAAGAATTTATCCTATTTAATAATAAACAATCATTTGCATTTATATGCAAACCATAGTCCTAGATTTTATACGTTGTAGTTAGTATGGTGTGCGTCGTCACACGGAAGATCATACTATGGGTTACCCGTATATAATCGAACAGTTGCTCACGACCTAGATGGACAAAGACCAATCCATCGGTATAGTCGTTGTATGAGTGAGAAAATAATTAGTCTTGATTATTTTATCATACTTGTACACTTGGTGTATTGAGCGGATCTGCTTGAAATTTACCGATTAGGATTGCCGTTGATAATCGATTTAAATCTCTGAGTATTCTATTCTTAATCCCTGATATTATTGCGGGTGTGTGCATATAATATTAGTGACTTTGATTTTCCAAAAGAATTGACTGATTAGAATAACCGGTCAATTACCGGTAAAGTTGGGTCACTGTATTTTATGTATGACATGCTGTGAATTCTTGACGGGAAAGCATGTCCTCGAAAGGGTTGATAATGTCCCCGAGATGAGCTCATAAGGATTATCATGTAAACCTTGCAAGTGGATTTGATCCACATGATAATAAAGTTGAGTGGTACTATTCTCGGAATTATAAGAGATGAATAAATAATATTAGCAATAAATATAATTTATTCATGGACATTTATATCTTAAACATGTGGAATAAATAATACTACCGGAGAATATTATTTTGATATAATATGGTATAATATTGAGAGTGCAATTATATTTATATAGTGGAGTTAATCATATAAGTAATATTAATGGATTAATAGATTTGAGCTTAGGCTCAATTTAATCATTAATAATCCGATTATTATGGCTAGATTTAATTATGTTAATTAATGTCCATAATATTGCTCTTGATTATTAAACTCTCGGTGATGTCGATATTCATTTGTGTGTGGTGAATGCTTGTTCTTATTTTTCCGGAAATTGTATGTGGACGATTTCATGTAGAATCGATGCCGGATAACGTAGTAATAAATTTTTTTTAATTTATTTTACGTTGGATCGAGGACGAAACGACCGCCGGAAAATTGTGACAGAGGAGACGAAGTGAGGGTTAGGGCTCGGTTCGGCTATCCCCATAGCCGAACCATGGATCGATCGAGCGCGTGGGGAGCACTCGACCGCACCCTCGGTCGGGCGATGTCACCGGCGGTGGTGGCGCGCCGGTTGGGTGGTGGCGGTGGTGGCGTGCTCCTCGGCCGAGCTCGGGGATAGACCGGAAATCCCCATTCCGTGTTAATTCCGGTAAAGATTCTATTCCTAATATAATTCGGTTTTCCTAATATAATTATTCCTATTTAATGGGAATTTTTATGGATTAGGAAAAGAATTATTTTTCCTAAGTTAGTTCGGTTTTCCTATTTTGAGTATTCCTATTTTTTGGGAATTCTCATGGAATAGAAAAAGAATTAATTTGGAATTAATTTATTTTCCTTATTTAATTATTCCTTTATGGAATTTTTAATGAATTAGGAAGAGAATTAATTTTGGAAGGATTAGGAGTCTTAAATTAATTTTTCCTTATTTAATTATTCCTTTATGGAATTTTTAATGGATTAGGAAAGAAATTAATTTGGAAGGACTAGGAGTCCTAAATTATTTTATTTCCTTATTTCATTATGGAAATCTTCTAGAATATTCCAAGTGGGTCTTGGATAGGATTCTAGAGATTTAATAGAATTAGAAAAGGAAAATAAAAAAATTAATAAAAAAATTAATAATATTTAATTTTATTTTTGATTTATTCGATTGACTTAATTTTCGAATTAAGTAACTTTTGGATTTATTAAAAATAAATGGATTTAAATATTGGAATTAATATTCCCGTCACATGGAGCATTCAAGAACGAAGACTAAAGACTAGAAGAAGCATACGGAGATGCAATAAAGCCATAATAGTCGGAAAATAATATTCTAGTATTATTTTGATTATGTGATAATACTATGTGCTTTATTTCATGTATGCATGCTTATGTGTATTTATTTATGCATTAGATAGCGTATCCCTTTGTTATAAAAAGCTAAGTGGGAGAGGGATTGGAAACAATGCCATGGTCTCCATTGCTGTTCTCTTGGTAACTTTTATAAACTTTCGAAGTTTATATAGATAAGTTGTTGGAGGAGAATTCTTGTAATTCCTCTTACGAGAAACATTGATTAAGTCTATCAAACAATGCCTAATTTGTCTTTCCAAAACTGATTTCAAGTCAACTCATTCTCACCCCGGGGAGTGGAATGGAGCAAAAGCCACTTGGTCATGTCGAGGACACAAATTAGAGACTTTCGTACCATTTGTATGAATGGATCGATTGTCTGCTCGGCTCCCTCGTTCTATGAGAGATAAGGTCGTTCGCATGGTGAATCACTGGTAAGAAACTTCGAGTTTCACTTATGATTCTCCGCGTCTTGATTTACAAGATTGAATGGATCAAGTAATTGGGAGTCAATTATAAAAATCTCTTGGTGTAGTAAACGTCCACACAACGTGGCTTGCTATATCGACGGATTTTGGATTAATTGATGTAGACAGTTATAGGGAGTTGTGAAGGATTGTGAGTTATCGTAAACGTCTCACAACGTGGCTTGCGATGATGTTGCGGTTCCAAACAATTCACCTTAGTACTGAGTGTTGGAGTTGTGTACTTAATGTCTAGATTTAAGTGACGGAAACTCACGATCCATTGCCACTAATCTATTTAATTAAATAAACAATTATTTGCGTTTAATTATTTATAATTAAATATATGCAAATTATAGTCCTGGATTTTATACGTTGTAGTTAGTATGGTGTTGCATGGGCGCACAGAAGATCATACTATCGGTTACTCGTATTTAATCGAACAGTTGCTCACGACCTAGATGGACACGGACCAATCCATCGGTATAGTCGTTGTGTGAGAGAGAAAATAATTTGTCTTAATTATTTTATCACACTTGTACACTTGGTGTATTGAGCGGATCGTTGAGATTCATCGATTAGGATTGCCGGCGATAATCGATTCGAGTCTCAGTGTATTTTATTCTTAATCCCCGATACTGTTGCGGGTGTGTATATTTAATATAAGTGACTTTGATTTACCAAAGGAATTAAACGATTTAATTATTGGGTTAATTACCGGTTAAGTTGGGTCACTATATTTCATATATGGCATGCCGTGAATGATTGACCGGAAATTGTATCCCGGAAGGGTTGATAATAACCCCGAGATGAGTTCATAAGGAATTATTATGTAAACCCTGCAGGTGGATTCATTCCGCATAATAATTAAGGTTGAATGGTACTAGTCTCGGATATAAGAGATGAATAAATTAATTAGCAATAAATTAATTTTATTCATGGATATTTATATCTTAAATACACGGAATAAATAATACTACCGGAGAAATATTATTTGATATAATATGGTTTAATATTGAGAGTGCAATTAATTTTATATAGTGGAAAATAGAATTAATTAATATTGATAAGGATTAATGGACTTGAGCATTGGGCTCAATTTAATCTTCAATATTGGAAGCCCAATATTCCACCTCCTTAAGATCCCCTACGTAGCCTATAAAAGCACTACATGGTCTTCTCTATTATCATAACCTGAAGATCACAATTCTAGAGAGAGAAAGTAGAGAGGAGGATCCATGGAGTCCGGTAGATCGTCGCCCACACGACGTCCGGGCTAGTGCAAGGAATACGTGGGAAGATCTCAAGGTCATCATAAGATCTCGTTTCTCCGCACAACGAATCGAAAGGTGAATTAAATTTCCGCAATTTAATTCTAGTTTATTGATCAATTATCGAAAAACAAGATCCGAAGGATCGAACCCGGATTAGACGAGGGACCACGCGGTGGTGGCGAAGCCACCGGACCGCGTGGACCGCACGCCTAGGGTTCGGCGCGCGAAGGAGAACCCTCGGCCTCGGCCGAGGGGGCGATCGCTGGGAGCGATCGCCGGCGGTGACGGGCTGGTGCCGTCACCTCCCCACCGCGACGGTGGGGGCTCCTCGACGGCGGGCAGCAGGTCGCCGGACCTGCTGCTGGGGGCTGCCGGATGCAGCCCCATCGAACGCGATCCTCGATCGCGTGAACCCCGTCTCGCGGGGGTTCGGCTGGGGGCGGGCCGCGTGCCTTCGGGTGCGTGGTCTCCAAAGGCTGGACTCCGGCGGATGAGTCGGCGTTCATGTGATCTCCGGCGAAGGGTTTGATCGGAGTTGTCATGTTCCGCAATTCCGGCAACTCCGGGATATCGAATTCCAACAATTGGTATCAGAGAGTACGGTTACGTTTTTCGTTAATTGTTTCGATAATCGATTATTGTTGTATATGGCCATAGATTAATTTAAATTGTTAAATTATTGTGCTATATTGTTCTACGTACTTGATTTTCTCTCTTGTATGAATCGTGTTTGTCGGAAAAATTAATTATTAAAAATCGAGGTTTTTTCGGAATTCGAACCGGTTCAACCGTGGGCTCGGTGCGGGCTGCCGGAAGGTGGCTCAGAGCGGGCTGCTGCTGTGCGGGCTGTACGGGCTCGCAGCGGGCTGCTGGGCTGCTCGACTTGGTGATCTCCATCGCCGGAAGTCGGGGCAGTCGGCGGCGTGGCTACAAGCACAGCCGGGTGGCACGCCTTTGCGCGGTGGCTCGTGGGTCGCGGCTTCGGCTTCGTGCTCGAACGGGCTGCTTGTGCGGTGGTGGCAGCGGGTCGATGGTGTGGTTCGTCAAGGGAGACGCCATGCCGGAGATTGACCAAAGACGCTGCTGGTAATTCCTCCCGAAGAAGACGATCGATTGGTTTTGTAAGTAGGCCGACACCAATGCGATTTTGTTCTGCATGTGCGTAAGTTGAATGGCCCATAACTGAATGAATTATTTCATTTGTGATATGCATGGGCTGGTATTCACGTTGGTGCGCATGTGTTCATGCATGGAACCAACTAAGTGGGTTCGATTGGGATGACCGGAACTTGTTTCGGTTCGTCTCGGTAAATCCGATCTTTTCGGAAATAATTTAATCTTTCTAATTTTATTTAATTTAATTTTGGAATTAATTCAAATTCTATTTGGATTAGATTTCTTAATTATGGAATTAAATAATGGAATTAGATGGAGAGTTAAATTAGGAAAGAAAATCCTAGTTTCTCTAGATATCCTATACCTACTTGGATTAGAAGTCTTAAGAAGAATCAAAATTCGATTTTGATTAGGATTCTTGAGATCTAATTTAAATAGGATTGAGAAATTATTAAAATATTGATTTTATTTAATTCAAGTATTTTATTTAAAATCATTAGATTAATTCAAAATTTATTTTGGATTGGAAAATCTTGGATTTTATTTAGAATAGAATTAAATATGGAAATCAATGGATTTTAATAATATTGATTTTATTTAATTTAAGTATTTTATTTAAAATCATTATATTAATTCAAAATTTATTTTGGATTGGAAAATCTTAGATTTTATTTAGAATAGAATTAAATATGGAGATCAATGGATTTTAATAATATTGATTTTATTTAATTTAAGTATTTTATTTAAAATCATTAGATTAATTCAAAATTTATTTTGGATTGGAAAATCTTGGATTTTATTTAGAATAGAATTAAATATGGAGATCAATGGATTTTAATAAAAATTGATTTTATTTAATTTAAGTATTTTATTTAAAATCATTAGATTAATTCAAAATTTATTTTGGATTGGAAAATCTTGGATTTTATTTAAAATAGAATTAAATATGGAAATCAATGGAATTGATTTTATTTAATTGGAGTATTTTATTTAAAATCATTAGATTGATTCAAATTTATTTTTGAATTGGAATCTTGGATTTTATTTAAAATAAATTAAATATGAGAATCAAAGAATTTTTCCGTCGCTCGGCAAAGTACTCAAGACGTAGAATGAAGACTCAAGACAAGCATGCTGGAATTCATCAAGGTACGAATAGTCGAGAAATAATTTTACTTGAGTAATTATTTGATTATTTGTGAACGTACTTGCATGAAATGTATGTTTGTTATTATGCTTATGTGTATTTAATTATGCATTAGATAGCGTATCCCTTTGTTATAAAAAGCTAAGTGGGAGAGGGTATGGAAACATATCCATGGTCTCCATTGCTGTTCTCTTGGTGACTTTTATGGACTTTTGAAGTTCGTATAGACAAGTCATTGGAGGAGAATTCTTGTAATTCCTCTTACGAGAAACATTGATTAAGTTTATCAAACAATGCCTAATTTGTCTTTCCAAAACTGATTTCAAGTCGACTCATTCTCACCCCGGGGAGTGGAATGGAGCCAAAGCCACTTGGTCATGTCGAGGACACAAATTAGAGACTTTCGTGTCATTTGATGACTAGATCGATTGTCTGCTCGGCTCCCTCATTCTATGAGAGATAGGGTTGTTCGCATGGTGAATCACTGGTTAGAAACTTCGAGTTTCACTTATGATTCTCCGCGTCTTGATTTACAAGATTGAATGAATCAAGTAATTGGGAGTCAATTATAAAAGTCTCTTAGTGTAGTAAACGTCCACACAACGTGGCTTGCTATGCTGACGGATTTTGGATTAATTGATGTAGACAGTTGTAAGAAATTGTGAAGAGTTGTGAAGTTGTCGTAAACGTCCACACAACGTGGCTTGCGGTGATGTAGCAATTCCAAACGATTTACTTTGGTGCTGAGTAATGGTTTACACTTAGATACGCCTTATAGTATTCCTCCCACCGAGGTTCCGCTATAAGTGATGTATGACCGAAGGAAATCTAATTGCTAAATCATTTGGATAGGTAAACGTCCACACAACGTGGCTTGCCATATCTGATGGGATTTTAGATGTGATTAGTGGTTTAATGATATTATTTGAGGGAGATAATATCGGAGATTAAATCGATTGTTTGTTGTTATATGTGCTCATAGATTAGGAAATGGCTTTGAACCCACTTTATGTGATACTTAAGGATTATAAACTCACTGGTCCCAAAATGTAATGATTGGAATAGAGATCTAGACATTACCCAAACTGTTAAAGAGTGCAAGGTTGTACTCAGTGAGCTTTGTCCTCCCGAGCCTATTTATATAGGCGGCTAGACAAGAAGCGATGAGGATACTCATAAAGGCCATTCACTTCGAGAAAACGCTTAAACACGTTTTTGAGATGATTGACCTTTTGGACGAGTTGAGACGGAAATCGCAAGCTCTTGTAGCCAATGCCAAAGGTTTCGAACCTAAGGGCAAAATCGGGGGAAAGGAAAAGCAAGCAAAGAAACCCAGTGGTCCTAAGTTACTTGGACCACGAGATGGGACGAGAAAGCCATGAGGCAAGTATTCTCGATACAAACAGTCTGGGTACTGGAAGTCTGATTATCCTATCAAAGAAAGTACAAAATTCTTCTTTAGTCGTAAAACATAGTCAGTGGTATTATCTACCGGAACCTGGTGTGTAGATATGGAACCACTGACGGTATGTGCATTTTTTAAATGCAAAGGTTCCAGGAAACCTAACGACTTGGAAAAGAAGAAATCGTAGTCTACATGGGCAATGCTGTAGAGGAGGCAGCAGTTGCAGTGGAGGACATTTTATAGGATTTCATTTTGAGTTATTGCTTTTATGTACCTTTCATATTAGAAAGAACTTTGTTCTATATTTCTAATAAATGGATATTTTATTTCTTTTAATCATTTGATGGTTATAAGAAGAAATAATGATATTATCTATTTTGGTACATTAGCTAGCAATATATAAATGATGAATCCTGAGTCCACCACGATGCAACGAACCGTTATACATAACTCATTTTACTAATAAGAGATTTCTTTATTAAATCATTTATACTTGTGGAATCTTATGCTAAGTCATATTTATTCAAATAAGAAGTTCAAAGGTCGAAAATTGATTATAAGATCAATTAAGTTGAAGGAGTGGACCTTCCGACCTAAGAATCTAATTTGGAAGATAATACGACTAAGCAATCATTTATGGATATAAGATATAAGATCCGGACAAGTATTAGAATTGATTGACTCTGATTTATGATCAGAGCTTGGGATTGAATCCCAAGTGACAACACCATACAGTCCTCTGTAAGATTGGTGTGTCGGAAATAAGAAATGGAACTCTTATAGAAATAGTAAAAGCATGAGTTAAACGGAACTACCTATGTTCTATGGATATGTCTTGGTAACAACGGCACATTAAAACGTGGTTGTAGAATATCCTAGAAGAACAAAAGATGTGTGTTCAATAGTACTATGAACCAGAAGGACGTTATAAGTTCTAACGCCCGGTTCTTAGAGAAAGACTATATGATGAACCACAAGCCCAAGTTGACGTAATACTTTGAAATGAGAGAGAAAGATTAAGACTTAGAACCAGCCGAACCGAGTAGCGGTACACCACTAACTGCACCTACTGTTATCACTGTTTATACACCGGAATGCCATTGTAGTGGGAGGTTGTGGGACAACCGGAGATATTCATAAGACTAGGAGAGTCTTCGGACTCTGGACCTAGTATACATGAAATCGATCCCTAGATCTACATGAAGGCCGTACTAGATCTAAATGTGCCTTCTTGGAGAGCAATAAGGATTATTGCTAAGAGGCGAGATCATTTAGAGTACAAGCTTAGTTGATCCATTTATGGATTGAAACAAAGCATTGAATTCGTGGTACTTGCAAATTGATGAGATAGTCCATTTTATGGATTCATCAAAAGCATAGACGAATTGTGTGTATTGGAAACGTGATGGAAAACAAGGTGGTGTTTCTCGGAGGTTTTATGTAGATGACATTTTATCATTGGTAACAATGTAAAGATGTTGTCAGACATAAAATGATGGTTGTCTAGAAAAATCGATATATGAGATGAAGAAGAAGTTAGAGCATGTTCTTAAGATCTAGGATCTCAAGATAAGAACATTGTACTTCTCCTGGACATCTTGCATATATATGATTATGGTTCGTTTTGACATGCATGATTCCGAGAAAGGTTCGTTACCTTTCAGAGACGGAATGCATCTATCTAAGGATATGTGTTTTGGAACACAAAAGGAGATAGAAGCAATGAAAGAAATTTCCTACACTTTGAGTGTGGAAAGCTTAATAAATGCAATGTTGAAAAACGAGAACCTGATATCGGCTATGCAGTGAGCATAATGGGAGGATATCAAGGTAATCCTGGAAAGGAATATTCGACTGCCGTAAAAGTACTTTCGAAGTACTGTTCTAGACTACGAAGCAGACGAGTTTTTCCTTTGGATTACATTCTCTTAGATTTCTAATCAAATGAGGACCGGTGTAAGTCGATATCAGGCTATGTGTTTCACTATTGAAGGAGAAGGAGTTTTAACATGGAAGAGTGATAAGCACGATGCTTTTCGGACTCTGCCATGGGTAACCAAATAGCGGCCTCAGAAGCAGCGGAAGTTTTGGTATAACTCCGGGATAATCTCTGGGACTTAGATGTGATTCTTAATTTGCCAAAGGCTATGTAAATAGCGGTGCAATGGCAAATTGTAAGAAATCACAAGTCCATAAGTGTAAGATAACACATAGTGCAAGTACCACCTGATACGAGTCATCGTCGAGGGAGACGACGCTGTAGTCACCAAGATAACTTCAGAGCGGCAACCTAGAGTGCTCATTCACATAGTACTTCTTGGAAGTACAACTTAAGCACGTGATCAGTATGGGAGTCGGGAGTTTGGAGGAAATGACTAGACCTTAGTACAAGTGGGAGATTGTTGGAGTTGTGTACTTAATGTCTAGATTTAAGTGACGGAAACTCACGATCCATTGCCACTAATCTATTTAATTAAATAAACAATTATTTGCGTTTAATTATTTATAATTAAATATATGCAAATTATAGTCCTGGATTTTATACGTTGTAGTTAGTATGGTGTTGCATGGGCGCACAGAAGATCATACTATCGGTTACTCGTATTTAATCGAACAGTTGCTCACGACCTAGATGGACACGGACCAATCCATCGGTATAGTCGTTGTGTGAGAGAGAAAATAATTTGTCTTAATTATTTTATCACACTTGTACACTTGGTGTATTGAGCGGATCGTTGAGATTCATCGATTAGGATTGCCGGCGATAATCGATTCGAGTCTCAGTGTATTTTATTCTTAATCCCCAATACTGTTGCGGGTGTGTATATTTAATATAAGTGACTTTGATTTACCAAAGGAATTAACCGATTTAATTATTGGGTTAATTACCGGTTAAGTTGGGTCACTATATTTCATATATGGCATGCCGTGAATGATTGACCGGAAAGTGTATCCCGGAAGGGTTGATAATAACCCCGAGATGAGTTCATAAGGAATTATTATGTAAACCCTGCAGGTGGATTCATTCCGCATAATAATTAAGGTTGAATGGTACTAGTCTCGGATATAAGAGATGAATAAATTAATTAGCAATAAATTAATTTTATTCATGGATATTTATATCTTAAATACACGGAATAAATAATACTACCGGAGAAATATTATTTGATATAATATGGTTTAATATTGAGAGTGCAATTAATTTTATATAGTGGAAAATAGAATTAATTAATATTGATAAGGATTAATGGACTTGAGCATTGGGCTCAATTTAATCTTCAATATTGGAAGCCCAATATTCCACCTCCTTAAGATCCCCTACGTAGCCTATAAAAGCACTACATGGTCTTCTCTATTATCATAACTTGAAGATCACAATTCTAGAGAGAGAAAGTAGAGAGGAGGATCCATGGAGTCCGGTAGATCGTCGCCCACACGACGTCCGGGCTAGTGCAAGGAATACGTGGGAAGATCTCAAGGTCATCATAAGATCTCGTTTCTCCGCACAACGAATCGAAAAGTGAATTAAATTTCCGCAATTTAATTCTAGTTTATTGATCAATTATCGAAAAACAAGATCCGAAGGATCGAACCCGGATTAGACGAGGGACCACGCGGTGGTGGCGAAGCCACCGGACCGCGTGGACCGCACGGTGGTGGCGAAGCCACCGGACCGCGTGGACCGCACGCCTAGGGTTCGGCGCGCGAAGGAGAACCCTCGGCCTCGGCCGAGGGGGCGATCGCTGGGAGCGATCGCCGGCGGTGACGGGCTGGTGCCGTCACCTCCCCACCGCGACGGTGGGGGCTCCTCGACGGCGGGCAGCAGGTCGCCGGACCTGCTGCTGGGGGCTGCCGGATGCAACCCCATCGAACGCGATCCTCGATCGCGTGAACCCCGTCTCGCGGGGGTTCGGCTGGGGGCGGGCCGCGTGCCTTCGGGTGCGTGGTCTCCAAAGGCTGGACTCCGGCGGATGAGTCGGCGTTCATGTGATCTCCGGCGAAGGGTTTGATCGGAGTTGTCATGTTCCGCAATTCCGGCAACTCCGGGATATCGAATTCCAACACTGAGTAATGGTTTACACTTAGGTACGCTTTATAGTATCATTCCCAACGAAGTTACGCTATAATTGATGTACGACCGAAGCAAATCTAATTGCTAAATCATTTGGGTAGGTAAACGTCCACACAACGTGGCTTGCCATATCTGATGGGATTTTAGATGCGGTTAGTGATTTAATGATATTATTTGAGGGAGATAATATCGGAGATTAAATCGATTATTTGTATTATGTGCTTATAGGTTAGAAATGACTTTGCCCCACTATGTGATATACGATAAGGCATTTTATACTCAATGACCCTTAGAATGTTGATTGGAATCTGTAATGACCCTTAGAATTGAATATGCTACTCATACCAACAGATGCATCTTCTTTTCTGGGCATCCTTCTATAAGAACTCCAAAGTTAAGCGTGCTGACTCTGGAGTAATTCTAGGATGGGTGACCCCCTGGGAAGTCTCCCGGGTGCGCACGAGTGAGGACAAAGTGCGCTGGAAAAGACAAGTGTTGGTACAGTGAGGCCAGGATATCACTCCCGACGGCATTCATTGGTAACCGAGTCGGCCCATTAGGGCCGGGCTTCGACCCCGCAACGGGCTGGGGCGTTACAAATGGTATCAGAGCAGGTGCTGACCGGAATTGTGGGAACTAAGTGTCTTGCGGGGCCAAGTGCTCCACCCAGAAGTTGGTGAGAGTACCCGTAAGGGGCATTCCTGGACGGATGGTTGGTCCTAGGCAAGTAAGGCACGCAACGAGGACGTTGCGCAGAAAAAGGTGGGGTGATTGTAACGCCCCAGAAAAATTCAAAGGCTTAAAGGAATTGAATATGCTACTCATACAAACAGATGCATCTTCTTTTCTGGGCATCCTTCTATAAGAACTCCAAAGTTAAGCGTGCTGACTCTGGAGTAATTCTAGTATGGGTGACCCCCTGGGAAGTCTCCCGGGTGCGCACGAGTGAGGACAAAGTGCGCTGGAAAAGACAAGTGTTGGTACAGTGAGGCCAGGATATCACTCCCGACGGCATTCATTGGTAACCGAGCCGGCCCATTAGGGTCGGGCTTCGACCCCGCAACGGGCTGGGGCGTTACAGAATCGAAATCTGGACAATGTCCTAACTGCTGAGAAGTACAAGTACGTATTTCGTGTTCTTTATCCTCCCGTGTCTAGAAATGGTTTTGAACCTATGAACGGGTAGATGGAAAAGAAGAAGCAAGATACGGAAACCCAGTGGTCGGTTTTGAACCACGAGAATGGGGTAAGTATGCCGCAAGGCAAGTACTTCCGTTGCAAGCAGTTTGGGCACTGGAAGTCTGATTGTCCTCTCATAAAAACGAGTAGTGAACTTTTCCTTAGTCATTAATACATTTTCAGTGGTGATATCTACAAGCACCTGGTGTGTAGATACGGAGGCCATTGATAATGTTTTGCATTTGAATGCAAGGGTTCCAGGAAACCCGGAGACTTAGAAAGGAAAAGATCACCATCTACATGGGCAATGCTGCGAAGGTGGCGGCTGTTGCAGTGGGAGAGATTCATTTACTTTTGAGTAATGAAAGGATTTTATATATTGTCTTTATGTGCTTGAATTTAGAAAGAATTTGATTTCAGTTTCTAAAAGAAATGGATATTCTATTTCTTCTGATCATTCGATGATTCTAAGAAGAATAGATGATAATATCTATTTTGGCACATTGGTTGACAATTTGTATATGTTAAATCCTGAGTCTACCACGATGCAACGAACCGAAACTAGTAACACATTATCTAACACCAATGAGAGAAAGGAACTTTCTAGGATGAATCAATTATACTTGTGGAATATTAAGCTAGGTCATATTAATCCAAATGGGATTCAAAGGTTGAACAACTGATGGTTTAATCAGTGGTGTTGAAGGAGAGGACCTTCCTACCTATGAATCGATTTTGGATGGTAATAAGTGACCAAGTAACCTTTTAAGGTTAAAAGCTATAGATCCGGACAAGTATTGGATTTGATTCACTCTGATGTATGCGGACCTATGTCTTCTCAGACAAGAGGAGGGTACGAGTACTTCATCTTTTGAAGATTACTCGATATATGGATTTAGGTACCTGATGCGCCACAAAAGCAAGTACTTTGACTAGTTCAAGGAGTACGAGGCTCTTGTGGAGAACCTTCATGGTAAATCCATTAAATGCCTACGATTTGATCGTGGAGGCATATACATGTCTGGAGAATTCAAGGCATACTGATCAGAGAATGAGATTAATTCCCAACTGACTGTACCATTTACTCCTCTAAGGAATGGTGTGTCAAAAGGAAGGAAAAGGACTCTTATGGGAATGGTGAATACGATAATGAGTTATTCGGACTTACCTTTATGTTCTGAGGATATGCCTTGGAAACATCGGCGCACATCCTAAACTTGGTTCTTAGAACCTCGTACGGAAATGCGATTGTTTATAGGATATCCTAGAAGAACTAAAGTTGTGTGTTCATTAGTCTTAAGGACCAGAAGGTCGTTATAAGTTCTAACGCCCGGTTCTTTGAGGAAGACTATGTGATGAACCACAAGCCCAAAAGTGATGTGATACTTGATTGAATGAGAGAGAACGATCGAGACTTAGAACCAGCCGAACCGAGTAGTACACCACTAGAACCTGCACCCTGTTATCACTGTTAATACACCGGAATGCCGTCATAGTGGGAGGGTTGTGAAACAACCGAAAAGATTTGTGGGACTGGGTGAGTCTTCGGACTCGGCACCTGGAGTACATGAAATCGATCCCTGGACCTATGATGAGGCAGTACAAGATCTAAATGCGCCTTCTTGGGTAAGGCGATGAAATCCGAAATAGAATCTGAGGATTTGTTAAGTCTGGGTTCTTGTAGAACCATCGAAAGGCGTGACGCCAATCGGGTGAATGGGTCTACAAGACGAAGAGAGGATGTGACGGGAAGGTCGGAACCTTCAAAGCAAAGCTTGTTGTGAAATGATAACATTTCACCGGTAGCAATGCTAAAGTCAATCCAGATACTCTTAGCATCTCATATGGATTATGAGGTGTGGTAAAATGGTTGTCGAGATAGCTTTCTTGTATGGAAGTCTTGACGAAACCATTTATTAAATAACCAGATGGATTCATTGCTAAGGGGCGAGAGCATATAGTGTGCAAGCTCAGTTGATCCATTTATGGATTGAAGCAAGCTACAAGATCGTGGAACATGCGATTTGATAATCCGTTGTGGATTTATTCAAAGCATCGACGAATCGTGTGTGTATTGGAAACGTGATGGAAACAAAATGGTTTCTCGTGCTTTATGTAGACGATATTTTCTAATTGGCAACAATGTGAAAATATTATCGGACATAAAGGGATGGTTGTTCTAGACAATTCGATATGAAGGACTTAGGAAAGGTTGGACATGTTCTTGTGATCAAAGTTGTGATGGATCACAAGAGAAGAAGAACATTGTACCTATCTCAAGCTTCATACATAGACACGATTCTGACTCGTGTAACATACAATGATTCCTAGAAAGGTTTTACCTTTTAGACATGGAATCTATCTATCTAAGGATGTGTGTCAAACACAAAAGGAGATAGAAGAAATGAAAGCAGTTCCCTAAACCTCGGATATGGAAGCTTAATGTATGTTATGTACGAGACCTGATAGCTGCTATGCTGGAGCATAGTGGCAAGATATTAGAGTAACCCTGGAAAGGAACTTTGGATTGCTGTGATCAGTCGAGCAATTTCATGTGGGTTACACAGATTCGGATTTCTAATCGCAGAGGGAAAGTTGAAAGTCGAAGTCAGGCTATGTGTTCACACTAAGAAATGGAGATCTCGAATGGAAGAGTGTAATGCAGTGCATTACGGACTCTACCACGGAAACCGAATAGGTAGCGGCCTTTGAGGCAGCTAAAGGATCGGTGTGACTCCGGAGATTTCTCCAGGACTTAGATGTGGTACCTTGTTTGCCAAATACTATTTTGACAATAGCGGTGCAGTGACAAACAAAGGAACCACGAGTCCATAGTGTGAAGATAACACATAGAGCAAGTACAACCTGATTCGAGGTATCGTCAGCGAGGCGATATATTCGTTACCTATATGGCATCGGGGGACACCCTAGAGTACTCGTTCACTAAGGCCCTGCGAGCGAAAGCGTTCAGTAGGCACGTGGATGATATGGGAGTCAGATGTTTGGGAGACAGCGACTAGACCTTAGTATAAGTGGGAGATTGATGGAGTTGTATACTTAATGTTTAGATTTAAGTAACATCTGAACTCCGTCTAAAGCATTTATCCTATTTAATAATAAACAATCATTTGCATTTATATGCAAACCATAGTCCTAGATTTTATACGTTGTAGTTAGTATGGTGTGCGTCGTCACACGGAAGATCATACTATCGGTTACTCGTATATAATCGAACAGTTGCTCACGACCTAGATGGACAAGGACCAATCCATCGGTATAGTCGTTGTATGAGTGAGAAAATAATTGGTCTTGATTATTTTATCATACTTGTAAACTTGGTGTATTGAGCGGATCTGCTTGAGATTTATCAATTAGGATTGCCGTTGATAATCGATTTAAATCTCTGAGTATTCTATTCTTAATCCCTGATATTATTGCGGGTGTGTGCATATAATATTAGTGACTTTGATTTTCCAAAGGAATTGACTGATTAGAATAACCGGTCAATTATCGGTAAAGTTGGGTCACTGTATTTTATGTATGACATGCTGTGACTTCTTGACGGGAAAGCATGTCCTCGAAAGGGTAGATAATGTCCCCGAGATGAGCTCATAAGGATTATCATGTAAACCTTGCAAGTGGATTTGATCCACATGATAATAAAGTTGAGTGGTACTATTCTCAGAATTATAAGAGATGAATAAATAATATTAGCAATAAATATAATTTATTCATGGACATTTATATTTTAAACATGTGGAATAAATAATACTACCGGAGAATATTATTTTGATATAATATGGTATAATATTGGGAGTGCAATAATATTTATATAGTGGAGTTAATCATATAATTAATATTAATGGATTAATAGATTTAGGCTTGGGCTCAATTTAATCATTAATATTGGAAGCCCAATATTCCACCTCCTTAAGGTCCCCTACGTAGCCTATAAAAGCACTCCTATGGTCTTCTCTTCTTTCATGATTCTCATAACTTGAAGATCACAATTCTAGAGAGAGAAAGTAGAGAGAGAAGGTGATCCATGAAATCTTGATAGATCGTCGCCCACACGACGTTCAAGCTAGTGCAAGGAATATGTGGGAAGACTTCAAGGTCATCAAAAGTTATACGTTTTTCCGAACAACGAGAACGAGGTATAAATCGTAAAACCCTCATATGTTTTTATCGTTCAATTATCGTGATTATGCCGTGAACCAAGATCCGAGGGATGAACCCCGGAACGAGGATCGACCAGCGGTGGTGGTCGAAGACCACCGGACCACGGTGGTCGGAGGATCCCTGTTGGGGATCGCTGCCGTGAGAAGCCCCGGCTGGGAGCCGGGGATGCGATCGGACCTAGGGTTCGATCGCGGGGTGCTGCGGGCTCGACCCGCAGCCGCTCGCGCGTTGCTGCGGGGATTCCCGTAGCGGCTCGCGTGAGCGAGCCACCCTTCACGGGCAGCGAGTCAAGGACTCGCTGCGGGGCTGCTACGAGCAGCCCCGGGGATGCTACGAGCATCCCCAGCGATCGCACGGGGCGATCGCGAGCCCCTTCGTGGGAGCTCGGCTGGCAGCCGCGGGTTTACCCGTGGCGGTGTTCGGTCGGGCCTCCGGTCACGTGGGGTGCTCGTGGTTTCTCCGGCGATCGGGATTTCGATTGGGTTGTCGGTTCCGCAATTTTGACAACTCCGGATATTCGATCTCCAAAGGATTTCGGTCGGAATTAATTAGATAATTTATTTAATTAAATTTATTAATTTCGAGACACCGATTTCCAACATTGTGTCCCAGTCCTCTACAGTTTCTACACTTTAAAGTTAATAGTTGCCTCTACATTTTTATTGCTTTCTTCATCAACTTCTCATTTGGATCAATATTTTTTGACTTCTTAGGCCTACCAACACCTCTTCCAAATGTAGGTGGCAGTGGAGGGATGTACATTGTTCCAACCCAATCCACTTGCCCAACAATAGGCAATAATGCGGCATCATATATTCACCTATAAGTGTCCAAACTGTAGCATGAATCTACATATTACTCTGGATCACCTCTTTGATGACATATGGCTGAGAGAGCATGTTTGCATGGTATTCCATACAAATCCCATTCTCTATAGCTTCAAGTCCACATCTCCAAGTCAACAACATATAAACTGCCATCACAACACTGAATTTGATAGTCTCTATTACTTAATTTCATTGGGATGAAATCACCCATCATGTCCAAGTGTTTTTTCAAAAGAGTTTGAATTTTAGGTGACAACATGCCCCTCCAAACAAGGTTTGCTCTATCTCTGTTCTGCTGAAATCTCTTAATCAGCCACTCCAACATAGTAATAATGGGATTCTCTCTAGCATCCAGAATCGATGTAACACCCCAAAAAATTCAAAGGCTTAAAGAAATTGAATATGTTACTCATAGCAACAAGATGCATCTTCTTTTCTGGACATCCTCCAATAAAAACTCCAAAGATAAGCGTGCTGGTTCTGGAGTAATTTTAGGATCGGTGACCCCCTGGGAAGTGTCCCAAGTGCGCACCAGTGAGAAAAAAGTGCGCTGAAAAAGACACTGTGTTGGTACAGTGGGGCTAGAATATCACTCCCGACGACAATCATTGGTAATCGAGCCAGCTCACTAGGGTCAGGCTTCGACACCTCAACAGATCGGGGCGTTACAAATGGTATCAAAGTAGGCGCCGACCGGAATTGTGGGAACTAAGTGTCTTGCGGGGCCAAGTGCTCCACCCAGAAGTTGGTGAGAGTAGCCGTAAGGGGCATTCCTGCACGGATGATTGGTCTTGGGCAAGTAAAGGCACACAACGAGGATGTTGCGCATAAAAGGAATGGTGATTGTAATGCACCAAAAAATTTAAAGGCTTAGAGAAATTGAATATGTTACTCATACCAACAATATGCATCTTGTTTTCTGGACATCCTCCTATAATAACTTTAAAGTTAAGCGTGCTGGCTCTAGAGTAATTTTAGAATGGGTGACCCCCTGTGAAGTGTCCTGGATGCGCACGAGTGAGGACAAAGTGCGCTGGAAAAGAAACTCTGTTGGTATAGTGGGGCCAGAATATCACTTCTGACGACAATCATTGGTAACTGAGCCGGCCCATTAGGGTCGACTTTGACCCCTCAACGGGTCGGGGCATTACAATTGAAGCATTAAAACTCTCACAAACATTGTTCAACAACATATCATACTTGGATTTGGTGCTGAAATGTGATTTTGACCAATGTCTTGGATCTTTGTCATCAAACAATTTTATTAGATTTGATTTTAATTCACTCATCAATTTCATCACCTCCTTAAATGTTCCATGGGTTGAGGCTCTGGCAGCATTCCATAGAGCATCTTGGTACTTCTCTCCCATGTATCCAGCTAGTGCAAAATTATTAATGAGGTGTCTAACACAATGCATGTGTTCTGCTACAGGGAAGACCTCACTCATAGCTAGTATGAGACCCTTCTGCTTGTCTGACATGAAGATGTATCCAATTCCTTGATTAACTATACCCAAGTCATGCTTTAGCATAACCAAAAATCAGTCCCATGTTTCTTTGTTCTCCACAGAAACCACTTCATAAGATATATGATATATAGGGTGGATCCTGGAAACCAAAAATCAGTCCCATTTCCAGGGATCGAACCCTCGGCTGGGAGCCGAGGGGTGGCGATCGAACCTAGGGTTCGATCGCCGGGCACGTGCGAGGATCCCCGGCTGGACGCCGGGGCGGGCGATCGACCGCGGTGGTCGATCGCCGGGCAGCCGCGGCTGGAGCCGCGGCGGGTTCGCCGCTGGGCGAACCGCCCTCCTCGGGCGGTGGCGGTGAGTCGCCGGACTCACCGCCCGGGGCTGCCGGAGCAGCCCCAGCGATCGCCTTGTGCGCGATCGCGAACCCCGCGAGGGGTTCGGCTAGGGTTTCGGCCGCGGGTTCATACCGCGGAGACACTCTTGTCGGACTCTGGCTTCGCGTGGTGTTCGTGATCGGTTTCCGGCGAAGGGATTTCGGTCGGGTTATCGGTTCCGCAAATTTTTTTTGATAGCCCGGGATATCGATTTCCAACAATTGGTATCAGAGCGTTGGTTCTATGTTCATATGTATGTTCGACTATTGTTCTACCTTGCAGGGATTCCGACTATTATAGCTTAATAATTTTTTGTTAATTATTTTGTCATGATTATTGGTTGATTAAACTCTCGGACATGTCGAGATTCGTTTTGTGTGGTTGAATGATTGTAATAGTAAAAATTCGGGGGTTGACCGAATTTAGGATTTATTATTATTGTTCTATGTTTTCCGGAAATTGTATATGGTCGATTTCATGTATAGAATCGATACCGGAACTGTAATTTAAATTTTTGTAATTTAATTTTACGTTGGATCGATGCCGAAACGACCGCCGGAGAAGATGAAGACGTGTGACGAAGGAGATGAAGAGAGGGAAGGACTGGGGATCGATCATCCCCAAGATCGATCCCGTGACGATCGAGCGCAAGGTGGGGCCGATCGCCCTCGGCTGGAGCTGCCGCCGTTCACGGTGGTGGCTGGCCGGCTAGCTGGGCGGCAGCGCTCCTCCGGTGGTGGTGGTCGATCGTTTAGGTACCAGGATGGAATAAAGCCATAATAGTCGGAAAATAATATTCTAGTATTATTTTGACTATGTGATAATATTTATGTGCTTTAATTTCATGTATGCATGCTTATGTGTTTAATTATGCATTAGATAGCGTATCCCTTGTTGTAAAAAGCTAAGTGGGAGAGGGATTGGAAACAATCCCATGGTCTCCATTGCTGTTCTCTTGGTGACTCTTATGAGCTTTCAAAGTTCGTATAGACGAGTCATTGGAGGAGAATTCTTGTAAGTCCTTTTACAAGAAACTTTGATTAAGTTTATCAAACAATGCCTAATTTGTCTTTCTGAAACTGATTTGAAGTCGACTCATTCTCACAACGGGGAGTGGAATGGAGCCAAAGCCACTTGGTCATGTGGATGACACAAATTAGAGACCTTCGTACCATTTCTTGAAATGGATCGATTGTCTACTCGGCTCCCTCATTTTATGAGAGATGGGGTTGTTGGCATGGTGAATCACTGGTTAGAAACTTCGAGTTTCACTTATGATTCTCCGCGTCTTGATTTACAAAATCGAATGGTTCAAGTAATTGGATGTCAATTATAAAAATCTTTTGGTGTAGTAAACGTCCACACTATCGTGGCTTGCTGCATTGAATGGGATTTTGGAATAATTGATGTAGACAGTTATAGGAGAAAGTGAAGGAGCGTGTGTTAACGTAAACGTCCACACTATCGTGGATTGCGGTAATATACGAATCTCAAACAATCTTCTTAGTACTGAGTAATGGTTTACACTTAGGTACGCTTTATAGTATTCTTCCCATCGAAGTAACGCTATAATGATGTACGACCAAAGCAAATCTAATTACGAAATCATTTGGGTGGGTAAACGTCCACACTATCGTGGCTTACAATATCTGATGGGATTTTAGATGTGATTAGTAATTTAATGATATTATTTGAGGGAGATAATATCGGTATTAAATTGATTGTTTGTTTATATGTGCTTATAGGTTTAGAGAATAACTATGAATCCACTTTCTGTGATACTCAAGGAGAATAAACTCACTGGCCCCAGTTACATTGATTGGAGGAGAAATTTGGACATTGTCCTGACTGCAGAGGAGTACAAGTTTGTACTCTATGATGCATGCCCTGCTGAACCCACGGATGTCTCAACTGATGAGGAAAAGGCAGCATATAGGAGGTGGACAAAGGCTGATGAAATGGGTAGGTGTTATATTTTGGCTTCAATGTCAAATGTACTCCAAACCCAACATGAGTCGATGGCCACCGCCGATGACATGCTATACAACCTCAAGGAGATGTTTGGACATCAAGATCGTGCGGCTAGGCAAGAAGCCATGAGAGTCCTCATGTCAACTACTCAGTCTGAAGGAACGCCCGTTGGGGAGCACGTTCTCAAGATGATGAGTTTGTTGAATGAGCTTGAGATCCTAGGAGCTCAGATTGATGCTGAGACGCAAGTCGACATCATACTCCAGTCTCTGACCCCTAGTTTTGAGCAGTTCCGTATGAGTTATAATATGGGTAAACTATCTTATACTCTTGCGCAACTCCTGACTGAACTTAAGGCGGCAGAGGGGATCTACAAGAAGGGCAAGTCTCTAGCTCTTGTAGCTACCAAGTCCAAGGGCTTGAAGCCTATTGGAGGTAGGGGCAAGAAAAGGAAGCAAGCCTGGAAACCCAGTGGTGCCAGGAATGGACCACGAGGAGGGGTTGGCAAGCCTAAGGGCAAGTGCTTCCGATGCAAGAAGTCTGGACACTGGAAGTCTGATTGTCCTCTCAGAGGTACGAATTTTTCTTTAGTCGTGAAAACATAGTCAGCGGTATTATCTACCAGAATTCTGGTGTGTAGATATGGAACCACTGACGGTATGTGCATTTTAATGCAGGGGTTCCAGCAAACCCGGCGGCTTAGAGAAGAAGATGTTGGAATTCGATATCCCGGGCTATTAAAATTGCGGAAACCATAGCCCGATCAAACCCTTCGCCGGAGATCACATGAACATCGACTCATCCGACGGAGTCCGACCATCGGAGACCATGCGCCCGAAGACGCACAGCCCGCCCCCGGTCGAACCCCCGCGAGCCGGGGTGTTCACGCGATCGCCGATCGCACGCCGGCGATCGGTTGGGGTGGGCTGCTCCGGCAGCCCCCGCGGCGAGTCCGGCGACTCACCCCCACCAGCCCGTGCCCAGCGATCGACCCTTCATGGTCGATCGCACCCCCTCGGCCAAGCCGAGGGTTCGGCCCCCGTCGCCCCCGCCGAAACCCTAGGTGGGTCGACCGCCGCGATGCCGTGGTCTTCGACCACCATCGCCGGTTGATCCTCCTCCGGGGTTTCGTACCTCGGATCTTTGTTCTACGGTATTCTCGATAAATCCAAAATCGAATAAATCAAGGGCGTTTAGATTTTTACCTTTCGATTCGTTGTTCGGAGAAACGAATTCAAGACGACCTTTTGAATCTTCCCACGTATTCCTTGCACTAGCTTGAACGTCGGGTGGGCGACGATCCTCCAAGCTCTATGGATCTACTTCTCTCTCTACTTTCTCTCTCTAGAAGAATTATGATCTTCAATCACACTTGAGAATAGAGAAGACCATGTAGTGCTTTTATAGGCTACGTAGGGGATCTAAAGGAGGTGGAATATTGGGCTTCCAATATTAATGATTAAATTGAGCCAAAGCCCAAATCTATTAATCTCCCATTAATATTAATTAATTTATTTTCCACTATATAAATTAATTGCACTCCCAATATTAAACCATATTATATCCAAATAATATTTCTCCGGTAGTATTATGTATTCCGTGTATTTAAGATATAAATATCCATGAATAAAATTTATTTATTGCTTAATAAATTTATTCATCTCTTTTATCCGAGACTAGTACCACTCAACCTTATTTATTATGCGGAATTAAATCCACTCGCGAGGTTTACATAATAAATCCTTATGAGCTCATCTCGGGGATATTATCAACCCTTCCGGGATACACTATCCGGTCAATCATTCACGGCATGCCGTATATAAAATATAGTGACCCAACTTAACCGGTAATTAACCCAATAATTAAATCGGTTAATTCCTTTGGTAAATCAAAGTCACTTATATTGAATATACACACCCGCAACAATATCGGGGATTAAGAATAAAATACACTGAGTCTCAAATCAATTATCGCCGAGCAATCCTAATTGATGAGTCTCAATCGATCCGCTCAATACACCAAGTGTACAAGTGTGATAAAATAATTAAGACAAATTATTTTCTCTCTCACACAACGACTATACCGATGGATTGGTCCGTGTCCATCTAGGTCGTGAGCATCTGTTCGATTAAATACGAGTAACCGATAGTATGATCTTCTGTGTGACGTCGCACACCATACTAACTACAACGTATAGAATCCAGGACTATATTTTGCATATATTTAATTAACAACAATTAAAAGCAAATGAATGTTCGTATTTAATAGGTAAATGAAAGTGTACAAGGAGTTCACAATACTCAAATCTAGACATTAAGTATACCACTCCAACAATCTCCCACTTATACTAAGGTCTAGTCTTATCTTCCAAACTCCCGGCTCCCATACTTATCACGTGCTTAAACTGTACCTCCAAGAGGTACCATGTGAATGAGCAATCTAGGTTGCCGCTCTGAAGCTATCTTGGTGACTACTGCATCGTCCCTCTGACGATGACTCGTATCAGGTGGTACTTGCCCTATGTGTTATCTTACACTTATGGACTCGTGATCTCTTAAAGTTTGCCACTGCACCGCTATTTACATAGCCTTTGGTAAACTAAGAATCACATCTAAGTCCCAGAGGTAATACTGGAGCCATACCAAATCTTCCGCTGCCTCTGAGGCCGCTATTTGGTTATATTGGGAGAGTCCGAAAAGCATCGTGCTTATCACTCTTCCATGTTAAAACTCCTCCTCCTTTAATAGTGAAACACAGAGCCTGATCACGACTTACACCGGTCCTTATCAGCTTGGAAATCCGAATCCGTATAACCCAAAGGAATCAAATTGTCTGCTCCGTAACTCAGAACATAATCCCTCGTATTTCGCAAATACTTGAAAATGCTCTTTACGGCAGTCCAATGAGCCTTTCCAGGGTTACTCTGATATCTCGCTACTACGCCAACTGCATAGCAGATATCAGGCCTCGTACATAACATTGCATACATTAAGCTTCTCACAGCCGAAGCGTAGGGAACTGCTTTCATTTCATCTTTCTCCTTTTGTGTCTGAGGACACATCTCCTTAGAAAGATAAGTTCCTTTACTGAAGGGCAGCTCACCCTTCTTGGAATCTTGCATGTTAAAACGAGCCAGAATCGTGTCTATGTAAGATTGCTGGGATAGGTACAATGTTCTATTCCGGCGATCCCTTATAACCTTGATCCCTAGAACATGCCCGACTTCTCCCAAATCTTTCATATCGAATTGTCTAGACAACCATCCCTTTATGTCTGATAACATCTTCACACTGTTGCCAATGAGAAGAATGTCGTCCACATAAAGCACGAGAAACACCACCTTCTTCCCATCACGTTTCCAATACACACACGATTCGTCCATGCTTTGACTAAATCCAAAAGATTGGACTACTTCGTCAAACCGCAGGTTCCACGATCTCGAGGCTTGTTTCAATCCATAAATGGATCGATTAAGCTTGCACACTAGATGATCTTGCCCCTTAGCAATGAATCCTTCTGGTTGTTTCATATAAATCGTCTCGTCAAGACTTCCATTTAGGAAAGCTGTCTTGACATCCATTTGCCACACCTCATAATCCATATGAGCTGCTATGGATAAGAGAACCCGGATCGACTTTATATTGGCTACCGGCGAGAAGGTCTCCTCATAATCGATTCCCTCTTTCTGAGTATATCCTTTCGCAACAAGCCGAGCTTTAAAGGTTTCAACCTTTCCGTCAGATCCTCTCTTTCTCTTGTAGACCCATTTACACCCAATTGGCTTTACGCCACTTGGTGGTTCTACAAGATCCCAAACTTTATTAGAATCCATAGATTCAATTTCGGATTTCATCGCTTTCTTCCAAGAAGGCGCATCTATATCTTGTGCTGCCTCGTCATAGGTCCAGGGATCGATTTCATGAACTCCAGGTCCAGAGTCCGAAGACTCACCTAGTCCAATCCATCGGTCTGGTTGTTTAACAACCCTCCCACTACGACGGCGTTCCGGTGTATTAACAGTGATAGTGTCAGGTGCAGATTCTAGTGGTGTATCTATACTCGGTTCGGCTGTGTCTAGGTCTTCAGTGTTACCTCTCAATTCATCAAGCATTATGTCACTCTTGGGCTTGTGGTCCATGACATAGTCTTCCTCCAAGAACCGAGCGTTAGTACTTATAACGATCTTCTGGTCCTTAGGACTATAGAACATGCCACCTTTAGTTCCTCTAGGATATCCTATAAACAACCGCACTTCAGTACGAGGTTCTAATTTATCGGCACCTACCTTCAACACATGTGCAGGGCACCCCCATATCCGAACGTGTCTCAAGCTAGGCTTGCGCCCGCTCCATCGTTCCATGGGTGTTGAAGGAACCGTTTTAGATGGAACCAAGTTCAGAATGTGCGCCACTGTTTCTAAGGCATATCCCCAGAACATGATAGGTAAGTCCGAGTAACTCATCATTGATCGCACCATTTCCATAAGAGTCCTATTCCTTCTTTCTGACACACCATTTTGCTGGGGAGTATATGGTGATGTCATTTGGGAATCAATCCCATTCTCTGCCAAGTATGCCTTGAATTCTCCAGACAGGTACTCGCCTCCGCGATCAGATCGCAGGCATTTAATGGATTTACCTTGAAGGTTCTCCACAAGAGCCTTGAACTCCTTGAACCTGTCAAAGGATTCGCTCTTGCGGCGCATCAGGTATACAAATCCATACCTTGAGTAATCATCAGTGAAAGTGATGAAATACTCATACCCTCCCTTTGCCTGGGTAGACATAGGTCCGCATACATCAGAGTGAATCAAATCCAATACTTGTTCAGCCCTTCGTCCTTTACCAGAAAAAGAACGCTTGGTCATTTTTCCCTCTAAACAGGATTCGCAGGTTGGAAGGTCCTCTCCTTCAACACCACTGATGAGACCATCAGCTTTCAACCTTTGAATTCTATTTGAGTTAATATGACCTAGCCTTAAGTGCCACAAGTATAATTGATTCATCCTAGAAGGTTCCTTTCTCTTATTGGTGTTCGTAGATGTGTTATTACTCTCGGTTAGTTGCATCGTGTTAGACTCAGGATTTAGCACATACAAATCGTCCACCAATGTACCAGAACAGATAATCTCACTGTTTCTTCTTATGATCACCGAGTGGTCAAAAGAGACAGAATATCCATTCATAATAAGTTTAGAAACCGAAATTAAATTCTTTCTAAAGTTGGGTACATAAAGACAATTTTGTAAAACTAAAACCCTATCACTACTAAAGCGTAAGTGAACGTCTCCCACTGCAATAGCCGCCACCTTCGCGGCATTGCCCATGTAGACCACGATCTCTCCCTCTCTAAGTCTCCGGGTTTCCTGGAACCCCTGCAATGAATTGCAGACATGATCAGTGGCCCCCGTATCTACACACCAGGTGCTGGTAGATATCACCACTGATAATGTTTCGGTGACTAAGGAAAATTTCGCACCTTTAATGAGAGGACAATCAGACTTCCAGTGCCCAGACTGCTTGCATCGAAAGCACTTGCCTCGCGGCTTGCTCCTCCCAATCCGTGGTTCAAAACCACTGGGCTTCTTTGCATGCACTTCCAACTTGGCCACTAGAGCTTGTGATTCTCTGATCATACTTATCAGTTCAGTTCTTTTGAAATCGTTTTTAAGCGATTCCTCAAGGGGACTAAACTTGATGAGTATGTCAATCACCTCTAGTCCGGCTTCCTTACTATGTCCTAACATCTCCTTGAGGTCATTTTCAATGTCCTCATCAGTTGGGACAATAGTGGATTCGGAAGGCTCAACAGTCTGAACATTGTCCAGATTTCTTTCCCAAACATTACTATATGGAACCAGTGAGTTTTCATTCTTAAGTATATCACAAAGTGGGGTCACAGTCATTCCTAACCTATAAGCACATAAAACAAACAAACAATTTAATACCCGATATTATCTCCCTTAAATAATATCATTAAATCACTAATCACATCTAAAATCCCATCAGGTAAGGCAAGCCACGATAGTGTGGACGTTTACCCACCCAAATGATTTAGCAATTAGATTTCCTTCGGTCGTACATCATCAATAGCGTTACCTCGATGGGAGGAATACTATGAAGCGTACCTAAGTGTTAACCATTACTCAGTACTAAGAAGTTTGTTTGAGACTCGCATATCACCGCAAGCCACGATAGTGTGGACGTTTACGTTGACACACGGATCCTTCACTCCCTTCTATAACTGTCTACATCAATCGATCTAAAGTCCCATTCGATATAGCAAGCCGCGATAGTGTGGACGTTTACCATACCAAAAGACTTATACAATTGAAATCCAATTACTTGATCCATTCGATCTTGTAAATCAAGACGCGGAGAATCATAAGTGAAACTCGAAGTTTCTAACCAGTGATTCACCATGCGAACAACCCTATCTCTCATAAATGAGGGAGCCGAGCAGACAATCGATCCATCTATCAAAGAATGGTACGACTGCCTCTAATTTGTGTCCTCGACATGACCAAGTGGCTTTGGCTCCATTCCACTCCCCGGGGTGAGAATGAGTCGACTTGAAATCAGCTTTGGAAAGACAAATTAGGTATTGTTTGATAGACTTAATCAATGTTTCTTGTAAGAGGAATTACAAGAACTCTCCTCCAATAACTTATCTATATAAACTTCGAAAGTTTATAAAAGTCACCAAGAGAGCAGCAATGGAGACCATGGGTATGTTTCCATACCCTCTCCCACTTAGCTTTTTACAATAAAGGGATACGCTATCTAGTGCATGAAAGTAAACACATATAGCATGCATACATGTAATAAAGCACATAATATTATCACATAGTCAAAATAATTACTAGAATATTATTTTCCGACTATTATGGCTTTACTCCATCTCCGTACGCATCTTCTAGTCTTTAGTCTTCGTTCTTGAATGCTTCATGTGACGAGAATATTAATTTCCAATATTTAAATCTATTTATTTTTAATAAATCCAAAAGATACTTAATTAATAATAATTAAGTCAATCGAATAAATCAAAAATAAAATTAAATATTATTAATATTTTTTATTTATTTTATTTTCCCTTTCTACTTCATTAAATCTCTAGAATAATCTATCCAAGACCCACTTGGAATATTCTAGATGATTTCCATAATGAAATAAGGAAATAAAATAATTTAGGACTCTTCTACTTTCAAAGATTAATTAATTCCTATTACTATGAAAATTCCCATAAAATAGGAATAATCAATTAGGAAATAAATCAATCCTAAATTAACTTTTATTCCTTTCCAATTCTATTAAATCTCTAGGATCCTATTCCAAGTAGAACTCGGAATACTCTAGAAGACTTCCATAATAGAATAAGGAAATAAAATTAATTCCAATTAATTCTTTTCCTAATCCATGAGAATTCCCAAAAATAGGAATACTCAAATAGGAAAAACCCGAATCAATTAGGAAAGTGGATTTACCGGGAGAGCACGAAGATCACGAGGACCCCCGCCCCCCCCCATCGGACCGCCATCACCGGCCGAGGACCGCCGCCGCCGCCACCTAGCCGGCGCACCACCATCGCCGGTGGTTTCGCCGCCGGGAGGCGCGAATTCGGCGCCTCTCCTTCGATGGTTCGATCCTCCATGGATCGACCATGGTGGTCGATCCGAGCCCTAGCCCTCACGTCGTCTCCTTCGTCACGCGTCTTCTCCGGCGGTCGTTTCGGCATCGATCCAACGCAAAATAAATTACAAAATAAATTTTACACTATCCGGTATCGATTCTATACATGAAATCGACCCTATACATTTTCCGGAAAAAGTAGAACGTAATAATAAATCCTAAATTCGGTCAACCCCCGAATTTTTACTATTACAAGCATTCACCACCAAAAACGAATCTCGACATGTCCGAGAGTTTAATCAATCCAACATACATGACAAAATAAATTAAACAAATAATAAATTAAGCCATAATAGTCGGAACCCTGCAAGGTAGAAAAATTTCATCGAAAATACCGCGAACGTAAACCACGCTCTGATACCAATTGTTGGAATTCGATATCCCGGGCTATTAAAATTGCGGAAACCATAGCCCGATCAAACCCTTCGCCGGAGATCACATGAACATCGACTCATCCGCCGGAGTCCGACCATCGGAGACCATGCGCCCGAAGACGCACAGCCCGCCCCCGGTCGAACCCCCGCGAGCCGGGGTGTTCACGCGATCGCCGATCGCACGCCGGCGATCGGTTGGGGTGGGGCTGCTCCGGCAGCCCCCGCGGCGAGTCCGGCGACTCGCCGCCAGCTGGAGGCCCCCGCCTTCACGGCGGGGTTGGGCACGGCACCAGCCCGTGCCCAGCGATCGACCCTTCATGGTCGATCGCACCCCCTCGGCCAAGCCGAGGGTTCGGCCCCCGTCGCCCCCGCCGAAACCCTAGGTGGGTCGACCGCCGCGATGCCGTGGTCTTCGACCACCATCGCCGGTTGATCCTCCTCCGGGGTTTCGTACCTCGGATCTTTGTTCTACGGTATTCTCGATAAATCCAAAATCGAATAAATCAAGGGCGTTTAGATTTTTACCTTTCGATTCGTTGTTCGGAGAAACGAATTCAAGACGACCTTTTGAATCTTCCCACGTATTCCTTGCACTAGCTTGAACGTCGGGTGGGCGACGATCCTCCAAGCTCTATGGATCTACTTCTCTCTCTACTTTCTCTCTCTAGAAGAATTATGATCTTCAATCACACTTGAGAATAGAGAAGACCATGTAGTGCTTTTATAGGCTACGTAGGGGATCTAAAGGAGGTGGAATATTGGGCTTCCAATATTAATGATTAAATTGAGCCAAAGCCCAAATCTATTAATCTCCCATTAATATTAATTAATTTATTTTCCACTATATAAATTAATTGCACTCCCAATATTAAACCATATTATATCCAAATAATATTTCTCCGGTAGTATTATTTATTCCGTGTATTTAAGATATAAATATCCATGAATAAAATTTATTTATTGCTTAATAAATTTATTCATCTCTTTTATCCGAGACTAGTACCACTCAACCTTATTTATTATGCGGAATTAAATCCACTCGCGAGGTTTACATAATAAATCCTTATGAGCTCATCTCGGGGATATTATCAACCCTTCCGGGATACACTGTCCGGTCAATCATTTACGGCATGCCGTATATAAAATATAGTGACCCAACTTAACCGGTAATTAACCCAATAATTAAATCGGTTAATTCCTTTGGTAAATCAAAGTCACTTATATTGAATATACACACCCGCAACAATATCGGGGATTAAGAATAAAATACACTGAGTCTCAAATCAATTATCGCCGAGCAATCCTAATTGATGAGTCTCAATCGATCCGCTCAATACACCAAGTGTACAAGTGTGATAAAATAATTAAGACAAATTATTTTCTCTCTCACACAACGACTATACCGATGGATTGGTCCGTGTCCATCTAGGTCGTGAGCATCTGTTCGATTAAATACGAGTAACCGATAGTATGATCTTCTGTGTGACGTCGCACACCATACTAACTACAACGTATAGAATCCAGGACTATATTTTGCATATATTTAATTAACAACAATTAAAAGCAAATGAATGTTCGTATTTAATAGGTAAATGAAAGTGTACAAGGAGTTCACAATACTCAAATCTAGATATTAAGTATACCACTCCAACAGAAGAGTTCAAGTCTACATGGGCAAAGCTGTAGAGGAGGCTGTTGGGATTCGATGTCCCGGGCTATCATGAATTATGCGGAACAGATAACCCGACCGAAACCCTATCGCCGGAAGACCCGAACGCGAACCACCTCACGAGCCGGGGCCCGACCGAACGCCCAGCGAGGCCCGAAGGTCGCGTGCGCCAGCCGAGCCCCCGCGAGGGGCTCGCGATCGTCTTCGGACGATCGCTGGGATCGCTATGAGCGATCCCCGGGGCTGCTCGCAGGGGGTCAGCTCCGTGCGCCTCTGCTACGGGAACTCCCGTAGCGCGCACGAGACAGTTGCGGGTCAGCCCGGCAGCGACCCACGATCGAGCTCACGGGATCGATCGCCCCTCGGCTTCGGCCGAGGGCTTTGCGTCCAACGCGCCGCCGACGATGGCGGCTGGGATCCGCCGTGGCACCAGCCCACGGCATCCCGGACGATCGACCCTAGGTCGATCGTATGCCCCTTCGCCGCGCGTTGCGGCGGTCCGAACCCTAGGGTTCGACCGCCCCTTCGATCCTCGCCGGGATCTCGAATCCCCGTCCCCGAGGTTCGTCGTTTACCCGGATCGTCTTGTTCATGTATACATCACAATTAAACGAACATATAATCATAGAGGGGGTTTATGATTATGTACCTCGATTCGTTGTACGGAGAAACGAAATCAAACGTTGATGACCTTGCGATATTCCTACGTATTCCTTGCACCTCGTCCGAACGTCGTGTGGGCGACGATCTATCGAACTCCTATGGATCTCCTTCACTCTTCAAGACTTTATGATTGGCGTAGGTTAGTTATGAATTGTGAAGACCATGTAGTGCTTTTATAGGCTACGTAGGGGATCAAAAGGAGGTGGAATATTGGGCTTCTAATATTGAAGATTAAATTGAGCCCAGCCCAAATCTATTAATCCTTATCAATATTAATTAATTTATTTTCCACTATATAAATTAATTGCACTCCCAATATTAAACCATATTATATCAAATAATATTTCCCCGGTAGTATTATTTATTCCGTGTATTTAAGATTTAAATATCCATGAATAAATTATATTCATCTCTTATATCCGAGACTAGTACCATTCAACCTTAATTATTGTGCGGAACAAATCCACTCATGAGGTTTACACAATAATTCCTTATGAACTCATCTCGGGGATATTATCAACCCTTTCGGGATACACTTTCCCGTCAAGTATTCACGGCATGTCATATATAAAATATAGCGACCCAATTTTACCGGTAATTAACCCAATAATTAAATCGGTTAATTCCTTTGGAAAATCAAAGTCTCTAATATTAAATATACACACCCGCAATAGTATCGGGGATTAAGAATAAAATACTCTGAGATTTAAATTGATTATTCTAGGCAATCCTAATCAATAAATCTCAAGCGATCCGCCCAATACACCAAGTGTACAAGTGTGATAAAATAATTAAGATAAATTATTTTCTTCTCACACAACGACTATACCGATGGATTGGTCCGTGTCCATCTAGGTCGTGAGCATCTGTTCGATTAAATACGAGTAACCGATAGTATGATCTTCTGTGTGCCCATGCACACCATACTAACTACAACGTATGAAATCCAGGACCATATTTTGCATAATTAATTAATAATAATTAAATGCAAATAATTGTTTATTAATTAAATAGGTTAAATGCTATGACCGGGAGTTTACCGATACTTAAATCTATACATTAAGTACACAACTCCAACAATCTCCCACTTGTACTAAGGTCTAGTCATTTCCTCCAAACTCCCGACTCCCATACTCATCACGTGCTTAAGTTATACTTCCCAGAAGTATTATGTGAATGAGCAATCTAGGTTGCCGCTCTGAAGTTATCTTGGTGACTACTGCGTCGTCTCCCTAGACGATGACTCGAATCAGGTGGTACTTGCTCTATGTGTTATCATCACCTTTTGAACTTATGACTTCTTCCAGTTTACCATGCACCGCTATATACATAGCCTTTGGTGAACCAAGAATCATATCCAAGTTCAGAGGTCATCCCGGAACCTAACCAAAAACTTCCGCTGCCTCTGAGGCTGCTATTCGGTTTATGATAGAGTCCGAGAAGCATCATGCTTATCACTCTTTCATCTTTAGGTTCCACCTCCTTTTAAAAGTGAACACATAGCCTGATATCGACTTACACTGGTCTTTCTCTGATTTTGGATCTGAGAAACTGTAATCCAAGAAGATTTCGTCTTGCTCCGTAAGCCAGTACTTTGAAAGTACTCTTACAGCATTCGAACATCCCTTATCCAGATTACTTTGATATCCTCCCACTATGCTAACCGCACAGTTGATATCAGGTTCTTGTTTTACAATACTGCATTTACAAAGCTCTCCACACTCGAAGTGTAGGAAACTGCTTTGTCTATATCTATCTCCTTTATGTGTTCAAAACACATACCTTTAGATAGATGCATTCTGTTCCCGAAAGGTAATAACCTTTCTCAGAATTATGCATGTTTAAAACAAACCATAATCGCATAAGATATCTTAAGAGAAGTACAAATGTTCTTATCTAGAGATCGAAGGATTCTAAGAACATGGTCTAACTTACTCTTAATCTTATATCTCGATTCATTTAGACAACCTTTATTTTATGTCTGACAACACTTTTACATTGTTGCCAACGATGAAGTGTTATCTACATAAAATTCCGAGAAACACCACCTTGTTTCCATTACGTCTCTAACACACCTTTCTTTGTCTTATGCACTTTGATGAATCCATCACATGGACTATCTCATCAGTTCGCAAGTTCCACAATTTACAGCTTTGTGACAATCCATAAATGGATTCACTAAGCTTGTACTTCTAAATGATCTTGCCTCTTAACAATAATAGTTATTGTTATCCAAGTAGGCACATTTAGATTAGTACTGCCTCCTATGCAAAACCAGGGATCGATTTCATGTCTACTAGATCCAAAGTTCAAAACTCCTCCAGTCTTATGAATATCTCCGGTTGCTTAACAACCTCCCACTGCAATGGAGTTCTGGTGTATAACAGTAATAACATTTAGGTGCAGTTAGTGGTGTACTACTACTCGGTTAGGCTGGTTCTCAGTCTTTCCTTTTCCTCATTTTCAAGTACCTTGTCAGTTAGGGCATTGTAGTTCATCTAATAGTCTTCCTCTAAGAACCGGGTGAGGACACCCCTCTAGTTCATAGTACTATTGAACATACAATTACTTGTTCTACTAGGATATTCTACAACCACATTAAATGTGCCGTTGTATCCAGAAATATCCATAGAACATAGGTAGTTCCGAACAACTTGTCCTTTTACTATTAGAATTCCATTTCTTATCCCTGACACACCATGTCTACACTCCAGTGTATGGTGCAGTCCTTTGAGACTTAATCTCAATCTTTGATTTATGCTATGTGTTGTTTAGATAGGTGATAGCCTCCGCGAACAAGCCGCAGGCTTCCAATGGATATACTTTGAAGGTTCCCCATAATAGCTTTGTGTCTACTGAAAAACACTTTGCTTTTATGGCACATCAAGTATTCTAATCCATCTTCGAGTATTCTTTGAAAGAATGACTCGTACCTTTCTAATTACACATGTTACTGCATTAATCATGAATCATTCTTAATGCTTGTCCGAATTCAAGAATTCACAAGCATAATGATAAAGAAATACATCTAATAAGTAAAACAAGTTATACATAACGGTTTGTTGCATCGTGGTAGACTAAGGATTCATCATTCATATATTGCTATCTAAAATGTACCAGAATAGATAACACCATTATTTCTTATCTAAATCACTGAATGATTAAACAAATAAATATCCATTCATTAATAAAGAAAAACCAGAACAAAAGTTCTTTTTCAAAATAAGGGGTACATAAAGCAATAACTTGAAATGAAATCCTAAAACTACTGAAAGCAGATAAATGTCTTGCACTGCAACCGCTGCTACCCCAACAGCTTCGCCCATGTAGACTCGAACTCTTCTTTTCTAAGTCGCCGGGTTTTCTGGAACCCCTGCATTTAAAATAATGCACATACCGTCAGTGGTTCCATATCTACACACCAGAATTCTGGTAGATAATACCGCTGACTATGTTTTTACGACTAAAGAAAAATTCGTACTTTTGAGAGGACATTCAGACTTCCAGTGTCCGGACTTGTTGCATCGGAAGCACTTGCCCCTTGGCTTACTAGCCCCCACTCGTGGTCCATTCCTCTTGGCACCACTGGGTTTCCAGGCTTGCTTCCTTTTCTTGCCCCTACCTCCAAAAGCTTTCAAGCTTTTGGACTTGGTAGCTACAAGCGCTTGAGACTTGTCCTTCTTGTAGATCCCCTCTGCCGCCTTTAGTTCAGTCAGGAGTTGCGCAAGAGTATAAGATAGTTTACCCATATTATAGCTCATACGAAACTGCTCAAAACTAGGGGCCAGAGACTGGAGTATGATGTCGACTTGCGTCTCAGCATCAATAGAAGCTCCTAGGACCTCAAGTTCATTCAACAAACTCATCATCTTAAGAACGTGCTCCCCAACGGGCGTTCCTTCAGACTGAGTAGTCGACATGAGGACTCTCATGACTTCTTGCCTAGCCGCACGATCTTTCTCCCCAAACATCTCCTTGAGGTTGAACATCATATCATAGGCAGTGTCCATCGGCTCATGTTGGGTTTGGAGTACATTTGACATGGAAGCCAAAATATAACACCTAGCCATTTCATCAGCCTTTTTCCACTTCCGATATGTTCCTTTTTCCTCATCAGTCGAGGCAGCCGTGGGCTCAGCAGGGCATAACTCATGGAGTACAAACTTGTACTCCTCAGCAGTCAGGACAATGTCTAAATTTCTCTTCCAATCAATGTAATTGGGACCAGTGAGTTTATGTTCCTTGAGTATCACAGAAAGTGGATTCATAGCTACTCTCTAAACCTATAAGCACATATAAACAAACAATTAATTTAATGTCCGATATTATCTCCCTCAAATAATATCATTAAATTACTAATTACATCTAAAATCCCATCAGGTAAGGCAAGCCACGTGGTGTGGACGTTTACCCACCTAAATGATTTAGCAATTAGATTTTCTTTGGTCATACATCGATTATAGCGTAACTTCGTGGGGAAGAATACTATAACGCGTATCTAAGTGTAAACCATTACTCAGCACCAAAGTACATGTTTTGGAATTGCTACATCACCGCAAGCCACGTGGTGTGGACGTTTACGATAATTTCACAACCCTTCACAATTACTTATAGTTGTCTACATCAATTAATCCAAAGTCCGTTAGTACAGCAAGCCACGTGGTGTGGACGTTTACTACACCAAGAGACTTTTATAATTGACTCCCAATTACAAGAACCATTCGATTTCTGCAAATCAAGACTCGGAGAATCATAAGTGAAACTCGAAGTTTCTAACCAGTGATTCACCATGCGAACGACCCTATCTCTCATAAATGAGGGAGCCGAGCAGACAATCGATCCATCTATCAAAGAATGGTACGAAGGTCTCTAATTTGTGTCATCCACATAACCAATTGGCTTTGGCTCCATTCCACTCCCCGGGGTGAGAATGAGTCGACTTGAAGTCAGTTTCAGAAAGACAAATTAGGCATTGTTTGATAAACTTGATCAATGTTTCTTGTAAAAAGAATTACAAGAATTCTCCTCCAATGACTCGTCTATACGAACTTTGAAAGTCCATAAGAGTCACCAAGAGAACAGTAATGGAGACCATGGGAATGTTTCCATCCCCTCTCCCACTTAGCTTTTTACAATAAAGGGATACGCTATCTAGTGCATAAAGTAAACACATATAGCATGCATACAAGCAATAAAGCACATAGTATCACATAGTCAAAATAATGCTAGAAAAATTATTTTCCCGACTATCATGGCTTTATTCCATCTCCGTATGCGTCTTCTAGTCTTCAGTCTTCGTTCTTGAATGTTCCATGTGACGAGAATATTAATCCCAATATTTAAATCTATTTATTTTTAATAAATCCAAAAGATACTTAATTCAAAAATTAAGTCAATCGAATAAATCAAAAATAAAATTAAATATTAATATTTTTATTTATTTATTTTCCTATCTAATTCTATTAAATCTCTAGAATAATCTATCCAAGTAAAACTTGGAATATTCTAGAAGACTTATATAATAGAATAAGGAAATAAAATAAATTAGGACTCTTCTACTTTCCAAGGTTAATTAATTTCCATTACTATGAAATTTCCATAAAATAGGAATAATCAATTAGGAAATAAATTAATCCTAAATTAACTTTTATTCCTTTCCAATTCTATTAAATCTCTAGGATCCTATTCCAAGTAGAACTCGGAATACTCTAGAAGACTTCCATAATAGAATAAGGAAATAAAATTAATTCCAATTAATTCTTTTCCTAATCCATGAGAATTCCCAAAAATAGGAAAACTCAATTAGGAAAACCGAATTAATTAGGAAAGTGAATCTTTGGTAGGAGTAGCATGGGTTGGGGATCCCCACACCACCCCCACCGCCGACCACCACCATCACCGGGCACCACCACCGCCGCCCCCTAGCCACGCGCCACCACCACCGGTGGCCGGCGTGGCCGGAAGCCCTAGCGGGCAGCCCCCATGGTGGGGTCGATCGATCCTCATGGGGATCGATCATGGGGATGATCGATCCCCCGGTTTTTCCTCCTCTTCGTCTTCTTCGTCATGTTAGAGTTGTGTACTTAATGTCTAGATTTAAGTAACGGTAAACTCCCGGTCATAGCATTTAATCTATTAAATTAATAAACAATCGTTTGCTTTTAATTATTATTAATTAAATATATGCAAATCATAGTCCTAGATTTTATACGTTGTAGTTAGTATGGTGTGTCGGGCCCACACAGAAGATCATACTATCGGTTACTCGTATTTAATCAAACAGTGGCTCACGACCTAGATGGACCCGGACCAATCCATCGGTATAGTCGTTGTGTGAGAGAGAAAATAATTTGTCTTAATTATTTTATCACACTTGTACACTTGGTGTATTGAGCGGATCGTTGAGATTCATCGATTAGGATTGCCGGCGATAATCGATTCGAGTCTCAGTGTATTTTATTCTTAATCCCCGATATTATTGCGGGTGTGTATATTTAATATAAGTGACTTTGATTTACCAAAGGAATTAACCGATTTAATTATTGGGTTAATTACCGGTTAAGTTGGGTCACTATATTTCATATATGACATGCCGTGAATGATTGACCGGACAGTGTATCCCGGAAGGGTTGATAATATCCCCGAGATGAGTTCATAAGGAATTATTGTGTAAACCTCATGAGTGGATTCGTTCCGCACAATAATTAAGGATGAATGGTACTAGTCTCGGATTAAAGAGATGAATAAATTAATTAGCAATAAATTAATTTTATTCATGGATATTTAAATCTTAAATACACGGAATAAATAATACTACCGGAGAAATATTATTTGATATAATATGGTTTAATATTGGGAGTGCAATTAATTTATATAGTGGAAAATAAATTAATTAATATTGATAAGGATTAATGGACTTGAGCAGTGGGCTCAATTTAATCTTCAATATTGGAAGCCCAATATTCCACCTCCTTTAGATCCCCTACGTAGCCTATAAAAGCACTACATGGCCTTCATAAATCATAAGAAAAGATTATCATACTTGATATTCTAGAGAGTTGAAGGAGATCCATAGGAGTTCGATAGATCGTCGCCCACCCGACGTTCGAACGGAGTGCAAGGAATACGTGGGAAGATCCAAAAGGTCTTCAACTTGATTTCGTTTCTCCGCACAACGAATCAAAGGTATGATCATAAAACTCCTTGTGTGATTTTAAGTTCAATTAAATTGTGATACATGCATGAACGCACGATCCGGGAAAAACGACGAACTTCGGGGATGGGGATTCGAGATCCCCGGTGAAGGTTCGAAGGACCCTCGGCTGGGAGCCGAGGGGTGCAATCGAGCCCTAGGGCGTCGATCGCGAGGCCCACATGAGGACGCCCCGGCTGGACGCCGGGGCATGCGATCGACCTTACGGTCGATCGCGGGGGCAGCCGCGGTTGGGCCGCGGCTGGTGCGCTGGGCGCACCGCCCTCCTCGGCGGTGGCGGTGAGTCGCCGGACTCACCGCCGGGAGCTGTTCGGAACAGCCCCACGGGGATGCGCGTGCATCCCCGGCGATCGCTAGGGCAGCGATCGCGAGCCCCGGCGGGGGCTCGGCTAGGGTTTCCAGCCGCGAGTTTTTTTCCCACGGCGACGACTCTCTTGTCGTGCCCGGTTCCGTTTGGTGGTTCGCGTGTTTCCGGCGATGGGATTTCGGTCGGGGTTATCGGTTCCGCAATTTTTGATACCCCGGGATATCGATTTCCAGCAATTGGTATCAGAGCGTTTGGTTTCGTGTTCATGTATGTGTTCAATTGTGTTCTACCTTGCAGGGATTCCGACTATCATGGTTTAAATTAATTGTTAATTATTCGTTTAATTAATTGCTATTTAATTTTACCATGATTATTCGTTATTAAACTCTCGGACATGTCGAGATTCGTTTTGTGTGGATGAATGCTTGTAATAGTAAAAATTCGGGGTTTGACCGAATTTAGATTTAATATTATTGTTCTATGTTTTCCGGAAAGTGTATAGGGTCGATTTCATGTATAGAATAGATACCGGAATTGTAAATTTATTTCTTGTAATTTATTTACGTTGGATCGATGCCGAGACGACCGCCGGAGAACGCGTGTGACGAAGAAGACGAAGAGGACGAAGGACCGGGGATCGATCAAATCCCTTGATCGACCCCAATCGATCGACCCAAGGGGAGGGGGCCGATCGCCCTCGGCTAGGGCTGCCGCCGGCTACGGTGGCGGGTGGTGGCTGGGCTGGGCGGCGGTGCTCCTCCGGGGGTGGCCGGTCGAAGGTGGGGGTGGCGTGGGGTCTCCCGATCTCATGCTACTCCTACCTAGATTCTACTTACCTAATTGATTCGGTTTTCCTAATTGAGTTTTCTTTTTTTTTGGGAATTCTCATGGATTAGGAAAAGAATTAATTAGAATTAATTTTATTCCTTATTCTATTATGGAAGTCTTCTAGAGTATTCCGAGTTCTACTTGGAATAGGATCCTAGAGATTTAATAGAATTGGAAAGGAATAAAAAGTTAATTTAGGATTGATTTATTTCCTAATTGATTATTCCTATTTTATGGGAATTTTCATAGTAATGGAAATTAATTAATCTTGGAAAGTAGAAGAGTCCTAATTTATTTTATTTCCTTATTCTATTATAGAAGTCTTCTAGAATATTCCAAGTTTGACTTGGATAGATTATTCTAGAGATTTAATAGAATTAGATAGGAAAATAAATAAATAAAAATATTAATAATATTTAATTTTATTTTTGATTTATTCGATTGACTTAATTTTCGAATTGAGTATCTTTTGGATTTATTAAAAATGAATAGATTTAAATATTGGGATTAATATTCTCGTCACATGGAGCATTCAAGAACGAAGACTGAAGACTAGAAGACGCATACGGAGATGGAATAAAGCCATGATAGTCGGAAAATAATTTTTCTAGCTTATTTTGACTATGTGCTATGTGCTTTATTGCTTGTATGCATGCTTATGTGTTTAATTATGCATTAGATAGCGTATCCCTTTGTTATAAAAAGCTAAGTGGGAGAGGGGATGGAAACATTCCCATGGTCTCCATTACTGTTCTCTTAGTGACTCTTATGGACTTTTGAAGTTCGTATAGATGTGTCATTGTAGGACAATTCTTGTAATTCCTTTTACGAGAAACATTGATTAAGTTTATCAAACAATGCCTAATTTGTCTTTCTGAAACTGACTTCAAGTCGACTCATTCTCACCCCGGGGAGTGGAATGGAGCCAAAGCCACTTGGTCATGTGGATGACACAAATTAGAGACATTCGTACCATTCTTTTGAAGATGGATCGTTTGTCTGCTCGGCTCCCTCATCTAATGAGAGATAGGGTTGTTCGCATGGTGAATCACTGGTTAGAAACTTCGAGTTTCACTTATGATTCTCCGCGTCTGATTTACAAAATCGAATGCTTCAAGTAATTGGATGTCAATTGTAAAAGTCTTTTGGTGTAGTAAACGTCCACACTATCGTGGCTTGCTGCATTGAATGGGATTTTGGAACGATTGATGTAGACAGTTATAGAAGGGAGTGAAGGAAACGTAGGTTAACGTAAACGTCCACACTATCGTGGCTTGCGGTAACATGCGAATCTTAAACAAACTTCTTAGTACTGAGTAATGGTTTACACTTAGGTACGCTCTATAGTATTCTTCCCATCGAAGTAACGCTATAGTGATGTACGACCGAAGCAAATCTAATTGCTAAATCATTTGGATGGGTAAACGTCCACACTATCGTGGCTTGCCTTATCTGATGGGATTTTAGATGTGATTAGTGATTTAATGATATTATTTGAGGGAGATAATATCGGATATTAAATTGATTGTTTGTTTAAATGTGCTTATAGGTTTAGAGAATAGCTATGAACCCACTTTCTATGATACTCAAGGAGCATAAGCTCACTGGCCCCAACTATATTGATTGGAAGAGAAATTTAGACATTGTCCTGACTTCGGAAGAGTACAAGTTTGTACTCCATGAAGTGTGCCCTCCTGAGCCCACGGCTGCCTCAACTGATGAGGAAAAACTGACATATCGGAAGTGGAAAAAGGCTGATGTATTGGCTAGGTGTTATATTTTGGCTTCCATGTCAAATGTACTCCAAACCCAACATGAGTCGATGGACACTGCCTATGATATGATGTTTAACCTCAAGGAGATGTTTGGGGAGCAAGATCGTGCGGCAAGGCAAGAAGCCATGAGATTCCTCATGACAACTACTCAGTCTGAAGGAACGCCCGTAGGGGAGCACGTTCCTAAGATGATGGGTCTGTTGAATGAGCTTGAGATCCTAGGAGCTCAAATTGATGCTGAGACGCAAGTCGACATCATACTCCAGTCTCTGACCCCTAGTTTTGAGCAGTTTCGCATGAGCTATAATATGGGTAAACTATCTTATTCTCTTGCACAACTCCTGACTGAACTGAAGGCGGCAGAGGGGATCTACAAGAAGGGCAAGTCTCAAGCGCTTGTAGCTACCAAGTCCGAAGGCTTTAAGCCTGGTGGAGGTAGGGGCAAGAGGAGGAAGCAAGCCTGGAAACCCAGTGGTGTCAAGAAGACTGTACCACGAGTGGGGGCTGCAAAGCCAAGGGGCAAGTGCTTCCGATGCAACAAGTCTGGACACTGGAAGTCTGAATGTCCTCTCAGAGATACGAATTTTTTCTTTAGTCGTAAAAACATAGTCAGCGGTATTATCTACCGGAATTCTGGTGTGTAGATATGGAACCACTGACGGTATGTGCATTTTGAATGCAGGGGTTCCAGAAAACCCGGCGACTTAGAGAAGAAGAGTTCGAGTCTACACGGGCAAAAACTGTGGAGGAGGCAGCTGTTGCGGTGGAAGACATTTATCTGCTTTAGTAGTTAAATAGGATTTCATTTCAAGATTATTGCGTTATGTACCCTTTATTTTAGAAAGAACGTTTAGTTCTGGATTTCTATTAATGGATATTTTATTTCTTTAATCATTTGATGATTTTGATAAGAAATAATGGGATTATCTATTATGGTACATTAGATAGCAATATATGAATGATAGATCCTAAAGTCTACCACGATGCAACGAACCGTTCTATAACTTGTTTTACTTGATTAGATATATTTCTTCATTAAATCATTATACTTGTGAATTCTTATACTTAGTAGTATTTTCAAATGAGATTCAAATGGTCGAAATTGATTTGATCAATTATAGTTGAAGGAATGGACCTTCCGACCTAAGGATTGAATTTGGAGGATAATACATCTAAGCAAACCTTTCTGGATAAAGGATAGAATTCAGACAAGTATTAGGAATGATTAGATATGCAGAGTATGTGTAATTAGAAAGGAACGAGTAAATTCTTTCAAGAATACTCGGTAATGGATTAGAATACTTAATGTGCCATAAAAGCAATGTGTTTTGACTAGTCAATGGACACAAAGCTATTATGGGGAACCATCAAAGTATATCCATTAGTCGTGGAGGCCATCACCTATCTAAGTAACACATAGCATAATCAAAGATTGGAATTCAATCCCAAAGGGCCGCGCCATACACTTACGTGTAGAGATGGTGCGTTGTTAATAAGAAACGGGAATCTAATAGTAAAAGAACAAGTTGTTCGGAACTACCTATGTTCTATGGATGTTCCTAGATACAACGGTATATTGAATATGGTTGAAGGATATCCTAGATGAACGAAGTATTGTGTGTTCTATAGTACTATGAACCAGAGGGACGTCTATCGCCCAGTTCTTAGAGGAAAACTATAAGATGAACCACAAAGCCTGCGACTGACGTAATACCTTGGAATGAGAAAAAGGACAAAGACTAGGAACCAGCCAAACCGAGTAGAAGTACACCACACACTGCACCTACTGTTATTATTGTTATACACCGGGACGCCATTGCAGTGGGAGGTTGTTGGACAACCAGAGATATTCATAAGACTAGAGGAGTTCGGACTCTGGATCTAGTAGAGATGAAATCGATCCCTAGCTCTGCATAAGGGTGGTACTGGATCTAAATGTGCCTGCTTGGAACAATAAGGTTTATTGTTAAGAGGCTAGATCATTTAGAGTACAAGCTTAGTAAATTCATTCATGGATTGTAACAAAGCTGTAAATCGTGGAACTTGCAAATTGATGAGATAGTCCATTTTATGGATTCATCAAAATGGCAAAGACGATAGGTGTATTAGAGACATAATGGAAACAAGGTGGTGTTTCTCGGAGATCTTATGTAGATAATATTTTATCATTGGCAACAATGTAAAGATATTGTCAGACATAAAATAATGGTTGTCTAAATAAATCGAGATATAAGATTGAGTAGAAGTTAGAGCATGTTCTTAAGATCGTTCTAACGATAAGAACATTGTACTTCTCCTAGATACCTTATACGATTATGGTTTGCTTTAAACATGCATACTTCTGAGAAAGGTTATTGCCTTTCAGAGACAGAATATACATCTATCTAAAGGATATGTGTTTCGAACACATGAAGGAGATAGATGAAGATAAAGCAGTTTCCTACACTTTATGTGTGGAAATCCTTATAGATGCAATGTTGTAAAAAGACAACCTGATATCAACTATGCCGTTTGCGTAGTGTGAGGATATCAAAGTAATCTGGATAAGGGATGTTCGAATGCTGTAAGAGTACTTTCATAGTACTGGCTTACGGAGCAAGACGAAATCTTCTTAGATTACAGATTCTCAGATCCAAAAATCAAAGAAGGACCAGTGTAAGTCGATATCAGGCTATGTGTTCACTTTTAGAAAGAGGTGGAACCATGAAATGAAAGAGTGATAAGCGGGACGCTTCTCAGACTCTCTCATAACCGAATAGCAGCCTCAGAGGCAGCGGAAGTTTTGGTTAGGTTCCGGGATTACCTCTTGACTTGGATATGACTCTTAGTTTACCAAAGGCTATTGGTGTTGGAATTCGATATCCCGGGCTATTAAAATTTGCGGAAAATAATAACCCGATAAAAAACCTCGATTGCCGGAAAAATCACGAGTCCACGCGAGCCGGGGCTCGACCGAACGCACAACGCGCACGAGGACGCGTGCGCGCCCAGCCGCACCCCCGCGGGAACCCGCGATCGCTCCCAGCGATCGCACGGGATGCCTTGCGGCATCCTTGGGGATGCTCGTAGCATCCTCGCAGCGGATCCGGTGATCCGCTGCTCGCACGGGCTGGGTCTCGTCCCCAGCGAGCCGCTGCGGGTAACCCCGCAGCTCGCCACGAGTCGCTGCGGGTAACCCCGCAGCATCCCCGCGATCGATCCCTAGGATCGATCGCCCCTCCCGCATGCGATCCCCAACGGGATCCTCGAGCCGCCGGCGATCCGGTGGTTCGACCACCATCGCCCGGCTCGATCCTCGTTCCGGGGTTCGATCCTCGGATCTTCGTTCTACGGTATTCTCGATAAATCAAATCGAACAAAATCAAGGGCGTTTAGATTTTTACCTTTCGATTCGTTGTTCGGAGAAACGAAATCAAGATGACCTTTGAATCTTCCCACGTATTCCTTGCACTAGCTTGAACGTCGGGTGGGCGACGATCCTCCAAGCTCTATGGATCTCCTTCAACTCTCTAGAATATCAAGTATGATAATCTTGTCTTATGATTTATGAAGGCCATGTAGTGCTTTTATAGGCTACGTAGGGGATCTAAAGGAGGTGAAATATTGGGCTTCCAATATTGAAGATTAAATTGAGCCCACTGCTCAAGTCCATTAATCCTTATCAATATTAATTAATTTATTTTCCACTATATAAATTAATTGCACTCCCAATATTAAACCATATTATATCCAAATAATATTTCTCCGGTAGTATTATTTATTCCGTGTATTTAAGATATAAATATCCATGAATAAAATTTATTTATTGCTTAATAAATTTATTCATCTCTTTTATCCGAGACTAGTACCACTCAACCTTATTTATTATGCGGAATTAAATCCACTCGCGAGGTTTACATAATAAATCCTTATGAGCTCATCTCGGGGATATTATCAACCCTTCCGGGATACACTGTCCCGTCAAGAATTCACGGCATGCCATATATAAAATATAGTGACCCAACTTAACCGGTAATTGACCCAATAATTAAACCTGTCAATTCCTTTGGAAAATCAAAGTCACTTATATTAAATATACACACCCGCAATTGTATCGGGGATTAAGAATAAAATACACTGAGTCTCAAATCAATTATCGCCGAGCAAACCTAATTGATGAGTCTCAATCGATCCGCTCAATACACCAAGTGTACAAGTGTGATAAAATAATTAAGACAAATTATTTTCTCTCTCACACAACGACTATACCGATGGATTGGTCCGTGTCCATGTAGGTCGTGAGCATCTGTTCGATTAAATACGAGTAACCGATAATATGATCTTCTGTGTGACGTCGCACACCATACTAACTACAACGTATCTAATCCAGGACTATAATTTGCATTTATTTAATTAACAATAATTAAAAGCAAATGAATGTTTGTATTTAATAGGTAAATGAAAGTGTACAAGGAGTTCAGAATACTCAAATCTAGACATTAAGTATACTACTCCAGCAATCTCCCACTTATACTAAGGTCTAGTCTTATCCTCCAAACTTCTGACTCCCAAACCCTCCAAGTGCTTGAAATATACTTCCTTGGGAAGTATCTTGGTGAAAGGGTCCGCTAGGTTGTCCTCCGAAGCTATCTTGGTGACTATCGCATCGCCCCTCTTGACGATGACTCGAATCAGGTGGTACTTGCGCTCTATGTGTTTCGTAGCACTATGGGACCGTGGTTCCTTACTGTTTGCCACTGCACCGCTATTATCACAATAAATTGTCATAGCTCTGGGCAAACTCGGAATCACATCTAAGTCCTGGAGGAAATTAAGGAACCAAACTGAATCTTTCGCTGCCTCTGAGGCTGCAACATATTCAGCTTCCATGGTAGAGTCCGAAATGCACTTTTGCTTAACACTCCTCCATGATACGGCTCCACCTCCCAAAGTGTACACATAGCCTGATGTCGACTTTCGCCGGTCCTTATCAGCTTGGAAATCCGAATCCGTATAACCCAAAGGAATCAGATTGTCTGCTCCGTAACTCAGAACATAATCCCTAGTATTTCGCAAATACTTGAAAATGCTCTTTACGGCAGTCCAATGAGCCTTTCCAGGGTTACTCTGATATCTCGCTACTACGCCAACTGCATAGCAGATATCAGGCCTCGTACATAACATTGCATACATTAAGCTTCCCACAGCCGAAGCGTAGGGAACTACTTTCATTTCATCTTTCTACTTTTGTGTCCGAGGACACATCTCCTTAGAAAGATAAGTTCCTTTACTGAAGGGTAGTTCACCCTTCTTGGAATCTTGCATGTTAAAACGAGCCAGAATCGTGTCTATGTAAGATTGCTGGGATAGGTACAATGTTCTATTCCGGCGATCCCTTATAACCTTGATCCCTAGAACATGTCCGACTTCTCCCAAATCTTTCATATCGAATTGTCTAGACAACCATCCCTTTATGTCTGATAACATTTTCACACTGTTGCCAATGAGAAGAATGTCGTCTACATAAAGCACGAGAAACACCACCTTTTTCCCATCACGTTTCCAATACACACACGATTCGTCCATGCTTTGACTGAATCCAAAAGATTGGACTACTTCGACAAACCGCAGGTTCCACGATCTCGAGCCTTGTTTCAATCCATAAATGGATCGATTGAGCTTGCACACTAGATGATCTCGCCCCTTAGCAATGAATCCTTCTAGTTGTTTCATATAAATCGTCTCGTCAAGACTTCCATTTAGGAAAGCTGTCTTGACATCCATTTGCCACACCTCATAATCCATATGAGCTGCTATGGATAAGAGAATCCGGATCGACTTTATCTTGGCTACCGGCGAGAAGGTCTCCTCATAATCGATTCCCTCTTTCTGAGTATATCCTTTCGCAACAAGCCGAGCTTTAAAGGTTTCAACCTTTCCGTCAGATCCTCTCTTTCTCTTGTAGACCCATTTACACCCAATTGGCTTTACGCCGCTTGGTGGTTCTAAAAGATCCCAGACTTTATTAGAATCCATAGATTCAATTTCGGATTTCATCGCTTTCTTCCAAGAAGGCGCATCTATATCTTGTACCGCCTCATCATAGGTCCAGGGATCGATTTCATGAACTCCAGGTCCAGAGTCCGAAGACTCACCCAGTCCAATCCATCGGTCTGGTTGCTTAACAACCCTCCCACTACGACGGCGTTCCGGTGTATCAACAGTGACAGTAGGTGCAGGTTCTAGTGGTGTATAACTACTCGGTTCAGCTGTATCTAGGTCTTCAGTGTTACCTCTCAATTCATCAAGCATTATGTCACTTTTGGGCTTGTGGTCCATGACATAGTCTTCCTCCAAGAACCGAGCGTTAGTACTTATAACGATCTTCTGGTCCTTAGGACTATAGAACATGCCACCTTTAGTTCCTCTAGGATATCCTATAAACAACCGCACTTCAGTACGAGGTTCTAATTTATCGGCACCTACCTTCAACACATGTGCAGGGCACCCCCAGATCCGAACGTGTCTCAAGCTAGGCTTGCGCCCGCTCCATCGTTCCATGGGTGTCGAAGGAACCGTTTTAGATGGAACCAAGTTTAGAATGTGCGCTGCTGTTTCTAAGGCATATCCCCAGAACATGATGGGTAAATCCGAGTAACTCATCATCGATCGCACCATTTCCATAAGAGTCATATTCCTTCTTTCTGATACACCATTTTGCTGGGGAGTATATGCTGATGTCATTTGGGAGTCTATCCCATTCTCTGCCAAGTATGCCTTGAATTCTCTAGACAGGTACTCGCCTCCGCGATCAGATCGCAGGCATTTAATGGATTTACCTTGAAGGTTCTCCACAAGAGCCTTGAACTCCTTGAACTTGTCAAAAGATTCGCTCTTGCGGCGCATCAGGTATACAAATCCATACCTTGAGTAATCATCAGTGAAAGTGATGAAATACTCGTACCCTCCCTTTGCCTGAGTAGACATAGGTCCGCATACATCAGAGTGAATTAAATCCAATACTTGTTCAGCTCTTCGTCCTTTACCAGAAAAAGAACGCTTGGTCATTTTTCCCTCTAAACAGGATTCGCAGGTTGGAAGGTCCTCTCCTTCAACACCACTGATGAGACCATCAGCTTTCAACCTTTGAATTCTATTTGAGTTAATATGACCTAGCCTTAGATGCCACAAGTATAATTGATTCATTTTAGAAGGTTCCTTTCTCTTATTGGTGTTTGTGGATGTGTTATTACTCTCGGTTAGTTGCATCGTGTTAGACTCAGGATTTAGTACATACAAATCGTCCACCAATGTACCAGAACAGATAATCTCACTGTTTCTTCTAATGATCACCGAGTAGTCAAAAGAGACAGAATATCCATTCATAATAAGTTTAGAAACCGAAATTAAATTCTTTCTAAAGTTGGGTACATAAAGACAATTATGTAAAACTAAAATCCTATCACTACTGAAGCGTAAGTGAACGTCTCCCACTGCAACAGCCGCCACCCTCGCGGCATTGCCCATGTAGACCACGATCTCTCCCTCTCTAAGTCTCCGGGTTTCCTGGAACCCCTGCAATGAATTGCAGACATGATCAGTGGCCCCCGTATCTACACACCAGGTGCTGGTAGATAACACCACTGATAATGTTTCAGTGACTAAGGAAAATTTCGTACCTTTGATGAGAGGACAATCAGACCTCCAGTGCCCAGACTGCTTACATCGATAGCACTTGCCTCGCGGCTTGCTCTTCCCATTCCGTGGTTTGGAACCACTGGGCTTCTTTGCTTGCACTTCCATCTTAGCCACAAGAGCTTGTGATTTTCTGACCATACCTATAAGTTCAGCTCTTTTGAAATCGTTTTTAAGCGACTCCTTAAGAGGACTGAATTTATAGAGTATGTCAATCACTTCTTGTCCGGCTTCCACGCTATGTCTCAACATCATTCTGAGGTCATTCCAAATGTCCTCATGAGTTGGGTCATCAGTGTTGGAGTTGTGTACTTAATGTCTAGATTTAAGTAACGGTAAACTCCCGATCATAGCATTTAATCTATTTAATTAATAAACAATTATTTGCATTTAATTATATGCAAATCATGGTTCTGGATTTTATACGTTGTAGTTAGTATGGTGCTGCATGGGCGCACAGAAGATCATACTATCGGTTACTCGTTTTTAATCAAACAGTTGCTCACGGCCTAGATGGACACGAACTAATCCATTGGTATAGTCGTTGTGTGAGAGAGAAAATAATTTATCTTAATTATTTTATCACACTTGTACACTTGGTGTATTGGGCGGATCAATTGAGACTCATCAATTAGGATTGCTCGGCGATAATTGATTTGAGACTCGGAGTATTTTATTCTTAATCCCTGAAACAATTGCGGGTGTGTATATTTAATATAAGTGACTTTGATTTACCAAAGGAATTAACCGATTTAATTATTGGGTTAATTACCGGTTAAGTTGGGTCACTATATTTTGTATATGGCATGCCTTGAATTCTTGAAGGGGCAGTGTATCCCGGAAGGGTTGATAATATCCCCGAGATGAGTTCATAAGGAATTATTGTGTAAACCTCATGAGTGGATTCGTTCCGCACAATAATTAAGGTTGAATGGTACTAGTCTCGGATTCAAGAGATGAATATAATTTATTGGGCAATAAATAAATTTATTCATGGATATTTAAATCTTAAATACACGGAATAAATAATACTAAGGTGGAGAAATATTATTTGATATAATATGGAATAATATTGGGAGTGCAATTTTATTTATATAGTGGAAAATAAATAAAATTAATATTGATAAGAATTAATAGATTTGGGTTGGACCCAATTTAATTTTCAATATTGAAGCCCAATATTTATTCTCCTTATGATCCCCTACGTAGCCTATATAAGCACTACATGGTCTTCACTTTTCATTAACCTACGTTACACCAATCATAAAGTTCTGAGAGTGAGGAAGATCCATAGGAATCCGATAGATCGTCGCCCACACGACGTTCGGACGAGGTGCAAGGAATACGTAGGAAGATCGCAAGGTCGTCAACCGAATTCGTTTCTCCGTACAACGATTCGAGGTAATAATCGAGAACCCCCTTCTATGATCATTTGTGCGTTGAATATTTGTGATATATACATGAACGCGCGATCCGGGAAAACGACGATCATCGCGGACGGGGATTCGAGATCCCCGGCGAAGATCGAAGGGGGCGGTCGAAACCCTAGGGTTTGACCGCCCGGCGCGCGCGACGAGGGGCGAAGCCCCGGCTGGATGCCGGGGCACGCGATCGACTCCGGTCGATCGCTGGGGTGCCACGGGCTGGTGCCGTGGCGGACCCCAGCCGCCCTCGACGGCGGCGTGCGCTCGAAGGGGGCCCCGGCTGAAGCCGGGGCGAGCGATCGACTTGGAAGTCGATCGCTAGGGCAGCCGCGGCTAGGCCGCGGCGGGTCAGCTGGGCTGACCGCCCTCCCCTCGATGGCGGAGGCGGTGAGTCGCCGGACTCACCGCCAGGGGCTGTTCCGAACAGCCCCGCGGGGATGCCTCGCATCCCCGGCGATCGCCATGCACGGCGATCGCGAGCCCGGGCGTGGGCGTGGCTAGGGTTTAGTCGCGGGTTCTCCTGCGGCGACGCCTTGGTCATGCTCTAGCTCGTCCGTGGTTCGCGTTCGTGGATCCGACTCGTGGGAGAAAATCGGCTGGGGGCGGGCTGCGTGTCTTCGGATGCGTAGTCTCCAAAGGTCGGACTCCTGCGGATGAGTTGGTGTTCGTGTAATCTCCGGCGAGAGGGTTTCGGTCGGGTTATCGGTTCCGCAATTTTTTTTGATAGCCCGGGACATCGAATCCCAGCAAATGGTATCAGAGCGTTTGGTTTCGTGTTCATGTATATGTTCGATTATTGTTCTACCTTGCAGGATTTCCGGCTATCATGGTTGGATTTAATTAATTGTTTTTTAATTAATTATCATGATTATTAAACTCTCGGACATGTCGAGATTCGTTTTGTGTGGTTGAATGTTTGTAATAGTAAAAATTCGGGGGTTGACCGAATTTAGGATTTATTATTACGCATTTTTTTTTCCGGAAAATGTATAGGGTCGATTTCATGTATAGAATCGATACCGGAATTGTAATTTAAATTTTGTAATTTTAATTACGTTGGTTCGATGTTGAGACGATCGCCGGAAGACGAAGAAGTGACGAGAAGACAAGGGCTTGGGATCGATCACATGGTGGTGATCGACCCATGGCCTAGCCGGCGGTGGCTAGGCGGCGGCGGCGCTCCTCCCGAGTGGCTGGCCGATCCATCATCGTGGGGATGGCATGGGATCTCCTAATCCCGTGCTATTCCTACAAAAATCTACTTTCCCAATTAATTCGGATTTTTCCTATTCGAGTACTTTCTTTTTTTGGAAACTCTCATGGATTAGGAAAAGAATTAATTTAAATTAATTTTATTTTCTATTGATTTATTTCCTTCATGGAAATATTCATAGATTAGAAATTTAATTAATTTAGTACTAAATTTATTTTTCCTATTTGATTATTCCTACTCAAGGGAATATTCATGGATTAGGAATAAAAATAAATTTGAAAAGTAGTAGTCCTAATTTATTTATTTTATTTCCTTGTTCTATTATAGATATCTTCTAGAATATTCCAAGTTTTTACTTGGATAGAATATTCTAGAGATTTAATAAAACTAGATAGGAAAATAAATAAATAAAAATATTAATAATATTTAATTTTATTTTTGATATATTCGATTGACTTAATTTTCGAATTAAGTAACTTTTGGATTAATTGAAAATAAATAGATTTAAATATTAGAGATTAATATTCTCGTCACATGGAGCATTCAAGAAACGAAGACTAAAGACTAGAAGATGCATATGAAGATAAAGCCATGATAGTCGGGGAAAAATAATTTCTCTAGCATTATTTTTGACTATGTGCTATGTGCTTTATTGCTTTCATGCATGCTTATGTGTTTAATTATGCATTAGATAGCATATCCCTTTGTTATAAAAAGCTAAGTGGGAGAGGGGATGGAAACATTCCCATGGTCTCCATTACTGTTCTCTTGGTGACTCTTATGGACTTTTGAAGTTCGTATAGATGTGTCATTGGAGGAGAATTCTTGTAATTCCTCTTACAAGAAACATTGATCAAGTTTATCAAACAATGCCTAATTTGTCTTTCTGAAACTGACTTCAAGTCGACTCATTCTCACCCCGGGGAGTGGAATGGAGCCAGAGCCACTTGGTCATGTAGAGGACACAAATTAGAGACTTCCGTGCCATTCTTTGATAGATGGGTCGCTTGTCTGCTCGGCTCCCTCATTTATGAGAGATAGGGTCGTTCGCATGGTGAATCACTGGTTAGAAACTTCGAGTTTCACTTATGATTCTCCACGTATTGATTTACGAGATTAAATGGATCAAGTAATTGGGAGTCAATTATAAAAGTCTCTTAGTGAAGTAAACGTCCACACCACGTGGCTTGCTGCACTGACGGATTTTGGATTAATTGATGTAGACAGTTGTAAGGAATTGTGAAGAGTTGTGAAGTTGTCGTAAACGTCCACACCACGTGGCTTGCGGTAATGTAGCAATTCCAAGCAATTCACTTTGGTGCTGAGTAATGGTTTACACTTAGATACGCCTTGTAGTATTCCTCCCCACGAGGTTCCGCTATAAGCGATGTATGACCAAAGAAAATCTAATTGCTAAATCATTTGGGTGGGTAAACGTCCACACCACGTGGCTTGCCTTACCTGATGGGATTTTAGATGTGATTAGTAATTTAATGATATTATTTAAGGGAGATAATGTCGGATATTAAATTAATTGTTTGTTTAAATGTGCTTATAGGTTTAGAGAATAGCTATGAACCCACTTTCTATGATACTCAAGGAGCATAAGCTCACTGGCACCAACTATATTGATTGGAAGAGAAATTTAGACATTGTCCTAACTTCGGAAGAGTACAAGTATGTACTCCATGAAGTGTGCCCTGCCGAGCCCACGGCTGCCTCAACTGATGAGGAGAAACTGGCATATCGGAAGTGGAAAAAGGCTGATGAAATGGCTAGGTGTTATATTTTGGCTTCCATGTCAAATGTACTCCAAACCCAACATGAGCCAATGGACACTGCCTATGATATGATGTTTAACCTCAAGGAGATGTTTGGGGAGCAAGATCGTGCGGCTAGGCAAGAAGCCATGAGAGTCCTTATGTCGACTACTCAATCTGAAGGAACGCCCGTAGGGGAGCACGTTCTTAAGATGATGAGTTTGTTGAATGAACTTGAGGTCCTAGGAGCTTCTATTGATGCTGAGACGCAAGTCGACATCATACTCCAGTCTCTGGCCCCTAGTTTTGAGCAGTTTCGTATGAGCTATAATATGGGTAAACTATCTTATACTCTTGCGCAACTCCTGACTGAACTAAAGGCGGCAGAGGGGATCTACAAGAAGGGCAAGTCTCAAGCGCTTGTAGCTACCAAGTCCAAAGGCTTTAAGCCTGGTGGAGGTAGGGGCAAGAAAAGGAAGCAAGCCTGGAAACCCAGTGGTGTCAAGAGGACGGCACCACAAGTGGGGGCTGCAAAGCCAAAGGGTAAGTGCTTCCGATGCAACAAGATGGGACACTGGAAGTCTGAATGTCCTCTCAGAGGTACGAATCTTTCTTTAGTCGTAAAAACATAGTCAGCGGTATTATCTACCAGAATTCTGGTGTGTAGATATGGAACCACTGACGGTATGTGCATTTTTGAATGCAGGGGTTCCAGAAAACCCGGCGACTTAGAGAAGAAGAATTCGAGTCTACATGGGCGAAGCTGTTGGGGTAGCAGCGGTTGCAGTGGAAGACATTTATCTGTTTTAAGTTTTCATTTCAGTTATTGCTTATGTACCCCTTTTTTATTTTGAAAAAGAACTTCGTTCTGTTTTTCTTTATTAATGGATATTTTATTTCTTTAATCATTGGATGGTTTGGATAAGAAATAATGGTGATATTCATTATGGTACATTAGATAGCAATATGTGAATGATGAATCCTTAGTCTACCACGATGCAACAAACCGTTATATATAACTTGTTTTACTTATTAGATATTTCTTTATCATTATACTTATGAAATCTTATACTTAGTAGTATTTTCAAATAAAATTCATATGGTCGAAATTGATTTAATCAATTATAGTTGAAGGAATGGACCTTCCGACCTAAGGATTGAATTTGGAGGATAATACGTCTAAGCAAACCTTTCTGGAAAAAGGATAGAATTCGGAAGAGTATTGGAAATGATTAGATATGCAGACATATGTGTATATTAGAGAGGTATGAGTAATTCTTTCAAAGAATACTCAGTGATGGATTAGAATGCTTGATGTGCCATAAAAGCAAAGTGTTTTGACAATGGACACAAAGCTATTATGGGGAACCATCAAAGTATATCCATTAGAAGCCTGCGACTCGGTCGCGGAGGACATCACCTATCTAGATAACACATAGCATAATCAAAAATTGGGATTAATTCCCAAAGAGACGCGCCGTACACTTACGTGTAGAGATGGTGCGTTGTAAAGAAGTAGAAATCTAATAGTAAGAGAACAAGTTGTTCGGAACTACCTATGTTCTATGGATATTCCTGGAGACAACGACATATTCAATATGGTTGTAGGATATCCTAGATGAACGAAGTATTGTGTGTTCTATAGTACTATGAACCAGAGGGACGTCTCGTCCGGTTCATAGAGGAAAAACTATTAGATGAACTACAATGCCCTAATTGACAAAATACTTTAAAATGAGGAAAGAGAAAGACTGAGAACCAGCCTGACCGAGTAGCAGTACACCACTAACTGCACCTAATGTTGTTACTGTTACACACCGGGACGCCATTGCAGTGGGAGGTTGTTAAGCAACTAGAGATATTCATAAGACTGGATGAGTTTTGAACTCTGGATCCAGTATACATGAAATCGATCCCTAGGTCTGCACAGGGTTTAGCGAAGAAGGTGTGTTAGAGACGTGACGGAAACAAAGGTGGTGTTTCTCGGAGATTTTATGTAGATAACATTTTATCATTGGCGACAATGTAAAAGTGTTGTCAGACATAAAATGGAGGTTGTCTAAATAAATCGAGATATAAGATTGAGAAGAAGTTAGAGCATGTTCTTAAGATCTTATGATCTAGAGATAAGAACATTGTACTTCTCCTAGACATCTTATACGATTAAGGTTTGTTTTAAACATGCATACTTCTGAGAAAGGTTATTGCCTTTCGAGAACAGAATTCATCTATCTAAGGTATGTGTCTTGAACACATGAAGGAGATAGATATAGACAAAGCAGTTCCCTACACTTCGAGTGTAAAGGGCTTTGTAGATGCAATGTTGTAAAACAAGAACCTGATATCAACTATGCGGTTTGCGTAGTGGGAGGATATCAAAGTAATCTGGATAAGAGATGTTCGAATGCTGCAAGAGTACTTTCATAGTACTGGCTTGAGCAAGACGAAATCTTCTTAGATTACAGATTATCAGATCCAAAAATCAGAGAAGGACCAGTGAAAGTCGATATCAGGCTATGTGTTCACTTTTAGAAAGAGGTGGAACCATGAAATGAAAGAGTGATAAGCAGGATGCTTCTCAGACTCTCTCATGACCGAATGGCAGCCTCAGAGGCAGCGGAAGTTTTGGTTAGGTTCCGGGATAACCTCTTGACTTGGATATGACTCTTAGTTTACCAAAGGCTATTAGATAGCGGTGCACGGTGAACTAGAAGAGGTCATAAGTCAAAAGTGATGTTAACACATAGAGCAAGTACCACCTGATACGAGTCATCGTCAGGGAGACGACGTAGTAGTCACCAAGATAACTTCAGAGCGGCAACCTAGATTGCTCACTCACATAGTACTTCTCGGAAGTACACTTTAAAGCACGTGATGAGTATGGGAACCGGGAGTTTGGAGGAAATGACTAGACCTTAGTACAAGTGGGAGATTGTTGGAGTTGTGTACTTAATGTCTAGATTTAAGTAACGGTAAACTCCCGATCATAGCATTTAATCTATTTAATTAATAAACAATTATTTGCATTTAATTATATGCAAATCATGGTTCTGGATTTTATACGTTGTAGTTAGTATGGTGCTGCATGGGCGCACAGAAGATCATACTATCGGTTACTCGTTTTTAATCAAATAGTTGCTCACGGCCTAGATGGACACGAACTAATCCATTGGTATAGTCGTTGTGTGAGAGAGAAAATAATTTATCTTAATTATTTTATCACACTTGTACACTTGGTGTATTGGGCGGATCAATTGAGACTCATCAATTAGGATTGCTCGGCGATAATTGATTTGAGACTCGGAGTATTTTATTCTTAATCCCTGAAACAATTGCGGGTGTGTATATTTAATATAAGTGACTTTGATTTACCAAAGGAATTAACCGATTTAATTATTGGGTTAATTACCGGTTAAGTTGGGTCACTATATTTTGTATATGGCATGCCGTGAATTCTTGAAGGGGCAGTGTATCCCGGAAGGGTTGATAATATCCCCGAGATGAGTTCATAAGGAATTATTGTGTAAACCTCATGAGTGGATTCGTTCCGCACAATAATTAAGGTTGAATGGTACTAGTCTCGGATTCAAGAGATGAATATAATTTATTGGGCAATAAATAAATTTATTCATGGATATTTAAATCTTAAATACACGGAATAAATAATACTAAGGTGGAGAAATATTATTTGATATAATATGGAATAATATTGGGAGTGCAATTTTATTTATATAGTGGAAAATAAATAAAATTAATATTGATAAGAATTAATAGATTTGGGTTGGACCCAATTTAATTTTCAATATTGAAGCCCAATATTTATTCTCCTTATGATCCCCTACGTAGCCTATATAAGCACTACATGGTCTTCACTTTTCATTAACCTACGTTACACCAATCATAAAGTTCTGAGAGTGAGGAAGATCCATAGGAATCCGATAGATCGTCGCCCACACGACGTTCGGACGAGGTGCAAGGAATACGTAGGAAGATCGCAAGGTCGTCAACCGAATTCGTTTCTCCGTACAACGATTCGAGGTAATAATCGAGAACCCCCTTCTATGATCATTTGTGCGTTGAATATTTGTGATATATACATGAACGCGCGATCCGGGAAAACGACGATCATCGCGGACGGGGATTCGAGATCCCCGGCGAAGATCGAAGGGGGTGGTCGAAACCCTAGGGTTTGACCGCCCGGCGCGCGCGACGAGGGGCGAAGCCCCGGCTGGATGCCGGGGCACGCGATCGACTCCGGTCGATCGCTGGGGTGCCACGGGCTGGTGCCGTGGCGGACCCCAGCCGCCCTCGACGGCGGCGTGCGCTCGAAGGGGGCCCCGGCTGAAGCCGGGGCGAGCGATCGACTTGGAAGTCGATCGCTAGGGCAGCCGCGGCTAGGCCGCGGCGGGTCAGCTGGGCTGACCGCCCTCCCCTCGATGGCGGAGGCGGTGAGTCGCCGGACTCACCGCCAGGGGCTGTTCCGAACAGCCCCGCGGGGATGCCTCGCATCCCCGGCGATCGCCATGCACGGCGATCGCGAGCCCGGGCGTGGGCGTGGCTAGGGTTTAGTCGCGGGTTCTCCCGCGGCGACGCCTTGGTCATGCTCTAGCTCGTCCGTGGTTCGCGTTCGTGGATCCGACTCGTGGGAGAAAATCGGCTGGGGGCGGGCTGCGTGTCTTCGGATGCGTAGTCTCCAAAGGTCGGACTCCTGCGGATGAGTTGGTGTTCGTGTAATCTCCGGCGAGAGGGTTTCGGTCGGGTTATCGGTTCCGCAATTTTTTTTGATAGCCCGGGACATCGAATCCCAGCAATCAGTGGATTCAGAAGGCTCAACAGTCTGGACAGTGTCCAGATTTCTTTTCCAATCAGTACTATATGGAACCAGTGAGTTTTCATCTTTAAGTATATCACAAAGTGGGGTCACAGTCATTCCTATCCTATAAGCACATAAAACAAACAAACAATTTAATATCCGATATTATCTCCCTTAAATAATATCATTAAATCACTAATCACATCTAAAATCCCATCAGGTAAGGCAAGCCACGATAGTGTGGACGTTTACCCACCCAAATGATTTAGCAATTAGATTTCCTTCGGTCGTACATCATCAATAGCGTTACCTCGATGGGAGGAATACTATGAAGCGTACCTAAGTGTTAACCATTACTCAGTACTAAGAAGTTTGTTTGAGACTCGCATATCACCGCAAGCCACGATAGTGTGAACGTTTACGTTGACACACGGATCCTTTACTCCCTTCTATAACTGTCTACATCAATCGATCTAAAGTCCCATTCGATATAGCAAGCCACGATAGTGTGGACGTTTACCATACCAAAAGACTTATACAATTGAAATCCAATTACTTGACCCATTTGATTTTGTAAATCAAGACGCGGAGAATCATAAGTGAAACTCGAAGTTTCTAACCAGTGATTCACCATGCGAACAACCCTATCTCTCATAAATGAGGGAGCCGAGCAGACAATCGATCCATCTATCAAAGAATGGTACGACTGCCTCTAATTTCTGTCCTCGACATGACCAAGTGGCTCTGGCTCCATTCCACTCCCCGGGGTGAGAATGAGTCGACTTGAAATCAGCTTTGGAAAGACAAATTAGGCATTGTTTGATAAACTTAATCAATGTTTCTCGTAAGAGGAATTACAAGAACTCTCCTCCAATAACTTATCTATATAAACTTCAAAAGTTTATAAAAGTCACCAAGAGAGCAGCAATGGAGACCATGGGTATGTTTCCATACCCTCTCCCACTTAGCTTTTTACAATAAAGGGATACGCTATCTAGTGCATAAAAGTAAACACATATAGCATGCATACATGTAATAAAGCACATAGTATTATCACATAGTCAAAATAATTACTAGAATATTATTTTCTGACTATTATGGCTTTACTCCATCTCCGTACGCATCTTCTAGTCTTCAGTCTTCGTTCTTGAATGCTCCATGTGACGAGAATATTAATTTCCAATATTTAAATCTATTTATTTTTAATAAATCCAAAAGATACTTAATTGACAATAATTAAGTCAATCGAATAAATCAAAAATAAAATTAAATATTATTAATATTTTTATTTATTTTATTTTCCCTTTCTACTTCATTAAATCTCTAGAATAATCTATACAAGACCCACTTGGAATATTCTAGATGATTTCCATAATGAAATAAGGAAATAAAATAATTTAGGACTCTTCTACTTTCCAAGATTAATTAATTCCCATTACTATGAAAATTCCCATAAAATAGGAATAATCAATTAGGAAATAAATCAATCCCAAATTAACTTTTATTCCTTTCCAATTCTATTAAATCTCTAGGATCCTATTCCAAGTAGAACTCGGAATACTCTAGAAGACTTCCATAATAGAATAAGGAAATAAAATTAATTCCAATTAATCATTTTCCTAATCCATGAGAATTCCCAAAAATAGGAATACTCAAATAGGAAAAAATCCGAACCAATTAGGAAAGTAAATCTCCGGACCGGGATAGCCCGGGGTGGGGATCCCCGGACCACCCTTGACCCACGCCTAGGAGGTGGCCGGCCACCATCGCTGGCGGCGCCTCCATGCATGGATCGATATATCCTCATGGGATCGACCATGGGGATGGTCGATCCTTGTCCCGTTCACCCTCTCGATCATCTCCTTCGTCACACGTCTTCTCCGGCGGTCGTTTCGGCATCGATCCAACGCAAAATAAATTACATAATCTAAATTACAATTCCGGTATCGATTCTATACATGAAATCGACCCTATACAATTTCCGGAAAAAGTAGAACGTAATAATAAATCCTAAATTCGGTCAACCCCCGAATTTTTACTATTACAAGCATTCACCACCAAAAACGAATCTCGACATGTCCGAGAGTTTAATCAAACCAACAATCACATGAAAAAATAATTAAACAAAAAATCATCAAGCCATAATAGTCGGAACCCTGCAAGGTAGAACAATTTTTATCGAAAATATCGCGAACGTAAACCACGCTCTGATACCAATTGTTGGAATTCGATATCCCGGGCTATTAAAATTTGCGGAAAATAATAACTCGATCAAAAACCTCGATTGCCGGAAAAATCACGAGTCCACGCGAGCCGGGGCTCGACCGAACGCACAACGCGCACGAGGACGCGTGCGCGCCCAGCCGCACCCCCGCGGGAACCCGCAATCGCTCCCAGCGATCGCACGGGATGCCTTGCGGCATCCCTGGGGATGCTCGTAGCATCCCCGCAGTGGATCCGGTGATCCGCTGCTCGCACGGGCTGGGGCTCGTCCCCAGCGAGCCGCTGCGGGTAACCCCGCAGCTCGCCACGAGTCGCTGCGGGTAACCCCGCAGCATCCCCGCGATCGATCCCTAGGATCGATCGCCCCTCCCGCATGCGATCCCCAACGGGATCCTAGAGCCGCCGGCGATCCGGTGGTTCGACCACCATCGCCCGGCTCGATCCTCGTTCCGGGGTTCGATCCTCGGATCTTCGTTCTACGGTATTCTCGATAAATCAAATCGAACAAAATCAAGGGCGTTTAGATTTTTACCTTTCGATTCGTTGTTCGGAGAAACGAAATCAAGATGACCTTTGAATCTTCCCACGTATTCCTTGCACTAGCTTGAACGTCGGGTGGGCGACGATCCTCCAAGCTCTATGGATCTCCTTCAACTCTCTAGAATATCAAGTATGATAATCTTGTCTTATGATTTATGAAGGCCATGTAGTGCTTTTATAGGCTACGTAGGGGATCTAAAGGAGGTGGAATATTGGGCTTCCAATATTGAAGATTAAATTGAGCCCACTGCTCAAGTCCATTAATCCTTATCAATATTAATTAATTTATTTTCCACTATATAAATTAATTGCACTCCCAATATTAAACCATATTATATCCAAATAATATTTCTCCGGTAGTATTATTTATTCCGTGTATTTAAGATATAAATATCCATGAATAAAATTTATTTATTGCTTAATAAATTTATTCATCTCTTTTATCCGAGACTAGTACCACTCAACCTTATTTATTATGCGGAATTAAATCCACTCGCGAGGTTTACATAATAAATCCTTATGAGCTCATCTCGGGGATATTATCAACCCTTCCGGGATACACTGTCCCGTCAAGAATTCACGGCATGACATATATAAAATATAGTGACCCAACTTAACCGGTAATTGACCCAATAATTAAACCGGTCAATTCCTTTGGAAAATCAAAGTCACTTATATTAAATATTGTTGGAATTCGATATCCCGGGCTATTAAAAAATTTGCGGAAACCAATAACCCGATCAAAACCATCCGCCGGAAATCACACGAGCACCACGTACGAGCCGGAGCACGAGCCGAACGCACGACGAGGCCGAAGCCTCGCGCACGCCCAGCCCGAGCCCCCGCACGCGGGGCTCGCGATCGAAGGGGTCGATCGCTCACGGCGATCGACCGGGCTGCCAAGCAGCCCAGCGGCGAGTCCGGCGACTCGCCGCCGTCGGGGCGTCGGTCCGACCAGCGGACAGCCGCGGGGCCCAGCCCTCGCGGCTCGCGATCGATCGCGATGATCGATCGCGTCCCCGGCTCCCAGCCGGGGTTCGACCCATCCCCACCGAAACCCTAGGTGGGCGATCGCCGTGGTCCGGTGGCTTCGCCACCACCACGCGTTCGTCCTCCTTCCCGGTTTCGTACCTCGGATCTTGCGTTCTACGGTATTCTCAATAAAACCAAAATCGAACAATTATCAAGGGCGTTTAGATATTGTACCTTTCGATTCGTTGTTCGGAGAAACGAATTCAAGATGACCTTTGAATCTTCCCACGTATTCCTTGCACTAGCTTGAACGTCGGGTGGGCGACGATCCTCCAAGCTCTATGGATCTACTTCTCTCTCTTCTTTCTCTCTCTAGAATTGTGATCTTCAAGTTATGAGAATAGAGAAGACCATGTAGTGCTTTTATAGGCTACGTAGGGGATCTAAAGGAGGTGGAATATTGGGCTTCCAATATTAATGATTAAATTGAGCCCAAGCCCAAATCTATTAATCTCCCATTAATATTAATTAATTTATTTTCCACTATATAAATTAATTGCACTCCAAATATTAAACCATATTATATCCAAATAATATTTCTCCGGTAGTATTATTTATTCCGTGTATTTAAGATATAAATATCCATGAATAAAATTTATTTATTGCTTAATAAATTTATTCATCTCTTTTATCCGAGACTAGTACCACTCAACCTTATTTATTATGCGGAATTAAATCCACTCGCGAGGTTTACATAATAAATCCTTCTGAGCTCATCTCGGGGATATTATCAACCCTTCCGGGATACACTGTCCGGTCAATTATTCACGGCATGCCATATATAAAATATAGTAACCCAACTTGACCGGTAATCAACCCAATAATTAAATCGGTTAATTCCTTTGGCAAATCAAAGTTACTTATATTAAATATACACACCCGCAATAATATCGGGGATTAAGAATATAATACACTGAGTCTCAAATCAATTATCGCCGAGCAATCCTAATTGATGAGTCTCAATCGATCCGCTCAATACACCGAGTGTACAAGTGTGATAAAATAATTAAGATAAATTATTTTCTCTCTCACACAACGACTATACCGATGGGTTGGTCCGTGTCCATCTAGGTCGTGAGCAACTGTTCGACTAAATACGAGTAACCGATAGTATGATCTTCTGTGTGCCCATGCAACACCATACTAACTACAACGTATAAAATCCAGGACTATAATTTGCATATATTTAATTAACAATAATTAAAAGCAAATGAATGTTCGTATTTAATAGGTAAATGAAAGTGTACAAGGAGTTCAGAATACTCAAATCTAGACATTAAGTATACTACTCCATCAATCTCCCACTTATACTAAGGTCTAGTCTTATCCTCCAAACTTCTGACTCCCAAACCCTCCAAGTGCTTGAAATATACTTCCTTAGGAAGTATCTTGGTGAAAGGGTCCGCTAGGTTGTCCTCTGAAGCTATCTTGGTGACTATCGCATCGCCCCTCTTGACGATGACTCGAATCAGGTGGTACTTGCGCTCTATGTGTTTCGTAGCACTATGGGACCGTGGTTCCTTACTGTTTGCCACTGCACCGCTATTATCACAATAAATTTTCATAGCTCTAGGCAAACTCGGAATCACATCTAAGTCCTGGAGGAAATTAAGGAACCAAACTGATTCTTTCGCTGCCTCTGAGGCTGCAACATATTCAGCTTCCATGGTAGAGTCTGAAATGCACTTTTGCTTAACACTCCTCCATGATACGGCTCCACCTCCCAAAGTGTACACATAGCCTGATGTCGACTTTCGCCGGTCCTTATCAGCTTGGAAATCCGAATCCGTATAACCCAAAGGAATCAGATTGTCTGCTCCGTAACTTAGAACATAATCCTTAGTATTTCGCAAATACTTGAAAATGCTCTTTACGGCAGTCCAATGAGCCTTTCCAGGGTTACTCTGATATCTTGCTACTACGCCAACTGCATAGCAGATATCAGGCCTCGTGCATAACATTGCATACATCAAGCTTCCCACAGCCGAAGCGTAGGGAACTGCTTTCATTTCATCTTTCTCCTTTTGTGTCCGAGGACACATTTCCTTAGAAAGATAAGTTCCTTTACTGAAGGGCAGCTCACCCTTCTTGGAATCTTGCATGTTAAAACGAGCCAGAATCGTGTCTATGTAAGATTGCTGGGATAGGTACAATGTTCTATTCCGGCGATCCCTTATAACCTTGATCCCTAGAACATGCCCGACTTCTCCCAAATCTTTCATATCGAATTGTCTAGACAACCATCCCTTTATGTCTGATAACATCTTCACACTGTTGCCAATGAGAAGAATGTCGTCTACATAAAGCACGAGAAACACCACCTTCTTTCCATCACGTTTCCAATACACACACGATTCGTCCATGCTTTGACTAAATCCAAAAGATTGGACTACTTCGTCAAACCGCAGTTTCCACGATCTCGAGGCTTGTTTCAATCCATAAATGGATCGATTAAGCTTGCACACTAGATGATCTCGCCCCTTAGCAATGAATCCTTCTGGTTGTTTCATATAAATCGTCTCTTCAAGACTTCCATTTAGGAAAGCTGTCTTGACGTCCATTTGCCACACCTCATAATCCATATGAGCTGCTATGGATAAGAGAATCCGGATCGACTTTATCTTGGCTACTGGCGAGAAGGTCTCCTCATAATCGATTCCCTCTTTCTGAGTATATCCTTTCGCAACAAGCCGAGCTTTAAAGGTTTCAACCTTTCCGTCAGATCCTCTCTTTCTCTTGTAGACCCATTTACACCCAATTGGCTTTACGCCGCTTGGTGGTTCTACAAGATCCCAGACTTTATTAGAATCCATAGATTCTATTTCGGATTTCATCGCTTTCTTCCAAGAAGGCGCATCTATATCTTGTACCGCCTCATCATAGGTCCAGGGATCGATTTCATGAACTCCAGGTCCAGAGTCCGAAGACTCACCCAGTCCAATCCATCGGTCTGGTTGCTTAACAACCCTCCCACTACGACGGCGTTCCGGTGTATTAACAGTGACAGTATCAGGTGCAGATTCTAGTGGTGTATCTATACTCGGTTCGGCTGTATCTAAGTCTTCCTTGTCACCTCTCATCTCATCAAGTATTATGTCACTCTTGGGCTTGTGGTCCATGACATAGTCTTCCTCTAAGAACCGAGCGTTAGTACTTATAACGATCTTCTGGTCCTTAGGACTATAGAACATGCCACCTTTAGTTCCTTTCGGGTATCCTACAAACAGCCGTAATTCTGATCTAGGTTCTAACTTATCGGCACCTTGTCGCAACACATGTGCTGGACAACCCCAGATCCGAATGTGTCTTAAGTTAGGCTTGCGCCCACTCCACAATTCCATGGGTGTGGTTGGTACCGTTTTGGTTGGAACCCTATTCAAGATATACGCCGCTGTTTCCAAGGCAAATCCCCAGAACATAACAGGTAAGTCCGAGTAACTCATCATTGATCGCACCATTTCCATAAGAGTCCTATTCCTTCTTTCTGACACACCGTTCTGCTGGGGAGTATATGGTGATGTCATTTGGGAATCAATCCCATTCTCTGCCAAGTATGCCTTGAATTCTCCAGACAGGTACTCGCCTCCGCGATCCGATCGCAGGCACTTAATGGATTTACCTTGAAGGTTCTCCGCAAAAGCCTTGAACTCCTTGAACTTGTCAAAGGATTCGCTCTTACGGCGCATCAAGTATACAAATCCATACCTTGAGTAATCATCAGTGAAAGTGATGAAATACTCGTACCCTCCCCTTGCCTGAGTAGACATAGGTCCGCATACATCAGAGTGAATCAAATCCAATACTTGTTCAGCCCTCCGTCCTTTACCAGAAAAAGGACGCTTGGTCATTTTACCCTCTAAACAGGATTCGCAGGTTGGAAGGTCCTCTCCTTCAACGCCAGTGATTAAATCATCAGCTTTCAACCTTTGAAGCCTATTCGAGTTTATATGACCTAGCCTTAGATGCCACAAGTATAATTGATTCATTTTAGAAGGTTCCTTTCTCTTATTGGTGTTCGTAGATGTGTTATTACTCTCGGTTAGTTGCATCGTGTTAGACTCAGGATTTAGTACATACAAATCGTCCACCAATGTACCAGAACAGATAATCTCACTGTTTCTTCTTATGATCACAGAGTGGTCAAAAGAAACAGAATACCCATTCATTATAAGTTTAGAAACCGAAATTAAATTCTTTCTAAAATTGGGTACATAAAGACAATTATGTAAAACTAAAACCCTATCACTACTAAAACGTAAGTGAACGTCTCCTACTGCAACAGCCGCCACCCTCGCAGCATTGCCCATGTAGACCACGATCTCTCCCTCTCTAAGTCTCCGGGTTTCCTGGAACCCCTGCAATGAATTGCAGACATGATCAGTGGCCCCCGTATCTACACACCAGGTGCTGGTAGATAACACCACTGATAATGTTTCAGTGACTAAGGAAAATTTCGTACCTTTGATGAGGGGACAATCAGACTTCCAGTGCCCAGACTGCTTGCATCGAAAGCACTTGCCTCGCGGCTTGCTCTTCCCAATCCGTGGTTCAAAACCACTGGGCTTCTTTGCTTGCACTTCCAACTTGGCCACTAGAGCTTGTGATTCTCTGACCATACTTATCAGTTCAGTTCTTTTGAAATCGTTTTTAAGCGATTCCTCAAGGGGACTAAACTTGATGAGTATGTCAATCACCTCTAGTCCGGCTTCCTTACTATGTCCTAACATCTCCTTGAGGTCATTTTCAATGTCCTCATCAGTTGGGACTATAGTGGGTTCGGAAGGCTCAACAGTCTGAACATTGTCCAGATTTCTTTTCCAATCAGTACTATATGGAACCAGTGAGTTTTCATCTTTAAGTATATCACAAAGTGGGGTCACAGTCATTCCTAACCTATAAGCACATAAAACAAACAAACAATTTAATATCCGATATTATCTCCCTTAAATAATATCATTAAATCACTAATTACATCTAAAATCCCATCAGGTAAGGCAAGCCACGGTGTGTGGACGTTTACCCACCCAAACGACTTAGCAATTAGATTTCCTTCGGTCATACATCGCTTATAGCGGAACCTCGGTGGGAGGAATACTATAAGGCGTATCTAAGTGTAAACCATTACTCAGTACCAAAGTAAATCGTTTGGAATTGCTACATCACCGCAAGCCACGTTGTGTGGACGTTTACGACAACTTCACAACTCTTCACAATTTTCTTACAACTGTCTACATCAATTAATCCAAAATCCGTCAGCATAGCAAGCCACGTTGTGTGGACGTTTACTACACTAAGAGATCTTTATAATTGACTCCCAATTACTTGATCCATTTAATCTTGTAAATCAAGACGCGGAGAATCATAAGTGAAACTCGAGGTTTCTAACCAGTGATTCACCATGCGAACAGCCCTATCTCTCATAAATGAGGGAGCCGAGCAGACAATCGATCCATCTATCAAAGAATGGTACGACTGCCTCTAATTTGTGTCCTCGACATGACCAAGTGGCTTTGGCTCCATTCCACTCCCCGGGGTGAGAATGAGTCGACTTGAAATCAGCTTCGGAAAGACAAATTAGGCATTGTTTGACAAACTTAATCAATGTTTCTCGTAAGAGGAATTACAAGAACTCTCCTCCAATAACTTATCTATATAAACTTCAAAAGTTTATAAAAGTCACCAAGAGAGCAGCAATGGAGACCATGGGTATGTTTCCATACCCTCTCCCACTTAGCTTTTTACAATAAAGGGATACGCTATACTAGTGCATAAAAGTAAACACATATAGCATGCATACATGTAATAAAGCACATAGTATTATCACATAGTCAAAATAATTACTAGAATATTATTTTCCGACTATTATGGCTTTACTCCATCTCCGTACGCATCTTCTAGTCTTTAGTCTTCGTTCTTGAATGCTCCATGTGACGAGAATATTAATTTCCAATATTTAAATCTATTTATTTTTAATAAATCCAAAAGATACTTAATTAAAAATTAAGTCAATCGAATAAATCAAAAATAAAATTAAATATTATTAATATTTTTATTTATTTTATTTTCCTTTTCTACTTCATTAAATCTCTAGAATAATCTATCCAAGACCCACTTGGAATATTCTAGATGATTTCCATAATGAAATAAGGAAATAAAATAACTTAGGACTCTTCTACTTTCCAAGATTAATTAATTTCCATTTCTATGAAAATTCCCATGAAATAGGAATAATCAATTTAGGAAATAAATCAATCTTAAATTTATATTTATTCCATTCCAATTCCATTAAATCTCTAGGATCCTATTCCAAGTAGAACTCGGAATACTCTAGAAGACTTCCATAATAGAATAAGGAATAAAATCAAATCTTAATTAATTCTTTTCCTAATCCATGAGGATTCCAAAAAAAAAGAATACTCAAATAGGAAAAACCCGAATTAATTAGGAAAGTGAATTTACCGGGAGAGCACGAAGATCACGAGGACCCCCGCGCCCCCACCGGACCGCCGATTGCCGGCCGAGAACCACCGCCGCCACCACCCAGCCGGCGCGCCACCACCGCCGGTGACATCGCCGCCGGGAGGCGCGAATTCGGCGCCCTCCCATGCGATCGATCGATCCCATATGGATCGACCATGGTGGTCGATCCGAGCCCTAGCCCTCACGTCATCTCCTTCGTCACGCGTCTTCTCCGGCGGTCGTTTCGGCATCGATCCAACGCAAAATAAATTACAAAATAAATTTTACACTATCCGGTATCGATTCTATACATGAAATCGACCCTATACATTTTCCGGAAAAAAGTAGAACGTAATAATAAATCCTAAATTCGGTCAACCCCCGAATTTTTAATATTACAAGCATTCACCACCAAAAACGAATCTCGACATGTCCGAGAGTTTAATCAAACCAACATACATGACAAAATAAATTAAACGAATAATAAATTAAGCCATAATAGTCGGAACCCTGCAAGGTAGAACAATTTTATCGAAAATACCGCGAACGTAAACCACTCTCTGATACCAATTGTTGGAATTCGATATCCCGGGCTATTAAAAAATTTGCGGAAACCAATAACCCGATCAAAACCATCCGCCGGAAATCACACGAGCACCACGTACGAGCCGGAGCACGAGCCGAACGCACGACGAGGCCGAAGCCTCGCGCACGCCCAGCCCGAGCCCCCGCACGCGGGGCTCGCGATCGAAGGGGTCGATCGCTCACGGCGATCGACCGGGCTGCCAAGCAGCCCAGCGGCGAGTCCGGCGACTCGCCGCCGTCGGGGCGTCGGTCCGACCAGCGGACAGCCGCGGGGCCCAGCCCTCGCGGCTCGCGATCGATCGCGATGATCGATCGCGTCCCCGGCTCCCAGCCGGGGTTCGACCCATCCCCACCGAAACCCTAGGTGGGCGATCGCCGTGGTCCGGTGGCTTCGCCACCACCACGCGTTCGTCCTCCTTCCCGGTTTCGTACCTCGGATCTTGCGTTCTACGGTATTCTCAATAAAACCAAAATCGAACAATTATCAAGGGCGTTTAGATATTGTACCTTTCGATTCGTTGTTCGGAGAAACGAATTCAAGATGACCTTTGAATCTTCCCACGTATTCCTTGCACTAGCTTGAACGTCGGGTGGGCGACGATCCTCCAAGCTCTATGGATCTACTTCTCTCTCTTCTTTCTCTCTCTAGAATTGTGATCTTCAAGTTATGAGAATAGAGAAGACCATGTAGTGCTTTTATAGGCTACGTAGGGGATCTAAAGGAGGTGGAATATTGGGCTTCCAATATTAATGATTAAATTGAGCCCAAGCCCAAATCTATTAATCTCCCATTAATATTAATTAATTTATTTTCCACTATATAAATTAATTGCACTCCCAATATTAAACCATATTATATCCAAATAATATTTCTCCGGTAGTATTATTTATTCCGTGTATTTAAGATATAAATATCCATGAATAAAATTTATTTATTGCTTAATAAATTTATTCATCTCTTTTATCCGAGACTAGTACCACTCAACCTTATTTATTATGCGGAATTAAATCCACTCGCGAGGTTTACATAATAAATCCTTCTGAGCTCATCTCGGGGATATTATCAACCCTTCCGGGATACACTGTCCGGTCAATTATTCACGGCATGCCATATATAAAATATAGTAACCCAACTTGACCGGTAATCAACCCAATAATTAAATCGGTTAATTCCTTTGGCAAATCAAAGTTACTTATATTAAATATACACACCCGCAATAATATCGGGGATTAAGAATATAATACACTGAGTCTCAAATCAATTATCGCCGAGCAATCCTAATTGATGAGTCTCAATCGATCCGCTCAATACACCGAGTGTACAAGTGTGATAAAATAATTAAGATAAATTATTTTCTCTCTCACACAACGACTATACCGATGGGTTGGTCCGTGTCCATCTAGGTCGTGAGCAACTGTTCGACTAAATACGAGTAACCGATAGTATGATCTTCTGTGTGCCCATGCAACACCATACTAACTACAACGTATAAAATCCAGGACTATAATTTGCATATATTTAATTAACAATAATTAAAAGCAAATGAATGTTCGTATTTAATAGGTAAATGAAAGTGTACAAGGAGTTCAGAATACTCAAATCTAGACATTAAGTATACTACTCCATCAAATATACACACCCGCAATTGTATCGGGGATTAAGAATAAAATACACTGAGTCTCAAATCAATTATCGCCGAGCAAACCTAATTGATGAGTCTCAATCGATCCGCTCAATACACCAAGTGTACAAGTGTGATAAAATAATTAAAACAAATTATTTTCTCTCTCACACAACAACTATACCGATGGATTGGTCCGTGTCCATCTAGGTCGTGAGCATCTGTTCGATTAAATACGAGTAACCGATAGTATGATCTTCTGTGTGACGTCGCACACCATACTAACTACAACGTATCTAATCCAGGACTATAATTTGCATGTATTTAATTAACAATAATTAAAAGCAAATGAATGTTTGTATTTAATAGGTAAATGAAAGTGTACAAGGAGTTCAGAATACTCAAATCTAGACATTAAGTATACTACTCCAGCAATTGGATAGCGGTGCAAAGTAAACTGGAAGAGGTCATAAGTCAAAAGTGATGATAACACATAGAGCAACTATCACCTGATACGAATCATCGTCGAGGGAGACGACGTAGTAGTCACCAAGATAACTTCAGAGAGGCAACCTAGATTGCTCACTCACATAGTACTTCTCGGAAGTACACTCTAAAGCACGTGATGAGTATGGGAACCGGGAGTTTGGAGGAAATGACTAGACCTTAGTACAAGTGGGAGATTGTTAGAGTTGTGTACTTAATGTCTAGATTTAAGTAACGGTAAACTCCCGGTAATAGCATTTAATCTATTAAATTAATAAACAATCGTTTGCTTTTAATTATTATTAATTAAATATATGCAAATCATAGTCCTAGATTTTATACGTTGTAGTTAGTATGGTGTGTCGGGCCCACACAGAAGATCATACTATCGGTTACTCGTATTTAATCAAACAGTGGCTCACGACCTAGATGGACCCGGACCAATCCATCGGTATAGTCGTTGTGTGAGAGAGAAAATAATTTGTCTTAATTATCTTATCACACTTGTACACTTGGTGTATTGAGCGGATCGTTGAGATTCATCGATTAGGATTGCCGGCGATAATCGATTCGAGTCTCAGTGTATTTTATTCTTAATCCCCGATATTATTGCGGGTGTGTATATTTAATATAAGTGACTTTGATTTACCAAAGGAATTAACCGATTTAATTATTGGGTTAATTACCGGTTAAGTTGGGTCACTATATTTCATATATGACATGCCGTGAATGATTGACCGGACAGTGTATCCCGGAAGGGTTGATAATATCCCCGAGATGAGTTCATAAGGAATTATTGTGTAAACCTCATGAATGGATTCGTTCCGCACAATAATTAAGGATGAATGGTACTAGTCTCGGATTAAAGAGATGAATAAATTAATTAGCAATAAATTAATTTTATTCATGGATATTTAAATCTTAAATACACGGAATAAATAATACTACCGGAGAAATATTATTTGATATAATATGGTTTAATATTGGGAGTGCAATTAATTTATATAGTGGAAAATAAATTAATTAATATTGATAAGGATTAATGGACTTGAGCAGTGGGCTCAATTTAATCTTCAATATTGGAAGCCCAATATTCCACCTCCTTTAGATCCCCTACGTAGCCTATAAAAGCACTACATGGCCTTCATAAATCATAAGAAAAGATTATCATACTTGATATTCTAGAGAGTTGAAGGAGATCCATAGGAGTTCGATAGATCCTCGCCCACCCGACGTTCGAACGGAGTGCAAGGAATACGTGGGAAGATCCAAAAGGTCTTCAACTTGATTTCGTTTCTCCGCACAACGAATCAAAGGTATGATCATAAAACTCCTTGTGTGATTTTATGTTCAATTAAATTGTGATACATGCATGAACGCACGATCCGGGAAAAACGACGAACTTCGGGGATGGGGATTCGAGATCCCCGGCGAAGGTTCGAAGGACCCTCGGCTGGGAGCCGAGGGGTGCGATCGAGCCCTAGGGCGTCGATCGCGGGGCCCACACGAGGACGCCCCGGCTGGACGCCGGGGCATGCGATCGACCTTACGGTCGATCGCGGGGGCAGCCGCGGCTGGTGCGCTGGGCGCACCGCCCTCCTCGGCGGTGGCGGTGAGTCACCGGACTCACCGCCGGGGGCTGTTCGGAACAGCCCCACGGGGATGCGCGTGCATCCCCGGCGATCGCTAGGGCAGCGATCGCGAGCCCCGGCGGGGGCTCGGCTAGGGTTTCTAGCCGCGGGTTTTTTTTCCGAATCTCGACATGTCCTAGAGTTTAATAAACGAATAATCATGATAATTAATTAACACAATAATTAAATCCAACCATGATAGCCGGAAATCCCTGTAAGGTAGAACAATAATTGAACATATACATGAACACGAAACCAAACGCTCTGATACCATTTGTTGGAAATTCGATGTCCCGGGCTATCATGAATTATGCGGAACCGATAACCCGACCGAAACCCTATCGCCGGAAGACCCGAACGCGAACCACCTCACGAGCCGGGGCCCGACCGAACGCCCAGCGAGGCCCGAAGGCCGCGTGCGCCAGCCGAGCCCCCGCGAGGGGCTCGCGATCGTCTTCGGACGATCGCTGGGATCGCTATGAGCGATCCCCGGGGCTGCTCGCAGCAGCCCCGCAGCGAGTCGCTGACTCGCTGCTCGCAGGGGGTTAGCCCCGTGCGCCTCTGCTACGGGAACTCCCGTAGCGCGCACGAGGCAGCTGCGGGTCAGCCCCGCAGCGACCCGCGATCGAGCTCACGGGCTCGATCGCCCTTGGCTTCGGCCGAGGGCTTTGCGTCCAACGCGCCGCCGGCGATGGCGGCTGGGATCCGCCGTGGCACCAGCCCACGGCATCCCGGACGATCGACCCTAGGTCGATCGTATGCCCCTTCGCCGCGCGTTGCGGCGGTCCGAACCCTAGGGTTCGACCGCCCCTTCGATCCTCGCCGGGGATCTCGAATCCCCGTCCCCGAGGTTCGTCGTTTACCCGGATCGTCTTGTTCATGTATACATCACAATTAAACGAACATATAATCATAGAGGGGGTTTATGATTATGTACCTCGATTCGTTGTACGGAGAAACGAAATCAAACGTTGATGACCTTGCGATCTTCCTACGTATTCCTTGCACCTCGTCCGAACGTCGTGTGGGCGACGATCTATCGAACTCCTACGGATCTCCTTCACTCTTCAAGACTTTATGATTGGCGTAGGTTAGTTATGAATTGTGAAGACCATGTAGTGCTTTTATAGGCTACGTAGGGGATCAAAAGGAGGTGGAATATTGGGCTTCTAATATTGAAGATTAAATTGAGCCCAGCCCAAATCTATTAATCCTTATCAATATTAATTAATTTATTTTCCACTATATAAATTAATTGCACTCCCAATATTAAACCATATTATATCAAATAATATTTCTCCGGTAGTATTATTTATTCCGTGTATTTAAGATTTAAATATCCATGAATAAATTTATTTATTGCTCAATAAATTATATTCATCTCTTATATCCGAGACTAGTACCATTCAACCTTAATTATTGTGCGGAACAAATCCACTCATGAGGTTTACACAATAATTCCTTATGAACTCATCTCGGGGATATTATCAACCCTTCCGGGATACACTTTCCCGTCAAGTATTCACGGCATGTCATATATAAAATATAGCGACCCAATTTTACCGGTAATTAACCCAATAATTAAATCGGTTAATTCCTTTGGAAAATCAAAGTCTCTAATATTAAATATACACACCCGCAATAGTATCGGGGATTAAGAATAAAATACTCTGAGATTTAAATTGATTATCCAAGGCAATCCTAATCAATAAATCTCAAGCGATCCGCCCAATACACCAAGTGTACAAGTGTGATAAAATAATTAAGATAAATTATTTTCTTCTCACACAACGACTGTACCGATGGATTGGTCCGTGTCCATCTAGGTCGTGAGCATCTGTTCGATTAAATACGAGTAACCGATAGTATGATCTTCTGTGTGCCCATGCACACCATACTAACTACAACGTATGAAATCCAGGACCATATTTTGCATAATTAATTAATAATAATTAAATGCAAATAATTGTTTATTAATTAAATAGGTTAAATGCTATGACCGGGAGTTTACCGATACTTAAATCTAGACATTAAGTACACAACTCCAACAGAGGCAGGTGTTGCAGTGGAAGATATTTATCTGCTTTGATTAGTTATAGGATTTCATTTCAAGTTTATTGCTTTATGTACCCCTTATTTTAGAAAGAACATTGTTCTGGTTTTCTATTATTTATGAATGGATATTTTATTTCTTTAAATCATTTGATGGTTTTGATAGAAATAATGGCATTATCTATTCTGGTACATTAGATAGCAATATATGAATGATGAATCCTAAGTCTACCACGATGCAACAAACCGTTCTATAACTTGTTTTTCTTATTAGATGTATTTCTTTCTGAATCATTATACTTGTGAATTCTTGTGCTCAGTGGTATTTATTCAAATAAGATTCAAAGGTCGAAATTGATTTAATCAATTATAGTTGAAGGAATGGACCTTCCGACCTAAGAATTAAATTTGGAAGATAATGCGACTAAGCAAACCTTTATGGATAAAGGATAGAATCCAGACAAGTATTGAAATTGATTAAATACTAATATATGCAGACATATGTGTACTTAGAAAGATATGAGTAATTCTTTCAAAGAATACTCAAATATGGATTAGAGTACTTGATGTGCCATAAAAGCAAAGTGTTTTGACGAGTCAAAGGACACAAAACTATTATGGGGAACCTTCAAAGTATATCCATTAAAAGCCTGCGATTTGATCGCGGAGGCAAGTACCTATCTAAGTAACGCATACCATAATCAGAGAATGGGATTGGATCCCAAAGGATTGCACCATGCAATCGAAATGCAGAATTGGTGTGTCGGAAATAAGAAATGGAATTCTAATAGTAAAAGGATAAGTTATTCGGATTTACCTATGTTCTATGGATATTTATGAAAGACAACGGCACATTCAAATGTGGTTGTAGGATATCCTAGAAGAACAAAAAGATTGTGTGTTCAATAGTACTATGAACCAGAAGGACGTTATCGCCCGGTTCTTAGAGGAAGACTATTAGATGAACCACAAGACCCGAAGTGACGTAATACTTTTGACTGAGAGAGAGAAAAGAAAAGACAAGGAACCAGCTAAACCGAGTAGCATTACACCACTAACTGCACCTACTATTATTACTGTTTATACACCGGAACGCCGTTGTAGTGGGAGGTTGTGGACAACCGGATATGTTCATAAGACTAGAAGAGTTTTTGAACTCTGGATCTAGTAAACATGAAATCGATCCCTGGATCTGTTGGAGTTGTGTACTTAATGTCTAGATTTAAGTAACGGTAAACTCCCGGTCATAGCATTTAATCTATTAAATTAATAAACAATTGTTTGCATTTAATTATTGATAATTAAATATATGCAAAATATAGTCCAGGATTATATACGTTGTAGTTAGTATGGTGTGCGACGTCACACAGAAGATCATACTATCTGTTACTCGTATTTAATCGAACGGTTGCTCACGACCTAGATGGACACGGACCAATCCATCGGTATAGTCGTTGTGTGAGAGAGAAAATAATTTGTCTTAATTATTTTATCACACTTGTACACTTGGTGTATTGGGCGGATCGCTTGAGATTTATCGATTAGGATTGCCTTGAAATAATCGATTCAAGTCTCAGAGTATTTTATTCTTAATCCCCGATTCTATTGCGGGTGTGTATATTTAATATATGTGACTTTGATTTTCCAAAGGAATTAACCGATTTAATTATTGGGTTAATTACCGGTTAAGTTGGGTCACTATATTTTATATATGGCATGCCGTGAATATTTGACGGGAAAGTGTATCCCGGAAGGGTTGATAATATCCCCGAGATGAGTTCAAAAGGAATTATTGTGTAAACCTCATGAGTGGATTCGTTCCGCACAATAATTAAGGTTGAATGGTACTAGTCTCGGATTCAAGAGATGAATAAATTAATTAGCAATAAATTAATTTTATTCATGGATATTTAAATCTTAAATACACGGAATAAATAATACTACCGGAGAAATATTATTTGATATAATATGGTTTAATATTGGGAGTGCAATTAATTTATATAGTGGAAAATAAATTAATTAATATTAATGGGAGATTAATAGATTTGGGCTTGGGCTCAATTTAATCTTCAATATTGGAATATGAGAATCAAAGAATTTTTCCGTCGCTCGGCAAAGTATTCAAGACGTAGAATGAAGACTCAAGACAAGCATGCTGGAATTCATGAAGGTACGAATAGTCGAGAAATAATTTTACTTGAGCAATTATTTGATTATTTGTGTACGTACTTGCATGAAATGTATGTTTGTTATTATGCTTATGTGTATTTAATTATGCATTAGATAGCGTATCCCTTTGTTATAAAAAGCTAAGTGGGAGAGGGAATGGAAACATTGCCATGGTCTCCATTGCTGTTCTCTTGGTGACTTTTATGGACTTTCGAAGTTCGTATAGACAAGTCATTGGAGGAGAATTCTTGTAATTCCTTTTACGAGAAACATTGATTAAATTTATCAAACAATGCCTAATTTGTCTTTCTGAAACTGATTTCAAGTCGACTCATTCTCACCCCGGGGAGTGGAACGGAGCCAAAGCCACTTGGTCATGTCGAGGACACAAATTAGAGACTTTCGTGTCATTTGATGACTAGATCGATTGTCTGCTCGGCTCCCTCATTCTATGAGAGATAGGGTCGTTCGCATGGTGAATCACTGGTTAGAAACTTCGAGTTTCACTTATGATTCTCCGCGTCCTGATTTACGAAAATCGAATGGATCAAGTAATTGAATTTCAATTATATAAATCTTTTGGTATAGTAAACGTCCACACGAACGTGGCTTGCTATACTGAATGGGATTTTGGAATAATTGATGTAGACATTTATAGAAGGGAGTGAAAGAGCGTATGTTAACGTAAACGTCCACACGAACGTGGCTTGCGGTGAATATACGTGTCCCAAACAATCTTCTTGGATACTGAGTAATGGTTTACACTTAGGTACGCTTTATAGTATTCTTCCCAACGAAGTAACGCTATAATTGATGTACGACCGAAGCAAATCTAATTGCTAAATCATTTGGATAGGTAAACGTCCACACGAACGTGGCTTGCCATATCTAATGGGATTTTAGAGGTGATTAGTGGTTTAATGATATTATTTAAGGGAGATAATATCGGAGATTAAATCGATTGTTTGTTGTTATATGTGCTCATAGATTAGGAAATGGCTTTGAACCCACTTTATGTGATACATAAGGATTTTAACTCACTGGTCCCTAAATGTAATTGATTGGAATAGAGATCTAGACATTACCCAAACTGTTAAAGAGTGCAAGGTTGTACTCAGTGAGCTTTGTCCTCCCGAGCCTATTGACATAGGCGGCTAGACAAGAAGCGATGAGGATACTCATAAAGGCCAGTCACGAGGAAACGCTTAAACACGTTTTTGAGATGATTGACCTTTTAGACGAGTTGAGACGGAAATCGCAAGCTCTTGTAGCCAATGCCAAAGGTTTCGAACCTAAGGGCAAAATCGGGGAAAAGGAAAAGCAAGCAAAGAATCCCAGTGGTCCTAAGTTGCTTAGACCACGAGATGGGACGAGAAAGCCATGAGGCAAGTATTCTCGATGCAAACAGTCTGGGTACTGGAAGTCTGATTATCCTCTCAAAGAAGGTACGAAATTTCTTTAGTCGTAAAACATAGTCAGTGGTATTATCTACCGGAACCTGGTGTGTAGATATGGAACCACTGGCGGTATGGGCATTCTAAATGCAAGGGTTCCAGGAAACCCGACGACTTAGAAAAGAAAAGATCGTAGTCTACATGGGCAATGCTGTAAGGAGGCAGCTGTTGCAGTGGAGGACATTTTATAGGATTTCATTTTGAGTTATTGCTTTTATGTACCTTTCATATTAGAAAGAACTTTGTTCTGGATTTCTAATGAATGGATATTTTATTTCTTTTAATCATTTGATGGTTATAAGAAGAAATAATGATATTATCTATTTTGGTACATTAGCTAGCAATATATAAATGATGAATCCTGAGTCCACCACGATGCAACGAACCGTTTTATATAACTCGTTTTACTAATAAGAGATTTCTTTATTAAATCATTTATACTTGTGGATTCTTATGCTAAGTCATATTTATTCAAATAAGAAGTTCAAAGGTCGAAAATTGATTGTAAGATCAATTAAGTTGAAGGAATGGACCTTCCGACCTAAGAATCTAATTTGAAAGATAATACGACTAAGCAATCCTTTATGGATATAAGATATAAGATCCGGACAAGTATTAGAATTGATTGACTCTGATGTATGATCAGAGCTTGGGATTGAATCCCAAGTGATAACACCATACAGTCCTCTGTAAGATTGGTGTGTCAATAATAAGAAATGGAACTCTTATAGAAATAGTAAAAGCATGAGTTAAACGGAACTACCTATGTTCTATGGATATGTCTTGGTAACAACGGCACATTCAAATGTGGTTGTAGAATATCCTAGAAGAACAAAAGATGTGTGTTCAATAGTACTATGAACCAGAAGGACGTTATAAGTTCTAACGCCCGGTTCTTAGAGGAAGACTATTAGATGAACCACAAGCCCAAAATGACGTGATACTTCTGAAAAGAGAGAAAACGATAATGACTGGAAGCCAGCCAAACCGAGTAGCGGTACACCACTAACTGCACCTACTGTTATTACTGTTTATACACCGGAATGCCGTTGTAGTGGGAGGTTGTTTAACAACCGGAGATATTCATGAAACTAGGTGAGTCTTCGGACTCTGGACCTAGTATACATGAAATCAATCCCTGGATCTACATAGAGGCGGTACTAGATCTAAATGTGCCTTCTTGGAAAGCAATAAGGATTATTGCTAAGAGGCAAGATCATTTAGAGTACAAGCTTAGTTAATCCATTGATGGATTGAAACGAAGCTAGAGATCGTGGAACTTGCGAATTGATGAGATAGTCCATTTGATGGATTCATCAAAAGGCATTGACGAATCGTGTGTATGGGAAACGTGATGGAAACAAGGTGGTGTTTCTCGGAGGTTTTATGTAGATAACATTTTATCATTGGTAACAATGTAAAGATGTTGTCAGACATAAAATGATGGTTGTCTAGAAAAATCGATATATGAGATAAAGAAGAAGTTAGAGCATGTTCTTAAGATCTAGGATCTCAAGAAAAGAACATTGTACTTCTATAGATATCTTGTACGATTATGGTTCGTTTTAACATGCAAGATTCCGAGAAAGGTTCGTTACCTTTCAGAAACGGAATGCATCTATCTAAGGTATGTGTTTTAGAACACATAAAGGTGATAGAACCTGGTATCGGCTATGCGGTTAGCATAGTGGGAGGATATCAAGAATAATCCTGGAAAGGAATATTCGACTGCCGTAAAAGTACTTTCGAAGTACTGTTCTAGACTACGAAGCAGACGAGTTTTTTCCTTTGGATTACATTCTCTTAGATTTCTAATCGAATAAGGACCGGTGTAAGTCGATCAGGCTATGTGTTTCACTATTAAAGGAGAAGGAGTTTTAACATGGAAGAGTGATAAGCACGATGCTTTTCGGACTCTGCCATGGGTAACCAAATAGCGTCCTCAGAGGCAGCGGAAGTTTTGGTATAACTCCGGGATAATCTCTGGGACTTGGATGTGATTCTTAATTTGCCAAAGGCTATGCAAATAGCGGTGCGATGGCAAATGGTAAGAAATCACAAGTCCATAAGTGTAAGACAACACATAGTGCAAGTACCACCTGATACGAGTCATCGTCGAGGGAGACGACGCTGTAGTCACCAAGATAACTTCAGAGCGGCAACCTAGAGTGCTCATTCACATAGTACTTCTTGGAAGTACAACTTAAGCACGTGATGAGTATGGGAGTCGGGAGTTTGGAGGAAATGACTAGACCTTAGTACAAGTGGGAGATTGTTGGAGTTGTGTACTTAATGTCTAGATTTAAGTAACGGAAACTCACGATCCATTGCCACTAATCTAATTAACTAAATAAACAATTATTTGAATTTAATTATTTATAATTAAATATATGCAAATTATAGTCCTGGATTTTATACGTTGTAGTTAGTATGGTGTGTCGGGCCCACACAGAAGATCATACTATCGGTTACTCGTATTTAATCGAACAGTTGCTCACGACCTAGATGGACACGGACCAATCCATCGGTATAGTCGTTGTGTGAGAGAGAAAATAATCTGTCTTGATTATTTTATCACACTTGTACACTTGGTGTTGGAAATCGATATCCCGGAATTAATAAATTAATTAAAATTAATTATCTAATTAATTCCGACCGAAATCCTACGGAGATCGAATATCCGGATTGTCTAAAATTGCGGAACCGACAACCCAATCGAAATTCCGATCGCCGGAAAACAACCACGAATACCACCGCGCGAGCCGGGGCTCGACCGAACACCCGCCGCGGGATAAACCCGCGGCTGTCCAGCTGAACCCCCGCATGGAGGGGGTTCGCGATCGCGTTTGCGATCGCCGGGATGCTTCGCGCATCCCCGGGGCTGCTCCGAGCAGCCCCCCGGCGGTGAGTCCGGCGACTCACCGCCATCGCCGGGAGGAGGGGGGCGACTGCCGCGGCACTAGCCCGCGGCTGCCCCCAGCGATCGACCACCGTGGTCGATCGCAAGCCCCGGCTCCAGCCGGGGTCCCTTATACGCGCCGGCGGTCGAAACCCTAGGGTTCGACCGCCACCCTCGGCGTCTAGCCGAGGGGTTTCGTTGCGTGCGATCCCCGTCGGGGATCTCTCGGCCTCCGCGGTCCGGTGATCTTCGATCACCACCGCGAGGTCGATCCTCGTCCACGGGGTTCGTCCCTCGGATCTTGGTTCATGATATTTTCACGATAATTAACGATAAAATCATAAAGAGGGTTTTACGATTTACCTTGTTCTCGTTGTTCGGAAAAACGTAGAACTCAATTTGATGACCTTGAGATCTTCCCACGTATTCCTTGCACTAGCCCGGACGTCGTGTGGGCGACGATCTACCGAACTCCATGGATCTTCCTCTCTACTTTCTCTCTCTAAAATTGTGATCTTCAAGTTATGAGAATAGAGAAGACCATGTAGTGCTTTTATAGGCTACGTAGGGGATCTTAAGGAGGTGGAATATTGGGCTTCCAATAATAGTGATTAAATTGAGCCCAAGCCCAAATCTATTAATCTTTACTATTATTAATTAATTCTATTTTCCACTATATAAAATTAATTGCACTCCCAATATTAAACCATATTATATCAAATAATATTTCTCCGGTAGTATTATTTATTCCGTGTATTTAAGATATAAATATCCATGAATAAAATTAATTTATTGCTAATTAATTTATTCATCTCTTTTATCCGAGACTAGTACCATTCAACCTTAATTATTATGCGGAACGAATCCACCTGCAGGGTTTACATAATAATTCCTTATGAACTCATCTCGGGGATATTATCAACCCTTCTGGGATACACTTTCCCGTCAAGTATTCACGGCATGTCATATATAAAATATAGTGACCCAACTTAACCGGTAATTAACCCAATAATTAAATCGGTTAATTCCTTTGGTAAATCAAAGTCACTTATATTAAATATACACACCCGCAATAGTTTCAGGGATTAAGAATAAAATACACTGAGACTCGAATCGATTATCGCCGGCAATCCTAATCGATGAATCTCAACGATCCGCTCAATACACCAAGTGTACAAGTGTGATAAAATAATCAAGATAGATTATTTTCTCTCTCACACAACGACTATACCGATGGATTGGTCCGTGTCCATCTAGGTCGTGAGCAACTGTTCGATTAAATACGAGTAACCGATAGTATGATCTTCTGTGCGCCCATGCAACACCATACTAACTACAACGTATAAAATCCAGGACTATAATTTGCATATATTTAATTATAAATAATTAAACGCAAATAATTGTTTATTTAATTAAATAGATTAGTGGAAATGGATCGTGAGTTTCCGTTACTTAAATCTAGACATTAAGTACACAACTCCAACAATCTCCCACTTGTACTAAGGTCTAGTCATTTCTTCCAAACTCCCGACTCCCATACTCATCACGTGCTTAAGGTGTACTTCCAAGAAGTACTATGTGAATGAGCACTCTAGGTTGCCGCTCTGAAGTTATCTTGGTGACTACAGCGTCGTCTCCCTCGACGATGACTCGTATCAGGTGGTACTTGCACTATGTGTTATCTTACACTTATGGACTAGTGATTTCTTCCCATTTGCCATTGCACCGCTATTTACATAGCCTTTGGCAAATTAAGAATCACATCTAAGTCCCAGAGATTATCCCGGAGTTATACCAAAACTTCCGCTGCCTCTGAGGCTGCTATTTAGTTACCCATGGCAGAGTCCGAAAAGCATCGTGCTTATCACTCTTCCATGTTAGAACTCCTTCTCCTTCAATAGTGAAACACATAGCCTGATATCGACTTACACCGGTCCTCATTTGATTAGAAATCTAAGAGAATGTAATCCAAAGGAAATGCTCGTCTGCTTCGTAGTCTAGAACAGTACTTCGAAAGTACTTTTACAGCAGTCGAACATTCCTTTCCAGGATTACCTTGATATCCTCCCATTACGCTATCCGCATAGCCGATATCAGGTTCTTGTTTTCAACAATGCATTTATTAAGCTTTCCACACTAAAAGTGTAGGAAACTGCTTTCATTGCTTCTATCTCCTTTTGTGTTCCAAAACACATATCCTTAGATAGATGCATTCCGTCTCTGAAAGGTAACGAACCTTTCTCGGAATCTTGCATGTTAAAACGAACCATAATCATTTATGTAAGATGTCCAGGAGAAGTACAATGTTCTTTCTAGAGATCCAAGATCTCAAGAACATGTCCAACTTCTTCCTTTATCTTTCATAATGATTTATCTAGACAACCATCATTTTATGTCTGATAACATCTTTACATTGTTGCCAATGATAAAAGTGTCATCTACATAAAACCTCCGAGAAACACCACCTTGTTTTCCATCATGTTTCCAATACACACAATTCGTCTATGGTTTTGATGAATCCATAAAATGGACTATCTCATCAATTTGCAAGTACCGCGAATTCAATGCTTTGTTTCAATCCATAAATGGATCAACTAAGCTTGTACTCTAAATGATCTCGCCTCTTAGCAATAATCCTTATTGCTCTCCAAGAAGGCACATTTAGATCTAGTACGGCCTTCATGTAGATCTAGGGATCGATTTCATGTATACTAGGTCCAGAGTCCGAAGACTCTCCTAGTCTTATGAATATCTCCGGTTGTCCCACAACCTCCCACTACAATGGCATTCCGGTGTATAAACAGTGATAACAGTAGGTGCAGTTAGTGGTGTACCGCTACTCGGTTCGGCTGGCTCTAAGTCTTAATCTTTCTCTCTCATTTCAAAGTATTACGTCACCTTGGGCTTGTGGTTCATTATATAGTCTTTCTCTAAGAACCGGGCGTTAGAACTTATAACGTCCTCCTGGTTCATAGTACTATTGAACACACATCTTTTGTTCTTCTAGGATATTCTACAACCGCATTTGAATGCGCCGTTGTTTCCAGACATTTCCATAGAACACAGGTAGTTCCGTATAACTCATTTTTTACTATCTCTATAAGAGTTCCATTTCTTATTTACGACACACCATTTCTTACACAAAAGTGTATGGTGTAGTCATTTGGGATCAAATCCCAATCTCTGATTAGTATGCCATGCATTCCTCAGACAGGTACTTGCCTCCGCGATCAAATCGCAGGCTACAATTGGATATACCTTGATGGCTCTCCACAATTGCTTAGTGTCCATTGACTTTTCAAAACACTTGCTTTTGTGGCACATCAGGTATTCTAATCCATTTCTCGAGTAATCATCAAATGAATTACTCGTACCTTATTGTCTGAGTAGACATAGGTCTGCATACATCAGGGTCAATCAATTCTTATACTTGTCCGGATCTTATATCTTATATCCATAAGGATTGCTTAGTCATATTATCTTCCAAATTAGATTCTTAGGTCGGAAGGTCCATTCCTTCAACTTAATTGATCAAAATATCAATTTTCGACCTTTGAACTTCTTATTTGAATAAACATGACTCGGCATAAGAATCCACAAGTATAATTGATAAAGAAATCTCTTATTAGTAAAACGAGTTTTATACTACGGTTCGTTGCATCGTGGTGGACTCAGGATTCATCATTTATATATTGCTAGCTAATGTACCAGAATAGATACTATCTTTATTTCTTCTCATAACCATCAAATGATTAAAAGAAATAAAATATCTATTCATTAGAAATCCAGAACAAAGTTCTTTCTAATATGAAAGGTACATAAAAGCAATAACTCAAAATGAAATCCTATAAAATGTCCTCCATTGCAATAGCTGCCTCCTCCACAGCATTGCCCACATAGACTACGATCTTTTCTTTTCTAAGTCGTCAGGTTTCCTGGAACCCTTGCATTTAAAATGCACATACCGTCAGTGGTTCCATATCTACACACCAGGTTCCGGTAGATAATACCACTGACTATGTTTTATGACTTAAAGAAAATTTCGTACTTTCTTTGAGAGGATAATCAGACTTCCAGTACCCAGACTGTTTGCATCGAGAACACGCTTTCTCGTCCCATCTTGTGGTCCAAGTAACTTAGAACCACTGGGTTTCTTTGCTTTCTTGTCCTTTCCCCCGATTCATGCCTTTAGGTTCGAAACCTTTGGCATTGGCTACAAGAGCTTGCGATTTCCGTCTCAACTCGTCTAAAAGGTCAATCATCTCAAAAACGTTTTTAAGCGTTTCCTCGAAGTGACTGGCCTTTGTGAGTATCCTCATCGCTTCTTGTCTAGCCGCCTATGTTAATAGGCTCGGAAGGATAAAGCTCATTGAGTACAACCTTGTACTCTTCAACAGTTTGGGTAATGTCTAGATCTCTATTCCAATCATTATATTTAGGGACCAGTGAGTTTAAAATCCTTACGTATCACACAAAGTGGGTTCAAAGCCATATCCTAATCTATGAGCACATATAACAACAAACAATCGATTTAATCTCCGATATTATCTCCCTTAAATAATATCATTAAACCACTAATCACATCTAAAATCCCAGCAGATATGGCAAGCCACGTGGTGTGGACGTTTACCAATCCAAATGATTTAGCAATTAGATTTGCTTCGGTCATACATCACTTATAGCGGAACCTCGTGGGGAGGAATACTATAATGCGTATCTAAGTGTAAACCATTACTCAGTACCAAAGTAAATCGTTTGGAATTGCTACATCACCGCAAGCCACGTGGTGTGGACGTTTACGACAACTTCACAACTTTTCACAATTTCTTACAACTGTCTACATCAATTAATCCAAAATCCGTCAGCATAGCAAGCCACGTGGTGTGGACGTTTACTACACCAAGAGACTTTTATAATTGACTCCCAATTACTTGATCCATTCAATCTTGTAAATCAAGACGCGGAGAATCATAAGTGAAACTCGAAGTTTCTTACCAGTGATTCACCATGCGAACGACCCTATCTCTCATAAAATGAGGGAGCCGAGCAGACAATCGATCTAGTCATCAAATGACACGAAAGTCTCTAATTTGTGTCCTCGACATGACCAAGTGGCTTTGGCTCCATTCCACTCCCCGGGGTGAGAATGAGTCGACTTGAAATCAGTTTTTGAAAGACAAATTAGGCATTGTTTGATAAACTTAATCAATGTTTCTCGTAAAAGGAATTACAAGAATTCTCCTCCAATGGCTTATCTATACGAACTTCAAAAGTCCATAAAAGTCACCAAGAGAACAACAATGGAGACCATGGATATGTTTCCATACCCTCTCCCACTTAGCTTTTTATAACAAAGGGATACGCTATCTAATGCATAATTAAATACACATAAGCATGCATACATGAAATAAAGCATATAGAATATTATCACATAATCAAAATAATACTAGAATATTATTTTCCGACTATTATGGCTTTATCGCATCCTCGTATGCGTCTTCTAGTCTTTAGTTTTCGTTCTTGAATGCTCCATGTGACGGGAATATTAATTCCAATATTTAAATCTATTTATTTTCAATTAATCCAAAAGTTACTTAATTTGAAAAATTAAGTCAATCGAATATATCAAAAATAAAATTAAATATTATTAATATTTTTATTATTTTTATTTTCCCTTTCTACTTCATTAAATCTCTAGAATAATCTATCCAAGACCCACTTGGAATATTCTAGAAGACTTCTATAATGAAATAAGGAAATAAAATAATTTAGGACTCCTAGTCCTTCCAAATTAATTCCTTTCCTAATCCATTAAAAATTCCATAAAGGAATAATTAAATAAGGAAAAATTAATTTAGGACTCCTAAACTTTCCAAAAATTAGTTAATTTCCATGTCCATGAAAATTCTCATAAAATAGGAATAATCAAATAGGAAATAAATTAATTTAATAATTAATTATTTTCCTTTCTAATTCCATTAAATCTCTAGAATCCTATTCCAAGTAGAACTTAGAATATTCTAGAAGACTTCCATAATAGAATAAGGAAATAAAATAATTCCAATTAATTCTTTTCCTATTTCCATGAGAATTCCCAAAAATAGGAATACTCAAAATAGGAAAACCGAATCAATTTAGGAAAGTTGGATCTTGGCAGGAGTAGCATGGGTTGGGGATCCCCACGCCACCCCCACCATCGACCGAGGCCGAGAGGAGAACATCACCGCCGCCGCCACCCCAACCGGCCAGCCACCACCACTACCGGTGGCAGCCCACGGCCAAGGGGTGCGATGGCTGCCCCTCCCACTCGATTGATCCATTACTTGGGGTCGATCATGGGGTTGATCGATCCCCGGAATCCTCCCTCTCTTCGTCTCCTCCGTCACACTTTTCCGGTCGTCGATTCGGACTCGATCCAACGTAAAATAAATTACAAATTTATTACTACGCTATCCGGTATCGATTCTCTACATGAAAACGACCTCAAACAATTTCCGGAAAAATTAAGAACAAGCATTCACCACACAAGAACAAATAACATCACCGAGAGTTTAATAATCAAGAACATTATTATGACATTAATTAACAAAATTAAATCTAGCCATAATAATCGGAAACCCTGCAAGGTAGAACAATTTATCGAAAAATACCATGAACTAAAACCAACGCTCTGATACCAATTGTTGGAAATCGATATCCCGGAATTAATAAATTAATTAAAATTAATTATCTAATTAATTCCGACCGAAATCCTACGGAGATCGAATATCCGGATTGTCTAAAATTGCGGAACCGACAACCCAATCGAAATTCTGATCGCCGGAAAACAACCACGAATACCACCGCGCGAGCCGGGGCTCGACCGAACACCCGCCGCGGGATAAACCCGCGGCTGTCCAGCCGAACCCCCGCATGGAGGGGGTTCGCGATCGCGTTAGCGATCGCCGGGATGCTTCGCGCATCCCCGGGGCTGCTCCGAGCAGCCCCCCGGCGGTGAGTCCGGCGACTCACCGCCATCGCCGGGAGGAGGGGGGCGATTGCCGCGGCACCAGCCCGCGGCTGCCCCCAGCGATCGACCACCGTGGTCGATCGCAAGCCCCGGCTCCAGCCGGGGTCCCTTATACGCGCCGGCGGTCGAAACCCTAGGGTTCGACCGCCACCCTCGGCGTCTAGCCGAGGGGTTTCGTTGCGTGCGATCCCCGTCGGGGATCTCTCGGCCTCCGCGGTCCGGTGATCTTCGATCACCACCGCGAGGTCGATCCTCGTCCACGGGGTTCGTCCCTCGGATCTTGGTTCATGATATTTTCACGATAATTAACGATAAAATCATAAAGAGGGTTTTACGATTTACCTTGTTCTCGTTGTTCGGAAAAACGTAGAACTCAATTTGATGACCTTGAGATCTTCCCACGTATTCCTTGCACTAGCCCGGACGTCGTGTGGGCGACGATCTACCGAACTCCATGGATCTTCCTCTCTACTTTCTCTCTCTAGAATTGTGATCTTCAAGTTATGAGAATAGAGAAGACCATGTAGTGCTTTTATAGGCTACGTAGGGGATCTTAAGGAGGTGGAATATTGGGCTTCCAATAATAGTGATTAAATTGAGCCCAAGCCCAAATCTATTAATCTTTACTATTATTAATTAATTCTATTTTCCACTATATAAAATTAATTGCACTCCCAATATTAAACCATATTATATCAAATAATATTTCTCCGGTAGTATTATTTATTCCGTGTATTTAAGATATAAATATCCATGAATAAAATTAATTTATTGCTAATTAATTTATTCATCTCTTTTATCCGAGACTAGTACCATTCAACCTTAATTATTATGCGGAACGAATCCACCTGCAGGGTTTACATAATAATTCCTTATGAACTCATCTCGGGGATATTATCAACCCTTCCGGGATACACTTTCCCGTCAAGTATTCACGGCATGTCATATATAAAATATAGTGACCCAACTTAACCGGTAATTAACCCAATAATTAAATCGGTTAATTCCTTTGGTAAATCAAAGTCACTTATATTAAATATACACACCCGCAATAGTTTCAGGGATTAAGAATAAAATACACTGAGACTCGAATCGATTATCGCCGGCAATCCTAATCGATGAATCTCAACGATCCGCTCAATACACCAAGTTACAAGTGTGATAAAATAATCAAGATAGATTATTTTCTCTCTCACACAACGACTATACCGATGGATTGGTCCGTGTCCATCTAGGTCGTGAGCAACTGTTCGATTAAATACGAGTAACCGATAGTATGATCTTCTGTGCGCCCATGCAACACCATACTAACTACAACGTATAAAATCCAGGACTATAATTTGCATATATTTAATTATAAATAATTAAACGCAAATAATTGTTTATTTAATTAAATAGATTAGTGGAAATGGATCGTGAGTTTCCGTTACTTAAATCTAGACATTAAGTACACAACTCCAACACTTGATGTATTGAGCGGATCGTTGAGATTCATCGATTAGGATTGCCGGCGATAATCGATTCGAGTCTCAGTGTATTTTATTCTTAATCCCCGATATTATTGCGGGTGTGTATATTTAATATAAGTGACTTTGATTTACCAAAGGAATTAACCAATTTAATTATTGGGTTAATTACCGGTTAAGTTGGGTCACTATATTTTATATATGGCATGCCGTGAATACTTGACGGGAAAGTGTATCCCGTAAGGGTTGATAATGTTGGAGTTGTGTACTTAATGTCTAGATTTAAGTAACGTAAACTCACGATCCATTGCCATTAATCTATTTAATTAAATGAACAATTATTTGCATTTAATTATTTATAATTAAATATATGCAAATTATAGTCCTGGATTCTATACGTTGTAGTTAGTATGGTGTGCGACGTCACACAGAAGATCATACTATCGGTTACTCGTATTTAATCGAACGGTTGCTCACGACCTAGATGGACACGGACCAATCCATCGGTATAGTCGTTGTGTGAGAGAGAAAATAATTTGTCTTAATTATTTTATCACACTTGTACACTTGGTGTATTGGGCGGATCGCTTGAGATTTATCGATTAGGATTGCCTTGAAATAATCGATTCAAGTCTCAGAGTATTTTATTCTTAATCCCCGATTCTATTGCGGGTGTGTATATTTAATATATGTGACTTTGATTTTCCAAAGGAATTAACCGATTTAATTATTGGGTTAATTACCGGTTAAGTTGGGTCACTATATTTTATATATGGCATGCCGTGAATATTTGACGGGAAAGTGTATCCCGGAAGGGTTGATAATATCCCCGAGATGAGTTCAAAAGGAATAATTGTGTAAACCTCATGAGTGGATTCGTTCCGCACAATAATTAAGGTTGAATGGTACTAGTCTCGGATTCAAGAGATGAATAAATTAATTAGCAATAAATTAATTTTATTCATGGATATTTAAATCTTAAATACACGGAATAAATAATACTACCGGAGAAATATTATTTGATATAATATGGTTTAATATTGGGAGTGCAATTAATTTTATATAGTGGAAAATAGAATTAATTAATATTGATAAGGATTAATGGACTTGAGCATTGGGCTCAATTTAATCTTCAATATTGGAAGCCCAATATTCCACCTCCTTAAGATCCCCTACGTAGCCTATAAAAGCACTACATGGTCTTCTCTATTCTCATAACTTGAAGATCACAATTCTAGAGAGAGTAAGTAGAGAGGAGGATCCATGGAGTTCGGTAGATCGTCGCCCACACGACGTCCGGGCTAGTGCAAGGAATACGTGGGAAGATCTCAAGGTCATCGATTGATCTCGTTTCTCCGAACAACGAATCGAAGGTAAAATCGTTAAACACCCTTGATGATTTTATTCTTTTATTTATTGAAAATACCGTAGAACCAAGATCCAAGGACGAACCCCGGAACGAGGTCGAACCGGGCGGTGGTGGCGAAGCCACCGGACCGCCGCGGCTCGAGGACCCCGTGGGGATCGAACCAAGAACACCCCGGCTGGACGCCGGGGTGCGATCGAACCCTAGGTTCGATCGCGGGGTAGCGGCGGGTGCCGCCGCGGCTCGCTGGGCGAGCTGCCCCCCTCCCCGACGGCGGTGAGTCGCCGGACTCACCGCGGGGCTGCCGCTGCAGCCCCAGCCGATCGATCGCACGACGCGATCGATCCTTCGATCGCATGAGCCCCGCGGACGGGGGCTCGGGCTGGGCGTGCGCGCGGCTTCTGCCGTGTCGTGCGTTCGACTCGTGCTCCGGCGCGTTCATCGGCGTTCATGTGATCTGCGGCGAATGGTTTTTGATCGGGCTATGGTTTCCGCAAATTTTAATAGCCCGGGATATCGAATTCCAACAATTGGTATCAGAGCGTGGTTTACGTTCGCGGTATTTTCGATTAAATTGTTCTACCTTGCAGGGTTTCCGACTATTATGGCTAGATATAATTTATTCGTTAATTATTGTCATAATATGTTTTGATTAAACTCTCGGACATGTCGAGATTCGTTTTATGTGTGGTGAATGCTTGTAATAGTAAAAATTCGGGGGTTGACCGAATTTAGGATTTATTATTACGTTCTACTTTTTCCGGAAATTGTATAGGGTCGATTTCATGTATAGAATCGATACCGGATAATTGTAATTTAAATTCTTGTAATTTATTTACGTTGGTTCGATGCCGAAACGACCGCCGGAGAAGACGTGTGACGAAGAAGACGAAGGGCTCGAGGATCGATCATGGAGATCGATCCCCATGAGATCGATGGCAAGGGAGAGGGGCGGCGATCGCACCCCTCGGCTGGGGCTGTCGCCGGCTTGGTGGTGGCCAGCCGGCTGAGTGGTGGCGGCGGTTGCCCTCTCCGGTGGCCGGTCGATGGTGGTGGTGGCGCAGGGTCCTCGTGATCTCGTGCTACTCCTACCGAGATTTGCTTTCTTAAATTATTCGGTTTTCCTATTTTGAGTATTCCTATTCTTAGGAACTCTCATGGAATAGGAAAAGAATAAATTTAGAATAAATTTATTTCCTTATTGATTATTCCTATTTTATGGGAATTTTCATGGATAAGGAAGGAATAAATTTAGAATTAATTCGGTTTTTCCTTATTGAGTGTTTTTCTTTATGGAAACTCTCATAGATTAGGAAAAGAATTAATTAGAATTAATTTATTTCCTTATTCTATTATGGAAGTCTTCTAGAATATTCTAAGTTCTACTTGAAATAGGATTCTAGAGATTTAATAGAATTAGAAAGGAAAATAATTAATTATTAAATTAATTTATTTCCTATTTGATTATTCATATTTTATGGGAATTTTCATGGACATGGAAATTAATTAATTTTGGAAAGTAGAAGAATCCTTAATTAATTTTTTCTATTTAATTATTCCTTTATGGAATTTTTAATAGATTAGGAAAGGAATTAATTTGAAAGGATTAGGAGTCCTAATTTATTTTATTTCCTTATTCTATTATAGAAGTCTTCTAGAATATTCCAAGTGGGTCTTGGATAGATTATTCTAGAGATTTAATAGAATTAGATAGGAAAATAAATAAATAAAAATATTAATAATATTTAATTTTATTTTTGATATATTCGATTGACTTAATTTTCGAATTAAGTAACTTTTGGATTAATTGAAAATAAATAGATTTAAATATTGGAATTAATATTCCCGTCACATGGAGCATTCAAGAACGAAGACTAAAGACTAGAAGATGCGTACGGAGATGCGATAAAGCCATAATAGTCGGAAAATAATATTCTAGTATTATTTTGATTATGTGATAATATTCTATGTGCTTTATTTCATGTATGCATGCTTATGTGTATTTAATTATGCATTAGATAGCGTATCCCTTTATTGTAAAAAGCTAAGTGGGAGAGGGTATGGAAACATATCCATGGTCTCCATTGCTGTTCTCTTGGTGACTTTTATGGACTTTTGAAGTTCGTATAGACAAGTCATTGGAGGAGAATTCTTGTAATTCCTCTTACGAGAAACATTGATTAAGTCTATCAAACAATGCCTAATTTGTCTTTCCAAAACTGATTTCAAGTCGACTCATTCTCACCCCGGGGAGTGGAATGGAGCCAGAGCCACTTGGTCATGTCAAGGACACAAATTAGAGGCAGTCGTACCATCTTTTGAAGGTGGATCGATTGTCTACTCGGCTCCCTCATTTATGAGAGATAGGGTCGTTCGCATGGTGAATCACTGGTTAGAAACTTTGAGTTTCACTTATGATTCTCCGCGTCTTGATTTACAAGATTAAATGATTCAAGTAATTGGGAGTCAATTGTAAAAGTCTTTTGGTGTAGTAAACGTCCACACGAACGTGGCTTGCTACATTGAATGGGATTTTGGAACGATTGATGTAGACAGTTATAGAAGGGAGTAAAGGAGCGTATGTTAACGTAAACGTCCACACGAACGTGGCTTGCGGTGAATATACGTGTCCCAAACAATCTTCTTAGATACTGAGTAATGGTTTACACATAGGTACGCTTTATAGTATTCTTCCCAACGAAGTAACGCTATAATTGATGTACGACCGAAGCAAATCTAATTGCTAAATCATTTGGATAGGTAAACGTCCACACGAACGTGGCTTGCCATATCTGATGGGATTTTAGAGGTGATTAGTGGTTTAATGATATTATTTGAGGGAGATAATATCGGAGATTAAATCGATTGTTTGTTGTTATATGTGCTCATAGATTAGGATATGGCTTTGAACCCACTTTATGTGATACTTAAGGATTTTAAACTCACTGGTCCCTAAATGTAATGATTGGAATAGAGATCTAGACATTACCCAAACTGTTAAAGAGTGCAAGGTTGTACTCAGTAAGCTTTGTCCTCCCGAGCCTATTGACATAGGCGGCTAGACAAGAAGCGATGAGGATACTCATAAAGGCCAGTCGCTTCGAGGAAACGCTTAAACACGTTTTTGAGATGATTGACCTTTTAGACGAGTTGAGACGGAAATCGCAAGCTCTTGTAACCAATGCCAAAGGTTTCGAACCTAAGGGAAAAATCGGGGGAAAGGAAAAGCAAGCAAAGAAACCCAGTGGTCCTAGGTTTCTTGGACCACGAGATGGGACGAGAAAGCCATGAGGCAAGAGTTCTCGATGCAAACAGTCTGGGTACTGGAAGTCTGATTATCCTCTCAAAGAAAGTACGAAATTTTCTTTAGTCGTAAAACATAGTCAGTGGTATTATCTACCGGAACCTGGTGTGTAGATATGGAACCTCTGACGGTATGTGCATTTTAAATGCAAGGGTTCCAGGAAACCCGACGACTTAGAAAAGAAGAAATCGTAGTCTGCATGGGAAATGCTGTGGAGGAGGCAGCAGTTGCAGTGGAGGACATTTTATAGGATTTCATTTTGAGTTATTGCTTTTATGTACCTTTCATATTAGAAAGAACTTTGTTCTAGATTTCTAATAAATGGATATTTTATTTCTTTTAATCATTTGATGGTTATAAGAAGAAATAATGATATTATCTATTTTGGTACATTGACTAGCAATACATAAATGATGAATCCTGAGTCCACCACGATGCAACGAACCGTAGTATGAAACTCGTTTTTCTAATAAGATATTTCTTTATCAATTATACTTGTGGATTCTTATGTTGAGTCATGTTTATTCAAATAAGAAGTTCAAAGGTCGAAAGTTGATATTTGATCAATTAAGTTGAAGGAGTGGACCTTCCGATCTAAGAATCTAATTTGGAAGATAATATGACTAAGCAATCCTTTATGGATATAAGATGTAAGATCCGGACAAGTATAAGAATTGATTGACTCTGATGTATGCAGACCTATGCCTACTCAGACAATAAGGTACGAGTACTTCATTTTATGATTACTCGAAAAATGGATTAGAATACCTGATGTGCCACAAAAGCAAGTGTTTTGACAAGTCAATGGACACTAAGCAATTGTGGAGAACCATCAAGGTATATCCATTTGTAACCTGCGATTTGATCGCGGAGGCAAGTACCTATCTGAGGAATGCATGGCATACTGATCAGAAATTGGGATTTGATCCCAAATGACTACACCATACACTGTTGTGTAGAAATGGTGTGTCGTAAACAAGAAATGGAACTCTTATAGAAATAGTAAAATTATGAGTTATACGGAACTACCTATGTTCTATGGATATGTCTGGAAACAACGGCGCATTCAAATGCGGTTGTAGAATATCCTAGAAGAACAAAAGATGTGTGTTCAATAGTACTATGAACCAGAAGGACGTTATAAGTTCTAACGCCCGGTTCTTAGAGAAAGACTATATAATGAACCACAAGCCCAAGGTGACGTAATACTTTGAAATGAGAGAGAAAGATTAAGACTTAGAACCAGCCGAACCGAGTAGCAGTACACCACTAACTGCACCTACTGTTATCACTGTTTATACACCGGAATGCCATTGTAGTGGGAGGTTGTGGGACAACCGGAGATATTCATAAGACTAGGAGAGTCATCGGACTCTGGACCTAGTATACATGAAATCGATCCCTAGATCTACATGAAGGCCGTACTAGATCTAAATGTGCCTTCTTGGAGAGCAATAAGGATTATTGCTAAGAGGCGAGATCATTTAGAGTACAAGCTTAGTTGATCCATTTATGGATTGAAACAAAGCATTGAGTTCGTGGTACTTGCAAATTGATGAGGTAGTCCATTTCATGGATTCATCAAAAGCATAGACGAATCGTGTGTATGGGAAGCGTGATGGAAACAAGGTGGTGTTTCTCGGAGGTTTTATGTAGATGACATTTTATCATTGGTAACAATGTAAAGATGTTGTCAGACATAAAATGATGGTTGTCTAGAAAAATCGATATATGAGATGAAGGAGAAGTTAGAGCATGTTCTTAAGATCTAGGATCTCCAGAAAAGAACATTGTACTTCTCCTGGACATCTTACATATATATGATTATGGTTCGTTTTAACATGCAAAATTCCGAGAAAGGTTCGTTACCTTTCAGGGACGGAATGCATCTATCTAAGGATATGTGTTTTGGAACACAAAAGGAGATAGAAGCAATGAAAGCAATTTCCTACACTTTGAGTGTGGAAAGCTTAATAAATGCATTGTTGAAAAACAAGAACCTGATATCGGCTATGCGGTTAGCATAGTGGGAGGATATCAAGGTAATCCTGGAAAGGAATATTCGACTGCCGTAAAAGTACTTTCGAAGTACTGTTCTAGACTACGAAGCAGACGAGTTTTTCCTTTGGATTACATTCTCTTAGATTTCTAATCGAACGAGGACCGGTGTAAGTCGATATCAGGCTATGTGTTTCACTATTGAAGGAGAAGGAGTTTTTACATGGAAGAGTGATAAGCACGATGCTTTTCGGACTCTGCCATGGGTAACCAAATAGCGGCCTCAGAGGCAGCGGAAGTTTTGGTATAACTCCGGGATAATCTCTGGGACTTAGATGTGATTCTTAATTTGCCAAAGGCTATGTAAATAGCGGTGCAATGGCAAATGGGAAGAAATCACTAGTCCATAAGTGTAAGATAACACATAGTGCAAGTACCACCTGATACGAGTCATCGTCGAGGGAGACGACGCTGTAGTCACCAAGATAACTTCAGAGCGGCAACCTAGAGTGCTCATTCACATAGTACTTCTTGGAAGTACACCTTAAGCACGTGATGAGTATGGGAGTTGGGAGTTTGGAGGAAATGACTAGACCTTAGTACAAGTGGGAGATTGTTGGAGTTGTGTACTTAATGTCTAGATTTAAGTAACGTAAACTCACGATCCATTGCCATTAATCTATTTAATTAAATGAACAATTATTTGCATTTAATTATTTATAATTAAATATATGCAAATTATAGTCCTGGATTCTATACGTTGTAGTTAGTATGGTGTGTCGGGCCCACACAGAAGATCATACTATCGGATACTCGTATTTAATCGAACAGTTGCTCACGACCTAGATGGACACGGACCAATCCATCGGTATAGTCGTTGTGTGAGAGAGAAAATAATTTGTCTTGATTATTTTATCACACTTGTACACTTGGTGTATTGAGCGGATCGTTGAGATTCATCGATTAGGATTGCCGGCGATAATCGATTCGAGTCTCAGTGTATTTTATTCTTAATCCTCGAAACTATTGCGGGTGTGTATATTTAATATAAGTGCCTTTGATTTACCAAAGGAATTAACCGATTTAATTATTGGGTTAATTACCGGTTAAGTTGGGTCACTATATCTTATATATGGCATGCCGTGAATACTTGACGGGAAAGTGTATCCCGGAAGGGTTGATAATATCCCCGAGATGAGTTCATAAGGAATTATTATGTAAACCCTGCAGGTGGATTCGTTCCGCATAATAATTAAGGTTGAATGGTACTAGTCTCGGATAAAAGAGATGAATAAATTAATTAGCAATAAATTAATTTTATTCATGGATATTTATATCTTAAATACACGGAATAAATAATACTACCGGAGAAATATTATTTGATATAATATGGTTTAATATTGGGAGTGCAATTAATTTTATATAGTGGAAAATAGAATTAATTAATATTGATAAGGATTAATGGACTTGAGCATTGGGCTCAATTTAATCTTCAATATTGGAAGCCCAATATTCCACCTCCTTAAGATCCCCTACGTAGCCTATAAAAGCACTACATGGTCTTCTCTATTCTCATAACTTGAAGATCACAATTCTAGAGAGAGTAAGTAGAGAGGAGGATCCATGGAGTTCGGTAGATCGTCGCCCACACGACGTCCGGGCTAGTGCAAGGAATACGTGGGAAGATCTCAAGGTCATCGATTGATCTCGTTTCTCCGAACAACGAATCGAAGGTAAAATCGTTAAACACCCTTGATGATTTTATTCGATTATTTATTGAAAATACCGTAGAACCAAGATCCAAGGACGAACCCCGGAACGAGGTCGAACCGGGCGGTGGTGGCGAAGCCACCGGACCGCCGCGGCTCGAGGACCCCGTGGGGATCGAACCAAGAACACCCCGGCTGGACGCCGGGGGTGCGCGATCGAGGAGAACCCCGGCTGGACGCCGGGGTGCGATCGAACCCTAGGTTCGATCGCGGGGTGGCGGCGGGTGCCGCCGCGGCTCGCTGGGCGAGCTGCCCCCCTCCCCGACGGCGGTGAGTCGCCGGACTCACCGCGGGGCTGCCGCTGCAGCCCCAGCCGATCGATCGCACGACGCGATCGATCCTTCGATCGCATGAGCCCCGCGGACGGGGGCTCGGGCTGGGCGTGCGCGCGGCTTCGGCCGTGTCGTGCGTTCGGCTCGTGCTCCGGCGCGTTCATCGGCGTTCATGTGATCTCCGGCGAATGGTTTTTGATCGGGCTATGGTTTCCGCAAATTTTAATAGCCCGGGATATCGAATTCCAACAGATAATATCCCCGAGATGAGTTCATAAGGAATTATTATGTAAACCCTGCAGGTGGATTCGTTCCGCATAATAATTAAGGTTGAATGGTACTAGTCTCGGATAAAAGAGATGAATAAATTAATTAGCAATAAATTAATTTTATTCATGGATATTTAAATCTTAAATACACGGAATAAATAATACTACCGTAGAAATATTATTTGATATAATATGGTATAATATTGGGAGTGCAATTAATTTTATATAGTGGAAAATAGAATTAATTAATATTGATAAGGATTAATGGACTTGAGCATTGGGCTCAATTTAATCTTCAATATTGGAAGCCCAATATTCCACCTCCTTAAGATCCCCTACGTAGCCTATAAAAGCACTACATGGTCTTCTCTATTCTCATAACTTGAAGATCACAATTTTAGAGAGAGAAAGTAGAGAGGAGGATCCATGGAGTTCGGTAGATCGTCGTCCACACGACGTCCGGGCTAGTGCAAGGAATACGTGGGAAGATCTCAAGGTCATCATAAGATCTCGTTTCTCCGCACAACGAATCGAAAGGTGAATTAAATATTTCCGCTATTTAATTCTTATTGAAATCAATTATCGAAAAACAAGATCCAAGGATCGAACCCCGGATTAGACGACGAACGCGTGGTGGCAATCTAGGATCGCCGGACCACGGCGATCGCCGCCTAGGGTTTCGAGGGCGCGCGGAGGAGAGATCCGCGGCTGGGCCGCGGGCATGCGATCGATCTTACGATCGATCGCTGGGGGCGCGGGCTGGTGCCGCACCCCACCCCACCTCGACGGTGGGGACCTCCCAGGCGGCGGCGAGTCGCCGGACTCGCCGCGGGGGCTGCTGGGCAGCCCCACCCCATCGATCGCGAAGATCGAACGCGATCTTCGATCGCGTGATCCCCGTCTCGCGGGAGTTCGGCTGGGGGCGGGCCGCGTGCCTTCGGGTGCGTGGTCTCCAAAGGATGGACTCCGGCGGATGAGTCGGCGTTCATGTGATCTCCGGCGAAGGGTTTGATCGGGTTATTGGTTTCCGCAAATTTTAATAACCCGGGATATCGAATTCCAACACCGGCCACGCCGGCCAGCGGTGGTGGTGGCGCGTGGCTAGGGGGCGGCGGCGGTGGTGCCCGGCGATGGTGGTGGTCGACGGTGGGGGTGGTGTGGGGATCCCCAACCCATGCTACTCCTACCTAGATTCACTTTCCTAATTGATTCAAGTTTTCCTATTTTGAGTATTCCTAAGTTTGGGAACTCTCATGGAGATAGGAAAAGAATTAATTAATATTATTTATTTCCTTATTCTATTATGGAAGTATTCTAGAATATTCCAAGTTCTACTTGGAATAGGAATCTAGAGATTTAATAGAATTAGATAGGAAAATAATTAATTAGTGAATTAATTTATTTCTATTTGATTATTCCTATTTTATGGGAATTTTCATGGACATGGAAATTAATTAATCTTGGAAAGTAGAAGAGTCCTATTTTATTTTATTTCCTTATTCTATTATAGAAGTCTTCTAGAATATTCCAAGTTTTACTTGGATAGATTATTCTAGAGATTTAATAGAATTAGATGGGAAAATAAATAAATAAAATATTAATAATATTTAATTTTATTTTTGATTTATTCGATTGACTTAATTTTCGAATTAAGTATCTTTTGGATTTATTAAAAATAAATAGATTTAAATATTGAGATTAATATTCTCGTCACATGGAGCATTCAAGAACGAAGACTGAAGACTAGAAGACGCATACGGAGATGAAATAAAGCCATGATAGTCGGAAAATAATTTTCTAGCATTATTTTGACTATGTGATATGTGCTTTATTACTTGTATGCATGCTTATGTGTTTAATTATGCATTAGATAGCGTATCCCTTTGTTATAAAAAGCTAAGTGGGAGCGGGGATGGAAACATTCCCATGGTCTCCATTACTGTTCTCTTGGTGACATTTATGATCTTTCGAAGTTCATATAGATATGTCATTGGAGGAGAATTCTTGTAATTCCTTTTACAAGAAACATTGATTAAGTTTATCAAACAATGCCTAATTTGTCTTTTTGAAACTGACTTCAAGTCGACTCATTCTCACCCCGGGGAGTGGAATGGAGCCAAAGCCACTTGGTCATGTGGATGACACAAATTAGAGACATTCGTACCATTCTTTTGAAGATGGATCGTTTGTCTGCTCGTCTCCCTCATCTAATGAGAGATAGGGTTGTTCCCATGGTGAATCACTGGTTAGAAACTTCGAGTTTCACTTATGATTCTCCGCGTCTTGATTTACAAAATCGAATGCTTCAAGTAATTGGATGTCAATTGTAAAAGTCTTTTGGTGTAGTAAACGTCCACACTATCGTGGCTTGCTGCATTGAATGGGACTTTGGAACGATTGATGTAGACAGTTATAGGAGGGAGTGAAGGAAACGTACGTTAACGTAAACGTCCACACTATCGTGGCTTGCGGTAACATACGAATCTTAAACAAACTTCTTAGTACTGAGTAATGGTTTACACTTAGGTACGCTCTATAGTATTCTTCCCATCGAAGTAACGCTATAGTGATGTACGACCGAAGCAAATCTAATTACGAAATCATTTGGATAGGTAAACGTCCACACTATCGTGGCTTGCCATATCTGATGGGATTTTAGATGTGATTAGTAATTTAATGATATTATTTGAGGGAGATAATATCGGATATTAAATTGATTGTTTGTTTAAATGTGCTTATAGGTTTAGAGAATAGCTATGAACCCACTTTCTGTGATACTCAAGGAACATAAGCTCACTGGTCCCAATTACATTGATTGGAAGAGAAATTTAGACATTGTCCTAACTTCTGAGGAGTACAAGTATGTACTCCATGAAGTGTGCCCTGCCGAGCCCACGGCTGCCTCAACTGATGAGGAAAAACTGACATATCGGAAGTGGAAAAAGGCTGATGAAATGGCTAGGTGTTATATTTTGGCTTCCATGTCGAATGTACTCCAAACCCAACATCAGTCAATGGACACTGCCTATGATATGATGTTTAACCTCAAGGAGATGTTTGGGGAGCAAGATCGTGCGGCTAGGCAAGAAGCCATGAGAGTCCTCATGTCGACTACTCAGTCTGAAGGAACGCCCGTTGGGGAGCACGTTCTTAAGATGATGAGTTTGTTGAATGAACTTGAGATCCTAGGAGCTTCTATTGATGCTGAGACGCAAGTCGACATCATACTCCAGTCTCTGACCCCTAGTTTTGAGCAGTTTCGTATGAGCTATAATATGGGTAAACTATCTTATACTCTTGTGCAACTCCTGACTGAACTAAAGGCGGCAGAGGGGATCTACAAGATGGGCAAGTCTCAAGCGCTTGTAGCTACCAAGTCCAAAGGCGTGAAGCCTGTTGGAGGTAGGGGCAAGAAAAGGAAGCAAGCCTGGAAACCCAATGGTGCCAATGTTGGAATTTGATATCCCGGGCTATTAAAATTTGCGGAAACAATAACCCGATCAAAACCATCCGCCGGAGATCACGCTAGCACCACGCACGAGCCGGAGCACGAGCCGAACGCACGACGAGGCCGAAGCCTCGCGCACGCCCAGCCCGAGCCCCCGCACGCGGGGCTCGCGATCGAAGGGGTCGATCGCTCACGGCGATCGACCGGGCTGCCAAGCAGCCCAGCGGCGAGTCCGGCGACTCGCCGCCGTCGGGGCGTCGGTCCGACTAGCGGACAGCCGCGGGGCCCAGCCCTCGCGGCTCGCGATCGATCGCGATGATCGATCGCGTCCCCGGCTCCCAGCCGGGGTTCGACCCATCCCCACCGAAACCCTAGGTGGGCGATCGTCGTGGTCCGGTGGCTTCGCCACCACCACGCGTTCGTCCTCCTTCCCGGTTTCGTACCTCGGATCTTGCGTTCTACGGTATTCTCAATAAAACCAAAATCGAACAATTATCAAGGGCGTTTAGATATTGTACCTTTCGATTCGTTGTTCGGAGAAACGAATTCAAGATGACCTTTGAATCTTCCCACGTATTCCTTGCACTAGCTTGAACGTCGGGTGGGCGACGATCCTCCAAGCTCTATGGATCTACTTCTCTTTCTACTTTCTCTCTCTAGAAGAATTATGATCTTCAACTTATATGAGAATAGAGAAGACCATGTAGTGCTTTTATAGGCTACGTAGGGGATCTAAAGGAGGTGGAATATTGGGCTTCCAATATTAATGATTAAATTGAGCCCAAGCCCAAATCTATTAATCTCCCATTAATATTAATTAATTTATTTTCCACTATATAAATTAATTGCACTCCCAATATTAAACCATATTATATCCAAATAATATTTCTCCGGTAGTATTATTTATTCCGTGTATTTAAGATATAAATATCCATGAATAAAATTTATTTATTGCTTAATAAATTTATTCATCTCTTTTATCCGAGACTAGTACCACTCAACCTTATTTATTATGCGGAATTAAATCCACTCGCGAGGTTTACATAATAAATCCTTTTGAGCTCATCTCGGGGATATTATCAACCCTTCCGGGATACACTGTCCGGTCAATTATTCACGGCATGCCATATATAAAATATAGTGACCCAACTTGACCGGTAATCAACCCAATAATTAAATCGGTTAATTCCTTTGGCAAATCAAAGTCACTTATATTAAATATACACACCCGCAATAATATCGGGGATTAAGAATATAATACACTGAGTCTCAAATCAATTATCGCCGAGCAATCCTAATTGATGAGTCTCAATCGATCCGCTCAATACACCAAGTGTACAAGTGTGACAAAATAATTAAGATAAATTATTTTCTCTCTCACACAACGACTATACTGATGGGTTGGTCCGTGTCCATCTAGGTCGTGAGCTACTGTTCGACTAAATACGAGTAACCGATAGTATGATCTTCTGTGTGCCCATGCAACACCATACTAACTACAACGTATAAAATCCAGGACTATAATTTGCATATATTTAATTAACAATAATTAAAAGCAAATGAATGTTTGTATTTAATAGTTAAATGAAAGTGTACAAGGAGTTCAGAATACTCAAATCTAAACATTAAGTATACTACTCCATCAATCTCCCACTTATACTAAGGTCTAGTCTTATCCTCCAAACTTCTGACTCCCAAACCCTCCAAGTGCTTGAAATATACTTCCTTAGGAAGTATCTTGGTGAAAGGGTCCGCTAGGTTGTCCTCTGAAGCTATCTTGGTGACTATCGCATCGCCCCTCTTGACGATGACTCGAATCAGGTGGTACTTGCGCTCTATGTGTTTCGTAGCACTATGGGACCGTGGTTCCTTACTGTTTGCCACTGCACCGCTATTATCACAATAAATTGTCATAGCTCTAGGCAAACTCGGAATCACATCTAAGTCCTGGAGGAAATTAAGGAACCAAACTGATTCTTTCGCTGCCTCTGAGGCTGCAACATATTCAGCTTCCATGGTAGAGTCTGAAATGCACTTTTGCTTAACACTCCTCCATGATACGGCTCCACCTCCCAAAGTGTACACATAGCCTGATGTCGACTTTCGCCGGTCCTTATCAGCTTGGAAATCCGAATCCGTATAACCCAAAGGAATCAGATTGTCTGCCCCGTAACTTAGAACATAATCCTTAGTATTTCGCAAATACTTGAAAATGCTCTTTACGGCAGTCCAATGAGCCTTTCCAGGGTTACTCTGATATCTTGCTACTACGCCAACTGCATAGCAGATATCAGGCCTCGTGCATAACATTGCATACATCAAGCTTCCCACAGCCGAAGCGTAGGGAACTGCTTTCATTTCATCTTTCTCCTTTTGTGTCCGAGGACACATTTCCTTAGAAAGATAAGTTCCTTTACTGAAGGGCAGCTCACCCTTCTTGGAATCTTGCATGTTAAAACGAGCCAGAATCGTGTCTATGTAAGATTGCTGGGATAGGTACAATGTTCTACTCCGGCGATCCCTTATAACCTTGATCCCTAGAACATGCCCGACTTCTCCCAAATCTTTCATATCGAATTGTCTAGACAACCATCCCTTTATGTCTGATAACATTTTCACACTGTTGCCAATGAGAAGAATGTCGTCTACATAAAGCACGAGAAACACCACCTTCTTCCCATCACGTTTCCAATACACACACGATTCGTCCATGCTTTGACTAAATCCAAAAAATTGGACTACTTCGTCAAACCGCAGGTTCCACGATCTCGAGGCTTGTTTCAATCCATAAATGGATCGATTAAGCTTGCACACTAGATGATCTCGCCCCTTAGCAATGAATCCTTCTGGTTGTTTCATATAAATCGTCTCGTCAAGACTTCCATTTAGGAAAGCTGTCTTGACGTCCATTTGCCACACCTCATAATCCATATGAGCTGCTATGGATAAGAGAATCCGGATCGACTTTATCTTGGCTACTGGCGAGAAGGTCTCCTCATAATCGATTCCCTCTTTCTGAGTATATCCTTTCGCAACAAGCCGAGCTTTAAAGGTTTCAACCTTTCCGTCAGATCCTCTCTTTCTCTTGTAGACCCATTTACACCCAATTGGCTTTACGCCGCTTGGTGGTTCTACAAGATCCCAGACTTTATTAGAATCCATAGATTCTATTTCGGATTTCATCGCTTTCTTCCAAGAAGGCGCATCTATATCTTGTACCGCCTCATCATAGGTCCAGGGATCGATTTCATGAACTCCAGGTCCAGAGTCTGAAGACTCACCCAGTCCAATCCATCGGTCTGGTTGCTTAACAACCCTCCCACTACGACGGCGTTCCGGTGTATTAACAGTGACAGTATCAGGTGCAGATTCTAGTGGTGTATCTATACTCGGTTCGGCTGTATCTAAGTCTTCCTTGTCACCTCTCATCTCATCAAGTATTATGTCACTCTTGGGCTTGTGGTCCATGACATAGTCTTCCTCTAAGAACCGAGCGTTAGTACTTATAACGATCTTCTGGTCTTTAGGACTATAGAACATGCCACCTTTAGTTCCTTTCGGGTATCCTACAAACAGCCGTAATTCTGATCTAGGTTCTAACTTATCGGCACCTTGTCGCAACACATGTGCTGGACAACCCCAGATCCGAATGTGTCTTAAGTTAGGCTTGCTCCCACTCCACAATTCCATGGGTGTGGTTGGTACCGTTTTGGTTGGAACCCTATTCAAGATATACGCCGCTGTTTCCAAGGCAAATCCCCAGAACATAACAGGTAAGTCTGAGTAACTCATCATTGATCGCACCATTTCCATAAGAGTCCTATTCCTTCTTTCTGACACACCATTCTGCTGGGGAGTATATGGTGATGTCATTTGGGAATCAATCCCATTTTCTGCCAAGTATGCCTTGAATTCTCCAGACAGGTACTCGCCTCCGCGATCCGATCGCAGGCACTTAATGGATTTGTTTTGAAGGTTCTCCACAAAAGCCTTGAACTCCTTGAACTTGTCAAAGGATTCGCTCTTACGGCGCATCAAGTATACAAATCCATACCTTGAGTAGTCATCAGTGAAAGTGATGAAATACTCGTACCCTCCCCTTGCCTGAGTAGACATAGGTCCGCATACATCAGAGTGAATCAAATTCAATACTTGTTCAGCCCTCCGTCCTTTACCAGAAAAAGGACGCTTGGTCATTTTACCCTCTAAACAGGATTCGCAGGTCGGAAGGTCCTCTCCTTCAACGCCAGTGATTAAATCATCAGCTTTCAACCTTTGAAGCCTATTCGAGTTTATATGACCTAGCCTTAGATGCCACAAGTATAATTGATTCATTTTAGAAGGATCCTTTCTCTTATTGGTGTTCGTAGATGTGTTATTACTCTCGGTTAGTTGCATCGTGTTAGACTCAGGATTTAGTACATACAAATCGTCCACCAATGTACCAGAACAGATAATCTCACTGTTTCTTCTTATGATCACAGAGTGGTCAAAAGAAACAGAATACCCATTCATTATAAGTTTAGAAACCGAAATTAAATTCTTTCTAAAATTGGATACATAAAGACAATTATGTAAAACTAAAACCCTATCACTACTAAAACGTAAGTGAACGTCTCCCACTGCAACAGCCGCCACCCTCGCAGCATTGCCCATGTAGACCACGATCTCTCCCTCTCTAAGTCTCCGGGTTTCCTGGAACCCCTGCAATGAATTGCAGACATGATCAGTGGCCCCCGTATCTACACACCAGGTGCTGGTAGATAACACCACTGATAATGTTTCAGTGACTAAGGAAAATTTCGTACCTTTGATGAGGGGACAATCAGACTTCCAGTGCCCAGACTGCTTGCATCGATAGCACTGGCCTCGCGGCTTGCTCTTCCCAATCCGTGGTTTGGAACCACTGGGCTTCTTTGCTTGCACTTCTTCCTTGGCCATAAGAGCTCGTGATTTTCTGATCACACTTATGATTTTCATCCTCAAGTCATCGTTTTTAAGCGACTCCTCTAGTGGGCGAAATACAATGAGTATGTCAATCACCTCTTCAGCAGTATCCACACTATGTCTCAAAATCATATTGAGGTCATTCCAAATGTCCTCATCAGTTGGGACAATAGCAGATATAGAAGGCTCAACAGTCTGGACAATGTCCAGATTTCGTTCCCAATCATTACTATATGGAACCAGTGAGTTTTCATCTTTAAGTATATCACAAAGTGGGGTCACAGTCATTCCTAACCTATAAGCACATAAAACAAACAAACAATTTAATATCCGATATTATCTCCCTTAAATAATATCATTAAATCACTAATTACATCTAAAATCCCATCAGGTAAGGCAAGCCACGGTGTGTGGACGTTTACCCACCCAAACGACTTAGCAATTAGATTTCCTTCGGTCATACATCGCTTATAGCGGAACCTCGGTGGGAGGAATACTATAAGGCGTATCTAAGTGTAAACCATTACTCAGTACCAAAGTAAATCGTTTGGAATTGCTACATCACCGCAAGCCACGTTGTGTGGACGTTTACGACAACTTCACAACTCTTCACAATTTTCTTACAACTGTCTACATCAATTAATCCAAAATCCGTCAGCATAGCAAGCCACGTTGTGTGGACGTTTACTACACTAAGAGATCTTTATAATTGACTCCCAATTACTTGATCCATTTAATCTTGTAAATCAAGACGCGGAGAATCATAAGTGAAACTCGAGGTTTCTAACCAGTGATTCACCATGCGAACAGCCCTATCTCTCATAAATGAGGGAGCCGAGCAGACAATCGATCCATCTATCAAAGAATGGTACGACTGCCTCTAATTTGTGTCCTCGACATGACCAAGTGGCTTTGGCTCCATTCCACTCCCCGGGGTGAGAATGAGTCGACTTGAAATCAGCTTCGGAAAGACAAATTAGGCATTGTTTGACAAACTTAATCAATGTTTCTCGTAAGAGGAATTACAAGAACTCTCCTCCAATAACTTATCTATATAAACTTCAAAAGTTTATAAAAGTCACCAAGAGAGCAGCAATGGAGACCATGGGTATGTTTCCATACCCTCTCCCACTTAGCTTTTTATAATAAAGGGATACGCTATCTAGTGCATAAAAGTAAACACATATAGCATGCATACATGTAATAAAGCACATAGTATTATCACATAGTCAAAATAATTACTAGAATATTATTTTCCGACTATTATGGCTTTACTTCATCTCCGTACGCATCTTCTAGTCTTTAGTCTTCGTTACTTGAATGCTCCATGTGACGAGAATATTAATCTCCAATATTTAAATCTATTTATTTTTAATAAATCCAAAAGATACTTAATTAAAAATTAAGTCAATCGAATAAATCAAAAATAAAATTAAATATTATTAATATTTTTATTTATTTTATTTTCCTTTTCTACTTCATTAAATCTCTAGAATAATCTATCCAAGACCCACTTGGAATATTCTAGATGATTTCCATAATGAAATAAGGAAATAAAATAACTTAGGACTCTTCTACTTTCCAAGATTAATTAATTTCCATTTCTATGAAAATTCCCATAAAATAGGAATAATCAATTAGGAAATAAATTAATCCTAAATTAACTTTTATTCCTTTCCAATTCTATTAAATCTCTAGGATCCTATTCCAAGTAGAACTCGGAATACTCTAGAAGACTTCCATAATAGAATAAGGAAATAAAATTAATTCCAATTAATTCTTTTCCTAATCCATGAGAATTCCCATAAATAGGAATACTCAAATAGGAAAAAAAAAGTAGAATGTAATAATAAATCCTAAATTCGGTCAACCCCCGAATTTTTACTATTACAAGCATTCACCACCAAAAACGAATCTCGACATGTCCGAGAGTTTAATCAAACCAACATACATGACAAAATAAATTAAACGAATAATAAATTAAGCCATAATAGTCGGAACCCTGCAAGGTAGAACAATTTTATCGAAAATACCGCGAACGTAAACCACGCTCTGATACCAATTGTTGGAATTTGATATCCCGGGCTATTAAAATTTGCGGAAACAATAACCCGATCAAAACCATCCGCCGGAGATCACGCTAGCACCACGCACGAGCCGGAGCACGAGCCGAACGCACGACGAGGCCGAAGCCTCGCGCACGCCCAGCCCGAGCCCCCGCACGCGGGGCTCGCGATCGAAGGGGTCGATCGCTCACGGCGATCGACCGGGCTGCCAAGCAGCCCAGCGGCGAGTCCGGCGACTCGCCGCCGTCGGGGCGTCGGTCCGACTAGCGGACAGCCGCGGGGCCCAGCCCTCGCGGCTCGCGATCGATCGCGATGATCGATCGCGTCCCCGGCTCCCAGCCGGGGTTCGACCCATCCCCACCGAAACCCTAGGTGGGCGATCGTCGTGGTCCGGTGGCTTCGCCACCACCACGCGTTCGTCCTCCTTCCCGGTTTCGTACCTCGGATCTTGCGTTCTACGGTATTCTCAATAAAACCAAAATCGAACAATTATCAAGGGCGTTTAGATATTGTACCTTTCGATTCGTTGTTCGGAGAAACGAATTCAAGATGACCTTTGAATCTTCCCACGTATTCCTTGCACTAGCTTGAACGTCGGGTGGGCGACGATCCTCCAAGCTCTATGGATCTACTTCTCTTTCTACTTTCTCTCTCTAGAAGAATTATGATCTTCAACTTATATGAGAATAGAGAAGACCATGTAGTGCTTTTATAGGCTACGTAGGGGATCTAAAGGAGGTGGAATATTGGGCTTCCAATATTAATGATTAAATTGAGCCCAAGCCCAAATCTATTAATCTCCCATTAATATTAATTAATTTATTTTCCACTATATAAATTAATTGCACTCCCAATATTAAACCATATTATATCCAAATAATATTTCTCCGGTAGTATTATTTATTCCGTGTATTTAAGATATAAATATCCATGAATAAAATTTATTTATTGCTTAATAAATTTATTCATCTCTTTTATCCGAGACTAGTACCACTCAACCTTATTTATTATGCGGAATTAAATCCACTCGCGAGGTTTACATAATAAATCCTTTTGAGCTCATCTCGGGGATATTATCAACCCTTCCGGGATACACTGTCCGGTCAATTATTCACGGCATGCCATATATAAAATATAGTGACCCAACTTGACCGGTAATCAACCCAATAATTAAATCGGTTAATTCCTTTGGCAAATCAAAGTCACTTATATTAAATATACACACCCGCAATAATATCGGGGATTAAGAATATAATACACTGAGTCTCAAATCAATTATCGCCGAGCAATCCTAATTGATGAGTCTCAATCGATCCGCTCAATACACCAAGTGTACAAGTGTGACAAAATAATTAAGATAAATTATTTTCTCTCTCACACAACGACTATACTGATGGGTTGGTCCGTGTCCATCTAGGTCGTGAGCAACTGTTCGACTAATACGAGTAACCGATAGTATGATCTTCTGTGTGCCCATGCAACACCATACTAACTACAACGTATAAAATCCAGGACTATAATTTGCATATATTTAATTAACAATAATTAAAAGCAAATGAATGTTTGTATTTAATAGGTAAATGAAAGTGTACAAGGAGTTCAGAATACTCAAATCTAGACATTAAGTATACTACTCCATCAGCCAAGAGGAGTGGACCACGAGTGGGGGCTGCAAAGCCAAGAGGCAAGTGCTTCCGATGCAATAAGACTGGACACTGGAAGTCTGAATGTCCTCTCAAAGGTACGAATTTTTCTTTAGTCGTAAAAACATAGTCAGCGGTATTATCTACCAGAAATCTGGTGTGTAGATATGGAACCACTGACGGTATGTGCATTTTAAATGCAGGGGTTCCAGAAAACCCGACGACTTAGAGAAGAAGAGTTCGAGTCTACACGGGCGAAAGCTGTAGAGGAGGCAGCTGTTGCAGTGGAAGACATTTATCTGCTTTAGTAGTTAAATAGGATTTCATTTCAAGTTTATTGCATTATGTACCCTTTATTTTAGAAAGAACTTTTGTTCTGGATTTCTATTATTTATGAATAGATATTTTATTTCTTTAATCATGGTGATGATTTTGATAAGAAATAATTGGTATTATCTATTCTGGTACATTAGATAGCAATATGTGAATGATGAATCCTTAGTCTACCACGATGCAACAAACCGTTCTATAACTTGTTTTACTATATAGATATATTTCTTGTTAAATCATTATAATTGTGAATTCTTATACTTAGTAGTATTTATTCAAATAAGATTCAAAAGGTCGAAATTGATTTGATCAATTATAGTTGAAGGAATGGACCTTCCGACCTAAGAATCAAGTTTGGAAGATAATACAACTAAGCATACTTTTTGGTAAAAGAAAGAATTCGGACAAGTATTGAGAATGATCAATGATGTGTGTAAAGTGCGAGTAGTTCTTTTAAGAATACTCGAAGATGGATTAGAATGCTTGATGTGCCATAAAAGCAAAGTGTTTTAGTCACAAAGCAATTATGGGGAACCTTCTAAGTATATCCATTGGAAGCCTGCGACTAAAATCGCGGAGGCTACCACATAACACATAGCATAATCAAAGATTGAGATTAAGTCTCAAATGACTACACCATACACTTACGTGTAGAGATGGTGAGTCAGTAAGAAATAGAATTCTAATATTAAAAGAACGAGTTGTTCGGAACTACCTATGTTCTATGGATATTCCTGGAGACAACGGCATATTCAATATGGTTGTAGGATATCCTAGATGAACAAAGTATTGTGTGTTCTATAGTACTATGAACCAGAAGGACGTGTAACGCCCGGTTCTTAGAGAAAGACTATTAGAAGAACCACAAAGCCCGAACTGACGCAATACCTTGGAATGAGAAAAAGGACAAAGACTAGGAACCAGCCAAACCCAATAGAAGTACACCACACACTGCACCTACTGTTATTACTATTATACATCGGGACGCCGTTGCAGTGGGAGGTTGTTGAACAACCAGAGATGTTCACAAGACTAGAAGAGTTTCGGACTCTGGATCTAGTAGAGATGAAATCGATCCCTAGCTCTGCACGAGGGCAGTACTGGATCTAAATGTGCCTGCTTAGAAAACAATAAGGATTATTGTTAAGAGGCAAGATCATTTAGAGTACGAGCTTAGTAAATCCATTTATGGATTGAAACAAAGCTATAAATTGTGGAACTTGCGAATTGATGGGATAGTCCATTAGATGGATTCATCAAAAGGCATAGACGATAGGTGTATTGGAGATGTAATAGAAACAAGGTGGTGTTTCTCGGAGATTTTATGTAGATGACAATTTCATCATTGGCAACAATGTAGAAAATGTTGTCAGACATAAGATAATGGTTGTCTAAATGAATCGAGATATAAGATTGAGTAGAAGTTAGAGCATGTTCTTGAGATCTTTCGATCTAAGGATAAGAACATTGTACTTCTCCTAGATATCTTATACGATTATGGTTTGTTTTAAACATGCATACTTCTGAGAAAGGTTATTGCCTTTCAGAGACAGAATATACATCTATCGAAAGGGTATGTGTTCGAACACATGAAGGAGATAGATGAGGACAAAGCAGTTTCCTATACTTCAAGTATGGAAAGCTTTATAGATGCAATGTTGTAAAACAAGAACCTGATATCAACTATGCGGTTTGCGTAGTGGGAGGATATCAAAGTAATCTAGACAAGAGATTTTCGGATGCTGTAATAGTACTTGCGAAGTACTGGATTATTGAGCAAAACGAAATCTTCTTTGATTACAAATTCTCAGATCTTAAATCAGAGGAGGACCAGTGCAAGTCGATATCAGACTATGTGTTCACTTTTAGAAAGAGGTGGAACCATGAAGTGAAAGAGTGATAAGCAGGACGCTTCTCAGACTCTTTCATAACCGAATAAGCAGCCTCAGAGGCAGCGGAAGTTTTGGTTAGGTTCCGGGATAACCTCTTGACTTGGATATGACTCTTAGTTTACCAAAGGCTATTGGATAGCGGTGCAGGGTAAACTGGAAGAAGTCATAAGTCAAAAGTGATGTTAACACGTAGAGCAAGTACCATCTGATACGAGTCATCGTCAAGGAAGACGATGCAGTAGTCACCAAGATAACTTCAGAGCGGCAACCTAGAGTGCTCATTCACATAGTACTTCTTGGAAGTACAACCTTAAGCATGTGATGAGTATGGGAGTCGGGAGTTTGGAGGAAATGACTAGACCTTAGTACAAGTGGGAGATTGTTGGAGTTGTGTACTTAATGTCTAGATTTAAGTAACGGTAAACTCCCGGTCATAGCATTTAATCTATTAAATTAATAAACAATTGTTTGCATTTAATTATTGATAATTAAATATATGCAAAATATAGTCCTGGATTATATACGTTGTAGTTAGTATGGTGTGCGACGTCACACAGAAGATCATACTATCGGTTACTCGTATTTAATCGAACGGTTGCTCACGACCTAGATGGACACGGACCAATCCATCGGTATAGTCGTTGTGTGAGAGAGAAAATAATTTGTCTTAATTATTTTATCACACTTGTACACTTGGTGTATTGGGCGGATCGCTTAAGATTTATCGATTAGGATTGCCTTGAGATAATCGATTCAAGTCTCAGAGTATTTTATTCTTAATCCCCGATTCTATTGCGGGTGTGTATATTTAATATATGTGACTTTGATTTTCCAAAGGAATTAACCGATTTAATTATTGGGTTAATTACCGGTTAAGTTGGGTCACTATATTTTATATATGGCATGCCGTGAATATTTGACGGGAAAGTGTATCCCGGAAGGGTTGATAATATCCCCGAGATGAGTTCAAAAGGAATTATTGTGTAAACCTCATGAGTGGATTCGTTCCGCACAATAATTAAGGTTGAATGGTACTAGTCTCGGATTCAAGAGATGAATAAATTAATTAGCAATAAATTAATTTTATTCATGGATATTTAAATCTTAAATACACGGAATAAATAATACTACCGGAGAAATATTATTTGATATAATATGGTTTAATATTGGGAGTGCAATTAATTTATATAGTGGAAAATAAATTAATTAATATTAATGGGAGATTAATAGATTTGGGCTTGGGCTCAATTTAATCATTAATATTGGAAGCTCAATATTCCACCTCCTTTAGATCCCCTACGTAGCCTATAAAAGCACTACATGGTCTTCTCTATTCTACAACAACATAACACAATAACACAAGATCATAATTCTCTAAGAGAGAGAAAGTAGAGAGAGAGAGAAAAGGATCCATAAGCTTGGAGGATCGTCGTCCACCCGACGTTCAAGCTAGTGCTAGGAATACGTAGGAAGATCGTAAGGTCATCATCTTGATTTCGTTTCTCCGCACAACGAATCGAAAGGTAAAATCATATACTCCCTTCTATGATTTTATGTGAATTGATTGTGATACATACATGAACGCACGATCCGGGAAAACGATGAACTTCGGGGACGGGGATTCGAGATCCCTGGCGAATATTCAAAGGACCCTCGGCTGGGAGCCGAGGGGTGGCGGTCGAGCCCTAGGGCTTCGACCGCCGGCGCGCATCGAAGGAAACCGCGGCTGGACGCCGCGGCTGGGGCGATCGAGCCCTAGCTCGATCGCCGGGGACCATCGCGGCTTCGCGCCGCGGCTGGTGGTCCCCCCTCCTGTCGGTGGTGGCGGTGAGTCGCCGGACTCACCGCCCGGGGCTGCCGGAGCAGCCCCAGCGATCGGCGCACGATCGCGAGCCCCGGCGGGGGCTCGGCTTGGGTTTTCGGCCGCGGGTTCATCCCGCGGCGATGCTCGGGTCGAGCCTCGGCTCGTGCGGTGGTTCGCGTGTTTCCGGCGATGGGATTTCGGTCGGGGTTATCGGTTCCGCAATTTTTGATACCCCGGGATATCGATTTCCAGCAGGATCTACTTGGAGTGGTACTACATCCAAATGTGTCTTCTAGAGCAATAAGAATTATTGCTAAGAGCCAAGATCATTTAGAGTACAAGCTTAGTTAATCCATTTATGGATTGAAACAAAGATGTGAATCGTGGAACTTGCGAATTGATGAGATAGTCCATCTAATGGATTCATCAAAGGGCATAGACGAGAAAGGTGTATTAGAAAACGTAATGGAAACAGAGTGGTGTTTCTCGGAGTTTTATGTAGATGATATTTTATCATTGGCAACGATGTAAAGATATTGTCAGACATAAAATGATAGTTTTCTAAATAAATCGAGATATAAGATTGAGTAGAAGTTGGAACATGTTCTTGGGATCTTTGATCTCAAGATAAGAACATTGTACTTCTCCTAGATATCTTATACGATTATGGTTCGTTTTAAACATGCAGAATTCCGAGAAAGGTCGTTGCCTTTCAGACACGGAATGCATCTATCTAAAGATATGTGTTTTTGAACACTTAAAGGAGATAGACGCAGAGAAAGCAGTTTCCTACACTTTGAGTGTGGAAAGCTCAATAAATGCAATGTTGAAAAACGAGAACCTGATATCAACTATGTGGTTTGCATAGTGGGAGGATATCAAAGTAATTTTATCAAAAGATATTCGGATGCTGTAAAAGTACTTTCGAAGTACTGGATTACGGAGCAACGCGAATTTTTCTTGGATTACATTTTCTCAGATCTTAAATCAGATTAAGACCAGTGTAAGTCGATATCAGGCTATGTGTTCACTTTTGAAAGAGGTGGAACCTTAAGATGAGAGAGTGATAAGCATGATGCTTTTCGGACTCTATCATAACCGAATGGCAGCCTCAAAGACAGCGGAAATTTTGGTTGGGCTCCAAGATAACCTCTGGACTTGGATATGATTCTTAGTTCACCAAAGACTATGCATAGCGGTGCATGGTAAACTGTAAGAAGTCATAAGTCCAAAGTGAAGATAACACATAGAACGCAAGTACCACCTGATACGAGTCATCGTCTAGAGAGACGACGCAGTAGTCACCAAGATAACTTCAAGACGGCAACCTAGACTACTCATTCACATGGTACTTCTTGGAAGTACAGTATTAAGCAAGTGATGAGTATGGGAGTCGGGAGTTTGGAGGACATGACTAGACCTCAGTATAAGTGGGAGATTGTTGGAGTTGTATACTTAATGTCTAGATTTGAGTAACGTAAACTCCCGGTCATAGCATTTAATCTATTTAAATGAATAAACAATTGTTTCCTTTTAATTATTGATAATTAAATATATGCAAATATAGTCCTAGATTATATACGTTGTAGTTAGTATGGTGTGCATCGTCACACGAAAGATCATACTATCGGTTACTCGTATTTAATCGAACAGTAGCTCACGACCTAGATGGACACGGACCAAACCATCGGTATAGTCGTTGTATGAGGGAGAAAATAATCAGTCTTGATTATTTTCTCATACTTGTACACTTGGTGTATTGGGCGGATCGCTTGAGATTTATCGATTAAGATTGCCTTAGATAATCGATTTAAATCTCAGAGTATTTTATTCTTAATCCCCGATATTATTGCGGGTGTGTATATTTAATATTAGTGACTTTGATTTTCCAAATGAATTGACCGATTTAAATATCTGATTAATTACCGGTAAAGTTGGGTCACGGTATTTTATATATGACACGCCGTGAATTCTTGACGGGAAAGTGTATCCCGATAAGGGTTGATAATATCCCCGAGATGAGTTCATAAGGAATTATTATGTAAACCTCATGAGTGGATTTGTTCCGCATAATAATTAAAGTTGAATGGTACTATTCTCGGATACAAGAGATGAATAAATTAATTAGCAATAAATTAATTTTATTCATGGATATTTATATCTTAAATACACGGAATAAATAATACTACCGGAGAGAATATTATTTGATATAATATGGTTTAATATTGAGAGTGCAATTATATTTATATAGTGGAAAATAAATATAATTAATAATAGTAAGGATTAATAGATTTGGGCTTGGACTCAATTTAATCACTATTATTAGAAGCCCAATATTCCACCTCCTTTAGATCCCCTACGTAGCCTATAAAAGCACTACATGGCCTTCATAAATCATAAGACAAGAATATCAATACTTGATAGTTCTAGAGAGTTGAAGGAGATCCATAATAGTTCGGAGGATCGTCGCCCACACGATGTTCGAACGAGGTGCAAGGAATACGTAGGAAGATTCAAAGGTCTTCAATTGATTTCGTTTCTCCGAACAACGAATCAAAAGTAAAATCATGAAACCCCCTCTATGATTTTATGTATTGTCGTGATATACATATGAACGGAAGATCTGGGACGATCGAGACCGGGATACGTGGATCACGCGATCCCCGTCGGGATCGAACCCTCGGCTGGGAGTCGAGGGGTGGCGATCGAACCTAGGGTTCGATCGCCGGGCACGTGCGAGGAGCCCCGGCTGGACGTCGGGGCGGGCGATCGACCGCGGTGGTCGATCGCCGGAACGTCGTCGTAGTGGGAGGGTTGTTAAACAACCAGACAGATGGATTGGACTGGGTGAGTCTTCGGACTCTGGACCTGGAGTTCATGATATCGATCCCTGGACCTATGACGAGGCGGTACAAGATATAGATATGCCTTCTTGGAAGAAAGCAATGAAATCCGAAATTGAATCTATGGATTCTAATAAAGTCTGGGATCTTGTAGAACCACCAAATGGCGTAAAGCCAATTGGGTGTAAATGGGTCTACAAGAGAAAGAGAGGATCTGACGGAAAGGTTGAAACCTTTAAAGCTCGGCTTGTTGCGAAAGGCTATACTCAGAAAGAGGGAATCGATTATGAGGAGACCTTTTCGCCGGTAGCCAAGATAAAGTCGATCCGGATTCTCTTATCCATAGCAGCTCATATGGACTATGAGGTCTGGCAAATGGATGTCAAGACAGCTTTCCTAAATGGAAGTCTTGACGAGACGATTTATATGAAACAACCAGAAGGATTCATTGCTAAGGGGCGAGATCATCTAGTGTGCAAGCTTAATCAATCCATTTATGGATTGAAACAAGCCTCGAGATCGTGGAACCTGCAGTTTGATGAAGTAGTCCAATCTTTTGGATTCATTCAAAGCATGGACGAATCGTGTGTGTATTGGAAACGTGATGGGAAGAAGGTGGTGTTTCTCGTGCTTTATGTAGACGACATTCTTCTCATTGGCAACAGTGTGAAAATGTTATCAGACATAAAGGGATTGTTGTCTAGACAATTTGATATGAAAGATTTGGTAGAAGTTGGACATGTTCTAGGGATCAAAGTTATAAGGGATCGCCGGAATAGAACATTGTACCTTTCCCAACAATCTTACATAGACACGATTCTGGCTTGTTTTAACATGCAAGATTCCAAGAAGGGTGAACTACCCTTCAGTAAAGGAACTTATCTTTCTAAGGAGATGTGTCCTCGGACACAGAAGGAGAAAGATGAAATGAAAGCAGTTCCCTACGCTTCGGCTGTGGGAAGCTTGATGTATGCAATGTTATGCACGAGGCCTGATATCTGCTATGCAGTTGGCATAGTGGCAAGATATCAGAGTAATCCTGGAAAGGCTCATTGGACTGCCGTAAAGAGCATTTTCAAGTATTTGCGAAATACTAAGAATTATGATCTGAGTTACGGGGCAGACAATCTGATTCCTTTGGGTTACACGGATTCAGATTTCCAAGCTGATAAGGACCGGCGTAAGTCGACATCAGGCTATGTGTACACTTTGGGAGGTGGAGCCGTATCATGGAAGAGTGTTAAGCAAAAGTGCATTTCGGACTCTACCATGGAAGCTGAATATGTAGCAGCCTCAGAGGCAGCGAAAGAATCAGTGTGGTTCCTTAATTTCCTCCAGGACTTAGATGTGATTCCGAGTTTGCCCAAAGCTATGACAATTTATTGTGACATTAGCGGTGCAGTGGCAAACAGTAAGGAACCACGGTCCCATAGTGCTACGAAACACATAGAGCGCAAGTACCACCTGATTCGAGACATCGTCAAGAGAGGCGACGCTGTAGTCACCAAGATAGCTTCAGATGACAACCTAGCGGACCCTTTCACCAAGATACTTCCTAAGGAAGTATATTTCAAGCACTTGGAGGGTTTGGGAGTCAGAAGTTTGGAAGATAAGACTAGACCTTAGTATAAGTGGGAGATTGTTGGAGTAGTATACTTAATGTCTAGATTTGAGTATTCTAAACTCCTTGTGCACTTTCATTTACCTATTAATAATGAACATTCATTTGCTTTTAATTATTGTTAATTAAATATATGCAAATTATAGTCCTAGATTATATACGTTGTAGTTAGTATGGTGTGCGGGCCCACACAGAAGATCATACTATCGGTTACTCGTATTTAATCAAACAGTTGCTCACGACCTAGATGGACATGGACCAATCCATCGGTATAGTCGTTGTGTGAGAGAGAAAATAATCTGTCTTGATTATTTTATGACACTTGTACACTTGGTGTATTGAGCAGATCGATTGAGATTTATCAATTAGGATTGCTCTGTGATAATTGATTTAAGTCTCAGTGTATTTTATCATTAATCCCCGATACAATTGCGGGTGTGTATATTTAATATAAGTGACTTTGATTTTCTAAAGGAATTGACCGGTTTAATTATTGGGTCAATTACCGGTTAAGTTGGGTCACTATATTTTATATATGGCATGCCGTGAATTCTTGACGGGACAGTGTATCCCGGAAGGGTTGATAATATCCCCGAGATGAGCTCATAAGGATTTATTATGTAAACCTCGCGAGTGGATTTGTTCCCGCATAGTAAATACTGTTGAGTGGTACTATTCTCGGATATAAGAGATGAATAAATTTATTAAGCAATAAATAAAGTTTATTCATAGATATTTATATCTTAAATACACGGAATAAATAAATACTACCGGAGAAATATTATTGGATATAATATGGTTTAATATTGAGAGTGCAATTAATTTATATAGTGGAAAATAAATTAATTAATATTAATGGGATTAATAGATATGTGCTTGGGCTCAATTTAATCATTAATATTGGGAGCCCAATATTCCACCTCCTTTAGATCCCCTACGTAGCCTATAAAAGCACTACATGGTCTTCACAAATCATAAGACAAGAATATTACACTTAATATTTTAGAAAGTTCGTGAAGTAGATCCATAGAGTTCGGAGGATCGTCGCCCACCCGACTTTCGAACGAGTGCAAGGAATACGTGGGAAGATTCAAAGGTCATCTTGATTTCGTTTCTCCGAACAACGAATCGAAGGTACTGTTGGAATTCGATATCCCGGGCTATTAAAATTTGCGGAAATCATAGCCCGATCAAAAACCCATCGCCGGAGATCACATGAACGCCGACTCATCCGCCGGAGTCCGGCCTTTGGAGACCACGCGCCCGAAGACACGCAGCCCGCCCCCAGCCGAACCCCCGCGAGCCGGGGTTCACGCGATCGAAGGATCGCGTCTCACGCGATCGGGTGGGGCTGCATCGGCAGCCCCCGCGGCGAGTCCGGCGACTCGCCGCCGCCAGGAGGTCCCCACAGTCGAGGTGGGGTGGGGTGCGGCTCCAGCCCGTGCCCCGGCGGTCGATCACCGTGATCGACCGCGCGCCCTCGGTCCAGCCGAGGGTCGCCTCCTCCGCGCCCGTCGAACCCTAGGCGGGTCGATCCACGCGGTTCGGTGGCTTCGCCACCACCGCGTGATCGTCCGTCTACTCCGGGTTCGATCTTCGGATCTTGTTCTACGATATTTTCAATAAACAAAATCGAATAATATCAAGTTAGTTTAGATATCATACCTACGATTCGTTGTTCGGAGAAACGAAATCAAGATGACCTTTGAATCTTCCCACGTATTCCTTGCACTCCGTTCGAACGTCGGGTGGGCGACGATCTATCGAACTCCTATGGATCTCCTTCAACTCTCTAGAATATCAAGTATGATAATCTTGTCTTATGATTTATGAAGGCCATGTAGTGCTTTTATAGGCTACGTAGGGGATCTAAAGGAGGTGGAATATTGGGCTTCCAATATTGAAGATTAAATTGAGCCCACTGCTCAAGTCCATTAATCCTTATCAATATTAATTAAATTTATTTTCCACTATATAAATTAATTGCACTCCCAATATTAAACCATATTATATCCAAATAATATTTCTCCGGTAGTATTATTTATTCCGTGTATTTAAGATATAAATATCCATGAATAAAATTTATTTATTGCTTAATAAATTTATTCATCTCTTTTATCCGAGACTAGTACCACTCAACCTTATTTATTATGCGGAATTAAATCCACTCGCGAGGTTTACATAATAAATCCTTATGAGCTCATCTCGGAGATATTATCAACCCTTCCGGGATACACTGTCCCGTCAAGAATTCACGGCATGCCATATATAAAATATAGTGACCCAACTTAACCGGTAATTATCCCAATAATTAAACCGGTCAATTCCATTGGAAAATCAAAGTCACTTATACTAAATATACACACCCGCAATTGTATCGGGGATTAAGAATAAAATACACTGAGTCTCAAATCAGTTATCGCCGAGCAAACCTAATTGATGAGTCTCAATCGATCCGCTCAATACACCAAGTGTACAAGTGTGATAAAATAATTAAGACAAATTATTTTCTCTCTCACACAACGACTATACCGATGGATTGGTCCGTGTCCATCTAGGTCGTGAGCATCTGTTCGATTAAATACGAGTAACTGATAGTATGATCTTCTGTGTGGGCCCGACACACCATACTAACTACAACGTATAAAATCCAGGACTATAATTTGCATAAATTTAATTAACAATAATTAAAAGCAAATGAATGTTTGTATTTAATAGGTAAATGAAAGTGTACAAGGAGTTCACAATACTCAAATCTAGACATTAAGTATACTACTCCAACAATCTCCCACTTATACTAAGGTCTAGTCTTATCTTCCAAACTCCCGGCTCCCATACTCATCACGTGCTTAAACTGTACCTCCAAGAGGTACCATGTGAATGAGCAATCTAGGTTGCCGCTCTGAAGCTATCTTGGTGACTACTGCATCGTCCCTCTGACGATGACTCGTATCAGGTGGTACTTGCCCTATGTGTTATCTTACACTTATGGACTCGTGATCTCTTAAAGTTTGCCACTGCACCGCTATTTACATAGCCTTTGGTAAACTAAGAATCACATCTAAGTCCCAGAGGTAATACCGGAGCCATACCAAATCTTCAGCTGCCTCTGAGGCCGCTATTTGGTTACCCATGGGAGAGTCCGAAAAGCATCGTGCTTATCACTCTTCCATTAAAAACTCCTCCTCCTTTAATAGTGAAACACATAGCCTGATCACGACTTACACCGGTCCTTATCAGCTTGGAAATTCGAATCCGTATAACCTAAAGGAATCAGATTGTCTGCCCCGTAACTTAGAACATAATCCCTAGTATTTCGCAAATACTTGAAAAATGCTCTTTACGGCAGTCCAATGAGCCTTTCCAGGGTTACTCTGATATCTCACTACTACGCCGACTGCATAGCAGATATCAGGCCTCGTGCATAACATTGCATACATCAAGCTTCCCACAGCCGAAGCGTAGAGCTTTCATTTCATCTTTCTCCTTTTGTGTTTGAGGACACATCTCCTTAGAAAGATAAGCTCCTTTACTGAAGGGCAGCTCACCCTTCTTGGAATCTTGCATGTTAAAACGAGCCAGAATCGTGTCTATGTAAGATTGATGGGATAAGTACAATGTTCTATTCCGGCGATCCCTTATAACCTTGATCACTAGAACATGCCCGACTTCTCCCAAATCTTTCATATCGAATTGTCTAGACAACCATCCCTTTATGTCTGATAACATTTTCACACTGTTGCCAATGAGAAGAATGTCGTCTACATAAAGCACGAGAAACACCACCTTTTTCCCATCACGTTTCCAATACACACACGATTCGTCCATGCTTTGACTGAATCCAAAAGATTGGACTACTTCGTCAAACCGCAGGTTCTACGATCTCGAGGCTTGTTTCAATCCATAAATGGATCGATTAAGCTTGCACACTAGATGATCTCGCCCCTTAGCAATGAATCCTTCTGGTTGTTTCATATAAATCGTCTCGTCAAGACTTCCATTTAGGAAAGCTGTCTTGACATCCATTTGCCACACCTCATAATCCATATGAGCTGCTATGGATAAGAGAATCCGGATCGACTTTATCTTGGCTACTGGCGAGAAGGTCTCCTCATAATCGATTCCCTCTTTCTGAGTATATCCTTTCGCAACAAGCCGAGCTTTAAAGGTTTCAACCTTTCCGTCAGATCCTCTCTTTCTCTTGTAGACCCATTTACACCCAATTGGCTTTACGCCGCTTGGTGGTTCTACAAGATCCCAGACTTTATTAGAATCCATAGATTCTATTTCGGATTTCATCGCTTTCTTCCAAGAAGGCGCATCTATATCTTGTACCGCATCATCATAGGTCCAGGGATCGATTTCATGAACTCCAGGTCCAGAGTCCGAAGACTCACCCAGTCCAATCCATCTTTCTGGTTGTTTAACAACCCTCCCACTACGACGGCGTTCCGGTGTATTAACAGTGACAGTAGGTGCAGGTTCTAGTGGTGTATTACTACTCGGTTCGACTGTATCTAGGTCTTCCTTGTCTCCTCTCAACTCATCAAGTATTATGTCACTTTTGGGCTTGTGGTCCATGACATAGTCTTCCTCTAAGAACCGAGCGTTAGTACTTATAACGATCTTCTGGTCCGTAGGACTATAGAACATGCCACCCTTAGTTCCTCTAGGATATCCTATAAACAACCGCACTTCAGTACGAGGTTCTAATTTATCGGCACCTACCTTCAACACATGTGCAGGGCACCCCCAGATCCGAACGTGTCTCAAGCTAGGCTTGCGCCCGCTCCATCGTTCCATGGGTGTTGAAGGAACCGTTTTGGATGGAACCAAGTTTAGAATGTGCGCTGCTGTTTCCAAGGCATGTCCCCAGAACATTGTAGGTAAGTCCGAATAACTCATCATCGAACGCACCATCTCCATAAGAGTCCTATTCCTTCTTTCTGACACACCATTCTGCTGAGGAGTATATGGTGATGTCATTTGAGAATCAATCCCATTCTCTGCCAAGTATGCCTTGAATTCTCCAGACAGGTACTCGCCTCCGCGATCAGATCGCAGGCATTTAATGGATTTATTTTGAAGGTTCTCCACAAAAGCCTTGAACTCCTTGAACTTGTCAAAGGATTCGCTCTTGCGGGGCATCAAATATACAAATCCATATCTTGAGTAATCATCAGTGAAAGTGATGAAGTACTCGTACCCTCCCCTTGCCTGAGTAGACATAGGTCCGCATACATCAGAGTGAATCAAATCCAACACTTGTTCAGCTCTTCGTCCTTTACCAGAAAAAGGACGCTTAGTCATTTTTCCCTCTAAACAGGATTCGCAGGTTGGAAGGTCCTCTCCTTCAACATCGCTGATTAGACCATCAGCTTTCAACCTTTGAAGCCTATTTGAGTTTATATGACCTAGCCTTAGATGCCACAAGTATAATTGATTCATCCTAGAAGGTTCCTTTCTCTTATTGGTGTTCGTAGATGTGTTATTACTCTCGGTTAGTTGCATCATGTTAGACTCAGGATTTAGCACATACAAATCGTCTACCAATGTACCAGAACAGATAATATCACTATTTCTTCTTATGATCACAGAGTGGTCAAAAGAAACAGAATATCCATTCATAATAAGTTTAGAAACCGAAATTAAATTCTTTCTAAAATTTGGTACATAAAGACAATTATGTAAAACTAAAATCCTATCACTACTAAAACGCAAGTGAACGTCTCCCACTGCAACAACCGCCACCCTCGCAGCATTGCCCATGTAGACCACGATCTCTCCCTCTCTAAGTCTCCGGGTTTCCTGGAACCCCTGCAATGAATTGCAGACATGATCAGTGGCCCCCGTATCTACACACCAGGTGCTGGTAGATAACACCACTGATAATGTTTCAGTGACTAAGGAAAATTTCGTACCTTTGATGAGAGGACAATCAGACCTCCAGTGCCCAGACTGCTTGCATCGATAGCACTTGCCTCGCGGCTTGCTCTTCCCATTCCGTGGTTTGGAACCACTGGGCTTCTTTGCTTGCACTTCCATCTTAGCCACAAGAGCTTGTGATTTTCTGACCATACTTATAAGTTCAGCTCTTTTGAAATCGTTTTTAAGCGACTCCTCAAGAGGACTGAATTTATAGAGTATGTCAATCACTTCTTGTCCGGCTTCCACACTATGTTTCAACATCATTCTGAGGTCATTCCAAATGTCCTCATGAGTTGGGACAACAGCAGATATAGAAGGCTCAACAGTCTGGACAATGTCCAGATTTCTTTTCCAATCAGTACTATATGGAACCAGTGAGTTTTCATCTTTAAGTATATCACAAAGTGGGGTCACAGTCATTCTTAACCTATAAGCACATAAAACAAACAAACAATTTAATATCCGATATTATCTCTGTTATACCCAATAAAACAGTCACCGACACGTGTCACGAATCAAAGGGCCACGTCATCAAGAGAGAAATTCAGCCAAGACAATCATGAAAGACCTTCAAAGGCATATCTAAGAAGAAGATGAGGAGCTTGGACAGTAGAGAGCGCACGGTAGAATCAGACTCCTTACACAGGGGAATCGCCTGGGGAGACTCCTGGGACGCCCGTCAATGAACTGGGACTTCACGGGGAAAGAGGCGGATTAAGCACTAAGGGAAATTAGTGGGTATTTAATGCTTCATATTAGTGGAGTAGAGGTCCAATAAGAGGCCTATATGTGGGCATTAGGTGGCATAATTAAGCCATGCATGGAGTATTATAAATAGTGGGAGTTAGATAGTGGAAAAGGGACATGCAACCTTGATTTTAATCATGTACTCTAAGTATGGATATTTGAATAAAGAGGAGCCTTGAGCTTCCATTTCCAGTACTTATGATTTCTGCATTTAGCTTAATCCTCTTGCTTTCTTACCTATAACAAATTTACCATTTTGTGTTGTTTACCAAAACCCTCAATTACCAGCAAATACTACCGACAAGTACAAAAACAACCAAAACAGTTGGCGCTAGAAGGACGAGCATCAGGTATTTAAGTTGCAGAAAAAGCTCGATTAAAATCAGAAATGGTGAACGAAGGCGAAGGCACTACAGTGTCAGGTGCATCCGGCACAAGCGGCAGGTGGCGGGCTGTGATGGGTAAGGCCGTGATGGTGGAACCCGAGGTTCCATCTCCGCCTAAAAACCCAGAACCTGAAAATAAGGAACAGCCGCCGCCCACCCAAATCAGCTCCGATGAACACAATAGCAAACGTACAGAGGCCGATGAGCCCACTGACAGTCAGGCAGATCAACGACAACGTCGACTTCGGTCACGGCGTCGGAATCGCCGTCTTCATCCGTACGAAATCGGAGGGCCGTCGACGCCTATGGCTCCACCTCCGATTAGATTCGCGAGTCTTGATACTCCACAGAAAATTGATGAAGCAATGGCTGAGTTGATGTCTTTAAAATATGTGATGACAACCCCTGTGATCCCGGTGAGGGGCATGCATGCACCCGTCGGGGAAAATCCAGGGAAGGGCCCTGAGCGAACTGCCCGAGCTCCCCGGGGGAACCGCAGAACACGCCGGGCTTTAGATCTAAATAAAAGGGCCGAATCAGTAGCTACTTCTACGGATCCTCATCGACAGGCAAGTGACATGCACGGTCAACGTGTGAATTTCTCACCGACGAGGGCCCGCAGAGCCCCCGGTGCTGATCTTGAACTGGACGATTTGAGGCAAAAGTACTCTGAACTGGAAAGGCGATTGAACGAAAATCAAATTCTCGCCGCCCCGACAGGTCGTCATAATGATCCCTTGGCTCCCGAGGTTGAACAAGCTCCAATGCAACTGGAAATTCAGCCCATGCAAATTACTTTGTACAGCGGCAAGACTGACCCAGAGGTGCACTTGAGCAGATTCAGGACGTACATGTCCGGCCGAGGAGCCACTGATGCTACTCGGTGCAAACTATTCCCACTCACCCTGGGCGATATCCCTCACCAATGGTACGTCAGCTTACCTACACATTCTATTAAGTGTTTTGACGACTTGGTGCATAGGTTTGTGTCGTATTTTGCATCCAAAGCTTCCTATATGGAGTATAGTCAGAAGCTGCTTGGGGTCAAACAGGGTGAGAACGAAACAGACGAGTCGTATGTGGATCGCGTGGAGGAACTACTGATGGCGGGCGGAGAAGAGATTGGCGATAACCTCAACCTTATTTATTATGCGGAATTAAATCCACTCGCGAGGTTTACATAATAAATCCTTATGAGCTCATCTCGGAAATATTATCAACCCTTCCGGGATACACTGTCCCGTCAAGAATTCACGGCATGCCATATATAAAATATAGTGACCCAACTTAACCGGTAATTGACCCAATAATTAAACCGGTCAATTCCTTTGGAAAATCAAAGTCACTTATACTAAATATACACACCCGCAAGTGTATCGGGGATTAAGAATAAAATACACTGAGTCTCAAATCAGTTATCGCCGAGCAAACCTAATTGATGAGTCTCAATCGATCCGCTCAATACACCAAGTGTACAAGTGTGATAAAATAATTAAGACAAATTATTTTCTCTCTCACACAACGACTATACCGATGGATTGGTCCGTGTCCATCTAGGTCGTGAGCATCTGTTCGATTAAATACGAGTAACCGATAGTATGATCTTCTGTGTGGGCCCGACACACCATACTAACTACAACGTATAAAATCCAGGACTATAATTTGCATAAATTTAATTAACAATAATTAAAAGCAAATGAATGTTTGTATTTAATAGGTAAATGAAAGTGTACAAGTAGTTCACAATACTCAAATCTAGACATTAAGTATACTACTCCAACAGGTACAAAATCTCAACACCCTTGATTTTATTTGATTTGAATTATCGTGAAATACCGTGAACGCAAGATCCGAAGATCGAACCCCGGAGTAGACGGACGATCGCGTGGTGGTGGTGAAACCACCGGACCACGCGGACCGCCCGCCTAGGGTTTCGAGGGCACGCGGAGGATCGACCCTCGGCTGGGCCGAGGGTACGCGATCGATCGCGATGATCGATCGCTGGGGCACGGGCTGGTGTCGTGCCCCTCCCCACCGTGGCGGTGGGGTTCCTCCAGACGGCGGCGAGTTGCCGGACTCGCCGCGGGGGGCTGCTGGGCAGCCCCGGCCGATCGCTGGGTGCGATCGGCATGCGATCGCTCGAACCCCGCGACGCGGGGGTTCGGCTGGGCAGCGGCGTGCCTTCGGTGCGTCGTGTGCTCGGCTGGACTCCGGCGCGTTCTGTTGGAAATCGATATCCCGGAATTAATAAATTTAAATAAATAAATTATCTAATTAATTCCGACCGAAATCCTTTGGAGATCGAATATCCGGAGTTGTCGAATTGCGGAATAACAACTCCAATCGACTCCCGGTTGCCGGAACATCTCGCCACGAACCACCACGAAGCCGGACTCAACCAAACAAGCCGCCGCGGGGAAAGCCCGCAGCTGTCCGGTCGAGCCCCCGCATGGGGCTCGCGGCTGTACACGGCAGCCGCCTAGGTCTGCCCTTGGCAGCCCCTTATGCACGCCCAGCCGCCCCCGGTGATCGCACGACCAGCCACGGCGAACCGTGGCTTGCGATCACCACCAGCCACCGCCGCTCGAGCGGCGGTCCAGTCGCGTGAGCGGGGCTGCTCCAGCAGCCCGCTGGAGGTGCGTGGGTGATCGAGCTCGCCCTCGATCAAGTCTCGGCGTCCAGCCGAGGCTCGCCCCTCTCGACCCTCTCTTGTTCGAGCCGTTGAGCCGCCGGCGGTCCGGTGATCTTCGATCACCACCGCCCGGTTCAACCTCGACAAAGGTCGCGTTCTCGGATCTTGGTTCACGATATTTTTACGATAATTAAACGATAAAATCATAAAGAGGGTTTTACGATTTACCTCGTTCTCGTTGTTCGGAAAAACGAAGAACTCAATTTGACGACCTTGAGATCTTCCCACGTATTCCTTGCACTAGCCCGGACGTCGTGTGGGCGACGATCTACCGAACTCCATGGATCCTCCTCTCTACTTTCTCTCTCTAGAATTGTGATCTTCAACTTATGAGAATAGAGAAGACCATGTAGTGCTTTTATAGGCTACGTAGGGGATCTTAAGGAGGTGGAATATTGGGCTTCCAATATTGAAGATTAAATTGAGCCCAATGCTCAAGTCCATTAATCCTTATCAATATTAATTAATTCTATTTTCCACTATATAAAATTAATTGCACTCCCAATATTAAACCATATTATATCAAATAATATTTCTCCGGTAGTATTATTTATTCCGTGTATTTAAGATATAAATATCCATGAATAAAATTAATTTATTGCTAATTAATTTATTCATCTCTTATATCCGAGACTAGTACCATTCAACCTTAATTATTATGCGGAACGAATCCACCTGCAGGGTTTACATAATAATTCCTTATGAACTCATCTCGGGGATATTATCAACCCTTCCGGGATACACTTTCTCGTCAAGTATTCACGGCATGCCATATATAAAATATAGTGACCCAACTTAACCGGTAATTGACCCAATAATTAAATCGGTCAATTCCTTTGGAAAATCAAAGTCACTTATACTAAATATACACACCCGCAATTGTATCGGGGATTAAGAATAAAATACACTGAGTCTCAAATCAGTTATCGCCGAGCAAACCTAATTGATGAGTCTCAATCGATCCGCTCAATACACCAAGTGTACAAGTGTGATAAAATAATTAAGACAAATTATTTTCTCTCTCACACAACGACTATACCGATGGATTGGTCCGTGTCCATCTAGGTCGTGAGCATCTGTTCGATTAAATACGAGTAACCGATAGTATGATCTTCTGTGTGGGCCCGACACACCATACTAACTACAACGTATAAAATCCAGGACTATAATTTGCATAAATTTAATTAACAATAATTAAAAGCAAATGAATGTTTGTATTTAATAGGTAAATGAAAGTGTACAAGGAGTTCACAATACTCAAATCTAGACATTAAGTATACTACTCCAACAGGTACAAAATCTCAACACCCTTGATTTTATTTGATTTGAATTATCGTGAAATACCGTGAACGCAAGATCCGAAGATCGAACCCCGGAGTAGACGGACGATCGCGTGGTGGTGGTGAAACCACCGGACCACGCGGACCGCCCGCCTAGGGTTTCGAGGGCACGCGGAGGATCGACCCTCGGCTGGGCCGAGGGTACGCGATCGATCGCGATGATCGATCGCTGGGGCACGGGCTGGTGTCGTGCCCCTCCCCACCGTGGCGGTGGGGTTCCTCCAGACGGCGGCGAGTTGCCGGACTCGCCGCGGGGGGCTGCTGGGCAGCCCCGGCCGATCGCTGGGTGCGATCGGCATGCGATCGCTCGAACCCCGCGACGCGGGGGTTCGGCTGGGCAGCGGCGTGCCTTCGGTGCGTCGTGTGCTCGGCTGGACTCCGGCGCGTTCTGTTGGAAATCGATATCCCGGAATTAATAAATTTAAATAAATAAATTATCTAATTAATTCCGACCGAAATCCTTTGGAGATCGAATATCCGGAGTTGTCGAATTGCGGAATAACAACTCCAATCGACTCCCGGTTGCCGGAACATCTCGCCACGAACCACCACGAAGCCGGACTCAACCAAACAAGCCGCCGCGGGGAAAGCCCGCAGCTGTCCGGTCGAGCCCCCGCATGGGGCTCGCGGCTGTACACGGCAGCCGCCTAGGGCTGCCCTTGGCAGCCCCTTATGCACGCCCAGCCGCCCCCGGTGATCGCACGACCAGCCACGGCGAACCGTGGCTTGCGATCACCACCAGCCACCGCCGCTCGAGCGGCGGTCCAGCCGCGTGAGCGGGGCTGCTCCAGCAGCCCGCTGGAGGTGCGTGGGTGATCGAGCTCGCCCTCGATCAAGTCTCGGCGTCCAGCCGAGGCTCGCCCCTCTCGACCCTCTCTTGTTCGAGCCGTTGAGCCGCCGGCGGTCCGGTGATCTTCGATCACCACCGCCCGGTTCAACCTCGACAAAGGTCGCGTTCTCGGATCTTGGTTCACGATATTTTTACGATAATTAAACGATAAAATCATAAAGAGGGTTTTACGATTTACCTCGTTCTCGTTGTTCGGAAAAACGAAGAACTCAATTTGACGACCTTGAGATCTTCCCACGTATTCCTTGCACTAGCCCGGACGTCGTGTGGGCGACGATCTACCGAACTCCATGGATCCTCCTCTCTACTTTCTCTCTCTAGAATTGTGATCTTCAACTTATGAGAATAGAGAAGACCATGTAGTGCTTTTATAGGCTACGTAGGGGATCTTAAGGAGGTGGAATATTGGGCTTCCAATATTGAAGATTAAATTGAGCCCAATGCTCAAGTCCATTAATCCTTATCAATATTAATTAATTCTATTTTCCACTATATAAAATTAATTGCACTCCCAATATTAAACAATATTATATCAAATAATATTTCTCCGGTAGTATTATTTATTCCGTGTATTTAAGATATAAATATCCATGAATAAAATTAATTTATTGCTAATTAATTTATTCATCTCTTATATCCGAGACTAGTACCATTCAACCTTAATTATTATGCGGAACGAATCCACCTGCAGGGTTTACATAATACTTCCTTATGAACTCATCTCGGGGATATTATCAACCCTTCCGGGATACACTTTCCCGTCAAGTATTCACGGCATGCCATATATAAAATATAGTGACCCAACTTAACCGGTAATTAACCCAATAATTAAATCGGTTAATTCCTTTGGTAAATCAAAGTCACTTATATTGAATATACACACCCGCAATAGTTTCGGGGATTAAGAATAAAATACACTGAGACTCGAATCGATTATCGCCGGCAATCCTAATCGATGAATCTCAACGATCCGCTCAATACACCAAGTGTACAAGTGTGATAAAATAATTAAGACAAATTATTTTCTCTCTCACACAACGACTATACCGATGGATTGGTCCGTGTCCATCTAGGTCGTGAGCAACTGTTCGATTAAATACGAGTAACCGATAGTATGATCTTCTGTGTGGGCCCGACACACCATACTAACTACAACGTATAGAATCCAGGACTATAATTTGCATATATTTAATTATAAATAATTAAACGCAAATAATTGTTTATTTAATTAAATAGATTAGTGGCAATGGATCGTGAGTTTAAGTTACTTAAATCTAGACATTAAGTACACAACTCCAACAATCTCCCACTTGTACTAAGGTCTAGTCATTTCCTCCAAACTCCCGACTCCCATACTCATCACGTGCTTAAGTTGTACTTCCAAGAAGTACTATGTGAATGAGCACTCTAGGTTGTCGCTCTGAAGTTATCTTGGTGACTACAGCGTCGTCTCCCTCGACGATGACTCGTATCAGGTGGTACTTGCACTATGTGTTATCTTACACTTATGGACTTGTGATTTCATACCATTTGCCATTGCACCGCTATGTACATAGCCTTTGGCAAATTAAGAATCACATCTAAGTCCCAGAGATTATCCCGGAGTTATACCAAAACTTCCGCTGCCTCTGAGGCCGCTATTTGGTTACCCATGGCAGAGTCCGAAAAGCATCGTGCTTATCACTCTTCCATGTTAAAACTCCTTCTCCTTCAATAGTGAAACACATAGCCTGATATCGACTTACACTGGTCCTCATTCGATTAGAAATCTAAGAGAATGTAATCCAAAGGAAATGTTCGTCTGCTTCGTAGTCTAGAACAGTACTTCGAAAGTACTTTTATGGCAGTCGAATATTCCTTTCCAGGATTACCTTGATATCCTCCCACTATGCTAACCGCATAGCCGATATCAGGTTCTTGTTTTCAACAATGCATTTATTAAGCTTTCCACACTAAAAGTGTAAGAAACTGCTTTCATTGTTTCTATCTCCTTTTGTGTTCCAAAACACATATCCTTAGATAGATGCATTCCGTCTCTGAAAGGTAACGAACCTTTCTCGGAATCTTGCATGTCAAAACGAACCATAATCATATATATGTAAGATGTCCAGGAGAAGTACAATGTTCTTTTCTTGAGATCCTAGATCTTAAGAACATGCTCTAACTTCTTCTTCATCTCATATATCGATTTTTCTAGACAACCATCATTTTATGTCTGACAACATCTTTACATTGTTACCAATGATAAAATGTTATCTACATAAAACCTCCGAGAAACACCACCTTGTTTTCCATCACGTTTCCAATACACACGATTCGTCTATGCTTTTGATGAATCCATAAAATGGACTATCTCATCAATTTGCAAGTACCACGAACTCAATGCTTTGTTTCAATCCATAAATGGATCAACTAAGCTTGTACTCTAAATGATCTTGCTTCTTAGCAATAATCCTTATTGCTCTCCAAGAAGGCACATTTAGATCTAGTACCGCCTTCATGTAGATCTAGGGATCGATTTCATGTATACTAGGTCCAGAGTCCGAAGACTCTCCTAGTCTTATGAATATCTCCGGTTGTCCCACAACCTCCCACTACAATGGCATTCCGGTGTATAAACAGTGATAACAGTAGGTGCAGTTAGTGGTATACCGCTACTCGGTTCGGCTGGTTCTAAGTCTTAATCTTTCTCTCTCATTTCAAAGTATCATGTCACTTTAGGCTTGTGGTTCATCATATAGTCTTTCTCTAAGAACCGGGCGTTAGAACTTATAACGTCCTTCTGGTTCATAGTACTATTGAACACACATCTTTTGTTCTTCTAGGATATTCTACAACCGCATTTGAATGCGCCGTTGTTTCCAGACATATCCATAGAACATAGGTAGTTCCGTATAACTCATCTTTTACTATCTCTATAAGTGTTCCATTTCTTATTATCGACACACCATTTCTACACAACAGTGTATGATTTGGGATCAAATCCCAATCTCTGATTAGTATGCCATGCATTCCTCAGACAGGTACTTGCCTCCGCGATCAAATCGCAGGCTACAAATGGATATACCTTGATGGTTCTCCACAATTGCTTAGTGTCCATTGACTTGTCAAAACACTTGCTTTTGTGGCACATCATGTATTCTAATCCATTTCTCGAGTAATCATCAAATGAAGTACTCGTACCTTATTGTCTGAGTAGACATCGGTCTGCATACATCAGAGTCAATCAATTCTTATACTTGTCCGGATCTTACATCTTATATCCATAAAGGATTGCTTAGTCATATTATCTTCCAAATTAGATTCATAGGTCGGAAGGTCCACTCCCTCAACTTAATTGATCAAATATCAATTTTCGACCTTTGAACTTCTTATTTGAATAAACATGATTCAGCATAAGAATCCACAAGTATAATTGATAAAGAAATCTCTTATTAGTAAAACGAGTTTTACTACGGTTCGTTGCATTGTGGTGGACTCAGGATCCATCATTTATATATTGCTAGCCAATGTACCAGAATAGATACTATCTTTATTTCTTCTCATAACCATCAAATGATTAAAAGAAATAAAATATCCATTCATTAGAAATCCAGAACAAAGTTCTTTCTAATATGAAAGGTACATAAAAGCAATAACTCAAAATGAAATCCTATAAAATGTCCTCCACTGCAACAGCTGCCTCCTTACAGCATTGCCCATGTAGACTACGATCTTTTCTTTTCTAAGTCGTCGGGTTTCCTGGAACCCTTGCATTTAGAATGCACATACCGTCAGTGGTTCCATATCTACATACCAGGTTCCGGTAGATAATACCACTGACTATGTTTTATGACTAAAGAAAATTTCGTACTTCTTTTGAGAGGATAATCAGACTTCCAGTACCCAGACTGTTTGCATCGAGAACTATTGCCTCATGGCTTTCTCGTCCCATCTCGTGGTCTAAGCAACTTAGGACCACTGGGATTCTTTGCTTGCTTTTCCTTTCCCCGATTTTGCCCTTAGGTTCGAAACCTTTGGCATTGGCTACAAGAGCTTGCGATTTCCGTCTCAACTCGTCCAAAAGGTCAATCATCTCAAAAACGTGTTTAAGCGTTTCCTCGAATGACTGGCCTTTATGAGTATCCTCATCGATTCTTGTCTAGCCGCCTATGTCAATAGGCTCGGGAGGACAAAGCTCACTGAGTACAACCTTGCACTCTTTAACAGTTTGGGTAATGTCTAGATCTCTATTCCAATCATTACATTTAGGGACCAGTGAGTTTATAATCCTTACGTATCACAGAAAGTGGGTTCAAAGTCATATCCTAATCTATGAGCACATATAACAACAAACAATCGATTTAATCTCCGATATTATCTCCCTCAAATAATATCATTAAACCACTAATCACATCTAAAATCCCATCAGATATGGCAAGCCACGATAGTGTGGACGTTTACCTATCCAAATGATTTAGCAATTAGATTTCCTTCGGTCGTACATCATCATTAGCGTTACTTCGATGGGAAGAATACTAAGAAGCGTACCTAAGTGTAAACCATTACTCAGTATCTAAGAAGATTGTTTGGGACACGCATATTCACCGCAAGCCACGATAGTGTGGACGTTTACGTTAACATACGCTCCTTTACTCCCTTCTATAACTGTCTACATCAATCGTTCCAAAATCCCATTCAATGTAGCAAGCCACGATAGTGTGGACGTTTACTACACCAAAAGACTTTTACAATTGACATCCAACTACTTGAATCATTTAATCTTGTAAATCAGGACGCGGAGAATCATAAGTGAAACTCGAAGTTTCTAACCAGTGATTCACCATGCGAACGACCCTATCTCTCATAAATGAGGGAGCCGAGCAGACAATCGATCTAGTCATCAAATGACACGAAAGTCTCTAATTTGTGTCCTCGACATGACCAAGTGGCTTTGCCTCCATTCCACTCCCCGGGGTGAGAATGAGTCGACTTGAAATCAGTTTTGGAAAGACAAATTAGGCATTGTTTGATAAACTTAATCAATGTTTCTCGTAAAAGGAATTACAAGAATTCTCCTCCAATGACTTGTCTATACGAACTTCAAAAAGTCCATAAAAGTCACCAAGAGAACAGCAATGGAGACCATGGATATGTTTCCATACCCTCTCCCACTTAGCTTTTTACAATAAAGGGATACGCTATCTAATGCATAATTAAATACACATAAGCATGCATACATGAAATAAAGCACATAGAATATTATCACATAATCAAAATAATACTAGAATATTATTTTTCCGACTATTATGGCTTTATCGCATCCCCGTATGCGTCTTCTAGTCCTTAGTCTTCGTTCTTTGAATGCTCCATGTGAAGGGAATATTAATTCCAATATTTAAATCTATTTATTTTTAATAAATCCAAAAATTACTTAATTCGAAAATTAAGTCAATCGAATAAATCAAAAATAAAATTAAATATTATTAAATCTCTAGAATAATCTATCCAAGACCCACTTGGAATATTCTAGAAGACTTCTATAATAGAATAAGGAAATAAAATAAATTAGGACTCTTCTACTTTCCAAAATTAATTAATTTCTATGTCTATGAAAATTCCCATAAAATAGGAATAATCAAATAGGAAATAAATTAATTTAATAATTAATTATTTTCCTTTCTAATTCCATTAAATCTCTAGAATCCTATTCCAAGTAGAACTTAGAATATTCTAGAAGACTTCCATAATAGAATAAGGAAATAAATTAATTCCAATTAATTCTTTTCCTATTTCCATGAGAATTCCCAAAAAATAGGAATACTCAAAATAGGAAAACCGAATCAATTAGGAAAGTGAATCTAGGTAGGAGAACACGAGATCACGAGGACCCCGCGTCCCCCACCATCGATCGCCGGCCGGGGAGGAGCGCCTCCGCCACCTCAGCCCACGCGCCACCACCACCGGTGGCCGGCGTGGCCGAGGGTTCCCGCGGGCAGCCCCCACGCCCCCTTTCGATCGATCCTCATGGGATCGATCATCATGATTGATCCCCGGTCCTCCCTCTCTTCGTCTCCTCCGTCACACTTTTCCGGTCGTCGTTTCGTCCTCGATCCAACGTAAATAAATTACAAATTTATTACTACGTTATCCGGTATCGATTCTCTCCATGAAATCAACCTCATACAATTTCCGGGAAAATAAGAACAAGCATTCACCACACAAGAACAAATATTGACATCACAGAGAGTTTAATAATCAAGAAAAATATTATGACATTAATTAACAATAATTAAATCTAACCATAATAATCGGAAACCCTGCAAGGTAGAACAATTTATCGAAAAATACCATGAACTAAAACCAACGCTCTGATACCAATTGTTGGAAATCGATATCCCGGAATTAATAAATTTAAATAAATAAATTATCTAATTAATTCCGATCGAAATCCTTTGGAGATCGAATATCCGGAGTTGTCGAATTGCGGAATAACAACTCCAATCGACTCCCGGTTGCCGGAACATCTCGCCACGAACCACCACGAAGCCGGACTCAACCAAACAAGCCGCCGCGGGGAAAGCCCGCAGCTGTCCGGTCGAGCCCCCGCATGGGGCTCGCGGCTGTACACGGCAGCCGCCTAGGGCTGCCCTTGGCAGCCCCTTATGCACGCCCAGCCGCCCCCGGTGATCGCACGACCAGCCACGGCGAACCGTGGCTTGCGATCACCACCAGCCACCGCCACTCGAGCGGCGGTCCAGCCGCGTGAGCGGGGCTGCTCCAGCAGCCCGCCGGAGGTGCGTGGGTGATCGAGCTCGCCCTCGATCAAGTCTCGGCGTCCAGCCGAGGCTCGCCCCTCTCGACCCTCTCTTGTTCGAGCCGTTGAGCCGCCGGCGGTCCGGTGATCTTCGATCACCACCGCCCGGTTCAACCTTGACAAAGGTCGCGTTCTCGGATCTTGGTTCACGATATTTTTACGATAATTAAACGATAAAATCATAAAGAGGGTTTTACGATTTACCTCGTTCTCGTTGTTCGGAAAAACGAAGAACTCAATTTGACGACCTTGAGATCTTCCCACGTATTCCTTGCACTAGCCCGGACGTCGTGTGGGCGACGATCTACCGAACTCCATGGATCCTCCTCTCTACTTTCTCTCTCTAGAATTGTGATCTTCAACTTATGAGAATAGAGAAGACCATGTAGTGCTTTTATAGGCTACGTAGGGGATCTTAAGGAGGTGGAATATTGGGCTTCCAATATTGAAGATTAAATTGAGCCCAATGCTCAAATCCATTAATTCTTATCAATATTAATTAATTCTATTTTCCACTATATAAAATTAATTGCACTCCCAATATTAAACCATATTATATCAAATAATATTTCTCCGGTAGTATTATTTATTCCGTGTATTTAAGATATAAATATCCATGAATAAAATTAATTTATTGCTAATTAATTTATTCATCTCTTATATCCGAGACTAGTACCATTCAACCTTAATTATTATGCGGAACGAATCCACCTGCAGGGTTTACATAATAATTCCTTATGAACTCATCTCGGGGATATTATCAACCCTTCCGGGATACACTTTCCCGTCAAGTATTCACGGCATGCCATATATAAAATATAGTGACCCAACTTAACCGGTAATTAACCCAATAATTAAATCGGTTAATTCCTTTGGTAAATCAAAGTCACTTATATTGAATATACACACCCGCAATAGTTTCGGGGATTAAGAATAAAATACACTGAGACTCGAATCGATTATCGCCGGCAATCCTAATCGATGAATCTCAACGATCCGCTCAATACACCAAGTGTACAAGTGTGATAAAATAATTAAGACAAATTATTTTCTCTCTCACACAACGACTATACCGATGGATTGGTTCGTGTCCATCTAGGTCGTGAGCAACTGTTCGATTAAATACGAGTAACCGATAGTATGATCTTCTGTGTGGGCCCGACACACCATACTAACTACAACGTATAGAATCCAGGACTATAATTTGCATATATTTAATTATAAATAATTAAACGCAAATAATTGTTTATTTAATTAAACAGATTAGTGGCAATGGATCGTGAGTTTAAGTTACTTAAATCTAGACATTAAGTACACAACTCCAACACGTTCGTCGGCGTTCGTGTGATCTCCGGCGAAAGGTTTTTGATCGGGTTATTATTTTCCGCAAATTTTAATAGCCCAGGATATCGAATTCCAACACAACCATGTACTGGACATATTGGACACATGAAATGAAGTAGTGCACTTATGGGTGGAATTGTACTTCTTTATCTGAAATGTAGCTTCATCAGTAATCTTGAGAAAATGTCAAGCCCAATCACAATTCTCATCCTTGCCCCTAGCATAAATTCTGATGATGTCATTCTTGAAGAACCTTATAGACCTTTTGAGTTGATAGCATGTGAGGTCATAGCCTTTTTAAACAACTCCTTATTTGCAAACACCATCCCAATTTGGAAAATAGGAATATAGACAATTTTTTTGTTGAATTTGGATATGGCAACTCCAAGCCTCTCATCATTAGAAATTATTCTTTCATCAAATTCATCTCCTTCGTCAACAATTGCTTCATCTCCACTATCATCACCACTTTCATCACTTTGGACAACAAACGCACTATCACTGGAAATATCCTCCTCAGTTGGGGTGTCTTCACACGGGTAATCTGAATAACAACTATCACTATAGTCATCTTCATCAACTTCTCTAGCAAGAGAATCCACATAATCTTATAGAAACTAATTTTTTCTCTGATTGTGTCTCTTGTGCCTCATTGTGTGTCTCTTGTTGCTGCACCTTTTCTTGAGCCTCATTTGTGTGTCTCTTTTTGTTACACACCCTCTTCATGAACATCATCTTATTTCATTTGTTAATTCACACTCTCTTCATGAACTTCATCTTCATTCCCATGTTCCACCTCATTTCCTTTCCTCTGCTACTGCACACACTCTTCGCTGACCATTTCTACACAAATCTCAAGTTCACGAGTATGGTGAAAGTTTTTGAGCTACTCTTGCAAGTTTGCATAAGTCATCGGTGCTTTAAAACCATCACCTTTCAACCCAAAAAATCCCAGTGTGCCAACCACTCTTTCTTGAAAACACAATCGATTTAGATTTTCAACAGTGAGGTCTCCCCGAGTGAAGTAATCAATAGCTACAACTTTTCCACCATAATACATTACTATTGGTCGTTTACCAAATTTGTCTCCATGTTTCAAAAATAGAGTAAATAGCATGAATGTGAAGGGTATATAGGAGGATGAATACCAAGTTGCCATGGATTGTTGAGCCCGGTGTAGACCCTTAGTAACGAAAAGTTCTTGTACTTGATTTTTTCATTCGCGTTGCCCACTTTGATTTTCACCATTTTCCTCTTTCTGACTTCTTCCGAATCTTCAGCACAAGGAGAATTGACGATTTGTACTTGGAAACGTTGGTTTAGGGTTTCAATTGTATGAATTGCGGGATTTAATTGTTGGAATTTCATATTTGATAATTAGGCTTCGTATGTAAAATTTGGGGTGACGAAGACGATCTAAGGAGAAATGAATTTAATTAATAGAGTTAATAGGTTTATTCAGCGAAAAAATAATTTTCTTTAATTACGCTCCTAAATTATCAGAAATTTACATTCATTGCCATCAATTTATCCCCCTAAAATTGAGTGGAATATTGACGTGGATAAACGACCAACCGTGAATCGCCATGTGGAAAACTCGTGCATTGCACGTGCATCATCTGGTCATAATTGATCGGTAAAGACCAAATTTGATTTTTTCGATAAAAAAAAGACCAATCGTGGGATAGACATGTGTTACAGCACCAATTGTGATATTATCTCTAAAAAAATATTACTCTCTCCATCCCATAGAAAATGTCACATTTCACCTTTTTTAATGTCCCAAAGTAATGGTCACACCCTCCTCATTTACACACTTTATATTATGAAAATACTTTTATACCCCTCAAAAAACCCAAAAAAAAAAGTTAAAAATTGTGCAAATCCCCTATGCCCATTTCAATAATAATAATAATAATAAATTGGGTCTCATTGCTAGTGGAAGTGAGTCAGTGCATTGGATAGAATTTATCATTTTTTTCCCAAAATCATTTTTTAATTACGTGACACTAAAAAGTGGAAAGTGCAATTAAAAAAGTGACCCCTGCTGGAGTAGTATACTTAATGTCAAGATTTGAGTATTCTGAACTCCTTGTACACTTTCATTTAACTATTAATAACGAACATTCATTTGCTTTTAATTATTGTTAATTAAATATATGCAAATTATAGTCCTGGATTTTATACGTTGTAGTTAGTATGGTGTGCATGGGCACACAGAAGATCATACTATCGGTTACTCGTATTTAATCGAACAGTTGCTCACGACCTAGATGGACACGGACCAATCCATCGGTATAGTCGTTGTGTGAGAGAGAAAATAATTTATCTTAATTATTTTATCACACTTGTACACTTGTTGTATTGAGCGGATCGCTTGAGACTTATCAATTAGGATTGCTCTGTGATAATTGATTTAAGTCTCGGAGTATTTTATTCTTAATCCCTGAAACAATTGCGGGTGTGTATATTTAATATAAGTGACTTTGATTTTCCAAAGGAATTAACCGATTTAATTATTGGGTTAATTACCGGTTAAGTTGGGTCACTATATTTTATATATGGCATGCCGTGAATTCTTGAAGGGACAGTGTATCCCGGAAGGGTTGATAATATCCCCGAGATGAGCTCATAAGGATTTATTATGTAAACCTCGCGAGTGGATTTGTTCCCGCATAATAAATAAGGTTGAGTGGTACCATTCTCGGATATAAGAGATGAATAAATTTATTAAGCAATAAATAAATGTTATTCATGGATATTTAAATCTTAAATACACGGAATAAATAATACTAACCGGAGAAATATTATTCGATATAATATGGTTTAATATTGGGAGTGCAATTAATTTATATAGTGGAAAATAAATTAATTAATATTGATAAAGATTAATGGACTTGAGCATTGGGCTCAATTTAATGTTCAATATTAGAAGCCCAATATTCCACCTCCTTTAGATCCCCTACGTAGCCTATAAAAGCACTACATGGCCTTCATAAATCAAGAGACAAGAATATCAATACTTGATAGTTCTAGAGAGTTGAAGGAGATCCATAGGAGTTCGATAGATCGTCGCCCACCCGACGTTCGAACGGAGTGCAAGGAATACGTGGGAAGATTCAAAGGTGTTTGATTTCGTTTCTCCGAACAACGAATCGAAGGTAAAATCTAAACGCGCTTTATGATTTTAATTGATTCGATTTATTGAGAATACCGTAGAACGAAGATCCGGAAAAGTCGAACCCGGATTAGACGGACGATCGCGTGGTGGTGGCGAAGCCACCGGACCACGCCAATCGCCCGCTAGGGTTTCGGCGGGCACGGGGAGGATCGACCCTCGGCTGGGCCGAGGGCGTGCGATCGATCACGTTGATCGATCGCTGGGCACGGGCTGGTGCCGTGCCCGACCCCGCCGTGAAGGCGGGGCTCCTCCATGCAGCGGCGAGTCGCCGGACTCGCCGCGGGGGGCTGCTTGGCAGCCCCGGCCGATCGCTGGATGCGATCGGCGTGCGATCGCATGAACCCCGCGATGCGGGGGTTCGGCTGGGGGCGGGCTGCATGCCTTCGGGCGTGTGGTCTCCTCGGCTGGACTCCGGCGCGTTCGTCGGCGTTCGTGTGATCTCCGGCGAAGGTTTTTGATCGGGTTATTATTTCCGCAATTTTAATAGCCCGGGATATCGAATTCCAACAATTGGTATCAGAGCGTGGTTTACGTTCGCGGTATTTTCGATAAAATTGTTCTACCTTGCAGGGTTCCGACTATTATGGCTTGATGATTATTTATTTAATTTAATTTGTCATGATTGTTGGTTTGATTAAACTCTCGGACAAGTCGAGATTCGTTTTTGGTGGTGAATACTTGTAATAGTAAAAATTCGGGGGTTGACCGAATTTAGGTTTATTATTATTGTTCTATCTTTTTCCGGAAATTGTATAGGGTCGATTTCATGTATAGAATCGATACCGGATAGTGTAAAATTAAATTGTAATTTATTTTGCGTTGGATCGATGCCGAGACGACCGCCGGAGAAGACATGTGACGAAGGAGATGATCGAGAGGGTGAACGGGACAAGGATCGACCATCCCCATGGTCGATCCATGAGGATCGATCGACCCTAGCCGGAAGAGGGGCTGCCCGCGGGAGTTCCGGCCACGCCAGCCACCAAGGGAGGTGGCGCGTGGGCTGGGCGGCGGCGGCACCTAGGCGAAGGTCGATGGTGGCGCGGGGATCCCCACCTCGCGCTATCCCGGTCCGGTGATTCTACTTTCCTAATTAATTCGTTTTTCCTATTTGAGTTTTTCCTATTTTTGGGAATTCTCATGGATTAGGAAAAGAATTAATTGGAATTAATTTTATTTCCTTATTCTATTATGGAAGTCTTCTAGAGTATTCCGAGTTCTACTTGGAATAGGATCCTAGAGATTTAATAGAATTGGAAAGGAATAAAAGTTAATTTATGATTGATTTAGTTCCTAATTGATTATTCCTATTTTATGGGAATTTTCATAGTAATGGAAATTAATTAATCTTGGAATGTAGAAGAGTCCCAAATTATTTTATTTCCTTATTTCATTATGGAAATCATCTAGAATATTCCAAGTGGGTCTTGGATAGATTATTCTAGAGATTTAATGAAGTAGAAAGGGAAAATAAAATAAATAAAAAAATATTAATAATATTTAAATTTATTTTTGATTTATTCGATTGACTTAATTATTTTTAATTAAGTATCTTTTGGATTTATTAAAAATAAATAGATTTAAATATTAGAAATTAATATTCTCGTCACATGGAGCATTCAAGAACGAAGACTGAAGACTAGAAGATGCGTACGGAGATGGAGTAAAGCCATAATAGTCGGAAAATAATATTCTAGTATTATTTTGACTATGTGATAATACTATGTGCTTTATTACATGTATGCATGCTATATGTGTTTATTTTATGAACTAGATAGCGTATCTCTTTATTGTAAAAAGCTAAGTGGGAGAGGGTATGGAAACATACCCATGGTCTCCATTGCTGCTCTCTTGGTGACTTTTATAAACTTTTAAAGTTTATATAGATAAGTTATTGGAGGAGAGTTCTTGTAATTCCTCTTACGAGAAACATTGATTAAGTTTATCAAACAATGCCTAATTTGTCTTTCCGAAGCTGATTTCAAGTCGACTCATTCTCACCCCGGGGAGTGGAATGGAGCCAGAGCCACTTGGTCATGTAGAGGACACAAATTAGAGATCTTCGTACCATTCTTTGATAGATGGATCGATTGTCTGCTCGGCTCCCTCATTTATGAGAGATAGGGTTGTTCGCATGGTGAATCACTGGTTAGAAACTTCGAGTTTCACTTATGATTCTCCACGTCTTGATTTATAAGATTGAATGGATCAAGTAATTGGGAGTCAATTATAAAAGTCTCTTGGTGTAGTAAACGTCCACACCACGTGGCTTGCTATGCTGGCGGATTTTGGATTAATTGATGTAGACAGTTGTGTTGGAGTTGTGTACTTAATGTCTAGATTTAAGTAACGGTAAACTCCCGGTCATAGCATTTAATCTATTAAATTAATAAACAATTGTTTGCATTTAATTATTGATAATTAAATATATGCAAAATATAGTCCTGGATTCTATACGTTGTAGTTAGTATGGTGTGCGGGCCCACACAGAAGATCATACTACCGGTTACTCGTATTTAATCAAACAGTTGCTCACGACCTAGATGGACACGGACCAATCCATCGGTATAGTCGTTGTGTGAGAGAGAAAATAATTTGTCTTAATTATTTTATCACACTTGTACACTTAGTGTATTGAGCGGATCGCTTGAGATTTATCGATTATGATTGCCGTAGATAATCGATTCAAGTCTCAGAGTATTTTATTCTTAATCCCCGATACTATTACGGGTGTGTATATTTAATATATGTGACTTTGATTTTCCAAAGGAATTAACCGATTTAATTATTGGGTTAATTACCGGTTAAGTTGGGTCACTATATTTTATATATGGCATGCCGTGAATACTTGACGGGAAAGTGTATCCCGGAAGGGTTGATAATATCCCCGAAATGAGTTCATAAGGAATTATTGTGTAAACCTCATGAGTGGATTCGTTCCGCACAATAATTAAGGTTGAATGGTACTAGTCTCGGATTCAAGAGATGAATAAATTAATTAGCAATAAATTAATTTTATTCATGGTTATTTAAATCTTAAATACACGGAATAAATAATACTACCGGAGAAATATTATTTGATATAATATGGTTTAATATTGGGAGTGCAATTAATTTATATAGTGGAAAATAAATTAATTAATATTAATGGGAGATTAATAGATTTGGGCTTGGGCTCAATTTAATCATTAATATTGGAAGCCCAATATTCCACCTCCATTAGATCCCCTACGTAGCCTATAAAAGCACTACATGGTCTTCTCTATTCTACACACAACATAACTTGAAGATCATAATTCTTCTAGAGAGAGAAAGTAGAGAGAGAGAGAAGAGGATCCATAAGCTTGGAGGATCGTCGCCCACCCGACGTTCAAGCTAATGCAAGGAATACGTGGGAAGATCGTAAGGTCATCAATTGAATTCGTTTCTCCGCACAACGAATCAAAAGGTAAAATCATAAACTCCCTTCTATGATTTTATGTGAATTGATTGTGATACATACATGAACGCACGATCCGGGAAAAACGAAGAACTTCGGGGACGGGGATTCGAGATCCCCGGCGAAGGTTCAACGGACCCTCGGCTGGGAGCCGAGGGCGTGCGGTCGAGCCCTAGGGCTTCGACCGCGAGGCACGCGAGGAACCCCGGCTGGGAGCCGGGGTGGGCGATCGACTGTGGTGGTCGATCGCCGGGCAGCCGCGGCTGGAGCCGCGGCGGGTTTGCCGCTGGGCGAACCGCCCTCCTCGGGCGGTGGCGGTGAGTCGCCGGACTCACCGCCCGGCGCTGCCGGAGCAGCCCCAGCGATCGCATCCGTGCGATCGCGAACCCCACGGTGGGGTTCGGCTAGGGTTTGTTGGAGTAGTATACTTAATGTCTAGATTTGAGTATTTTGAACTCCTTGTACACTTTCATTTACCTATTAAATACGAACATTCATTTGCTTTTAAATTATTGTTAATTAATTATATGCAAAATATAGTCCTGGATTCTATACGTTGTAGTTAGTATGGTGTGCGACGTCACACAGAAGATCATACTATCGGTTACTCGTATTTAATCGAACAGATGCTCACGACCTAGATGGACACGGACCAATCCATCGGTATAGTCGTTGTGTGAGAGAGAAAATAATTTGTCTTAATTATTTTATCACCCTTGTACACTTGGTGTATTGAGCGGATCGATTGAGAGTCATCAATTAGGATTGCTCGGCGATAATTGATTTGAGACTCAGTGTATTTTATTCTTAATCCCCGATATTGTTGCGGGTGTGTATATTCAGTATAAGTGACTTTGATTTACCAAAGGAATTAACCGATTTAATTATTGGGTTAATTACCGGTTAAGTTGGGTCACTATATTTTATATATGGCATGCCGTGAATAATTGACCGGACAGTGTATCCCGGAAGGGTTGATAATATCCCCGAGATGAGCTCATAAGGATTTATTATGTAAACCTCGCGAGTGGATTTAATTCCGCATAATAAATAAGGTTGAGTGGTACTAGTCTCGGATAAAAGAGATGAATAAATTTATTAAGCAATAAATAAATTTTATTCATGGATATTTATATCTTAAATACACGGAATAAATAAATACTACCGGAGAAATATTATTTGGATATAATATGGTTTAATATTGGGAGTGCAATTAATTTATATAGTGGAAAATAAATTAATTAATATTAATGGGAGATTAATAGATTTGGGCTTGGGCTCAATTTAATCATTAATATTGGAAGCCCAATATTCCACCTCCATTAGATCCCCTACGTAGCCTATAAAAGCACTACATGGTCTTCTCTATTCTACACACAACATAACTTGAAGATCATAATTCTTCTAGAGAGAGAAAGTAGAGAGAGAGAGAAGAGGATCCATAAGCTTGGAGGATCGTCGCCCACCCGACGTTCAAGCTAATGCAAGGAATACGTGGGAAGATCGTAAGGTCATCAATTGAATTCGTTTCTCCGCACAACGAATCAAAAGGTAAAATCATAAACTCCCTTCTATGATTTTATGTGAATTGATTGTGATACATACATGAACGCACGATCCGGGAAAAACGAAGAACTTCGGGGACGGGGATTCGAGATCCCCGGCGAAGGTTCAACGGACCCTCGGCTGGGAGCCGAGGGCGTGCGGTCGAGCCCTAGGGCTTCGACCGCGAGGCACGCGAGGAACCCCGGCTGGGAGCCGGGGTGGGCGATCGACTGTGGTGGTCGATCGCCGGGCAGCCGCGGCTGGAGCCGCGGCGGGTTTGCCGCTGGGCGAACCGCCCTCCTCGGGCGGTGGCGGTGAGTCGCCGGACTCACCGCCCGGCGCTGCCGGAGCAGCCCCAGCGATCGCATCCGTGCGATCGCGAACCCCACGGTGGGGTTCGGCTAGGGTTTGTTGGAGTAGTATACTTAATGTCTAGATTTGAGTATTGTGAACTCCTTGTACACTTTCATTTACCTATTAAATACGAACATTCATTTGCTTTTAAATTATTGTTAATTAATTATATGCAAAATATAGTCCTGGATTCTATACGTTGTAGTTAGTATGGTGTGCGACGTCACACAGAAGATCATACTATCGGTTACTCGTATTTAATCGAACAGATGCTCACGACCTAGATGGACACGGACCAATCCATCGGTATAGTCGTTGTGTGAGAGAGAAAATAATTTGTCTTAATTATTTTATCACACTTGTACACTTGGTGTATTGAGCGGATCGATTGAGACTCATCAATTAGGATTGCTCGGCGATAATTGATTTGAGACTCAGTGTATTTTATTCTTAATCCCCGATATTGTTGCGGGTGTGTATATTCAGTATAAGTGACTTTGATTTACCAAAGGAATTAACCGATTTAATTATTGGGTTAATTACCGGTTAAGTTGGGTCACTATATTTTATATATGGCATGCCGTGAATAATTGACCGGACAGTGTATCCCGGAAGGGTTGATAATATCCCCGAGATGAGCTCATAAGGATTTATTATGTAAACCTCGCGAGTGGATTTAATTCCGCATAATAAATAAGGTTGAGTGGTACTAGTCTCGGATAAAAGAGATGAATAAATTTATTAAGCAATAAATAAATTTTATTCATGGATATTTATATCTTAAATACACGGAATAAATAAATACTACCGGAGAAATATTATTTGGATATAATATGGTTTAATATTGGGAGTGCAATTAATTTATATAGTGGAAAATAAATTAATTAATATTAATGGGAGATTAATAGATTTGGGCTTGGGCTCAATTTAATCATTAATATTGGAAGCCCAATATTCCACCTCCTTTAGATCCCCTACGTAGCCTATAAAAGCACTACATGGTCTTCTCTATTCTCATAAGTTGAAGATCATAATTCTTCTAGAGAGAGAAAGTAGAGAGAGAAGTAGATCCATAGAGCTTGGAGGATCGTCGCCCACCCGACGCTCAAGCCAGTGCAAGGAATACGTGGGAAGATTCAAAAGGTCGTCTTGAATTCGTTTCTCCGAACAACGAATCGAAAGGTACAATATCTAAACACCCTTGATAATTGTTCGATTTTGGTTTATCGAGAATACCGTAGAACGAAGATCCGAGGATCGAATCCCGGAACGAGGGTCGAGCCGGGCGGTGGTGGTCGAACCACCGGACCGCCGGCGGCTCGTGGATCCCGCGTGGGGATTCTGCACGGAAATCCTCGGCTGGGAGCCGAGGATCGATCGGACCCCTACGGGGCCGATCGCTGGGAGCTGCGGGGTTACCCGCAGCGACTCGTAGCGAGCTGCGGGGTTACCCGCAGCGGGTCGCTGGGGACGAGCCCCAGCCATGCGAGCAGCAGATCAACGGATCCGCTGCGGGGATGCCGTGAGGCATCCCGTGCGATCGCTGGGAGCGATCGCGGGTTCCCGCGGGGGTGCGGCTGGGCGCGCACGCGTCCTCGTGCGCGTTGTGCGTTCGGTCGAGCCCCGGCTCGCGTGGACTCGTGATTTCTCCGGCAATCGAGGTTTTTGATCGGGTTATTATTTTCCGCAAATTTTTAATAGCCCGGGATATCGAATTCCAACAATTGGTATCAGAGCGTGGTTTACGTTCGCGGTATTTTCGATAAAAATTGTTCTACCTTGCAGGGTTCCGACTATTATGGCTTAATTTATTATTCGTTTAATTTATTTTGTCATGTATGTTGGATTGATTAAACTCTCGGACATGTCGAGATTCGTTTTTGGTGGTGAATGCTTGTAATAGTAAAAATTCGGGGGTTGACCGAATTTAGGATTTATTATTACGTTCTACTTTTTTTCCGGAAAATGTATAGGGTCGATTTCATTTATAGAATCGATACCGGATAGTGTAAAATTTATTTTGTAATTTATTTTGCGTTGGATCGATGCCGAAACGACCGCCGGAAAAGACGCGTGACGAAGGAGACGACGTGAGGGTGAAGGACCGGGGATCGATCAATCCCCATGATCGATCCCGAGGGGATCGATCGACCCACGGCCGAAGGTGGGCTGTCCGCGGGAGCCTCGGCCACGCCGGCCACCAGTGGTGGTGGCGCGTGGGCCGGGCGGCGGTGGCATGCCCTAGGCGGCGGTCGGACGAGGTGGGGGTGGCGTGGGGATCCCCAACCCATGCTACTCCTACCGGTAGATCCACTTTCCTAATTAATTCGGGTTTTTCCTATTTGAGAATTCCTATTTTTTGGGAACTCTCATGGATTAGGAAAAGAATTAATTGGAATTAATTTTATTTCCTTATTCTATTATGGAAGTCTTCTAGAGTATTCCGAGTTCTACTTGGAATAGGATCCTAGAGATTTAATAGAATTGGAAAGGAATAAAAGTTAATTTAGGATTGATTTATTTCCTAATTGATTATTCCTATTTTATGGGAATTTTCATAGAAATGGAAATTAATTAATCTTGGAATTAGAAGAGTCCTAAGTTATTTTATTTCCTTATTTCATTATGGAAATCATCTAGAATATTCCAAGTGGGTCTTGGATAGATTATTCTAGAGATTTAATGAAGTAGAAAGGGAAAATAAAATAAATAAAAAATATTAATAATATTTAATTTTATTTTTGATTTATTCGATTGACTTAATTTTCGAATTAAGTATCTTTTGGATTTATTAAAAATAAATAGATTTAAATATTGGAAATTAATATTCTTGTCACATGGAGCATTCAAGAACGAAGACTAAAGACTAGAAGATGCGTACGGAGATGAAGTAAAGCCATAATAGTCGGAAAATAATATTCTAGTAATTATTTTGACTATGTGATAATACTATGTGCTTTATTACATGTATGCATGCTATATGTGTTTACTTTTATGCACTAGATAGCGTATCCCTTTATTGTAAAAAGCTAAGTGGGAGAGGGTATGGAAACATACCCATGGTCTCCATTGCTGCTCTCTTGGTGACTTTTATAAACTTTTGAAGTTTATATAGATAAGTTATTGGAGGAGAGTTCTTGTAATTCCTCTTACGAGAAACATTGATTAAATTTATCAAACAATGCCTAATTTGTCTTTCCAAAGCTGATTTCAAGTCGACTCATTCTCACCCCGGGGAGTGGAATGGAGCCAAAGCCACTTGGTCATGTCGAGGACACAAATTACAGGCAGTCGTACCATTCTTTGATAGATGGATCGATTGTCTGCTCGGCTCCCTCATTTATGAGAGATAGGGTTGTTCGCATGGTGAATCACTGGTTAGAAACTTCGAGTTTCACTTATGATTTTCCGCGTCTTGATTTACAAGATCGAATGGGTCAAGTAATTGGATTTCAATTGTATAAGTCTTTTGGTATGGTAAACGTCCACACTATCGTGGCTTGCTATATCGAATGGGACTTTAGATCGATTGATGTAGACAGTTATAGAAGGGAGTAAAGGATCCGTGTGTCAACGTAAACGTCCACACTATCGTGGCTTGCGGTGATATGCGAATCTCAAACAAACTTCTTAGTACTGAGTAATGGTTAACACTTAGGTACGCTTCATAGTATTCCTCCCATCGAGGTAACGCTATTGATGATGTACGACCGAAGGAAATCTAATTGCTAAATCATTTGGGTGGGTAAACGTCCACACTATCGTGGCTTGCCTTACCTGATGGGATTTTAGATGTGATTAGTGATTTAATGATATTATTTAAGGGAGATAATATCGGATATTAAATTGATTGTTTGTTTTATGTGCTTATAGGTTAGAAATGACTGTGACCCCACTTTGTGATATACTTAAAGATGAAAACTCACTGGTTCCATATAGTACTGATTGGAAAAGAAATCTGGACAATGTTCAGATTGTTGAGCCTTCCGAATCCACTATTATCCCAACTGATGAGGACATTGAAAATGACCTCAAGGAGATGTTAGGACATAGTAAGGAAGCCGGACTAGAGGTGATTGACATACTCATTAAGTTCAGTCCTCTTGAGGAATCGCTTAAAAACGATTTCAAAAGAACTGAACTGATAAGTATGATCAGAGAATCACAAGCTCTAGTGGCCAAGTTGGAAGTGCAAGCAAAGAAGCCCAGTGGTTTTGAACCACGGATTGGGAAGAGCAAGCCGCGAGGCAAGTGCTTTCGATGCAAGCAGTCTGGGCACTGGAGGTCTGATTGTCCTCTCATCAAAGGTACGAAATTTTCCTTAGTCACCGAAACATTGTCAGTGGTGTTATCTACCAGCACCTGGTGTGTAGATACGGGGGCCACTGATCATGTCTGCAATTCTTTGCAGGGGTTCCAGGAAACCCGGAGACTTAGAGAGGGAGAGATCGTGGTCTACATGGGCAATGCCGCGAAGGTGGCGGCTGTTGCAGTGGGAGACGTTCACTTACGCTTTAGTAGTGATAGGGTTTTAGTTTTACAAAATTGTCTTTATGTACTCAACTTTAGAAAGAATTTATTTTCAGTTTCTAAACTTATTATGAATGGATATTCTGTCTCTTTTGACCACTCGGTGATCATAAGAAGAAACAGTGAGATTATCTGTTCTGGTACATTGGTGGACGATTTGTATGTGCTAAATCCTGAGTCTAACACGATGCAACTAACCGAGAGTAATAACACATCTACGAACACCAATAAGAGAAAGGAACCTTCTAGGATGAATCAATTATACTTGTGGCACTTAAGGCTAGGTCATATTAACTCAAATAGAATTCAAAGGTTGAAAGCTGATGGTCTCATCAGTGGTGTTGAAGGAGAGGACCTTCCAACCTGCGAATCCTGTTTAGAGGGAAAAATGACCAAGCGTTCTTTTTCTGGTAAAGGACGAAGGGCTGAACAAGTATTGGATTTGATTCACTCTGATGTATGCGGACCTATGTCTACTCAGGCAAAGGGAGGGTACGAGTATTTCATCACTTTCACTGATGATTACTTAAGGTATGGATTTGTATACCTGATGCGCCGCAAGAGCGAATCCTTTGACAAGTTCAAGGAGTTCAAGGCTCTTGTGGAGAACCTTCAAGGTAAATCCATTAAATGCCTGCGATCTGATCGCGGAGGCGAGTACCTGTCTGGAGAATTCAAGGCATACTTGGCAGAGAATGGGATTGATTCCCAAATGACATCACCATATACTCCCCAGCAAAATGGTGTATCAGAAAGAAGGAATAGGACTCTTATGGAAATGGTGCGATCAATGATGAGTTACTCGGACTTACCTATCATGTTCTGGGGATATGCCTTAGAAACAGCGGCGCACATTCTGAACTTGGTTCCATCTAAAACGGTTCCTTCAACACCCATGGAACGATGGAGCGGGCGCAAGCCTAGCTTGAGACACGTTCGGATCTGGGGGTGCCCTGCACATGTGTTGAAGGTAGGTGCCGATAAATTAGAACCTCGTACTGAAGTACGGTTGTTTATAGGATATCCTAGAGGAACTAAAGGTGGCATGTTCTATAGTCCTAAGGACCAGAATATCGTTATAAGTACTAACGCTCGGTTCTTGGAGGAAGACTATGTCATGGACCACAAGCCCAAGAGTGACATAATGCTTGATGAATTGAGAGGTAACACTGAAGACCTAGACACAGTCGAACCGAGTATAGATACACCACTAGAATCTGCACCTGACACTATCACTGTTAATACACCGGAACGCCGTCGTAGTGGGAGGGTTGTTAAACAACCAGACCGATGGATTGGACTGGGTGAGTCTTCGGACTCTGGACCTGGAGTTCATGAAATCGATCCCTGGACCTATGACGAGGCGATACAAGATATAGATGCGCCTTCTTGGAAGAAAGCGATGAGATCCGAAATTGAATCTATGGATTCTAATAAAGTCTGGGATCTTGTAGAACCACCAAGCGGCGTAAAGCCAATTGGGTGTAAATGGGTCTACAAGAGAAAGAGAGGATCTGACGGAAAGGTTGAAACCTTTAAAGCTCGGCTTGTTGCGAAAGGATATACTCAGAAAGAGGGAATCGATTATGAGGAGACCTTCTCGCCGGTAGCCAAGATAAAGTCGATCCGGATTCTCTTATCCATAGCAGCTCATATGGATTATGAGGTGTGGCAAATGGATGTCAAGACAGCTTTCCTAAATGGAAGTCTTGACGAGACGATTTATATGAAACAACCAGAAGGATTCATTGCTAAGGGGCGAGATCATCTAGTGTGCAAGCTTAATCGATCCATTTATGGATTGAAACAAGCCTCGAGATCGTGGAACCTGCGGTTTGACGAAGTAGTCCAATCTTTTGGATTTAGTCAAAGCATGGACGAATCGTGTGTGTATTGGAAACGTGATGGGAAGAAGGTGGTGTTTCTCGTGCTTTATGTAGACGACATTCTTCTCATTGGCAACAGTGTGAAAATGTTATCAGACATAAAGGGATGGTTGTCTAGACAATTCGATATGAAAGATTTGGGAGAAATCGGGCATGTTCTAGGGATCAAGGTTATAAGGGATCGCCGGAATAGAACATTGTACCTATCCCAGCAATCTTACATAGACACGATTCTGGCTCGTTTTAACATGCAAGATTCCAAGAAGGGTGAGCTGCCCTTCAGTAAAGGAACTTATCTTTCTAAGGAAATGTGTCCTCGGACACAAAAGGAGAAAGATGAAATGAAAGCAGTTCCCTACGCTTCGGCTGTGGGAAGCTTGATGTATGCAATGTTATGCACGAGGCCTGATATCTGCTATGCAGTTGGCGTAGTAGCGAGATATCAGAGTAACCCTGGAAAGGCTCATTGGACTGCCGTAAAGAGCATTTTCAAGTATTTGCAAAATACCAAGGATTATGTTCTAAGTTACGGGGCAGACAATCTGATTCCTTTGGGTTATACGGATTCGGATTTCCAAGCTGATAAGGACCGGCGAAAGTCGACATCAGGCTATGTGTACACTATGGGAGGTGGAGCCGTATCATGGAGGAGTGTTAAGCAAAAGTGCATTTCAGACTCTACCATGGAAGCTGAATATGTTGCAGCCTCAGAGGCAGCGAAAGAGTCAGTTTGGTTCCTTAATTTCCTCCAGGACTTAGATGTGATTCCGAGTTTGCCCAAGGCTATGACAATTTATTGTGATAATAGCGGTGCAGTGGCAAACAGTAAGTGTTGGAGTTGTGTACTTAATGTCTAGATTTAAGTAACGGTAAACTCCCGATCATAGCATTTAATCTATTTAATTAATAAACAATTATTTGCATTTAATTATATGCAAATCATGGTTCTGGATTTTATACGTTGTAGTTAGTATGGTGCTGCATGGGCGCACAGAAGATCATACTATCGGTTACTCGTATTTAATCGAACAGTTGCTCACGACCTAGATGGACACGAACTAATCCATCGGTATAGTCGTTGTGTGAGGGAGAAAATAATTTATCTTAATTATTTTATCACACTTGTACACTTGGTGTATTGGGCGGATCGATCGAGACTCATCAATTAGGATTGCTCGGCGATAATTGATTTGAGGCTCGGAGTATTTTATTCTTAATCCCTGAAATAATTGCGGGTGTGTATATTTAATATAAGTGACTTTGATTTACCAAAGGAATTAACCGGTTTGATAATTGGGTTAATTACCGGTTAAGTTGGGTCACTATATTTTATATATGGCATGCCGTGAATTCTTGAAGGAGCAGTGTATCCCGTAAGGGTTGATAATATCCCCGAGATGAGTTCATAAGGAATTATTGTGTAAACCTCATGAGTGGATTCGTTCCGCACAATAATTAAGGTTGAATGGTACTAGTCTCGGATTCAAGAGATGAATATAATTTATTGGGCAATAAATAAATTTATTCATGGATATTTAAATCTTAAATACACGGAATAAATAATACTAAGATGGAGAAATATTATTTGATATAATATGGAATAATATTGGGAGTGCAATTTTATTTATATAGTGGAAAATAAATAAAATTAATATTGATAAGAATTAATAGATTTGGGTTGGACCCAATTTAATTTTCAATATTGAAGCCCAATATTTATTCTCCTTATGATCCCCTTCGTAGCCTATATAAGCACTACATGGTCTTCACTTTTCAAGAGAGAATTAATTGACCTACGCCAATCATAAAATCTTGAGAGTGAGGAAGATCCATAGGAATCCGATAGATCGTCGCCCACACGACGTTCGGACGAGGTGCAAGGAATACGCGGGAAGGTCACAAGGTCGTCAACCGATTTCGTTTCTCCGTACAACGAATCGAAGGTATAATCGAGAAACCCCTTCTATGATTATAATTGTGTTGTTTAATCGTAATATATACATGAACAAGACGATCCGGGAACGTCGAGACCGGGATACGGGGATCTCGCGATCCCCGTCGGGATCGAAGAAGGGGCGGCCGAACCCTAGGGTTCGACCGCCGGAGCGCGGGCGTGAGGGGAGCCCCGGCTGGACGCCGGGGCGAGCGATCGACGTGAAGTCGATCGCTGGGGGTTCGGCCGTGGGCTGGAGCCACGGCGGATCGAACCCCCCGGCCTCCCTCCGCCGGTGGTGCGCGCAAGAGGAGAAAGCCGCGGCTGGACGCCGCGGCTGGGGCGATCGAGCCCTAGCTCGATCGCCGGGGACCGTCGCGGCTTCGCGCCGCGACTGGTGGTTCCCTCCTCCAGGTGGCGACGGCGGTGAAGTCGCCGGACTCACCGCCATCCGGGGGCTGCCGGAGCAGCCCCAGCGATCGCCATGCACGGCAATCGCGAACCCCGCGGATGGGGTTCGGCTAGGGTTTAGCCGCGGGTTCATCCCGCGGCGACGCTCTTGTCGAGCCCGGTTCTTCGCATGTGGTTCGCGTTCGTAGATCCGACTCGTGGGAGAAAATCGGCTGGGGGCGGGCTGCGTGTCTTCGGATGCGTAGTCTCCAAAGGTCGGACTCCTGCGGATGAGTCGGTGTTCGTGCGATCTCCGGCGAGGGGTTTTCGGTCGGGTTATCGGTTCCGCAATTTTTGATAACCCGGGACATCGAATCCCATCAAATGGTATCAGAGCGTTTGGTTTCGTGTTCATGTATATGTTCGATTATTGTTCTACCTTGCAGGATTTCCGGCTATCATGGTTGGATTTAATTAATTGTTTTTTAATTAATTATCATGATTATTAAACTCTCGGACATGTCGAGATTCGTTTTGTGTGGTTGAATGTTTGTAATAGTAAAAATTCGGGGGTTGACCGAATTTAGGATTTATTATTACGCACTTTATTTTCCGGAAAATGTATAGGGTCGATTTCATGTATAGAATCGATACCGGAATTGTAATTTAAATTTTGTAATTTTAATTACGTTGGTTCGATGTTGAGACGATCGCCGGAAGACGAAGAAGTGACGAGAAGACAAGGGCTTGGGATCGATCACATGGTGGTGATCGACCCATGGCCTAGCCGGCGGTGGCTAGGCGGCGGCGGCGCTCCTCCCGAGTGGCCGGCCGATCCATCATCGTGGGGATGGCGTGGGATCTCCTAATCCCGTGCTATTCCTACAAAATCTACTTTCCCAATTAATTCGGATTTTTCCTATTTGAGTACTTTCCTTTTTGGAAACTCTCATGGATTAGGAAAAGAATTAATTTAAATTAATTTTATTTTCTATTGATTTATTTCCTTCATGGAAATATTCATAGATTAGAAATTTAATTAATTTAGTACTAAATTTATTTTTCCTATTTGATTATTCCTACTCAAGGGAATATTCATGGATTAGGAATAAAAATAAATTTGAAAAGTAGTAGTCCTAATTTATTTATTTTATTTCCTTGTTTTATTATAGATATCTTCTAGAATATTCCAAGTTTTACTTGGATAGATTATTCTAGAGATTTAATAGAACTAGATAGGAAAATAAATAAATAAAAATATTAATGATATTTAATTTTATTTTTGATATATTCGATTGACTTAATTTTCGAATTAAGTAACTTTTGGATTAATTGAAAATAAATAGATTTAAATATTAGAGATTAATATTCTCGTCACATGGAGCATTCAAGAAACGAAGACTGAAGACTAGAAGATGCATATGAAGATAAAGCCATGATAGTCGGAGAAAAATAATTTCTCTAGTATTATTTTTGACTATGTGCTATGTGCTTTATTGCTTTCATGCATGCTTATGTGTTTAATTATGCATTAGATAGCGTATCCCTTTGTTATAAAAAGCTAAGTGGGAGAGGGGATGGAAACATTCCCATGGTCTCCATTACTGTTCTCTTGGTGACTCTTATGGACTTTTGAAGTTCGTATAGATGTGTCATTGGAGGAGAATTCTTGTAATTCCTCTTACAAGAAACATTGATCAAGTTTATCAAACAATGCCTAATTTGTCTTTCTGAAACTGACTTCAAGTCGACTCATTCTCACCCCGGGGAGTGGAATGGAGCCAGAGCCACTTGGTCATGTAGAGGACACAAATTAGAGATTTCCGTGCCATTCTTTGATAGGTGGGTCGCTCGTCTGCTCGGCTCCCTCATTCGTGAGAGATAGGGTCGTTCGCATGGTGAATCACTGGTTAGAAACTTCGAGTTTCACTTATGATTCTCCGCGTTTTGATTTACGAGATTAAATGGATCAAGTAATTGGGAGTCAATTATAAAAGTCTCTTAGTGAAGTAAACGTCCACACCACGTGGCTTGCTGCACTGACGGATTTTGGATTAATTGATGTAGACAGTTGTAAGGAAATTGTAAAGAGTTGTGAAGTTGTCGTAAACGTCCACACCACGTGGCTTGCGGTAATGTAGCAATTCCAAGCGATTCACTTTGGTGCTGAGTAATGGTTTACACTTAGATACGCCTTGTAGTATTCCTCCCCACGAGGTTCCGCTATAAGCGATGTATGACCAAAGAAAAACTAATTGCTAAATCATTTGGGTGGGTAAACGTCCACACCACGTGGCTTGCCTTACCTGATGGGATTTTAGATGTGATTAGTAATTTAATGATATTATTTAAGGGAGATAATATCGGATATTAAATTAATTGTTTGTTTAAATGTGCTTATAGGTTTAGAGAATAGCTATGAACCCACTTTCTATGATACTCAAGGAGCATAAGCTCACTGGCACCAACTATATTGATTGGAAGAGAAATTTAGACATTGTCCTAACTTCGGAAGAGTACAAGTTTGTACTCCATGAAGTGTGCCCTGCCGAGCCCACGGCTGCCTCAACTGATGAGGAAAAACTGGCATATCGGAAGTGGAAGGCTGATGAGATGGCTAGGTGTTATATTTTGGCTTCCATGTCAAATGTACTCCAAACCCAACATGAGCCAATGGACACTGCCTATGATATGATGTTTAACCTCAAGGAGATGTTTGGGGAGCAAGATCGTGCGGCAAGGCAAGAAGCCATGAGAGTCCTTATGTCGACTACTCAATCTGAAGGAACGCCCGTAGGGGAGCACGTTCTTAAGATGATGAGTTTGTTGAATGAACTTGAGGTCCTAGGAGCTTCTATTGATGCTGAGACGCAAGTCGACATCATACTCCAGTCTCTGGCCCCTAGTTTTGAGCAGTTTCGTATGAGCTATAATATGGGTAAACTATCTTATACTCTTGCGCAACTCCTGACTGAACTGAAGGCGGCAGAGGGGATCTACAAGAAGGGCAAGTCTCAAGCGCTTGTAGCTACCAAGTCCAAAGGCTTTAAGCCTGGTGGAGGTAGGGGCAAGAAAAGGAAGCAAGCCTGGAAACCCAGTGGTGTCAAGAGGACTGCACCACAAGTGGGGGCTGCAAAGCCAAAGGGTAAGTGCTTCCGATGCAACAAGATGGGACACTGGAAGTCTGAATGTCCTCTCAGAGGTACGAATTTTTCTTTAGTCGTAAAAACATAGTCAGCGGTATTATCTACCAGAATTCTGGTGTGTAGATATGGAACCACTGACGGTATGTGCATTTTTGAATGCAGGGGTTCCAGAAAACCCGGCGACTTAGAGAAGAAGAATTCGAGTCTACATGGGCGAAGCTGTTGGGGTAGCAGCGGTTGCAGTGGAAGACATTTATCTGTTTTAAGTTTTCATTTCAGTTATTGCTTATGTACCCCTTTATTTTGAAAAAGAACTTCGTTCTGTTTTTCTTTATTAATGGATATTTTATTTCTTTAATCATTGGATGGTTTGGATAAGAAATAATGGTGATATTCATTATGGTACATTAGATAGCAATATGTGAATGATGAATCCTTAGTCTACCACGATGCAACAAACCGTTATATATAACTTGTTTTACTTATTAGATATTTCTTTATCATTATACTTATGAAATCTTATACTTAGTAGTATTTTCAAATAAAATTCATATGGTCGAAATTGATTTGATCAATTATAGTTGAAGGAATGGACCTTCCGACCTAAGGATTGAATTTGGAGGATAATACGTCTAAGCAAACCTTTCTGGAAAAAGGATAGAATTCAGAAGAGTATTGGAAATGATTAGATATGCAGACATATGTGTATATTAGAGAGGTATGAGTAATTCTTTCAAAGAATACTCAGTGATGGATTAGAATGCTTAATGTGCCATAAAAGCAAAGTGTTTTGACTTGTCAATGGACACAAAGCTATTATGGGGAACCATCAAAGTATATCCATTAGAAGCCTGTGACTCGGTCGCAGAGGCCATCACCTATCTAGATAACACATAGCATAATCAAAGATTGGGATTAATTCCCAAAGAGACGAGCCGTGCACTTACGTGTAGAGATGGTGCGTTGTAAAGAAATAGAGATCTAATAGTAAGAGAACAAGTTGTTCGGAATTACCTATGTTCTATGGATATTCCTGGTGACAACAACATATTCAATATGGTTGTAGGATATCCTAGATGAACGAAGTATTGTGTGTTCTATAGTACTTTGAACCAGAGGGACGTCTCGTCCGGTTCATAGAGGAAAAACTATTAGATGAACTGCAATGCCCTAATTGACAAAATACTTTAAAATGAGGAAAGGGAAAGACTGAGAACCAGCCTGACCGAGTAGTAGTACACCACTAACTGCACCTAATGTTGTTACTGTTACACACCGGGACGCCATTGCAGTGGGAGGTTGTTAAGCAACTAGAGATGTTCATAAGACTGGAGGAGTTTTGAACTCTGGATCCAGTATACATGAAATCGATCCATAGGTCTGCATAGGATTAGCAAAGAAGGTGTGTTAGAGACGTGACGGAAACAAAGGTGGTGTTTCTCGGAGATTTTATGTAGATAACATTTTATCATTGGCGACAATGTAAAAGTGTTGTCAGACATAAAATGGAGGTTGTCTAAATAAATCGAGATATAAGATTGAGAAGAAGTTAGAGCATGTTCTTAAGATCTTATGATCTAGAGATAAGAACATTGTACTTCTCCTAGACATCTTATATAATTAAGGTTTGTTTTAAACATGCATACTTCTGAGAAAGGTTATTGCCTTTCAAGAACAGAATTCATCTATCTAAGGTATGTGTCTTGAACACATGAAGGAGATAGATATAGACAAAGCAGTTCCCTACACTTCGAGTGTAAAGGTCTTTGTAGATGCAATGTTGTAAAACAAGAACCTGATATCAACTATGCGGTTTGCGTAGTGGGAGGATATCAAAGTAATCTGGATAAAGGATGTTCGAATGCTGCAAGAGTACTTTCATAGTACTGGCTTGAGCAAGACGAAATCTTCTTAGATTACAGATTCTCAGATCCAAAAATCAGAGAAGGACCAGTGAAAGTCGATATCAGGCTATGTGTTCACTTTTAGAAAGAGGTGGAACCATGAAGTAAAAGAGTGATAAGCGGGACGCTTCTCAGAGACTCTAATAACCGAATAGCAGCCTCAGAGGCAGCGGAAGTTTTGGTTAGGTTCCGGGATAACCTCTTGACTTGGATATGACTCTTAGTTTACCAAAGGCTATTAGATAGCGGTGCACGGTGAACTAGAAGAGGTCATAAGTCAAAAGAGATGTTAACACATAAAGCAAGTACCACCTGATACGAGTCATCGTCAGGGAGACGACGTAGTAGTCACCAAGATAACTTCAGAGCGGCAACCTAGATTGCTCACTCACATAGTACTTCTCGGAAGTACACTTTAAAGCACGTGATGAGTATGGGAACCGTGATGAGGTGGAGCCGTATCATGGAGGAGTGTTAAGCAAAAGTGCATTTCAGACTCTACCATGGAAGCTGAATATGTTGCAGCCTCAGAGGCAGCGAAAGAGTCAGTTTGGTTCCTTAATTTCCTCCAGGACTTAGATGTGATTCCGAGTTTGCCCAAGGCTATGACAATTTATTGTGATAATAGCGGTGCAGTGGCAAACAGTAAGTGTTGGAGTTGTGTACTTAATGTCTAGATTTAAGTAACGGTAAACTCCCGATCATAGCATTTAATCTATTTAATTAATAAACAATTATTTGCATTTAATTATATGCAAATCATGGTTCTGGATTTTATACGTTGTAGTTAGTATGGTGCTGCATGGGCGCACAGAAGATCATACTATCGGTTACTCGTATTTAATCGAACAGTTGCTCACGACCTAGATGGACACGAACTAATCCATCGGTATAGTCGTTGTGTGAGGGAGAAAATAATTTATCTTAATTATTTTATCACACTTGTACACTTGGTGTATTGGGCGGATCGATCGAGACTCATCAATTAGGATTGCTCGGCGATAATTGATTTGAGGCTCGGAGTATTTTATTCTTAATCCCTGAAATAATTGCGGGTGTGTATATTTAATATAAGTGACTTTGATTTACCAAAGGAATTAACCGGTTTGATAATTGGGTTAATTACCGGTTAAGTTGGGTCACTATATTTTATATATGGCATGCCGTGAATTCTTGAAGGAGCAGTGTATCCCGTAAGGGTTGATAATATCCCCGAGATGAGTTCATAAGGAATTATTGTGTAAACCTCATGAGTGGATTCGTTCCGCACAATAATTAAGGTTGAATGGTACTAGTCTCGGATTCAAGAGATGAATATAATTTATTGGGCAATAAATAAATTTATTCATGGATATTTAAATCTTAAATACACGGAATAAATAATACTAAGATGGAGAAATATTATTTGATATAATATGGAATAATATTGGGAGTGCAATTTTATTTATATAGTGGAAAATAAATAAAATTAATATTGATAAGAATTAATAGATTTGGGTTGGACCCAATTTAATTTTCAATATTGAAGCCCAATATTTATTCTCCTTATGATCCCCTTCGTAGCCTATATAAGCACTACATGGTCTTCACTTTTCAAGAGAGAATTAATTGACCTACGCCAATCATAAAATCTTGAGAGTGAGGAAGATCCATAGGAATCCGATAGATCGTCGCCCACACGACGTTCGGACGAGGTGCAAGGAATACGCGGGAAGGTCACAAGGTCGTCAACCGATTTCGTTTCTCCGTACAACGAATCGAAGGTATAATCGAGAAACCCCTTCTATGATTATAATTGTGTTGTTTAATCGTAATATATACATGAACAAGACGATCCGGGAACGTCGAGACCGGGGTACGGGGATCTCGCGATCCCCGTCGGGATCGAAGAAGGGGCGGCCGAACCCTAGGGTTCGACCGCCGGCGCGCGGGCGTGAGGGGAGCCCCGGCTGGACGCCGGGGCGAGCGATCGACGTGAAGTCGATCGCTGGGGGTTCGGCCGTGGGCTGGAGCCACGGCGGATCGAACCCCCCGGCCTCCCTCCGCCGGTGGTGCGCGCAAGAGGAGAAAGCCGCGGCTGGGGCGATCGAGCCCTAGCTCGATCGCCGGGGACCGTCGCGGCTTCGCGCCGCGACTGGTGGTTCCCTCCTCCAGGTGGCGACGGCGGTGAAGTCGCCGGACTCACCGCCATCCGGGGGCTGCCGGAGCAGCCCCAGCGATCGCCATGCACGGCAATCGCGAACCCCGCGGATGGGGTTCGGCTAGGGTTTAGCCGCGGGTTCATCCCGCGGCGACGCTCTTGTCGAGCCCGGTTCTTCGCATGTGGTTCGCGTTCGTAGATCCGACTCGTGGGAGAAAATCGGCTGGGGGCGGGCTGCGTGTCTTCGGATGCGTAGTCTCCAAAGGTCGGACTCCTGCGGATGAGTCGGTGTTCGTGCGATCTCCGGCGAGGGGTTTTCGGTCGGGTTATCGGTTCCGCAATTTTTGATAACCCGGGACATCGAATCCCATCAGTAAGGAACCACGGTCCCATAGTGCTATGAAACACATAGAGCGCAAGTACCACCTGATTCGAGACATCGTCAAGAGGGGCGATGCGATAGTCACCAAGATAGCTTCGGAGGACAACCTAGCGGACCCTTTCACCAAGATACTTCCTAAGGTAGTTTATTTCAAGCACTTGGAGGGTTTGGGAGTCAGAAGTTTGGAGGATAAGACTAGACCTTAGTATAAGTGGGAGATTGTTGGAGTAGTATACTTAATGTCTAGATTTGAGTATTGTGAACTCCTTGTACACTTTCATTTACCTATTAAATACGAACATTCATTTGCTTTTAAATTATTGTTAATTAATTATATGCAAAATATAGTCCTGGATTCTATACGTTGTAGTTAGTATGGTGTGCGACGTCACACAGAAGATCATACTATCGGTTACTCGTATTTAATCGAACAGATGCTCACGACCTAGATGGACACGGACCAATCCATCGGTATAGTCGTTGTGTGAGAGAGAAAATAATTTGTCTTAATTATTTTATCACACTTGTACACTTGGTGTATTGAGCGGATCGATTGAGACTCATCAATTAGGATTGCTCGGCGATAATTGATTTGAGACTCAGTGTATTTTATTCTTAATCCCCGATATTGTTGCGGGTGTGTATATTCAGTATAAGTGACTTTGATTTACCAAAGGAATTAACCGATTTAATTATTGGGTTAATTACCGGTTAAGTTGGGTCACTATATTTTATATATGGCATGCCGTGAATAATTGACCGGACAGTGTATCCCGGAAGGGTTGATAATATCCCCGAGATGAGCTCATAAGGATTTATTATGTAAACCTCGCGAGTGGATTTAATTCCGCATAATAAATAAGGTTGAGTGGTACTAGTCTCGGATAAAAGAGATGAATAAATTTATTAAGCAATAAATAAATTTTATTCATGGATATTTATATCTTAAATACACGGAATAAATAAATACTACCGGAGAAATATTATTTGGATATAATATGGTTTAATATTGGGAGTGCAATTAATTTATATAGTGGAAAATAAATTAATTAATATTAATGGGAGATTAATAGATTTGGGCTTGGGCTCAATTTAATCATTAATATTGGAAGCCCAATATTCCACCTCCTTTAGATCCCCTACGTAGCTTATAAAAGCACTACATGGTCTTCTCTATTCTCATAAGTTGAAGATCATAATTCTTCTAGAGAGAGAAAGTAGAGAGAGAAGTAGATCCATAGAGCTTGGAGGATCGTCGCCCACCCGACGTTCAAGCCAGTGCAAGGAATACGTGGGAAGATTCAAAAGGTCGTCTTGAATTCGTTTCTCCGAACAACGAATCGAAAGGTACAATATCTAAACACCCTTGATAATTGTTCGATTTTGGTTTATCGAGAATACCGTAGAACGAAGATCCGAGGATCGAATCCCGGAACGAGGGTCGAGCCGGGCGGTGGTGGTCGAACCACCGGACCGCCGGCGGCTCGTGGATCCCGCGTGGGGATCGCGCACGGAAATCCTCGGCTGGGAGCCGAGGATCGATCGGACCCCTACGGGGCCGATCGCTGGGAGCTGCGGGGTTACCCGCAGCGACTCGTAGCGAGCTGCGGGGTTACCCGCAGCGGGTCGCTGGGGACGAGCCCCAGCCATGCGAGCAGCGGATCAACGGATCCGCTGCGGGGATGCCGTGAGGCATCCCGTGCGATCGCTGGGAGCGATCGCGGGTTCCCGCGGGGGTGCGGCTGGGCGCGCACGCGTCCTCGTGCGCGTTGTGCGTTCGGTCGAGCCCCGGCTCGCGTGGACTCGTGATTTCTCCGGCAATCGAGGTTTTTGATCGGGTTATTATTTTCCGCAAATTTTTAATAGCCCGGGATATCGAATTCCAACAGGGTTTAGCCGCGGGTTCATCCCGCGGCGATGCTCTTGTCGAGCCCGGTTCTTCGTGGTGTTCGTGATCGGTTTCCGGCGATGGGATTTCGGTCGGGGTTATCGGTTCCGCAATTTTTGATACCCCGGGATATCGATTTCCAACAATTGGTATCAGAGCGTTTGGTTTCGTGTTCATGTATGTGTTCAATTATCGTTCTACCTTGCAGGAATTCCGACTATCATGGTTAATTAATTGATTAATTGTTTAATTAATTGTTATTTAATTTTAACATGATTATTAAACTCTCGGACATGTCGAGATTCGTTTTGTGTGGATGAATGCTTGTAATAGTAAAAATTCGGGGGTTGACCGAATTTAGATTTATTACTATTGTTCTATGTTTTCCGGAAAGTGTATAGGGTCGATTTCATGTATAGAATCGATACCGGAATTGTAAATTTATTTCTTGTAATTTATTTACGTTGGATCGATGCCGAGACGACCGCCGGAGAACTCATGTGACGAAGGAGATGATGAGAGGGAGAAATGACCGAAGGGGTCGATCACCCCATGATCGACCCCATGATCGACCAAAGGGGAAGGGGGCGTCGCGCCCCTTCGGCCGTGGGCTGTCGCCGGCGACGGTGGCGGCTGGCCGGCTGGAGTGGCGGCGGCGGGTGCTCCCTCCCGGTGGTCGGTCGATGATGGTGGTGGTGGTGCGGGGATCCCCAACCCGTACTACTCCTACCTAGATTCACTTTCCTAATTAATTCAAGTTTTCCTATTTTGAGTATTCCTAAGTTTGGGAACTCTCATGGAGATAGGAAAAGAATTAATTGGAATTAATTTATTTCCTTATTCTATTATGGAAATCTTCTAGAATATTCTAAGTACTACTTGGAATAGGAATCTAGAGATTTAATAGAATTAGATAGGAAAATAATTAATTAATAAATTGATTTATTTCCTATTTGATTATTCCTATTTTATGGGAATTCTCATGGACATGGAAATTAATTAATTTTGGAAAGTAGAAGAGTCCTAATTTATTTTATTTCCTTATTCTATTATAGAAGTCTTCTAGAATATTCCAAGTTTTACTTGGATAGATTATTCTAGAGATTTAATAGAATTAGATGGGAAAATAAATAAAAAATATTAATAATATTTAATTTTATTTTTGAATTATTCGATTGACTTAATTTTCGAATTAAGTATCTTTTGGATTTATTAAAAATAAATAGATTTAAATATTGGGATTAATATTTTTGTCACATGGAGCATTCAAGAACGAAGACTGAAGACTAGAAGACGCATACGTAGATGGAATAAAGCCATGATAGTCGGAAAATAATTTTCTAGCATTATTTTGACTATGTGAAATGTGCTTTATTACTTGTATGCATGCTTATGTGTTTAATTATGCATTAGATAGCGTATCCCTTTGTTATAAAAAGCTAAGTGGGAGAGGGGATGGAAACATTCCCATGGTCTCCATTACTGTTCTCTTGGTGACATTTATGAGCTTTCGAAGTTCATATAGGTATGTCATTGGAGGAGAATTCTTGTAATTCCTTTTACAAGAAACATTGATTAAGTTTATCAAACAATGCCTAATTTGTCTTTCTGAAACTGACTTCAAGTCGACTCATTCTCACCCCGGGGAGTGGAATGGAGCCAAAGCCACTTGGTCATGTGGATGACACAAATTAGAGACATTCGTACCATTCTTTTGAAGATGGATCGTTTGTCTGCTCGGCTCCCTCATCTAATGAGAGATAGGGTTGTTCGCATGGTGAATCACTAGTTAGAAACTTCGAGTTTCACTTATGGTTCTCCGCGTCTTGATTTACAAAATCGAATGTTTCAAGTAATTGGATGTCAATTGTAAAAGTCTTTTGGTGTAGTAAACGTCCACACTAACGTGGCTTGCTGCATTGAATGGGACTTTGGAACGATTGATGTAGACAGTTATAGAAGGGAGTGAAGGAAACGTAGGTTAACGTAAACGTCCACACTATCGTGGCTTGCGGTAACATGCGAATCTTAAACAAAATTCTTAGTACTGAGTAATGGTTTACACTTAGGTACGCTCTATAGTATTCTTCCCATCGAAGTAACGCTATAGTGATTGTTGGAGTTGTGTACTTAATGTCTAGATTTAAGTAACGGAAACTCACGATCCATTGCCATTAATCTATTTAATTAAATAAACAATTATTTGCTTTTAATTATTGTTAATTAAATACATGCAAATTATAGTCCTGGATTTTATACGTTGTAGTTAGTATGGTGTTGCATGGGCACACAGAAGATCATACTATCGGTTACTCGTATTTAATCAAACAGTTGCTCACGACCTAGATGGACACGGACCAATCCATCGGTATAGTCGTTGTGTGAGAGAGAAAATAATTTATTTTAATTATTTTATCACACTTGTACACTTGGTGTATTGAGCGGATCGATTGAGACTCATCAATTAGGATTGCTCGGCGATAATTGATTTGAGACTCGGAGTATTTTATTCTTAATCCCTGAAACAATTGCGGGTGTGTATATTTAATATAAGTGACTTTGATTTTCCAAAGGAATTAACCGATTTAATTATTGGGTTAATTACCGGCTAAGTTGGGTCACTATATTTTATATATGGCATGCCGTGAATTCTTGAAGGGACAGTGTATCCCGGAAGGGTTGATAATATCCCCGAGATGAGCTCATAAGGATTTATTATGTAAACCTCGCAAGTGGATTTGTTCCGCATAATAAATAAGGTTGAGTGGTACTATTCTCGGATATAAGAGATGAATAAATTTATTAAGCAATAAATAAATTTTATTCATGGATATTTAAATCTTAAATACACGGAATAAATAATACTAAGATGGAGAAATATTATTTGATATAATATGGAATAATATTGGGAGTGCAATTTTATTTATATAGTGGAAAATAAATAAAATTAATATTGATAAGAATTAATGGATTTGGGCTGGACCCAATTTAATTTTCAATATTGGAAGCCCAATATTTATTCTCCTTATGATCCCCTACGTAGCCTATAAAAGCACGACATGGTCTTCACTTTTCACAACCTAAGATAAGCCAATCATAAAGTCTTGGAGAGTGAAGAGGATCCATAGGAGTTCGATAGCTCGTCGCCCACCCGACGTTCGAACGGAGTGCAAGGAATACGCGGGAAGATCACGAGGTCATCGATTTCGTTTCTCCGAACAACGAATCGTAGGTACAATTCTCAACTAACTTGATTATTGTTCGATTTTGATTTATCGAGAATACCGTAGGACGAAGATCCGAGATACGAAACCATGAACGGGGGACGATCGCGTGGTGGTGGCGAAGCCACCGGACCACGGGCGATCGCCCGGACTAGGGTTTCGCGGGGCATGGAGCGAACCCTCGGCTGGGCCGAGGGTGTGCGATCGACCCGAGGGGATCGATCGCTGGGCACGGGCTGGTGTCGTGCCCTACCCCGCCGTGAAGGCGGGGGCCTCCTGGTGGTGGCGGGTCGCCGGACCCGCCGCGGGGGCTGCTGGGCAGCCCCACCCCGATCGGTCGCCTTGTGCGATCGATCCACGCGATCGCGCGGTGGCGCGATCCTTCGATTGTACGAACCCCGGCTCGCGGGGGTTCGGGTGGGGGCGGGCTGTGCGTCTTCGGATGCATGGTCTCCAAAGCCCGGACTCCGGCGGATGAGTCGGCGTTCGTATGATCTCCGGCGAAGGGTTCGTTCGGGTTATCGGTTCCGCAATTTTGATAACCCGGGATATCGAATTCCAACAATTGGTATCAGAGCGTGGTTTACGTTCGCGGTATTTTCGATAAAATTGTTCTACCTTGCAGGGCTTCCGACTATTATGGCTTGATGATTATTCGTTTAATTATTTTGTCATGTGATTGTTGGTTTTATTAAACTCTCGGACATGTCGAGATTCGTTTTTGGTGGTGAATGCTTGTAATAGTAAAAATTCGGGGGTTGACCGAATTTAGGATTTATTATTATGTTCATGTTTTTCCGGAAAATGTATAGGGTCGATTTCGTGTATAGAATCGATACCGGAATTGTAATTTAGATTTTGTAAATTTATTTTGCGATTGGATCGACGAATCGTAGACCGCCGGAGAAGACGAAGTGACGGGATGGACGAAGGGCTAGGGATCGATTGGATCGATCCCCATGGAGATGCCCGGATCGATGGCTATGGGCGATGGGGCTGTTGCCCTAGCCGCGGCTGCCACCGGTTCGGTGGTTGGCGGCGTGGCTGGGCGGCGGCGCTCCTCCCCGTGGCTGGCGGTCGGACATGGTGGGGGTGGTTCGGGGTCTCCCAACCCGGGCTACTCCTACCGGAAATATACTTTCCTAATTAATTCATTATTTCCTATTTTGATTATTTATTTATGGAATATTCTAGAAAAATAGAGAAAGAATTAATTTAGTACTAAATTTATTTTTCCTATTTGATTATTCCTACTCATGGGAATATTCATGGATTAGGAATAAAATAAATTTGGAAAAGTATAATAGTCCTAATTATTTTATTTCTTTATTTCATTATGGATATCATCTAGAATATTCCAAGAATATCTTGGATAGATTATTCTAGAGATGTAATGAAGTGGAAAAAGAAAATAAAATAAATAAAAATATTAATAATATTTAATTTTATTTTTGATATATTCAATTGACTTAATTTTCGAATTAAGTAACTTTTGGATTAATTGAAAATAAATAGATTTAAATATTGGATATTAATATTCTCGTCACATGGAGCATTCAAGAAACGAAGACTGAAGACTAGAAGATGCGTACGGGGATGCAATAAAGCCATAATAGTCGGAAAATAATATTCTAGTAATTATTTTGACTATGTGATAATACTATGTGCTTTATTACATGTATGCATGCTATATGTGTTTATTTTATGCACTAGATAGCGTATCCCTTTATTATAAAAAACTAAGTGGGAGAGGGTATGGAAACATACCCATGGTCTCCATTGCTGCTCTCTTGGTGACTTTTATAAACTTTTGAAGTTTATATAGATAAGTCATTAGAGGAGAGTTCTTGTAATTCCTCTTACAAGAAACATTGATTGAGTTTATCAAACAATGCCTAATTTGTCTTTCCAAAGCTGATTTCAAGTCGACTCATTCTCACCCCGGGGAGTGGAATGGAGCCAGAGCCACTTGGTCATGTAGAGGACACAAATTAGAGACTTTCGTGCCATTCTTTGATAGATGGGTCGTTTGTCTGCTCGGCTCCCTCATTTATGAGAGATAGGGTTGTTCGCATGGTGAACCACTGGTTAGAAACTTCGAGTTTCACTTATGATTCTCCGCGTCTTGATTTACAAGATTAAATGGATCAAGTAATTGGGAGTCAATTATAAAAGTCTCTTAGTGTAGTAAACGTCCACACCACGTGGCTTGCTATGCTGACGGATTTTGGATTAATTGATGTAGACAGTTGTAAGTAATTATGAAGAGTTGTGAAGTTATCGTAAACGTCCACACCACGTGGCTTGCGGTGATGTAGCGATTCCAAGTAATTTACTTTGGTACTGAGTAATGGTTTACACTTAGATACGCATTATAGTATTCCTCCCCACGAGGTTCCGCTATAAGTGATGTATGACCAAAGAAAATCTAATTGCTAAGTCGTTTGGGTGGGTAAACGTCCACACCACGTGGCTTGCCTTACCTGATGGGATTTTAGATGTGATTAGTGGTTTAATGATATTATTTGAGGGAGATAATATCGGAGATTAAATCGATTGTTTGTTGTTATATGTGCTCATAGATTAGGATATGGTTTTGAACCCACTTTATGTGATACTTAAGGATTTTAACTCACTGGTCCCTGATTGTATTGATTGGAATAGAGATCTGGACATTGCCCAGACTGTTAAAGAGTACAAGTTTGTACTCAAGAGAGCTTTGTTCTCCCGAGCCTACCAATGTCTTAACTGATGAGGAAGGGACTGATTTTAATATCATGTTCAAACTCAAGGAGATGTTTAGACATGACGTAGAGGCTAGACAAGAGGCGATGAGGATACTCATAAAGGCCAGTCGATTCGAAGAAACGCTTAAACACGTTTTCGAGATGATGAACCTTTTAGACGAGTTGAGACGGAAATCGCAAGCTCTTGTAGCCAATGCCAAAGGGTTCGAACCTAAGGGCAAAAACCGGGGGAAAGGAAAAGCAAGCAAAGAAACCCAGTGGTCCTAAGTTTCTTGGATCACGAGATGGGATGAGAAAGCCAATAGGCAAGAGTTCTCGATGCAAACAGTCTGGGTACTGGAAGTCTGATTATCCTCTCAAAAAAAAAAAAAAAAAAAAAAAAAAGTACGAAGTCTTCTTTAGTCGTAAAACATAGTCAGTGGTATTATCTACCGGAACCTGGTAAGTAGATATGGAACCACTGACGGTATGTGCATTTTAAATGCAAGGGTTCCAGGAAACCCGACGACTTGGAAAAGAAGAAATCGTAGTCTACATGGGCAATGCTGTTGAGGAGGCAGATGTTGCAGTGGAGGACAATTATATAGGATTTCATTTTAAGTTATTGCTTTTATACCTTTTAGAAAGAACTTTGTTCTGGATTTCTAATGAATGGATATTTTATTTCTTTTAATCATTTGATGGTTATAAGAAGAAATAAGGATATTATCTATTCTGGTACATTAGCTAGCAATATATAAATGATAAACCCTAAGTCCACCACGATGCAACGAACCGTAGTATATAACTCGTTTTTACTTTTAAGAGATATTTCTGTCATTTATACTTGTGGATTCTTATGCTAAGTAATGTTTATTCAAATAAGAAGTTCAAAGGTCAAAAATTGATATTTTGATCAATTAAGTTGAAGGAGTGGACCTTCCGACCCAAGAATCTGATTTGGAAGATAACATAACTAAGCAATCCTTTATGGATATAAGGTATAAGATCCGGACAAGTATTAGAATTGATTCACTCTGATGTATGCAGACCTTTGTTTACTCAGACAATAAGGTATGGGTAATTCATTTTATGATTGCTCGAAAAATGGATTAGCATACCTGATGTGCCACAAAAGCAAAGTGTTTTGACAAGTCAATGGACACAAAGCTATTGTGGGGAACCATCATGGTATATCCATTGAAAGCCTGCGATCTAATCGCGGAGGCAAGTGCCTGTCTGAGGAATGCATGGCATACTGATCAGAGATTGGGATTTGATCCCAAATGACTATACCATACACTTTTGTGTAGAAATGGTGTGTCGTAAACAAGAAATGGAACTCTTATAGAAATAGTAAAAGAAGGAGTTATACGGAACTACCTATGTTCTATGGATATGTCTGGAAACAACGGCGCATTCAAATGCGGTTGTAGAATATCCTAGAAGAACAAAAGATGTGTGTTCAAATAGTACTATGAACCAGAAGGACGTTATAAGTTCTAACGCCCGGTTCTTAGAGGAAGACTATTAGATAAACCACAAGCCCAAAGTGACGTAATACTTTGAATGAGAGAGAACGATAAGGACTTGATACAGCCGAACCGAGTATAGATACACCACTAGAACCTGCACCTAATACTGTCACTGTTGATACACCGGAACGCCGTCGTAGTGGGAGGGTTGTTAAACAACCGGACAGATGGATTGGACTGGGTGAGTCTTCGGACTCGGCACCCGGAGTTCATGAAATCGATCCCTGAACCTATGATGAGGCGGTACAAGATATAGATGCGCCTTCTTGAAAGCGATGAAATCCGAAATAGAATCTATAGATTCTAACAAAGTCTGGGATCTTGTAGAACCACCAAGCGGCGTAAAGCCAATTGGGTAAATGGGTCTACAAGAGAAAGAGAGGATCTGACGGAAAGGTTGAAACCTTTAAAGCTCGGCTTGTTGCGAAAGGATATACTCAGAAAGAGGGAATCGATTATGAGGAGACCTTCTCGCCGGTAGCCAAGATAAAGTCGATCCGGATTCTCTTATCCATAGCAGCTCATATGGATTATGAGGTGTGGCAAATGGATGTCAAGACAGCTTTCCTTAATGGAAGTCTTGACGAGACAAACAACCAGAAGGATTCATTGCTAAGGGGCGAGATCATCTAGTGTGCAAGCTTAATCGATCCATTTATGGATTGAAACAAGCCTCGAGTTCGTGGTACTTGCAAATTGATGAGATAGTCCATTTTATGGATTCATCAAAGCATAGACGAATCGTGTGTATGGGAAACGTGATGGAAACAAGGTGGTGTTTCTCGGGTTTTATGTAGATAACATTTTATCATTGGCAACAATGTAAAGATGTAATCAGACATGAAATGATGGTTGTCTGGATAAATCATTATGAAAGATATAGGAAGAAGTTGGACCTGTTCTTGAGATCTTGGATCTCTAGGAGAGAACATTGTACTTCTCCTGGACATCTTACATATATACGATTGTGGTTCGTTTTAACATGCAAGGTTCCCAGAAAGGTTCGTTACCTTTCAGATACGGAATGCATCTATCTAAGGATATGTGTTTTGGAACACAGAAGGAGATAGAAGCAATGAAAGCAGTTTTCTACACCTTAAGTGTGGAAAGCTCGATGAATGCATTGTTGAAAACAAGAACCTGATATCGGCTATGCGGTTAGCATAGTGGGAGGATATCAAGGTAATCCTGGAAAGGAATACTTGACTGCTGTAATGAACATTTTAAGTACTTTCGAAGTACTGGAAACTATGTTCTGGATTACAGAGCAGACAAACATTTCCTTTGGATTACATTCTCTTAGATTTCTAATCGAATAAGGACCGGTGTAAGTCGATATCAGGCTATGTGTTTCACTATTAAAGGAGAAGGAGTTTTAACATGGAAGAGTGATAAGCTCGATGCTTTTTGGACTCTGCCATGGGTAACCAAATAAGCGGCCTCAGAGGCAGCGGAAGTTTTGGTATAGCTCCGGGATAATCTCTGGGACTTAGATGTGATTCTTAATTTGCCAAAGGCTATGTCAATAGCGGTGCGATGGCAAATGGTAAGAAATCACAAGTCCATAAGTGTAAGATAACACATAGAGCAAGTACCACCTGATACGAGTCATCGTCGAGGGAGACGACGCTGTAGTCACCAAGATAACTTCAGAGCGGCAACCTAGAGTGCTCATTCACATAGTACTTCTTGAAAGTACAACTTAAGCACGTGATGAGTATGGGAGTCGGGAGTTTGGAGGAAATGACTAGACCTTAGTACAAGTGGGAGATTGTTGGAGTTGTGTACTTAATGTCTAGATTTAAGTAACGGAAACTCACGATCCATTGCCATTAATCTATTTAATTAAATAAACAATTATTTGCTTTTAATTATTGTTAATTAAATACATGCAAATTATAGTCCTGGATTTTATACGTTGTAGTTAGTATGGTGTTGCATGGGCACACAGAAGATCATACTATCGGTTACTCGTATTTAATCGAACATTTGCGCACGACCTAGATGGACACGGACCAATCCATCGGTATAGTCGTTGTGTGAGAGAGAAAATAATTTATCTTAATTATTTTATCACACTTGTACACTTGGTGTATTGAGCGGATCGATTGAGACTCATCAATTAGGATTGCTCGGCGATAATTGATTTGAGACTCGGAGTATTTTATTCTTAATCCCTGAAACAATTGCGGGTGTGTATATTTAATATAAGTGACTTTGATTTTCCAAAGGAATTAACCGATTTAATTATTGGGTTAATTACCGGCTAAGTTGGGTCACTATATTTTATATATGGCATGCCGTGAATTCTTGAAGGGACAGTGTATCCCGGAAGGGTTGATAATATCCCCGAGATGAGCTCATAAGGATTTATTATGTAAACCTCGCGAGTGGATTTGTTCCGCATAATAAATAAGGTTGAGTGGTACTATTCTCGGATATAAGAGATGAATAAATTTATTAAGCAATAAATAAATTTTATTCATGGATATTTAAATCTTAAATACACGGAATAAATAATACTAAGATGGAGAAATATTATTTGATAAAATATGGAATAATATTGGGAGTGCAATTTTATTTATATAGTGGAAAATAAATAAAATTAATATTGATATGAATTAATGGATTTGGGCTGGACCCAATTTAATTTTCAATATTGGAAGCCCAATATTTATTCTCCTTATGATCCCCTACGTAGCCTATAAAAGCACTACATGGTCTTCACTTTTCACAACCTAAGATACGCCAATCATAAAGTCTTGGAGAGTGAAGAGGATCCATAGGAGTTCGATAGCTCGTCGCCCACCCGACGTTCGAACGGAGTGCAAGGAATACGCGGGGAGATCACGAGGTCATCGATTTCGTTTCTCCGAACAACGAATCGTAGGTACAATTCTCAACTAACTTGATTATTGTTCGATTTTGATTTATCGAGAATACCGTAGGACGAAGATCCGAGATACGAAACCATGAACGGGGGACGATCGCGTGGTGGTGGCGAAGCCACCGGACCACGGGCGATCGCCCGGACTAGGGTTTCGCGGGGCATGGAGCGAACCCTCGGCTGGGCCGAGGGTGTGCGATCGACCCGAGGGGATCGATCGCTGGGCACGGGCTGGTGCCGTGCCCTACCCCGCCGTGAAGGCGGGGGCCTCCTGGTGGTGGCGGGTCGCCGGACCCGCCGCGGGGGCTGCTGGGCAGCCCCACCCCGATCGGTCGCCTTGTGCGATCGATCCACGCGATCGCGCGGTGGCGCGATCCTTCGATTGTACGAACCCCGGCTCGCGGGGGTTCGGGTGGGGGCGGGCTGTGCGTCTTCGGATGCATGGTCTCCAAAGCCCGGACTCCGGCGGATGAGTCGGCGTTCGTATGATCTCCGGCGAAGGGTTCGTTCGGGTTATCGGTTCCGCAATTTTGATAACCCGGGATATCGAATTCCAACAGTGATGTACGACCGAAGCAAATCTAATTACGAAATCATTTGGATAGGTAAACGTCCACACTATCGTGGCTTGCCATATCTGATGGGATTTTAGATGTAATTAGTAATTTAATGATATTATTTGAGGGAGATAATATCGGATATTAAATTGATTGTTTGTTTATATGTGCTTATAGGTTTAGAGAATAGCTATGAACCCACTTTCTGTGATACTCAAGGAACATAAACTCACTGGTCCCAATTACATTGATTGGAAGAGAAATTTAGACATTGTCCTGACTTCTGAGGAGTACAAGTTTGTACTCCATGAAGTGTGCCCTGCCGAGCCCACGGCTGCCTCAACTGATGAGGAAAAACTGGCATATCGGAAGTGGAAAAAGACTGATGAAATGGCTAGGTGTTATATTTTGGCTTCCATGTCAAATGTACTCCAAACCCAACATGAGCCGATGGACACTGCCTATGATATGATGTTTAACCTCAAGGAGATGTTTGGGGAGCAAGATTGTGCGGCTAGGCAAGAAGCCATGAGAGTCCTCATGTCGACTACTCAATCTGAAGGAACGCCCGTTGGGGAACACGTTCTTAAGATGATGAGTTTGTTGAATGAACTTGAGGTCCTAGGAGCTTCTATTGATGCTGAGACGCAAGTCGACATCATACTCCAGTCTCTGACCCCTAGTTTTGAGCAGTTTCGTATGAGCTATAATATGGGTAAACTATCTTATACTCTTGCGCAACTCCTCACTGAACTAAAGGCGGCATAGGGGATCTACAAGAAGGGCAAGTCTCAAGCGCTTGTAACTACCAAGTCCAAGGGCTCGAAGCCTGTTGGAGGTAGGGGCAAGAAAAGGAAGCAAGCCTGGAAACCCAGTGGTGCCAAGAGGAGTGGACCACGAGTGGGGGCTGCAAAGCCAAGAGGCAAGTGCTTCTGATGCAATAAGTCTGGACACTGGAAGTCTGAATGTCCTCTCAAAGGTACGAATTTTTCTTTAGTCGTAAAAACATAGTCAGCGGTATTATCTACCAGAAATCTGGTGTGTATATATGGAACCACTGACGGTATGTGCATTTTAAATGCAGGGGTTCCAGAAAACCCGACGACTTAGAGAAGAAGAGTTCGAGTCTACACGGGCAAAAAGCTGTAGAGGAGGCAGCTGTTGCAGTGGAAGACATTTATCTGCTTTAGTAGTTAAATAGGATTTCATTTCAAGTTTATTGCATTATGTACCCTTTATTTTAGAAAGAACTTTTGTTCTGGATTTCTATGAATGGATATTTTATTTCTTTAATCATGGTGATGATTTTGATAAGAAATAATGGGTATTATCTATTCTGGTACATTAGATAGCAATATATGAATGATAGATCCTAAGTCTACCACGATGCAACAAACCGTTCTATAACTTATTTCACTAGATAGATATATTTCTTGTTAAATCATTATACTTATGAATTCTTACACTTAGTAGTATTTATTCAAATGAGATTCAAAAGGTCGAAATTGATTTGATCAATTATAGTTGAAGGAATGGACCTTCCGACCTGAGAATCAAGTTTGGAAGATAATACAACTAAGCATACCTTTTGGTAAAGGATAGAATTCGGACAAGTATTGAGAATGATCAATGATATATGCAGACATATGTGTAATTAGAAAGGTGAGAGTAGTTCTTTTAAGAATACTCGAAAAATGGATTAGAATACTTGATGTGCCATAAAAGCAAAGTGTTTTAGTCATAAAGCAATTATGGGGAACCTTCTAAGTATATCCTTTGGAAGCCTGCGACTTAAATCGCGGAGGCTATCACCCATATGAATAACACATAGCATAATCAAAAATTGAGATAAGTCTCAAATGACTACACCATACACTTACGTGTAGAGATGGTGAGTCAATAAGAAATAGAATTCTAATAGTGAAAGAACAAGTTGTTCGGAACTACCTATGTTCTATGGATATTTCTGGAGACAACGGCATATTCAATATGGTTGTAGGATATCCTAGATGAACAAAGTATTGTGTTTTCTATAGTACTATGAACCAGAAGGACGTGTAACGCCCGGTTCTTTGAGAAAGACTATTAGAAGAACCACAAAGCCCGAACTAACGTAATACCTTGGAATGAGAAAAAGGACAAGGACTAGGAACCAGCCAAACCGAGTAGAGGTACACCACACACTGCACCTATTGTTATTACTGTTATACACCGGGACGCCATTGCAGTGGGAGGTTGTTAAGACAACCGGAGATGTTCATAGGACTAGAAGAGTTTTCAACTCTGGATCTGGTAAAGATGAAATCGATCCCCAGCTCTGCATGAGGGCAGTACTAGATCTAAATGTGCCTACTTAGAAAACAATAAGTATTATTGTTAAGAGGCAAGATCATTTAGAGTACAAGCTTAGTAAATCCATTTATGGATTGAAACAAAGCTATAAATCGTGGAACTTGCGAATTGATGGGATAGTCCATTTGATGGATTCATCAAAGGGCATAGACGAAAGGTGTATTGGAGACGTAATAGAAACAAGGTGGTGTTTCTCGGAGATTTTATGTAGATGACATTTTATCATTGGCAACAATGTAAAGATGTTGTCAGACATAAGATAATGGTTGTCTAAATGAATCGAGATATAAGATTGAGTAGAAGTTAGAGCATGTTCTTGAGATCTTTCGATCAAAGGATAAGAGCATTGTACTTCTCCTAGATATCTTATACGATTATGGTTTGTTTTGAACATGCATACTTCTGAGAAAGGTTATTGCCTTTCAGAGATAGAATATACATCTATCTAAAGGGTATGTGTTTCGAACACATGAAGAAGATAGATGAGGACAAAGCAGTTTCCTACACTTCTTGTGTGGAAAAGCTTTATAGATGCAATGTTGTAAAACAAGAACATGATGTCAACTATGCGGTTTGCGTAGTGGGAGGATGTCAAAGTAATCTAGACAAGAAATTTTCGGATGCTGTAATAGTACTTGTGAAGTACTGGATTATTAGGCAAGACGAAATCCTCTTTGATTACAAATTCTCAGATCTCAAATCAGAGAAGGACCAGTGTAAGTCGATATCAGGCTATGTGTTCGCTTTTAGAAAGAGGTGGAACCATGAAATGAAAGAGTGATAAGCAGGACGCTTCTCAGACTCTCTCATAACCGAATAAGCAGCCACAGAGGCAGCGGAAGTTTTGGTTAGGTTCCGGGATAACCTCTAAAGACTTTGATATGACTCTTGGTTTACCAAAGGCTATTGAATAGCGGTGCATGGTAAACTGGAAGAAGTCATAAGTCAAAAAGTGATGTTAACACATAGAGCAAGTACCACCTGATACGAGTCATCGTCGAGGGAGACGACGCAGTAGTCACCAAGATAACTTCAGAGCGGCAACCTAGAGTGCTCATTCACACAGTACTTCTTGGAAGTACAACTCTAAGCACGTGATGAGTATGGATGTCGGGAGTTTGGAGGAAATGACTAGACCTTAGTACAAGTGGGAGATTGTTGGAGTTGTGTACTTAATGTCTAGATTTAAGTAACGGTAAACTCCCGGTCATAGCATTTAATCTATTAAATTAATAAACAATTGTTTGCATTTAATTATTGATAATTAAATATATGCAAAATATAGTCCTGGATTCTATACGTTGTAGTTAGTATGGTGTGCGGGCCCACACAGAAGATCATACTATCGTTACTCGTATTTAATCAAACAGTTGCTCACGACCTAGATGGACACGGACCAATCCATCGGTATAGTCGTTGTGTGAGAGAGAAAATAATTTGTCTTAATTATTTTATCACACTTGTACACTTAGTGTATTGAGCGGATCGCTTGAGATTTATCGATTAGGATTGCCGTAGATAATCGATTCAAGTCTCAGAGTATTTTATTCTTAATCCCCGATACTATTACGGGTGTGTATATTTAATATATGTGACTTTGATTTTCCAAAAGAATTAACCGATTTAATTATTGGGTTAATTACCGGTTAAGTTGGGTCACTATATTTTATATATGGCATGCCGTGAATACTTGACGGGAAAGTGTATCCCGGAAGGGTTGATAATATCCCCGATATGAGTTCATAAGGAATTATTGTGTAAACCTCATGAGTGGATTCGTTCCGCACAATAATTAAGGTTGAATGGTACTAGTCTCGGATTCAAGACATGAATAAATTAATTAGCAATAAATTAATTTTATTCATGGATATTTAAATCTTAAATACACGGAATAAATAATACTACCGGAGAAATATTATTTGATATAATATGGTTTAATATTGGGAGTGCAATTAATTTATATAGTGGAAAATAAATTAATTAATATTAATGGGAGATTAATATATTTGAGCTTGGGCTCAATTTAATCATTAATATTGGAAGCCCAATATTCCACCTCCTTTAGATCCCCTACGTAGCCTATAAAAGCACTACATGGTCTTCTCTATTCTACACACAACATAACTTGAAGATCATAATTCTTCTAGAGAGAGAAAGTAGAGAGAGAGAAGAGGATCCATAAGCTTGGAGGATCGTCGCCCACCCGACGTTCAAGCTAGTGCAAGGAATACGTGGGAAGATCGTAAGGTCATCAATTGAATTCGTTTCTCCGCACAACGAATCAAAAGGTAAAATCATAAACTCCCTTCTATGATTTTATGTGAATTGATTGTGATACATACATGAACGCACGATCCGGGAAAAACGAAGAACTTCAGGGACGGGGATTCGAGATCCCCGGCGAAGGTTCAACGGACCCTCGGCTGGGAGCCGAGGGCGTGCGTTCGAGCCCTAGGGCTTCGACCGCGAGGCACGCGAGGAACCCCGGCTGGGAGTCGGGGTGGGCGATCGACCGTAGTGGTCGATCGCCGGGCAGCCGCGGCTGGAGCCGCGGCGGGTTTGCCGCTGGGCGAACCGCCCTCCTCGGGCGGTGGCGGTGAGTCGCCGGACTCACCGCCCGGGGCTGCCGGAGCAGCCCCAGCGATCGCAACCGTGCGATCGCGAACCCCACGGTGGGGTTCGGCTAGGGTTTAGCCGCGGGTTCATCCCGCGGCGATGCTCTTGTCGAGCCCGGTTCTTCGTGGTGTTCGTGATCGGTTTCCGGGGATGGGATTTCGGTCGGGGTTATCGGTTCCGCAATTTTTGATACCCCGGGATATCGATTTCCAACAAGTTGTAAGTAATTGTGAAGAGTTGTGAAGTTATCGTAAACGTCCACACCACGTGGCTTGCGGTAATGTAGCAATTCCAAGCGATTTACTTTGGTGCTGAGTAATGGTTTACACTTAGATACGCCTTATAGTATTCCTCCCCACGAGGTTCCGCTATAAGTGATGTATGACCAAAGAAAATCTAATTGCTAAGTCGTTTGGGTGGGTAAACGTCCACACCACGTGGCTTGCCTTACCTGATGGGATTTTATATGTGATTAGTGATTTAATGATATTATTAGAGGGAGATAATATCGGATATTAAATTGTTTGTTTGTTTTATGTGCTTATAGGTTAAGAATGATTGTGACCCCACTTTGTGATATACTTAAAGATGAAAACTCACTGGTTCCCTATAGTAATGTTTGGGAAAGAAATCTGGACAATGTTCAGACTGTTGAGCCTTCCGAATCCACTATCGTCCCAACTGATGAGGACATTGAAAATGACCTCAAGGAGATGTTAGGACATAGTAAGGAAGTCGGACTAGAAGTGATTGACATACTCATTAAGTTCAGTCCTCTTGAGGAATCGCTTAAAAACAATTTCAAAAGAGATGAACTGATAAGTATGATCAGAGAATCACAAGCTCTAGTGGCCAAGTTGGAAGTGCAAGCAAAGAAGCCCAGTGGTTGTAAACCACGGATTGGGAAGAGCAAGCCGCGAGGCAAGTGCTTTCGATGCAAGCAGTCTGGGCACTGGAAGTCTGATTGTCCTCTCATCAAAGGTACGAAATTTTCCTTAGTCACCGAAACATTATCAGTGGTGTTATCTACCAGCACCTGGTGTGTAGATACGGGGGCCACTGATCATGTCTGCAATTCAATGCAGGGGTTCCAGGAAACCCGGAGACTTAGAGAGGGAGAAATCGTGGTCTACATGGGCAATGCTGCAAGGGTGGCGGCCGTTGCAGTGGGAGACGTTCACTTACGTTTTAGTAGTGATAGGGTTTTAGTTTTACATAATTGTTTTTATGTACCCAACTTTAGAAAGAATTTAATTTCGGTTTCTAAACTTATTATGAATGGATATTCTGTTTCTTTTGACCACTCTGTGATCATAAGAAGAAACAGTGAGATTATCTGTTCTGGTACATTGGTGGACGATTTGTATGTGCTAAATCCTGAGTCTAACACGATGCAACTAACCGAGAGTAATAACACATCTACGAACACCAATAAGAGAAAGGAACCTTCTAAGATGAATCAATTATACTTGTGGCATCTGAGGCTAGGTCATATAAACTCGAATAGGCTTCAAAGGTTGAAAGCTGATGGTCTAATCAGCGATGTTGAAGGAGAGGACCTTCCAACCTGCGAATCCTGTTTAGAGGGTAAAATGACCAAGCGTCCTTTTTCTAGTAAAGGACGAAGTGCTGAACAAGTATTGGATTTGATTCACTCTGATGTATGCGGACCTATGTCTACTCAAGCAAGGGGAGGGTACGAGTACTTCATCACTTTTACTGATGATTACTCAAGGTATGGATATGTATACCTGATGCGCCACAAGAGTGATTCTTTTGACAAGTTCAAGGAATTCAAGGCTCTTGTGGAGAACCTTCGTGGTAAATCCATAAAATGCCTGCGATCTGATCGCGGAGGCGAGTACCTGTCTGGAGAATTCAAGGCATACTTGGCAGAGAATGGGATTGAATCCCAACTGACTTCACCATATACTCCCCAACAGAATGGTGTGTCAGAAAGAAGGAATAGGACTCTTATGGAAATGGTGCGGTCAATGATGAGTTACTCGGATTTACCTGTTATGTTCTGGGGACTTGCCTTGAAAACAGCGGCGTACATTCTGAATAGGGTTCCGACCAAAACGGTACCGACTACACCCATGGAATTGTGGAGTGGGCGCAAGCCTAACTTGAGACACATTCGGATCTGGGGTTGTCCAGCACATGTGTTGCGACAAGGTGCCGATAAGTTAGAACCTAGATCAGAATTACGGCTGTTTGTAGGATACCCGAAAGGAACTAAAGGTGGCATGTTCTATAGTCCTACGGACCAGAAGATCGTTATAAGTACTAACGCTCGGTTCTTAGAGGAAGACTATGTCATGGACCACAAGCCCAAGAGTGACATAATACTTGATGAGTTGAGAGGAGACAAGGAAGACTTAGATACAGCCGAACCGAGTAGTAATACACCACTAGAACCTGCACCTACTGTCACTGTTAATACACCGGAACGCCGTCGTAGTGGGAGGGTTGTTAAGCAACCAGACCGATGGATTGGACTGGGTGAGTCTTCAGACTCTGGACCTGGAGTTCATGAAATCGATCCCTGGACCTATGATGAGGCGGTACAAGATATAGATGCGTCTTCTTGGAAGAAAGCAATGAAATCCGAAATTGAATCTACGGATTCTAATAAAGTCTGGGATCTTGTAGAACCACCAAGCGGCGTAAAGCCAATTGGATGTAAATGGGTCTACAAGAGAAAGAGAGGATCTGACGGAAAGGTTGAAACCTTTAAAGCTCGGCTTGTTGCGAAAGGATATACTCAGAAAGAGGGAATCGATTATGAGGAGACCTTTTCGCCGGTAGCCAAGATAAAGTCGATCCGGATTCTCTTATCCATAGCAGCTCATATGGATTATGAGGTGTGGCAAATGGATGTCAAGACAGCTTTCCTAAATGGAAGTCTTGACGAGACGATTTATATGAAACAACCAGAAGGATTCATTGCTAAGGGGCGAGATCATCTAGTGTGCAAGCTTAATCGATCCAATTATGGATTGAAACAAGCCTCGAGATCGTGGAACCTGCGGTTTGACGAAGTAGTCCAATCTTTTGGATTCAGTCAAAGCATGGACGAATCGTGTGTGTATTGGAAACGTGATGGGAAGAAGGTGGTGTTTCTCGTGCTATATGTAGATGACATTCTTCTCATTGGCAACAGTGTGAAAATGTTATCAGACATAAAGGGATGGTTGTCTAAACAATTCGATATGAAAGATTTGGGAGAAGTTGGACATGTTCTAGGGATCAAAGTGATAAGGGATCGCCAGAATAGAACATTGTACCTATCCCAGCAATCTTACATAGACACGATTCTGGCTCGTTTTAACATGCAAGATTCCAAGAAGGGTGATCTGCCCTTCAGTAAAGGAACTTATCTTTCTAAGGAGATGTGTCCTCAGACACAGAAGGAGAAAGATGAAATGAAAGCGGTTCCCTACGCTTCGGCTGTGGGAAGCTTAATGTATGCAATGTTATGCACGAGGCCTGATATCTGTTATGCAGTTGGCATAGTAGCGAGATATCAGAGTAACCCTGGAAAGGCTCATTGGACTACCGTAAAGAGCATTTTCAAGTATTTGCGAAATACTAAGGATTATGTTCTGGGATACGGAGCAGACAATCTGATTCCTTTGGGTTACACAGATTCGGATTTCCAAGCTGATAAGGACCGGCGTAAGTCGACATCAGGCTATGTGTACACTTTGGGAGGTGGAGCCGTATCATGGAAGAGTGTTAAGCAAAAGTGCATTTCGGACTCTACCATGGAAGCTGAATATGTTGCAGCCTCAGAGGCAGCGAAAGAGTCAGTTTGGTTCCTTAATTTCCTCCAGGACTTAGATGTGATTCCGAGTTTGCCCAAGGCTATGACAATTTATTGTGACAATAGCGGTGCAGTGGCAAACAGTAAGGAACCACGGTCCCATAGTGCTACGAAACACATAGAGCGCAAGTACCACCTGATTCGAGACATCGTCAAGAGGGGCAATGCAGTAGTCACCAAGATAGCTTCGGAAGACAACCTAGCGGACCCTTTCACCAAGATACTTCCTAAGGAAGTATATTTCAAGCACTTGGAGGGTTTGGGAGTCAGAAGTTTGGAAGATAAGACTAGACCTTAGTATAAGTGGGAGATTGCTGGAGTAGTATACTTAATGTCTAGATTTGAGTATTCTGAACTCCTTGTACACTTTCATTTACCTATTAATAACGAACATTCATTTGCTTTTAATTATTGTTAATTAAATATATGCAAATTATAGTCCTGGATTTTATACGTTGTAGTTAGTATGGTGTGCATGGACACACAGAAGATCATACTATCGGTTACTCGTATTTAATCGAACAGTTGCTCACGACCTAGATGGACACGGACCAATCCATCGGTATAATCGTTGTGTGAGAGAGAAAATAATTTATCTTGATTATTTTTATCACACTTGTACACTTGGTGTATTGAGCGGATCGCTTGAGACTTATCAATTAGGATTGCTCTGTGATAATTGATTTAAGTCTCGGAGTATTTTATTCTTAATCCCTGAAACAATTGCGGGTGTGTATATTTAATATAAGTGACTTTGATTTTCCAAAGGAATTAACCGATTTAATTATTGGGTTAATTACCGGTTAAGTTGGGTCACTATATTTTATATATGGCATGCCGTGAATTCTTGAAGGGACAGTGTATCCCGGAAGGGTTGATAATATCCCCGAGATGAGCTCATAAGGATTTATTATGTAAACCTCGCGAGTGGATTTGTTCCCGCATAATAAATAAGGTTGAGTGGTACTATTCTCGGATATAAGAGATGAATAAATTTATTAAGCAATAAATAAATTTTATTCATGGATATTTAAATCTTAAATACACGGAATAAATAATACTAACAGGAGAAATATTATTCGATATAATATGGTTTAATATTGGGAGTGCAATTAATTTATATAGTGGAAAATAAATTAATTAATATTGATAAGGATTAATGGACTTGAGCATTGGGCTCAATTTAATCTTCAATATTAGAAGCCCAATATTCCACCTCATTTAGATCCCCTACGTAGCCTATAAAAGCACTACATGGCCTTCATAAATCAAGAGACAAGAATATCAATACTTGATAGTTCTAGAGAGTTGAAGGAGATCCATAGGAGTTCGATAGATCGTCGCCCACCCGACGTTCGAACGGAGTGCAAGGAATACGTGGGAAGATTCAAAGGTGTTTGATTTCGTTTCTCCGAACAACGAATCGAAGGTAAAATCTAAACGCGCTTTATGATTTTAATTGATTCGATTTATTGAGAATACCGTAGAACGAAGATCCGGAAAAGTCGAACCCGGATTAGACGGACGATCGCGTGGTGGTGGCGAAGCCACCGGACCACGCCAATCGCCCGCTAGGGTTTCGGCGGGCACGGGGAGGATCGACCCTCGGCTGGGCCGAGGGCGTGCGATCGATCACGTTGATCGATCGCTGGGCACGGGCTGGTGCCGTGCCCGACCCCGCCGTGAAGGCGGGGCTCCTCCATGCAGAGGCGAGTCGCCGGACTCGCCGCGGGGGGCTGCTTGGCAGCCCCGGCCGATCGCTGGATGCGATCGGCGTGCGATCGCATGAACCCCGCGATGCGGGGGTTCGGCTGGGGGCGGGCTGCATGCCTTCGGGCGTGTGGTCTCCTCGGCTGGACTCCGGCGCGTTCGTCGGCGTTCGTGTGATCTCCGGCGAAGGTTTTTGATCGGGTTATTATTTCCGCAATTTTAATAGCCCGGGATATCGAATTCCAACAACCCCACATTGGAGATGCTCTTATTTCTTTCCCATGTACAAAAAATGGTGACTTATGGCACGTGCACTTATCAAAGCCTTTAAAATATTGTTCTGAAAATCTTCGCTTAATATCGCCTATGTCGAACCTAGGCGATAGACTGAGATCGACCGCCTAAATTTTAATCCTGCTCAGACTCTAGCTAGCTAGTCCCATCAATCGCTTAAGTGCCGCTTAAACAAGCATTGACCCGTTTAAACTTAACTTTATCTCCTTAGACGGTACCCGAGTAGGCTCAGTCAACGACTCAAATTTGATATAAAACATGTTGAATCGAATAAAATAGATTTTGTTATGATAAATTTTAATTATGCGACCAACATCTAATTAATTTTAAATAAATAATAAAATTGATGTAAATTTTTACATTTACAAGTTATTTTGATTTTATTTAATATGTTAATACTTGGATTAATATTATGTTTAAATTATTTATGAATTATTGAATTAATATGGAATTAATATACATTAAAATAAAATTGAATTAATATATTAAATTAATTGAATTAATATACATTAAAATTATTTTGATAATATAAAATTAATTAATTAAATATAAAAATATAAAATGTCTAATCTTTCTAATATCGACTAATCCCTTTAGGCGCTAGACTCATGGTCACCAATCGACTATCTCCTACCCCTTTTAGAACATTGCTTTATATACATACACCTACAAATCACATTTGATAGGACTGTCATCATTGGTGTGAAATGTGTAAAATTCAAGAAACAAATCCAATAGAACAGTAAAAGCGAGCTCAAAAACGAGCTAAGATGAAGAAGAACACAGATAAACGAGGAGCTATTTTAATATTCAATAAAATGGAATGTATCTCATTCAGCTAATAACATACTCACACCTTGTGCATTTATAGTGGTCCAGAATAAAAGAAAATACATTTTATTCTTAATGTAAAAGTGCTACTATAAAAATAAAACAGCAACTCTTCCTCCCTCCTTTTTTCACTTCAAAACAGCTCCAATAGTACTCTGCTTTTACACACCCCCTCAAGATGGAGTGTGGATGCTTTTGAACTCCATCTTGCAAAGAATTTCCTGAAGAGGTGCAGCTCCCAAAGGCTTAGTCAAAACATCTGCAAGCTGCAAGTTACTGTGAACATGAAGTGGCTTCACAGTCCCTGCAAGATACATCTCTCTAACTGTGTGACAGTCTATCTCTATATGCTTAGTTCTTTCATGAAACATAGCATTAGAGGTAATATGTAATGCTGCCTCATTATCACAGTAAAGAGGTATGGCCCTGGACTGTTCAATCCCCATTTCAGACAACAACCCCTTTGTCCAAACCAACTCACAACAAGCTTGTGCCATTGCCCTGTATTCTGCCTCTGTAGAAGACCTAGAGATGGTGTGTTGCTTCTTAGATTTCCATGAAACTAAGGAATCACCAAGTAGTACACAGAAACCAGTAACTGACTTCCTTGTATCAGGGCAACTTGCCCAATCTGCATCTGAATATATTTTGAGTTCCAGGTTGTTTTTCCTTGGAAAAAACAGACCATGTCCAAGAGTCCCCTTCACATACCTCAAAATTCTCTCAGCAGCTTTTAAATGCAGATCAGTAGGGGCTTGCAAGAATTGACTCAATTTGTTCACAGAAAAGGTAATGTCAACTCTGGTAATACACAGGTATAGTAATCTACCAATCAACCTCCTGTATATGGATATATCAGGTAAAGCTTGACCATCTGTGATACTAAGATGTTTCACAGAGTCCATAGGAATGGAAGATGGTTTACAACCAGTTAATCCAGCATCCTTAATCAAATCCAGAGCATATTTTCTTTGACAAATAAAAATTCCAGTATTGTTTTGTGCAATCTCCAATCCAAGAAAGTATTTAGGAAATCCCAAGTCCTTATGTTTAAAATGAGAGCCAAGAAATTCTTTGAAAGAGGCAATGGATTCAGGGCAGTTACTTGCAAGGAGTATATCATCAACATAGATTATCAAGCAAAGGTAAGAGGTACCAGAATGCTTTATAAAGAAGGAATGGTCATAAGGGGATTGTTTCAATCCAAAAAGAGCCAAAGTGGCAGAGAAAGTGATGTACCATTGCCTAGAGGCTTGTTTAAGTCCATAGATGGATTTTAGGAGCTTACACACTGATCCAGTTGGGTATTCCACCCCCTGATTGAGCAGGCCAGGAGAAAGAGTCATGTATATCTCTTCAGTCAACACTCCATGGAGAAAAGCATTGTTGATGTCCAGATGACACAAGGTCCAGTTCTGAACAGAGGCAACAGCAAGGAGAAGTTTGACAGTGGTTAGCTTGGCCACAGGGGAGAAAGTGTCAAGGAAATCTAGGCCAGCTTGCTGTGTATAACCCTTAGCAACTACCCTAGCTTTGTATCTTTCCACTGAGCCATCTGCAAGAAATTTCACTTTATACACCCATTTACAACCAATGGGTGATTTACCAGGTGGTAAAGTGGTCACTGTTGGAATTCGGTATCCCGGGCCATTAAAAAAATTGCGGAAAATAATAACCCGACCGAAATCCTCTCGCCGGAAACCGATCACGAACACCACGAAGAACCGGGCTCGTCAAGAGCATCGCCGCGGGATAAACCCGCGGCTAAACCCTAGCCGAGCCCCACCGTGGGGCTCGCGATCGCCGTCGATCGCGTGGGGCTGCTCCGGCAGCCCCGGGGCGGTGAGTCCGGCGACTTCACCGCCCACGCCGTCGGGAGGGGCGGTCAGCCCAGCTGACCACCGCGGCAACAGCCGCGGCTCGCCCCCGCGATCGAGCCCAGCTCGATCGCTAGCCCCGGCGTCCAGCCGGGGTCCCTTCGCGCGGATCGCCGCGATCGAACCCTAGGTTCGATCGCCCCTCGGCTCCCAGCCGAGGGCTCCTCTCGAGCTTCGCCGGGGATCTCGAATCCCCGTCCCCGAAGTTCGTCGTTTTCCCGGATCATGCGTTCATGTATGTATCACAATTAATCCACATAAAATCATAGAAGAGAGTATATGATTTTACCTTTTGATTCGTTGTGCGGAGAAACGGAATCAAGATGATGACCTTACGATCTTCCCACGTATTCCTTGCACTAGCTTGAACGTCGGGTGGGCGACGATCCTCCAAGCTTATGGATCCTCTTCTCTCTCTCTCTACTTTCTCTCTCTAGAAGAATTATGATCTTCAAGTTATGATGTGTGTAGACAAGAGAAGACCATGTAGTGCTTTTATAGGCTACGTAGGGGATCTAAAGGAGGTGGAATATTGGGCTTCCAATATTAATGATTAAATTGAGCCCAAGCCCAAATCTATTAATCTCCCATTAATATTAATTAATTTATTTTCCACTATATAAATTAATTGCACTCCCAATATTAAACCATATTATATCAAATAATATTTCTCCGGTAGTATTATTTATTCCGTGTATTTAAGATTTAAATATCCATGAATAAAATTAATTTATTGCTAATTAATTTATATTCATCTCTTGAATCCGAGACTAGTACCATTCAACCTTAATTATTGTGCGGAACGTATCCACTCATGAGGTTTACACAATAATTCCTTATGAACTCATCTCGGGGATATTATCAACCCTTCCGGGATACACTGTCCGGTCAATCATTCACGGCATGCCATATATAAAATATAGTGACCCAACTTAACCGGTAATTAACCCAATAATTAAATCGGTTAATTCCTTTGGTAAATCAAAGTCACTTATATTAAATATACACACCCGCAACAATATCGGGGATTAAGAATAAAATACACTGAGACTCGAATCGACTATCGCCGGCAATCCTAATCGATGAATCTCAACGATCCGCTCAATACACCAAGTGTACAAGTGTGATAAAATAATTAAGATAAATTATTTTCTCTCTCACACAACGACTATACCGATAGATTAGTTCGTGTCCATCTAGGTCGTGAGCAACTGTTCGATTAAATACGAGTAACCGATAGTATGATCTTCTGTGTGCCCATGCACACCATACTAACTACAACGTATAAAATCCAGAACCATGGTTTGCATTTATTTAATTATCAAGTAATTAAAAGCAAAACAATTGTTCGTTAATTTAATAGATTAAATGCTATGACGGGGAGTTTACCGTTACTTAAATCTAGACATTAAGTACACAACTCCAACAATCTCCCACTTGTACTAAGGTCTAGTCATTTCCTCCAAACTCCCGGTTCCCATACTCATCACGTGCTTTAAAGTGTACTTCCGAGAAGTACTATGTGAGTGAGCAATCTAGGTTGCCGCTCTGAAGTTATCTTGGTGACTACTACGTCGTCTCCCCTGACGATGACTCGTATCAGGTGGTACTTGCTCTATGTGTTAACATCACTTTTGACTTATGACCTCTTCTAGTTCACCGTGCACCGCCATTCAATAGCCTTTGGTAAACTAAGAGTCATATCCAAGTCAAGAGGTTATCCCGGAACCTAACCAAAACTTCCGCTGCCTCTGAGGCTGCTATTCGGTTATGAGAGAGTCTGAAAAGCGTCCCGCTTATCACTCTTTCACTTCATGGTTCCACCTCTTTCTAAAAGTGAACACATAGCCTGATATCGACTTTCACTGGTCCTTCTCTGATTTTTGGATCTGAGAATCTGTAATCTAAGAAGATTTCGTCTTGCTCAAGTCAGTACTATGAAAGTATTCTTGCAGCATTCGAACATCCCTTATCCAGATTACTTTGATATCCTCCCACTACGCAAACCGCATAGTTTGATATCAGGTTCTTGTTTTACAACATTGCATCTATAAAGCTTTCCATACTTGAAGTATAGGAAACTGCTTTGTCCTCATCTATCTCCTTCATGTGTTCGAACACATAACCTTTAAATAGATGTTTATTCTGTCTCTGAAAGGCAATAACCTTTCTCAGAAGTATGCATGTTAAAAACAAACCTTAATCGTACAAGATATCTAGGAGAAGTACAATGTTCTTATCTCTAGATCATAAGACCTTAAGAACATGCTCTAACTTCTTCTCAATCTTATATCTCGATTTATTTAGACAACCATTATTTTGTGTCTGACAGCATTTTTACATTGTTGCCAATGATTGAAATGTTATCTACATAAAATCTCCGAGAAACACCACCTTGTTTCCATTACGTTTTCAATACACCTTTCGTCTATGCCTTTTGATGAATCCATCAACTGGACTATCCCATCAATTCGCAAGTTCCACGATTCGTAGCTTTATTTCAATCCATAAATGGATTTACTAAGCTTGTACTCTAAATGATCTAGCCTCTTAACAATAATTCTTATTGTTCCAAGCAGGCACATTTAGATCTAGTACTGCCCTTATGCAGAGCTAGGGGTCGATTTCATCTTTACTAGATCCAGAGTCCGAACTCCTCTAGTCTTATGATTATCTCTGGTTGTCCGACAACCTCCCACTGCAATGGCGTCCCGGTGTATAACACTAATAACAATAGGTGCAGTATGTGGTGCACTTCTACTCGGTTTGGCTGGTTCCTAGTCTTTTGTCCTTCTTCTCATTTCAAGGTATTACGTCGATTTAGGCTTTGTGGTCCATCTAATAGTCTTCCTCTATGAACCGGACGAGAGACGTCCCTCTGGTTCGTAGTACTATAGAACACACAATACTTCGTTCATCTAGGATATCCTACAACCATATTCAATATGCCGTTGTATCCAGGGATATCCATAGAACATAGGTGGTTCCGAACAACTTGTTCTTTTACTATTAGATTTTCCATTTCTTTATAGCGCACCATCTCTACACGCAAGTGTATGGCGCGGTCCTTTGGGATTGAATCCCAATCTTTGATTATGCTATGTGTTACTTAGATAAGTGATGGCCTTGGCGACCGAGTCACAGGCTCCTAATGAATATACTTTGATGGTTCCCCATAATAGCTTTGTGTCCATTGACTAGTCAAAACACTTTGCTTTTATGGCACATCAAGCATTCTAATCCATCACCGAGTATTCTCTGAGAGAATTTCTCGTACCTTTCTAATTTACACATATGTCTGCATATCTAATCATTTCCAATACTTGTCTGAATTCTATCCTTTATCCAGAAAGGTTTACTTAGATGTATTATCCTTCAAATTAAACCCTTAGGTCGGAAGGTCCATTCCTTCAACTTTAATTGATCAAATCAATTTCGACCATTTGAATCTTATTTGAAAAATACTACTAAGTATAAGAATTCACAAGTATAATGATTAATAAAGAAATATCTAACAAGTAAAACAAGTTATAGAACGGTTTGTTGCATCGTGGTAGACTAAGGATTCATCATTCATATATTGCTATCTAATGTACCAGAATAGATAATGCCATTATTTCTTATCAAAATCATCCAATGATTAAAGAAATAAAATATCCATTCATTAATAATAGAAATCCAGAACAAAACGTTCTTTCTAAAATAAAGGGGTACATAATGCAATAACTTTGAAATGAAATCCTATTTAACTACTAAAGCAGATAAATGTCTTCCACCGCAACCGCTGCCTCCTCTACAGCTTTGCCTTGACTATTCCTCCATTTCCAAGTCTTTGGGTTCCCTGGTGTCCCTGCATTTTTAAATGCATACATACCGTCAGTGGATCCATATTTACCAACCAGGTTCTGGTAGATAAACCAGCTGACTATGTTTTAAAGACTAAGGAGAGAATCTCATACCTTCTCCAGGAGAAAATAAAGACTTCCAGTCCCCAGAAAGTTTTCTTTGAGAATGACTGCCCGAAGGCTTTCTCACCCTTTTCCGTGGTCCAAGAGTAGAACTACAGGGCTTCTTTGTCTGCTTCTCCATTCCATGGTTTATGCCCCTAGGTTTGAAACCTTTGGCTTTGGCCATAAGAGCTCGCGATTGTCTCAACTCATCCAAAAGGTCCAACATCTCGAAAACGTGTTCAAGCGTTTCCTCGAAGCGACTGACCTTTATGAGTATCCTCATCGCCTCTTTTCTAACCTTCTCGTTGTCTCTAAACATAAGCTTGAGTTTTAGCATGATATCATGATTGGTGGTTAATGCAAAGGCACTGTTCCACTTCTCAAAATCATCTTTTTCCTCAGTAGTTGAGACATGAGTTGGTTTAGGAGGACAAAGTTCACTGAGTACAAACTTGTACTCAGCAACAGTCTGGGAAATGTCTAACTCGTTATTCCATCCAACACAGTATGGAACTAGTGCGTTGAATTCCTTGAGTATCATAGAAAGTGGGTTCATAGCTATTCTCTAAACCTATAAGCACATTTAAACAAACAATCAATTTAATATCCGATATTATCTCCCTCAAATAATATCATTAAATTACTAATTACATCTAAAATCCCATCAGGTAAGGCAAGCCACGGTGTGTGGACGTTTACCCACCCAAACGATTTAGCAATTAGATTTGCTTTGGTCATACATCATTTATAGCGGAACCTCGGTGGGAGGAATACTATAAAGCGTATCTAAGTGTAAACCATTACTCAGCACCAAAGGAAATCGTTTGGAATTGCTACATCACCGCAAGCCACGTTGTGTGGACGTTTACGACAACTTCACAAATCTTCACAATTCCTTACAACTGTCTACATCAATTAATCCAAAATCCGTCAGTATAGCAAGCCACGTTGTGTGGACGTTTACTATACTAAGAGACTTTTATAATTGACTCCCAATTACAAGATGCATTCGATTTTGTAAATCAAGACGCGGAGAATCATAAGTGAAACTCGAAGTTTCTAACCAGTGATTCACCATGCGAACAACCCTATCTCTCATAAAATGAGGGAGCCGAGCAGACAATCGATCCATCTATCAAAGAATGGTACGACTGCCTCTAATTTGTGTCATTCACATGACCAAGTGGCTTTGGCTCCATTCCACTCCCCGGGGTGAGAATGAGTCGACTTGAAGTCAGTTTCAGAAAGACAAATTAGGCATTGTTTGATAAACTTAATCAATGTTTCTTGTAAGAGGAATTACAAGAATTCTCCTCCAATGACACATCTATACGAACTTCAAAAGTCCATAAGAGTCACCAAGAGAACAGTAATGGAGACCATGGGAATGTTTCCATCCCCGCTCCCACTTAGCTTTTTATAACAAAGGGATACGCTATCTAATGCATAATTAAACACATAAGCATGCATACAAGTAATAAAGCACATATCACATAGTCAAAATAAGCTAGAAAATTATTTTCCGACTATCATGGCTTTATTCCATCTCCGTATGCGTCTTCTAGTCTTCAGTCTTCGTTCTTGAATGCTTCATGTGACGAGAATATTAATCCCAATATTTAAGTCTATTTATTTTTAATAAATCCAAAAGATACTTAATTCGAAAATTAAGTCAATCGAATAAATCAAAAATAAAATTAAATATTATTAATATTTTTATTTATTTATTTTCCTATCTAATTCTATTAAATCTCTAGAATAATCTATCCAAGTCAAACTTGGAATATTCTAGAAGACTTTCTATAATAGAATAAGGAAATAAAATAAATTGGGACTCTTCTACTTTCCAAGATTAATTAATTTCCATTACTATGAAAATTCCCATAAAATAGGAATAATCAATTAGGAAATAAATCAATCCTAAATTAACTTTTATTCCTTTCCAATTCTATTAAATCTCTAGGATCCTATTCCAAGTAGAACTCGGAATACTCTAGAAGATTTCCATAATATAATAAGGAATAAAAATAATTCCAATTAATTCTTTTCCTATCTTCATGAGAGTTCCCAAAGTTAGGAATACTCAAAATAGGAAAACTTGAATCAATTAGGTAAGTAGAATCTTGGTAGGATTAGGAGTAGCACGGGTTGGGGATCCCCGCACCACCCCCTACCGCCGACCACCACCACCGCCGGGCACCACCGCCGCCGTCCCCCAGCCACGCGCCACCACCACCGGTGGCCGGCGTGGCCGGAAACCCTAACGGGCAGCCCCGGGCGTGGGGTCGATCGATCCTCATGGGGATCGATCATGGGGATGATCGACCCCCCCTTCTTTTCGTCCTCATCGTCTTCTTCGTCTCATGAGTTCTCCGGCGGTCGTCTCGGCATCGATCCAACGTAAATAAATTACAAGAAATAAATTTACAATTCCGGTATCGATTCTATACATGAAATCGACCCTATACACTTTCCGGAAAACATAGAACGTAATAATAAATCCTAAATTCGGTCAACCCCCGAATTTTTACTATTACAAGCATTCATCCACACAAAAACGAATCTCGACATGTCCGAGAGTTTAATAAACGAACAATCATGGTAAATTAAATAGCAATTAATTGAACGAATAATTAACAATTAATTAAACCATGATAGTCGGAATCCCTGCAAGGTAGAACGCAATTGAACACATACATGAACACGAAACCAAACGCTCTGATACCAATTGTTGGAATTCGGTATCCCGGGCCATTAAAAAAATTGCGGAAAATAATAACCCGACCGAAATCCTCTCGCCGGAAACCGATCACGAACACCACGAAGAACCGGGCTCGTCAAGAGCATCGCCGCGGGATAAACCCGCGGCTAAACCCTAGCCGAGCCCCACCGTGGGGCTCGCGATCGCCGTCGATCGCGTGGGGCTGCTCCGGCAGCCCCGGGGCGGTGAGTCCGGCGACTTCACCGCCCACGCCGTCGGGAGGGGCGGTCAGCCCAGCTGACCACCGCGGCAACAGCCGCGGCTCGCCCCCGCGATCGAGCCCAGCTCGATCGCTAGCCCCGGCGTCCAGCCGGGGTCCCTTCGCGCGGATCGCCGCGATCGAACCCTAGGTTCGATCGCCCCTCGGCTCCCAGCCGAGGGCTCCTCTCGAGCTTCGCCGGGGATCTCGAATCCCCGTCCCCGAAGTTCGTCGTTTTCCCGGATCATGCGTTCATGTATGTATCACAATTAATCCACATAAAATCATAGAAGAGAGTATATGATTTTACCTTTTGATTCGTTGTGCGGAGAAACGGAATCAAGATGATGACCTTACGATCTTCCCACGTATTCCTTGCACTAGCTTGAACGTCGGGTGGGCGACGATCCTCCAAGCTTATGGATCCTCTTCTCTCTCTCTCTACTTTCTCTCTCTAGAAGAATTATGATCTTCAAGTTATGATGTGTGTAGAAAAGAGAAGACCATGTAGTGCTTTTATAGGCTACGTAGGGGATCTAAAGGAGGTGGAATATTGGGCTTCCAATATTAATGATTAAATTGAGCCCAAGCCCAAATCTATTAATCTCCCATTAATATTAATTAATTTATTTTCCACTATATAAATTAATTGCACTCCCAATATTAAACCATATTATATCAAATAATATTTCTCCGGTAGTATTATTTATTCCGTGTATTTAAGATTTAAATATCCATGAATAAAATTAATTTATTGCTAATTAATTTATATTCATCTCTTGAATCCGAGACTAGTACCATTCAACCTTAATTATTGTGCGGAACGTATCCACTCATGAGGTTTACACAATAATTCCTTATGAACTCATCTCGGGGATATTATCAACCCTTCCGGGATACACTGTCCGGTCAATCATTCACGGCATGCCATATATAAAATATAGTGACCCAACTTAACCGGTAATTAACCCAATAATTAAATCGGTTAATTCCTTTGGTAAATCAAAGTCACTTATATTAAATATACACACCCGCAACAATATCGGGGATTAAGAATAAAATACACTGAGACTCGAATCGACTATCGCCGGCAATCCTAATCGATGAATCTCAACGATCCGCTCAATACACCAAGTGTACAAGTGTGATAAAATAATTAAGATAAATTATTTTCTCTCTCACACAACGACTATACCGATAGATTAGTTCGTGTCCATCTAGGTCGTGAGCAACTGTTCGATTAAATACGAGTAACCGATAGTATGATCTTCTGTGTGCCCATGCACACCATACTAACTACAACGTATAAAATCCAGAACCATGGTTTGCATTTATTTAATTATCAAGTAATTAAAAGCAAAACAATTGTTCGTTAATTTAATAGATTAAATGCTATGACGGGGAGTTTACCGTTACTTAAATCTAGACATTAAGTACACAACTCCAACAGTCACTTCCCAAGTGTTGTTGTTCTGTAAAGCTTGGAGCTCATCTTGCATTGCACTGCACCACTCAGGATGCAAAACAGCTTGGGAATAGTGATGTGGTTCAGGGACAGCAGTAATAGAGGCAATGAAATGGGAATAAGGAGCTGACAGTTTTGATGTAGACAAATAGGAAGAAATAGGATAAGGACAAGAGGAAGGAGAAGTAAGAGAATGACACAAATAATCATTGAGGTAGGAAGGTGGTTTTATTTGTCTTCCAGAGAGTCTAGAAGAACTGATAGGTGCAAGAGAGGAAGGTTCAGAAGAGGATGAAGGTATTGAAGGTGATGGAGGTGATGAAACAGGTGTGAGGGAAGGTAGGTGAGGTTCAGTATTAGGTTCAGTGGAGTTATAGGTAGAAGGAAAAGACTGTGGTTCCAAGTGAGAGAAAGGAAAAATAGACTCATGAAAGACCACATTTCTTGAAACAAAAACAGTATGTGTTTCAAGATTTAAAAGTTTGTATCCCTTGACCCCAGAGGGATATCCCAGAAAGACACATTTGGAGGCTCTTGGTTGGAACTTGGTTCTGTGTCTGTCAAGGGTAGAAGCAAAACAGAGACAACCAAACACCTTTAAATGGGAATAAGAAGGTGCCTTTTGGAAAAGGACATGAAAAGGAGTTTGGGCTTGAGATAACACTGATGATGGAATCCTATTGATTAAATAGGAGGCTGTTAACACACAATCTCCCCAGTATTCCAAAGGAATGTGAGATTCAAACATAAGACTTCTTGCAACATTCAACAAATGCTGGTGTTTTCTCTCCACCCTTGCATTCTGCTGTGGAGTTTCAACACAGGAATGTTGCATAACAGTACCATATTTAGCAAGAAGAGAGGTCACAAAGAACTCTGAACCATTATCACATCTCAAGCATTTAATAATTTTCCCAAATTGAGTTTGAACAGTTTTAAAAAACTGTGTTAATACTGGCAGCACATCAGATTTGGCCTTTAAAAGAAAGGTCCATACAAACCTACTATGGTCATCCACAAGAGTTAAAAAATATTGAAATCCATCAACTGTAGGTACTGAGAAGGGTCCCCAAGCATCACAGTGTAAAATATCAAAATTTTCAGCAGCATGAGAAAGAGAGATATCAAACTTTAGCTTTTTCTGTTTTGCCAAAGGACATATGTCACACACAAAATTTTTATTACAAGAAACATGAAGATCCTTGAATAACAAATGCAGTTTAGAAGAAGATAAATGTCCCAATCTAGAATGCCAAGTAGTAAAAGAAACAACAGAACCAACCAAGACAGAAGAAGAACCTCTTGAACTCCCTGCCTCCATAACATACAGGTTGCCAACTCTTTTACCCATCCCAATCTGACACCCCCTTGAAGTCTCCTGGACAATACAAGAATCATGTGTAAACTCAACTGAGCAATGAGAGGTCAATGTCAGTGCACTTATAGATAAGAGATTGTATGTAAAAGTTGGCACATATAGGACAGATTGCAGCATTATCTGATGAGAAATGAAAATTGATCCAATGTGAGACACTTCCACCACTGAACCATTAGGCAAATTCACATGTATATTACTCACAGGTTGAGGATCAATTAAAACAGACATGTCATAACAGACATGGTGTGTTGCTCCTGTATCTAGCAACCAGTGAGTAGGAGAACAAATCATGGCACCAGAAAAGAAAGGTAATGAAACTGTACCACTGAAACTTGCAGAAGCAGAATTAATATTGGCAGGAGAACCATTAGAAGATGTGCTAGAAGCACTGGATGGTGGCACTGAGGAAGCAAGATGCATTTGCCCTTGTAGAAAAGAGATCATTTGCATACATTGGTCATGACTGAGCACAGGAGAAGGCTGTGCAGGGCTAGAAAAGGTCCCTTGACCTGGAGTATTAGAGAAACTTCCTTGACTACCAGTATCTCCACTGACTTCACCAATAGTGGAGTTACCTTGAACATTTCCAAACTGAGGTGGTTTGATATCCCCTCTACCTCTGCCTCTACCAAAACCTGCTGGATATCCATGTAATTCATAGCATCTGTCAATGGTATGGCCAGTTTTACCACAATGGGTACAGTGAAACCTCTCTTTGCCCCTGTTATACCCCATTGCAGCATTAGCTACTGGACTGGCTTGTTCACTGAAGGGTTGCCCAAAAGACTGTTGCATACCACCATTAAGATGCCTCTGTCTCTCTTCCTGAATCACCATAGAGAATATCTTTACCAAAGATGGAAAAGGGACCATTGACATAATGTGAGATCTCAGCTGTGAATAAGAACCATTCAAACCAAGAAGAAACTGAACAGCACACTCCTGCTGTTGGTATTCACTCCATCTCTTATTACTATCACACCTGCAATTGTTACAAGTACACCAACAAAGTGGCTGCAAATTCTTGAACTCATCCCAAATAACTCTGAGCCTAGTAAAATAGCCATTCACATCCATGTTTCCTTGATTTAAACTCATAAACTGTTGCCTTAACTGGTAAAAACGAGCCATGTTACCCTCAGAAAACCTATCCCTCAAATCTGACCAAAGAGCAGTAGCATCATCAAAGTACATTAGACTAGAACATATTTCTGGACTTACAGCACTGCGAAGCCAAGAGACGACCATACTGTTGCAACGAACCCAAGCTGTGTATAGAAGATCATCGGGATCTGGCTTGGGTATGCTGCCATCAACAAATCCCAATTTGTTCTTCGCAACTAGGGCAGTAATCATGGACCTGCTCCAGTTGTTGTAATTCGAGCTATCTAGGGTTTTCACAACGAGAATCGCACCTGGATTCTCGCTCGGGTGGAGGTAATACGGGCTGCCATGATCTTCCATCATCGGCACAGTCTCACGGCTCGTCGTTCCTCTCACCATCGCACCAAAACAAATGAATCAAAAACAGTGATAATAGAGATCGAGGGCAGCGGAAAATTTTTCGTGCTCTGATACCATGTAAAATTCAAGAAACAAATCCAATAGAACAGTAAAAGCGAGCTCAAAAACGAGCTAAGATGAAGAAGAACACAGATAAACGAGGAGCTATTTTAATATTCAATAAAATGGAATGTATCTCATTCAGCTAATAACATACTCACACCTTGTGCATTTATAGTGGTCCAGAATAAAAGAAAATACATTTTATTCTTAATGTAAAAGTGCTACTATAAAAATAAAACAGCAACTCTTCCTCCCTCCTTTTTTCACTTCAAAACAGCTCCAATAGTACTCTGCTTTTACAAAATGTACGATGAATAAAATCTTCGAAATTAAAATGAATTGAATATTGCGTGTAAATTAAGATTAATTTAATTGTATTGAAGTGATTATGAGCTGAATTGAAATGAATTTTTGAGTTGAAGTAAATTGGGTTGAATTAATCTTAATTCAAGTGAACTAAACTAAAATTAATTAAATGAGCTTGAAATGAAATAAAATTCAAAACAATAAAATTAAAAAATTAAACATTAATAGTGTGACTATTTCAATATGCAGAACTTGAGCTATAGTGATCGACGCCATAGACTTGTGTTGAATGTGCATTAAACTACATTTTATGCTCTTGTTTTTTGGAGTTGATGAAGAAAGAGTTGATCGACTTGTTGCTGAGGATTTCAACAATACAAAATACTTAAATTAATGATCGATTCAAAGACTCTCATTCGACATGAAGACTCAAGATGGACCAGCAGTACCCACGATCCAGAAGAAGTTTGAAATTTAATTTTTTTTAAGTGTAGAAACCCTCTCCACAATGTAGAGGTATCCGATAATTCATTCTTGTAGCTTGGTATGAAGAGGGATGACAGAAACAAAGAAAATCGAAACTCGTTTAAAACGATTTTCTTAAAACAAATTCGTCATCTACATGTACAATTGGTAATCAGGATAAAACGATTATGTAATACGTAATATGCTTTTGACGGACTGAAATTATTGACCAAGAAATTCACCGGGAAGTTCAAGGAAAAACAGAATATCAAAGGAAAATCGAGAAACTATTGCTCAGACGATTTCTATATATTCTTAAGCGTTTTCTGTGTATTTCTTTTGCAGAAATGAATCTATTTAAAATGGTATTGTTAAGTTTGTCTATTGCTACTAAGATCTCGTGGTATTGTGAGAGATTCAATCGCAACACATTAAGAATGCTTAAATTACAATTAAAAAAGTTTTTCAATTGGACGTCACCAAGATTATTGAGACATAAAATTATTAGAGCATCTCTAATAGTGTACTTATGTTATATTTTTTTGAAATTAATTTCAGTCAATTTCAATTCAGTTCAGATCGTTCCAGTTCAGTTCAAATCAGACCGATTAAGTTTGTTTCAAAATAAATTAAAATAAAATAAATAATAAATCATTCGAATCAATAATTTTAGGTATACAATTTAATTAATTTTATAATATTAGTAATATTTTTAAAAAATATTTAACAATTTATATAAAATATTATTAATTTTATAAGAAAACCAATTCATTTCAATTAAAATTAATTCAATACAGTTCAGTTTAGTTCAGATCAATTTAGTTGAATTCAGTTCAACAGTTCAACTAGTTTAAATTAAAAGAACAAAGTACAATTTAGTGTCATGTCATTTAACACATCAACAAAAATTTATACCTATCAATTGTACTTCAATATCTCAACAGTTTGAGTTACATTTTTTTTTCTTTATACTTGGGAAAAGTATGACACAATCAATTTCGTGCCTAGTATCAAATATTGATACTTCTTTTTCTCTCTCTCAATTTGTTATTTTATTTCCATACTTAGATGTAAATTATTAACACAAGAATTGTGCCTAGATACAGATTATTGTGCTTAGGGGATTCTCTTAAAAAACTACTCCCTATTTAAAAGGGTTTTGGTTAGGTATATTAAATTTTATAATTAATTTTATTTTACTTGGAAATGAAATATCCCAATAGGCGGTCGACACGTTAATTTGTACTTGTCCCATTAGAATATGTTTCGGCAAGACAAGATAGGCCATTATCGACCCAACAACGAGCTCGCTCAAAAAGCTTACAAAATCTGATGAACCTCAATTGAACAAACTTTTTCATTGAAAATATTAAAATAAAAAATACAATATATATAGGAAAATTATTGACGTGTGCATCATTTTCTGTAATTATTAATCCAACATAAATATTGTGAAAATAAATTAAATCTATTATTTCCATCTCATTAGAAATATTTTTATTTTATTTTACTTACTATTTAGATTAGCTAGTCTTTATTTCTATTTTTTGGTAGTTTATATTATTAATACAACAGTACAAATGATTAAATTCAATAATTACAATCATTAAAACACATTACACCAAGAAAATAATATACTTACTCCGTATTTATTAATTTTCATGATCGATTAATTTATTAAAGGGGGAAAGGAGAGTGTACTCACTAGTCAATCTACATCACCGTACATTTTGTTTTGAACTAGTAGTGCTCATATCAGATTCAGATTAGACATTGGTGGAGTTGCTCTGCCAAAACCATTAATTCGTCTAAACGAAGTTTATTACAAAAGAACGATCTTACATATATATCCGCATAGGTAAGAATTTCGATTAGAACATCGTCATGGTTTGTTTTAAATTAAGAAAATAAGTAATTAAGGAATACACAATTAACTCAACAACAAACATGTAAAAAACAACAACTAGAAGACCAGTCGTCGATCATTAGCTAACTTGTGTATATGCGAATTCGCAAAGCCATGATAAATATGGTAAAAACCGCAAAGAAGAGAAGTGTGTGGATGATCACAGCTCTGCCATTGGTGGTGAAGCTTCCGAATTCAACGTGTCTTGCATTGCCCGGAATCTGAAAAAGGAGTCCCGGAGATAAGAGAATGAACAAGAGCAGCCCAATTACTATTGGCCCCCAATCCAACATTATAGATTATATGACTCAAAATGTTTTGTATTGTTTTTTTTATAAGTAAAATCGGAAAACAATTTTCGATCTTTGATCATCTCATGTGGTTTTGGTTGTGTTTTTATGCCTTTCTTTTGCTTTTGTTTTCAGGAAATGTGAAGGGGAATTGTAGTTTGATTGCTTGTGATCATGGGGTTCCTTAGATGCTCTCACTCTTGAGTCTTGATTTCGATCACTAATTTAATTTGCTAGCCAGATTTAATTATAAAATTAATGTTATATTTTTTTTTAATTAGTTAAGCTAGGGAAGTTGTGAGCAAATAATTTGGTTTAATTAAAACTTTATATTATAAAAACATACAGTATATACTACATATTTCATTCTTTACTTTGATACTATGAAATCTTTTGAAGCTTGGGCGCAAAAGATGCAAATCCAACTCGGAGATGAAACATGTATTCCGGGGTTGTGAGGTTTACGACAACCGGGCAGTCCCATACTTCTCGAGAGATTAAACATATAGTAATATTTAATTTTTAAATGTTTTGATTTTTTCATTTAAAACTATAAGAAAATCTTAATATTTTTAATTCTTGTTATGAAATATTTAAAACATAAATTATAAAATAAATAATTAATTAAAAAATATCAAATTAAATAAAAATAATAATTAATTAAAAACATCAAATTAAATAAAATTAATTATAAAGATTAAAAATAATAACCAATAAACATAAATAAGAGATACCAATGAAAATGATTATATAAGTTATATTTAATTTTTTAATATATTTTAATATTTTTCATTTAAAAATATAAATTGTAATATTTCTTATAATAGTATTCAATTCTTGTTACGAAATATTTAATTAATTAAGCAAAAATTAAGTGGTAAAAACCAATTTTATATTTCATATTTATTTTTAAAATATTTCATAAAAAGAATTCAAATCCTATAAAAAAATATTAAGATTTTTTTATAATTTTAAATGAAAAATATTAAGACATAGTAAAAAAATAAATATTTTAATATATTATAACATACTAGTACCGCTGTCCGTGCGATGCACGTGATTTAATTATTTGAAATAATCTAAAATTTTATTTAATCTCCAATTATTTCGGCCAAAAATTTATTAATGGACTAACAAATTATTTTATTTAATAATCCAACTCTCACTTAAATTTGTAAATTGGTATTAATCTCATTATTAACCATTATCTCCATTATGAAAATTTTATTACTTTCAAAGACTACGTATGTTTGATGTAATTTATAGTATGTAAGCTTCTTGGTAAGGTCTGTGGTAATGTTGGTGTAATTCCCTGACGACGCAGAGTTCGAATCTCGGATATGACAAATTTTCATTGAAATATTATGAAGTTAATCCTTGGATGAGACCTATTGGCTATTACTAATTTTCATTGAAATATTATGAAGTTAGTCCTATTGGCTATGACTAATTTACATTCTACCCGATCGAGGAGCTTCTGATCTGGTGGAAGATGAGTTTCTTGTCTAATCCTACCCGATCGAGAAGCCGCCTCTGATCTGGTGGAAGAGGAGTTTCTCTTCTCTGCATTTCTCGAGTGTCAAAACGCATCCAACAAATACCTAAAACCGCTGGGGAAAATCCAAATAAATGGAAAATAAAAATTATAAAGCTGGAAAATATATAGAAATATAAAAAAAATTGAATTTACTTGGTGAACATTAAAGAGATGAGACGACATAAATGCAATTATATTAATATAACATATGTTAACCTGTAAAACAAATTTGACATAAATGCAATTATATTAATATAACATATGTTAACCTGTAAAACAAATTTAACATAACTAAATTAGGTATAAACTAAAAATTAAAAAAAAATCTAGTCGAACATAATTATTCAATGTTCAGAAAAATAAAAAAGGACATACGAAGCCAGATTATAGAAGATAAAATAATATACTTAAAATCAGTGACGTAGCCAGAAATATAAGTCAGAGGGTGCAAATTTTAAAAAAAAATTCTCTCCATTTCATAAATATAAAACTCTTTTTCTATGTGTTAAAAAAATGTTACTTTTTTATTTTTTATAAATGTATTTTTAAGTTAAAAAATAATTGCGACTAAATATAAAATTGTAAAAGTAAAATTTTATATTAAAATAAAAAAATAAGATTATTTGTGAAAAACTAGACAACTGTATTACTATTAATGTTTTAATTTTTTTATAAAACGTGATAAATTAGTATGTGGCGTTAATAATAGATATATTTTAATTTTTTTTAAAGTAGTATTTTAGAAGGAATATTTTATTAATAAATAATTTATTATCTTATTTTTTAATAAGAAATATCAATATTTCAACAAAATTTCAATTAGATTTTAATTATTTTTAAATAAATTATAATTAATTACCTTAATATATAAAAATTAAGTTATAAAATTAATTTTTTTTAAAAATTGAGGGGGTGCGATCGCACCCCTTCGGGACCAAGTCCCTACGTCCCTGCTTAAAATGTTTGATTAATTTTTTTTAACTCAAATGGATTAAAAAATATAAAGAGATTGATTTTTATCATATACGATTAATTGAAATTAAATTAATATTAATAGAATAGAAAAGAATATTGAAAAAAGAAATAAAAATGTATATATTTAAATATGCTTAATAATATTACTAATTATAATATATAATTTTTTATTTATAATTTATAGTGTGAACACAATATTATCATTGCTTTCGTGGCATTAGTGGATTCTAAAATTATATATGTATAGATATAGCCAATAATATTAAATTGCAGTTGATTAAAATAAAATTTACATAAATAATTATTATTTCAGTCAGTGCTTTTCAATGTAATAACTATACTTCAAATAAGTTTATTAAATAATTTAGAAATTAGTTAGTGTACGGTGCAATTTTGAGTTTAGAATATCCAAAAAAAAATGTGAACAAGAGCACAAACGTGGGGTTCTCCTTTTCCCTCTGTTTCTCGTCAACCCAATAAACGAACAAATCCGAATTCAACAAAAAGGAAATTCCTCTTTGGCTCGTACGTACATTTCCCCCGATTAATATTATCTCATAATCACACCCGCCCGGTAATTAATTATTTTTTTGTTTATCGTTTATCTTTTCTTTTGTGTGTTTGAATGATCTTGCATGATTACGTACGTACGTACAGGAGGTGGATTGTCGATTAATCGAGTAGATGTCGACGAGTCAAGGGGGGTTATCGTTATCATCGTCCAGGAGAAGCATGTCGTTGACGCATTCATCCACTCTCTCCCGTAAGAAATCCGACAACCTTAATGGAGGATCATTCGCTGCTTCTGCTGCTGCCGATTCCCCTTCCTACCGCAAATCATTATCCGTGTCCCGTAACATGTATGTCGCGTATTTTTAATTAATGCATCTTTTGACAAGATCGTATATCTAGTACCCCTAATTTTATAGAACAATCCCAATTTCTAATGGTAGATACAATTTCTATATGACATGGAATAGTACCAAAGTATATCATTCAGAGATGAGGTACAATTATGTGAAAAGACATTTGAGTATCAAAATATTGATACTAGGTACAAATTCAATTGTGATCGTGAGCACAATTGATCAAGTTTTTATTTCCTTTATAATATGTGTATGTAAATAAAATAAAAATGTATTTAAGGGTAAGACCTAAAAACATATAAATTATATTTTGCATTGCTGAAGAATTTAAATATAATGGATGGCTATAGTTTATTTTTGATGGAACACAAATATGTAACCAAGGATACATGCTCTTAGTGCATTTTTCGGTATACTCGTACTGCTATATTCTTCACAATATTAATATTATTTTATTCTCAAAAAAATATAATGCATTATTATTCATTTTTTCACAATGTTATGTTATTGTATTCTTCACAATTATATACCCAATTATTCACAAAAATACAATTATATTTTTCACACAATTAATATTGAATTATTCACAATAAGTAAACTTTGACAAATATTTGCTGAATTCTTGGCAACATATGTATTGTATTCTTCACAAGTTTACTGGATTCATGTAGATCTTCATGTACTCGGGTCCATGTATATTTAACCTCGATCGTGACAGTGACAGGGGAATGACGGGGGAACGAACGGTGAAGCGCCTGCGTCTGTCGAGAGCTCTAACCGTACCCGAAACCACAACCATCAAAGACGCATGCCACCGCATGGCTTCTCGCAGAGTCGACGCATTATTGCTGACCGATTCGAACGCATTGCTATGCGGAATCTTGACGGATAGAGACGTAGTTACGAGGGTCATCGCTCCCGAGCTGAATCTGGACGAGACCCCCGTCTCGAAGGTGATGACGAGGAATCCCATGTTCGTGCTTTCCGATACCCTAGCTGTCGAGGCCTTGCAGAAGATGGTTCAAGGAAAGTTCAGACATTTGCCCGTGGTGGAAAATGGAGAGGTGATTGCTTTGCTCGATATAACGAAATGTTTGTATGATGCTATTGCACGCATGGAGAGGGCGGCCGAGAAGGGGAAGGCTATTGCGGCTGCGGTCGAAGGAGTCGAGAAACAATGGGGAACGTCTGTGTCTGGTATATATATATACTTCCTCCGTCTCATAATAGTTGCAACACTTTTATTTTTGGGGTGTCCCACCATAACATTTTTACTTTAAAATACTATTTTACCTCTACTTTATCCACTTATTTTGTAAACTCCACTCACAACAACTTTATTTTTGAACTTAAAAATACATTTTTTACTTTTTGTCGAAAAAGTCAAAAACTAACATTTTTCTTAAAAAACAGTTCCCAAAAAAGTCTCTAAAATTTTATGAGAGGGAGAGAGTATTTATTGTTTCTTGATTGTTTCGTTTCGTTTCGTTTATTTGAAAGTTCGATTTGTAGGCCCCAACACATTCATCGAGACGCTGCGAGAGAGGATGTTCAGACCCTCGTTGTCGACTATAATTTCTGAGGATTCAAAGTAGGTAATATCTTCCGTGTTGCGAATATAAGAGCCCACGGGAGATTAATTAATTAGAATCTGCATCGTTGTCGTTAGGGCTGTTACGGTGGATCCAAGCGATACTGTGCTAGATGCTGCGAAGAAAATTCTTGAGCTCGGAACTAGCTCCGCGATTGTCGCAGTAGATAACAAACCTCGCGGAATACTAACGTACGTGAGCTTTCGCTTGATTAAAATGATATGCGTTTTGATCATATACGTATTCTGAATTTGCGAGCCTTGTAAAAATTCCTTGTAGATCGAAAGATATGTTGATGAGAGTGATAGCAAAAGATCTCCCCCCGGAATCCACTCCCGTGGGGAAGGTACATTCGAGTCCCTTATTTCTTTTCGTATTCGCATAGTAAGATATGATCATTCGTTTGTTCGTTCGTTAATTGGCCTGCATTGCAGGTGATGACTGCGAATCCGGAATGTGCGACTGTTGATTCATCGATAGTTGATGCTCTCCATACCATGCATGACGGATCGTTTCTTCACATTCCGGTTGTTGATAGAGGTATATACATGCATGCATACATATTATCTCCAAATTAATTAAGTTGTAAAATGATCATGTAGTTGCCTAAACTTTGTTCCGGCAATTAATGATGCAGATGGTATGGTTGTAACGGTCATCGATGTGCTTCACATAACTCATGCTGCGGTCGCCACAGTGAGTCTCGCGTACAACTAATTTACTCTAATGAGTTCTTATTAACATTTCATATTATTCTAAGATCACATACATTTATGTTTACAACGTCCTTTGATAATTACAGCACCTTTTTTGTACGTACGTAGGTGGGTGGTGCTGCTGGGGCAAACAGCGAAGCCGCGAATGCCATGCTGCAGAACTTTTGGGATTCTGCGATCGCGCTGAATCAGGACGACGAGGATGAAATCCACAGGTTAATTAATTCCTCTTCACGTACGCCCAATTTAATTATAATATCATCAAGACGTCGACTAGCTATATATATATAGCTCCTTACGTTCTATATATGTTTTTAATTAACAATATCTTTTAATTTAATGATGTCTCAGCGACACTTCCTTGAAGATGGCTTCCGACGGAGGTGAGACGGGGGTGTCTGTCCCGCCACCTTCTTCCGCCGCGCCCAATAGTTTCTCTTTCAAGATTCAAGACAGGAAAGGAAGGATGCATAGGTTCATATGTGGTGAGCTCAGACGTCTTTGTCCTCTGTCTTTCATACAGTTTACACAATTACCCTTTCGATTATTGGTTTGTAGTAATTGTTTGAGTTAATGTTCAGATACGGAGAAAGTGACCGATCTTGTTACAGCAATCCTTCAGAGAGTAGGGGCTGATCTTGACCGTAGAAGCAGCAGCCTTCCACTAATCATGGTATTTATTATTTTGAATCATATATATATGCAATGCATGATTCCTTTATTATGTAGTACGGAGTATAATTTTGTTCGCACAATATCG